>AP025377.1:8750000-9375000 GCA_030295005.1 Cephonodes hylas | reverse complement strand
TATAACAATAGTGTGCGATGATTTTCAACTTCCGAGATAAAGTGAAATACTGGCCAAATTAATTTAAATTACACATTAATATTTATTACCCATAGCTCACAAATGACGAATACGATTTTTTTGATAATGATTCCCACCATAATCCGATAATACAAAACAGAAAAAAGTCGAAAAAAAGTTGTTGCTAAAATTTTTTTTTCGTTTTTTTTTACAAAAATTTTGCGGAAAGTAATGTTTTTTTTTTATTTCACTTAATCCCGTTGGTGATATGCAATGTAACATAAATACGATGATGATATCTTCAATGTAGGTACCTGCGGCGGCTGTCCAGGCGCGCGTCTCCCTGCCCGAGCCCTTGTCTTGGCTCACATGCGACCTGGCGGGACAGAGCGAGTACCGTCACACACACACCGACACGCCAACAATATCACTTGAAAAACTTCAAGTTAACAAACAGACAAACTCTACGTTGAGTAGAGTTTGACGTCTAAACACCCATATATTCTGCAGAAATATTATGTAAGATCATGTTTTGTACGTAAATTAGAAGCATAGAGCATCCAATAATCGATAAAAAAATTCTAAAAAATAATGAAAAAATCTATGGAATTTTAAATATTGTATACAAAACATGATCTTAGTAAAAATTGTAAAAAAATTATTTGTATCACTGTCTTTATCTTCACCACCATTGATATGTTTAGTATTCACAGAAACACTTTGTTATACTTTTTCAAAGCTTCAATAACGCCAATTGCCTCGACCTGTACTGCCATGAATAAATCTTAAACCATTTCCGTGAATTCCAAATATATAATGCTATGTTGCAGCAGTAACCATATCCAGAATTTGAGGTCCTTATTATAGACATGTTCTCTCCTATATCCTGAAATGAATGGGTTAGTTTTAAAAATAACTTATGCTTATAATAATTCTTACCCAGCTGGAGCAATGGGTCTCAGTTGCAATTGACTAGGTGTGCCGTCCGACAGTCGTTTCTGACCTCTTGTTTCTTGGCTGCCTACGTTTTTGGTTGGAGTAGAGGAATTCTGAAAGAGCATATCCATTAACATAATTTTCTTGGTATAATTTAGTCCATGACTACATCAAAAGCGAGCTATGATTGAAATATTATGAACCCTTCCTCAAAATAAACTTAATAGCCAATTTTTGCAATAAACCATATTTTTGATCATAGTTCCAGATCTTGGAATCATTGAAAAAGAGTTGAAAAAAGATAGATATTGCACATATCACAAAAATAAATGTGATATCTATCTTGACGAAACACAAGCAGATTATTGTGTTGCTTTTGAAGCAGGAAGGGGGAATAAAAGAACAGTGAAAAAATAATTAAAAATATTAATATGGATTGAGAATGGTTTTAAAAAGCTGAGATATGACATAAACCGCTGAAACCGTTACCATGAGGATTTGAAGGACAAAACTGTGGAAAACTTAGTTTTTAATAAGCATGAAATTAGCGAGGTAAATCTTGCTTGTTTTGTACATGTTTTATCTGTTCAGTCAACCATTTTTTTTAAATATCAATAAACTTCTACCTGTTGTATTCATATGAATATCGAATTTAAAGAATATAATTTTTAAAGAGAATGTATAAGATCTTTAGCTTATTTTTTTTATATTCACAATATTTTGAAGAATAAATAAGTTTGGGCTTACCTAAACTTGAGAAATGAATAGTTGCTTTACAACATCCAAATTTTAGTTGTTTAGCTAGTATTTTCATTATTCAGAACCATTTAGTAAATAAATTTTATCATCAACTTTTAGAAGTATATTTGTTAACAAGATGTAACAATAAATATTTAAACACAGAAAAAAACGATGTACATAGGGTAGGAAGACAAAAGACAAATAGGGCATAGGTGCTAATGGCATGACATTAATGTGGATAAAATAACCTAATGCTCACAGATAAAATTTGTGGAGAAGACGCTTGTCCTGTTGATATTATATTTATCAATGAACCACTGCTCGCTATTGGCTGCGGGACAAAAGCATTTGTATTGGCACATGGCTCCTTCAAAATTGCTATTAAGTATAAAATTATTTTATCGCACCAACTAAAGCAGCTAAAATGGTGAAGATAATCAAATAAAACATATGACTGCAGAAATAACATTACTCTTTATAATAACAAATTCTATATTGATGCAAATAAAATTGATGAAAAAATACTTTTGTTTTCATATATAAGTTATTTTATGCTAGCACTATGAGCTTACTTTTTGGTTTAGCTGCATGATGGTACCTGCCTGGAGATGCTGCAACTGTGTAGCAGATAGGGGAAGCGAAGTTTGTGGCAACCCTCCTGCTGGCGCTATCTATAAATTTAAAAAAGGTTGTAATGATTGGTTACTAGTATCCACCATGCACAGGATAGACTAGAAGTTAATTCATAGCAGCAAATGTGTTTTGCTTTGTAAAAATTTTATGTATAAACAGATCATTCTCTTTGTTAATTGTGATTACTAGTATGTAGTTTTTGTATTTGTTTGTACTTCTGACCCATTCTAGTTCATCATGATTTTGTGTAATCAATAAATAGTATATTTTAACACTGAAATAATAAATATGAAACTTACAGACACAAACTGCTGGTGTTGCAAGTTTGTTAGTCCCTGTTGATTTGAAGTTAAGTCCTGCAGCTGTTGATATGGAATCAACATTGTCTGTGAACCAGGCACTGTCCACTGCACTGTATCAGCCCCTTGTATGTGATATTTGACATCTTTGTCTTTGTCAGAACTATATAAAATCTTCTGAGATGAGTTACTCTGTGCAGCACACACTACTGGTGTAGCTGTTGCTGAGCTAACTGTAGTAGTATCAGAAGATGTCAAGCTAGCTTGAGGAAATGTGATACCATTTGGTAATATCATTGACATTGATGATGGAACACCACTCAAGCGCAACTGTGTCACATTTACTGGTTGCATACTGGATATATCTACAATCTGCGTTCCAAAATTTGGTTGTTGCAAGCCTAACGGCTGAGCTATGGGCAATGAGGTAAAGTTTGCGTTTGACATTTGCACACCAGGCTGTACTATAGGTATTAGCTGCCCATTTTCTTGGTTAAACACATATTGCTGTTGTGGTAGTAGCTGCAAGACAGTTGGTTGTCGGACAGTCATCAGTGGCGCTGAGGCTGGGGCTACACTCACAACTGGAGGTATGACTGCTGGCGCAGTAGAAGTAAGGGATTGTGGGGTGGACAATGAAGCCGTGGGTACTGGCGGGGGAACGGGTGGCGGCGCCGTGGTTGTTGCTAATGTTGGCGGAGGTACATTCAATGAAGGCGGAGGGCCTCCTGCCTGCGCCGCGCTCCACTGCGCAAGCTCAGCTCGTATCGTCTCTATCAAATTTTGCGCCAACGACCTTGCTGCCGTTAGTGCCTCCGATCGGGTGTGATGAAGCGCCAAATGCAATGGTTCTATTTTATCGCCTTTTAATACAGCAACTACGCCAGTTTCTGAACGTATGTACTCTAAATTTGTCCCATTCTGGAACGTTGAACAAAAGATTAACATCTAAAATGCTCCGAAGAAATATATTTCGCGGAAAAGACGTAAAATACTTACGGGGCCCAAAATCCGTCCTTTTATGTCAAATGCGGCCGGCGCATTATCTAATCCTATATAAACTTTATCTATGAGTCCACCTGCCATTGTTTAAACATAAATATTGTGGTATTTCACTTGAGAAACACAATTTTTTCAGAAAGCATCTTTTCCCTACAATAGAGGGACAAGCGCCTTTTGACGTTTCCTACATTCGTTCTGAAACAATTATTTGGATCGATAAAAAATCTAGACTATCTTTTTAAATTAAATCAATTTTTATGAACAAAAAACTGAACACAAATTTTTACTTAAATTAAATATGGTTTATAAAAGCTATGTTTGAGTACCAATAAATTATCTTAGATTAATTTTAACATGAAATTACATTACGCTTCCGGTTTAAAAAAATATGTATATTCAGCGGCATTTTTAAATGCTGATAGGTACCTATTTATAGATGCATTTTAAAAATATTTAGCGATTCAGACTGCTACGCAACTTGCTTCTTCCTAGTATGTGGTCTACACTCTACAATCGAAAATTTCTGGCTTCAATTCCCTGATTGATCTAGGCTACATAGGAGATTTTATTTCCGTAGCAGTACGTAGTCTAAGAAAGCGCATTTAATAGAATTCTCTCGCCTAAATTTTTGAGGTAATGGCTTATTACGGAACCTTTATAAAAAATAACTATATATTTGTTGAAAAAGTGCCATAGTCTGAAAACGGGCAATAAGGACAAAGCGAAACTACCGAATGTAAATTGAAAAGTATATTATTAGATATTTATGATAGTCTAACTGTTCGAAGGTACTGGCATTGGTCAACTGGAAAGTGAATCTGTGAATTACTTTTATTTACAAGCGTAATTGAAAAGCCAATATTTTACTAATCGGCAATAATAAACTCCTTTCACTTATATGTAATATATTATATTTGACAGAATTACTTTTAGTATGAGTTCACAGATATGAACCACAATATTGATTAAATATTATTTATTCTTGAAATTTTATACCTTTATTGAGTATTGCCTATTGGTCTAATCAAGACGATACCAGCAAAGTCAAATAATTACTATCCTAATCCCAAAGATACAATGATTTCTTTACAACATAAGTAGACTGAGTTAAAAATTAAAATAATTATTAGGAAGCCAGTTTGCAAGTGTGGCAGTGATGGCCTCGAGGTTTGGGCGCGCGGTCGAGAATCTCGACGGTCGCGGGTTCAAACCCCAGGCACACACCTCTGACTTTTCGAAGTTATGTGTGTATTCACATTGAATTATCACTTGCTTTAACGGTGAAGGAAAACATCGTGATGAAACCTGCACACCTAAGAGTTCTTAGGAATTTCTTAGGTGTGTAGTCCGCCAACCCGCACTAGGCCAGCGTGGTGGACTATGGCCTAAACCCTCTCAATGGTAGAGGAGGCCCGTGCTCAGCAGTGGGCGAATATGGGTTGATGAAGAAGAAGCCAGTTTGCATACTTGCGTCCCCAGGCTATGATAAGTAACTCTCTCTGCAGTATCTGAAACAATATTGGTATTGCCAGTGTAAAAAGGATTTATAAATGAAACACACAAACGCATTTGCATATAACCATTTATATTTCTACAAAACATGATATGCTGATCTATATTGTTACAGTTTATGAAAAAATATAATATTTACCCTCTGATTTCAACGTTTTACTATACATTTTAGTTATTATGTTATTATTATGTATTTGTCATGTATACTTATTTATTATGAAACAAAATTATTTTACAGATCTTTTAGTTATAAAAATATTCTATTAGAATAACTTTTATTTGTATTAACATCAGAAAAAGTTTTAGAAAATATTTCAAGATGATTAACGGATCAGTTACCTATGTTTTTATGCAGATTAATATTTAATTATACACCACCATCTTATTTCTGGAGAGTATTCCTTTATAGAAATTTTAAACCTATGTATTTATTATCAATCATAAGGTTATTTGTTATTGCATAATATGCAATCATGCTGTAGTTGAAACCATAAATATGTCATAGCTGTCATATGAACGTAAAAATACCATAACAATAGTAATAACAACAGAGGTGGGGAAGTTAGTATGTTTATGTCTCAAACACATACAGTTACATCTGGACTTAAATTACTTTTATATAATTTCACTTTAAATTTAATATCAAACATATACTATCACTATTTTTTCGCATAACACTAGGAATAATACTCGAATAGGCTAAACAATATTTCAAAAGATATTTTTTCATATACAACATGCTTTAATTTCGAATATAATAAATTTTAAATCCAGGTTTTCAATTTCTACTCATAACATTTTCATATCCATTAGCCAAACACTCGCACACCACTATTCTAGGGATATAGGACTAGAAGATCAAAAATGTTTTAGTTTTAATGTAAATATCTTAAGATCAAGCAAAACAAGGACGGAGAATGAACTCCAAGCTCATATATCTCTTAACCATGGAGAGGATAAGTCACTAGTAATATATTAGAATTCTTAGTGCATCAAATATTACCCTGAGACCAAACAATAATTCCAGTACACCTATATTTCTAACAAAATATAATTTACGATGAACTGCTGCGTCGTATGAGGTAGTCGGATGATTAAATGAAAAAATATATAATTATATTTTAGGATTATAACTTCTAAATCACAATTCCACAAGGCTATTCTGTTTCATAATGTCAGCTGTCATATTACAGTCTATGTAGGTACATTTCCAAGTTCCTTACAACATATTGATGTTATAACAACGCGATTCAAGTTCTTACGTTTACTAAGGGTGCGACAGAGATAGGTTTGTGTCACCCTGTGCTGCCACTAAAACAATGAACCCTGTGCATTTCGACGCTCGTGAGAGCCACGAAAACGTTATTCAAACATTTTTGCTTCGCGCAAAAGTAGATGAAATAGTTTTCGCGCGTCGCCTCGTATCAACCGATACCCTCCCCGTTTATCACCTGGCACTGAAATTTGAACACATCAGTCGCTTAACGCTCGCTCAAGTCTTTTATACGTTGAATACTATAATGTACATTTAGAAGCCACATTTTGGCACTAGGTATATAACAATACTTGCTGGAAAACGGGTAAGACACGCTATAGTACATAATTCCCGCGCCTCAAATGGGGTAATACCTCCAACGGTTTGAGAAAATTAAGTATACCTTACTCGAACACGCTAACTCACAAACAACATAAACAAGGCCCGCGCCGGGACTCGACCGCGTTCACACTATTAACGACGAATGAAATCACAAATTTAATAAACACTATTGGGTCGCTTGTATGTAGTGTGACGTCAGCGCAGGCGCGCGCACCGCGAGCAGTAGTCGTCGTTGTCGGGGCTGCCGTAGTACATGCACAGCGGCGCGCGGCACGGGCGGGGCTCGGCTCGCGCGTCGGCTCGCGGCTCTGCTCGCGGGTCGGGTCGCGGCGCGTGCTGCGGCTCGCGCGGCCGGTCGTCGTAGAAGGTGGAGCGCGAGAGGTAGAGCGTGCGGTCGAGTTGCCGGGCGGAGTGCGGCGCGAGGCTGGCGCGCGCGCTGCGGGCCGCGTCGTGCGCCGCGCGGTCGGCCTCCGCGTAGAACTGCGAGCGGCCCGTGCCGTAGCGCGGCGCCGAGCCCGCAGCCTGCGCAGACTGACACTCCTTGCGGTTCTTCTCTGCGGTGTACCTGCGATATATGGATATTATACAGTTTTATTTCTTTATTTAATTTATTCTTGGTTAAATATAGATATAATTGCTAAAAAATATATTAGTGAGAAAATAAAAATTAAACCAGTTGAAATAATATCCATAACTACCTATACTTTAATTTCAGATTCGTGCAGCTTTCTATAAAAATCTATGTTAAGAATTACGAACTCAATTACCCAAAAACAACATCGAATCACGCTTACACTTTCTAAAAAACAATGCATAGCTGGTAAAACAAGATAAATAAACTCACCCAATCCAAGCCTCATTCAAATAATTCTTGACCATTTCTTCCTGCACGGGCGCCCTGGCCGCCAACACTCGGCAACACAACACTTCACAAGTGGACTGCCTCCGAAGCAAGCCTTCTTCAGGGTTGCTCTGGCTGCCACTACTCTTCCCCGTCAGCTTAGCCATAGAGCCAAAGTTCTTCTTTATCTTGCTACTCATCGACCTCCCAATACTTCCGAACTGTTTAGCCACAGAGTTCAACTGCTTAGAGCTCTTCGTCGAGAGTGCGTCCAAGGATCTTCGGAGTTCCTCTGACGGCTGACTAGGGGACAGGCATTCAACTCTTTCGAGGTCTAGGTACGCTGACAACATGGAAGAGCGTTGGTACTCGTCGGGGAGTAAGTTGTTGATTGTCTTTTGGTCCGGTTCCACGTCCCAGCGGAAGTCTTCGCCTGGGTCGACGTTGAATCTGAAGAACGATTAATTGTCTTTTATTTACAAAAGCAATAGCAATATGAACATATTTTCTTACTTGAATTACCAACGGAGGAAATCAAAGGGATCGTGTTTCATTAAAAAACGACTTAGCTTAAAGCTAACTGACTGACAGCTACAATAAAATATGAGGAATTCCTGACGAAATTGGAAACCTACCTGATAGGCATAGGATTTCCAGCGCTGTCCTCTAACGGGACTCTGGCCCCATCAGTGGGCAGAGGCTCGCAGGGCACTAGCGCGGAGAAATGTCCCGCGTCATACGCTAGTAGTATGGGCGCCTTGCTGCAGAGCGACGGGTCCAACTCTAGGGGAAGGTACACGCCGCCGAACGGAATCGGAGCTATCGGGTCGCCACGGAAGTCCTGGTGAGGAAATATATATGACAATTTATTGACGCTTATTGTAAAGTTTTCATCGAATATGTGTTTTTTATTAGATGAATAGGCGATGAGAACAAAGTTTGTAAACCGGTTCGCGAATTTAACACGTATCCTTTAGGTCAGACTAGGATGCAATCACCGGTCTGTAACTAATATTATTTCTAACAAATAAGCCTGGTTTATTGGATCGACTTTAAAATTATATGTCATTGTTTCTCTTAACTTAAGATCAATATTTTTTTTTATAATAAGAGTAGTGAAGGTGCGGTCGAGAATTTCTTGATAGCAAGTCAAAGCTCAGGCACACTTCACTGAGATGTCGAAGTTATCTGTGTATTTTAAAACTTCTTGAGAAGATTTGTAAGAGCTTTTAATTTTTTTAGATATAGTCCGCCAACCCATACTTAGCCAACTAGCGGACTAAGACATCAACCCTCTGATGTAGAGAAAGGCCGTGCTTGTCGATGATAATAATAATCTTTGCCATTCTTCTTAAAACACACAACCTATAATACAAAATAAATAGAGATGTAATAGCTATGTACCCTTAAAGCGACGTCAGCGAACACAACAACAGGCCGTCGCATGACATGCGCGAGCGCGAACACGTGCAGCTGGTCGAGGCCGGCGTAGTGCGGCGCGGCGTGCGGCTGCGGCGCGCGCGGCTCGGCGGACGCGGCAGCCACCGCGTCGCGCCACTCGCGCTCCCACTCCGCCTCCGAGGGCGTCAGCCCCGCCGACCGGAGGGACAGGCTCTCCGACCAACGCCAGCGGCGCTTCATCGCTTCTGTTCACACAATATTGTACCATGTTAACCATACATTATACCATTTCAACATCATTCAGTTTTAGCTCATATGTACCTACCGCTTGGTATTTTTTTCGGTCTTGGGTTACTCTTATGTAGAGTTTTCATACAATTTTAGAAAGAATAAGAAATTTTATCAAGTAATAAAATTAAAGAACGAATGGTTTTTTTCTTTTAGCGTGTCATTTAAAAACATCTATCTGATTTTTCAATTATTGGGATTGCTCTAGAGACACACAAGACAATTTTTAAAGAAATCAGGCGTAAGTGTCAATTTCAACATTTTCCAAAATACCGAGACTCTTTTAAGAAGTGATAGCTCAAAACAGTATTTATGGTAAAAAATCAATTAATGGGTGATGGTTACAACAGTCACGATAGTAAATTATATATGGGCTACGTCACACAGATAATCTTTTACGGATTTAGGAGGACATATTAAACCGCAGCCAGTAAGCAAAAAAAAATTACTGATGAGCATGTTAAATCTACAAAACGCTAAAACTTACTTGTAAGAGATTCACCGCCTTCACCAGACAACAACGCCTGGACTTTAGTTCTCAGTGCCAGTAATCTATCGTGGAATCCATAAGCAGCCAGAGATGCTGCGTGTGGTAAGCAGTTGCCATCGCCTGATGTGGCCAAGGGCAGCAGCCTCGGCGCTCCCGGTACCCTACCATGTCGCCACCAGTTCAGTATGTTAGCTGTCTCGAGTGTAACCAAAGTGGCAGTCTCCAAGAGATCTTTCTCCAAGAACGTTCTGGAATAAAAAGCGGATAAGCTAAAATATTGCTGTAGATAAACACCAGTCGTATAATAGTAGTATAGTTCTACTGTTATTCTACAGAGAATGGATCAATTATTTTACTACATTAATAATATATTTATTTTGCTTCTACACTTGTAATTATACGACTTTTATTTCAGCATCAACTAATCGTATCAAACGCTCCATAAAAACTAAAACTTAGCAGCTGCAGTCATAAAATGTTTGGAACCGTAACAAAAGCTACAAAATTGTTATGAGCCGTGTTATAAACCGTAAACAGAAAGTGCTTGTTTCATAGTTGTTAACGAACGACCACTTTCGACCATCAAAACCAATGGTGCAATGTTATATTGATAGAGACACGTAAAGGTTGAAGAACGGTAAACAATAACAGAAAGTTCAACGGCAAATTGTGGGTTTGCGTGCGAAACGCTAATAAAAATTGGCTCTAAGCCCAGCCACGTGCGCCTCGAGAAACTATTTAAATATGGTCGAAACATTATGTTTAACGCTATTCATTTAGAGGACGTTACACTTATAAATGCACGAATATGTATCACGCACTGTCGTTGTGTATTGTTAATTTGGCAACCACAAATATTTCGAACAAGATTTTACTCGCGATAAGTTCGAATGGAATTCGATAGGGGATAAACTGTTTCCTGACATCTTTGCCAAACTGTATCTACCAGTCAAAACTAGATAAAAATTCCTCCAATCATTTCAAAATTGTACGTGATTAAACCTAAGTATAAGTAACCAATCGAGGTTGCAGAATACAATAAAAAATTGCGGATATTGAGAAAAAGAATAAGGCCTGTTAAAAGTGTGTACGAAAGCCAAAAGACCTAATACAATGATATGGGAATATAAGGAGAACGTACACGGAAAAGAACGCGATATGAATCAAAGTAGATAGATATAAAGTTTGTTTAATCACAAAGAAAGTATTGAAGATGCAACGGTTGATGAATAATGAATATCATATAGATGAAGAAAACAATCCGCGCCAAACAGAAATGGAAACAGGGCAAGAGTATGAGGATTTTGAAACTGCAGACAGACACAAGATATTTAATTTATTGGCGCAGATTATACGGTTTACTAAAATAGTTTGCATCGATATTGCGGTTGAATTTGTAAATAGGTCACGCGGATTAATTAAAATTTCATTGCTGCGGTTTGTTTTTGTATTCCAAACTGGAAAGAAGAAAATAGATTGTTTTACGAGCATGCATGCCGTTGAATAAATTCTTAATAAGAATTGGAAGGAAATTATTACTGAATTACAATTGTCGATATCAAATTATTGCTCGAATGTTAACCTTATGTTAATGTAGTAAGGGCTTGGTTGATTTTAGCGGTTACGAATTAAGCAGTATCTTCATAATCAATCGTTCACAATTATAATCATTAAAATCTACTTTGAATAGTTAACCGGACAAAGTTTCCTCACTCTCTTGTGTTCTTAGAGTATTTTAGTGTTATCTTTTATGAGAACTTTCAATATAATTAATACGTCAAAGACATTAAAATCTTTTCAGTCTTATAAATTTATCTCTGGGTAACGATGGCAGTTTTTCGCAAATGAATTATGATTTTATACACCCTATAACTTTAACGCCCAATGCTTTAGTTGGATGTGAAAAGAACTGCCTACATCTCGGTATTTTAAAACAATAATGGCTTGAAATTATTTTGCATAAAAAACGCGACTTTACGAATGAAAACATAATGAGGAAAGATTTCTGAGAGTTCTTTACAATGAAATGAATATTGTACAAGTATTTGTGCAATTTGTTGAAACTTATTTTAAAGCAAGACCTGCGAAATATAAGGTAATGTGAATACCTAGGTAGATGGACTCATATAATAAACTCTAAGATTTAAATTACCATTATGCGCAAGGTATAAAACACACTTCCCGTCGAACCATTTTAATCAAAAAGACTCTTCAAAGTTTTATGATGCTTGTTATTTTATTTGTTACTGTCACACAATTAAACCTGCGTAAAATTATTTTTATGGAGATAGTCTATTTGCAAACCTAGTATTTCAAATGCCTTAATACTGAACTTCATCAAAATTGAACTGAGAGAATTTAGGCCTTAGTCCACCACGCTTGCCTAGTGCAGGTTGGCGGACTACACGCCTAATATTTTAAATCTGCTTACCTGAAATCTGGCGGGTACACTGATATGTCCGGGAGCAGTAGGATGTGATCTGAGCTGAGTGTGTTGGGCTCCGGGTCGGTGTTACTCCGCAACGCCCATACTAGACCCTCGTTGTCTGTAGCCCGAGATATGCCTCGTGATAGCTTCCGACCTTAAATGTGAAATATTGGGAGTTTTATTACAAACAGCCGTGATTTTAAATAAAGATGTGTCATGTGTAACTTGAAAAGTTGAAATAATTTTATTTGTTAAAATTATCGTAAAACATTTTTAAATGTTAATCTTAATTTAGAATGCAATAAGCAGTGATGGCCTCGAGGTTTAGGCGCGCGGTCGAGAATCTCGGCGGTCGCGGGTTCAAACCCCAGGCACACACCTCTGACTTTTCGAAAGTTATGTGTGTATTCACATGGAATTATTACTTGCTTTAACGGTGAAGGAAAACATCGTGATAAAACCTGCACACCTAAAAGTTCTTAGGAATTTCTTAGGTGTGTAGTCCGCCAACCCGCACTAGGCCAGCGTGGTGGACTATGGCCTAAAACCCTCTCAATGGTAGAGGAGACCCGTGCTCAGCAGTGGGCGTATATGGGTTGATGAAGAAGAAGAAGAATCTTAATTTAGAATTAAGAATGAGTAATGACGATGTTACATTTAAAATTTTATCAAATTTCATTCCCTTGAAGGTCTTATCTAAAATTGACTAAGATACAAATACTGTTTAAGTACATTAGAAGCTACAAGATAATATCTGCTTGACTCTAATACTAGGTACTACTTCTAATATCTCAGTATGGGCTTTAATTTTATCTGCGATGCAGGCTCTCTAACATCCTTCATGCAATAACCTATAACCTGATGAAACAAACTTACATTCAGGTGCGGGAGTGAGTACCAAGTTGCTGGGTGCCGAGTACGCCATGTCCAGCGTGCTAACAGATCGTTCTGGTGTGATGACGTCACCGCCCGCCCGAGCCCTCAGCGCCGCCCCGTGCACTCTCTCTGCTCAAACAACACAAAATTACATGCAATACAACATTCTGATATTGTATTAATGAGCTGCTCTAATTTGGGAAATCGAGTCTTTGTACCAATATTGTAAACTATCTCTTCATTCGAAAAGAACCACACTAAAGTTACTTGCCCATTCTTCTCTAGTGATGACTGCCTTCCGAACTCAATCTAAGCGATGTATTTGACATTTTATAGATTCAATAAATATTATTTCATTTCATCCAAGATAAAATTAAATCGATGCAATGGTCTTTCAAATATTTTTAACACAAGACTATGCGTGAGTGCTGAGTGAAATAATGCATCGCATTATTTTCGTTGAGACGCTTGTAGTATTTGTCACGATACCAAAATAAACTAGACATTTTTCTTTTATGAGTCAGATGTCGATAGGATTTTTCGATCTATGATCTTTCTCAAAGTAGGTACTATCAATCCCCGTATTAAATATTTTGCAAATCCGTTTAGTAGTATTCGAAAGTATTATTCACGTCAAACCCTCTCAATGGTAGAGGAGACCTGTGCTCAGCAGTGGGCGTATATGGGTTGATGAAGAAGAAGATTCACAACAAATATATATTTTCTTTTTATTGTATTAGTAGAGATTGATCATTGAATTTAGGTCTCGTCAGAGAATATTATGGACAATCCACTATTAGCACCTCTTTAAATATTTAAGCGAAGCCATTAAGCGCTATAAAGTCTTCATGTATTAGTATTAGGAAATAGAATATAGTGGAATCAGTACCCACTTCATTCGTTTTACTATTGGTACAGTGTACAAGGCCTATCGATATTGCGTTGGCTCCAACAATAACAAGATAGATCACGAAAATCGTATCCATTTGTGCAATTCCACATCCTACGGCCGTTTCCTGAGGCGAACTGTGTCACGAACAATGGACGGATAGCGCAACCGTGACCAGATTAGGTTTTCCTTTTATAGACACTGTGTCTTTCTCTAGTTGCACTTGGAAAAGATTCTTGGATTCTTTTGTGTGCGGCGCAACTTCTATCATTCCAGAGAGTTGAGCAAAAATATTTTTCATTTGTTTTCTAAATTTTCTGTGCACTCGCACTGCAGTCGATCGAGATGGTAGTATCAATAGGCCGATATTGTTTTTGTATTTTAGATAAGTATAGTCTGTTGAAGGATTTTACATGCATGATTCATAACATCTGCCACTATATTATAGTCTATTACATAAGTTATTTAAAGGTGATGTAATAACTCATTAATTAAATCTTGAGATATAAAAACTGTCATTGTTACAAAATGGTTTTAAAAAAGCAGAACGACAATTTATTTCCTTTGTTTTTTGGGCAAAATTTTCTTACTTAATATGTCATCATCATCATCATCATCAACAGCCCTTAATTCGTCCACTGCTGGACATAGGTCTCTCTTATGGCACGCCACTGGGCTCGATCTTCGGCCCTCCTCATCCAATCGCTGCCTACCTTGCGGATATCGTCACCCCAACATCATACTAGGATTGTTTTATTTTACCTAATTACTTGATGTTGGATCTAAAAGACCACCTACAATCACCTGTGCAGTCGTGTCGGCATTGCCATCGACCAAAGTAATAACATTTGAGTACACATTTCAGCTATGCAGTGAGCAACGCTACGAGTGTTCTTGTTATCAAAACATTGTGAGCACAATAACGTTGTTGAAGCGCGACGAGCAGCCATTGTCAATATCAATAGCGATCACTTCGATATTGAAATAAACTACTATCGAAACCGGATATAACAACTCTAAAAGGAACGTTTATTTCGGACGCTATATCCGATAGTTGTCATAAGCGGTAGTATTTAGTTTGTATAGTTGCAATACGTGAAATCTTACTGATATATTTTTCTGCTGATGAATTATGCATGGTTGTCTTGATCGTTGATATACATTGTAAATTCTATGTGAAGTTGCTCGATTTTACGACAAAGTGCCTAAAGCGTCAAAAATCGCTTGGCTTTGATTGGTTTAGCTTGTCTTCCATAGAATGATTATCTTCTTCACATTTAACAACAAGTCTTTTTAACGCAATTTAATGTACCTACATTCCTTTCAGTGTCTATTGTCTATTTAGTTATAAAATTAAATCTAAAATTAAAAAATATATATTTTGGTACATAGCTATGGACACCAATAAATTAAGTTAGAGATGTAAAGAAAAGTACTCTATACAAAGAAATACTTCCATATTCTCAATGGGTTATTAAAAGTTGTTATAAACGGTATGCAATGAATCAAGATTGAACATCAAAAGGGGCGTATCGCTCTGATCATGCTGGTCCAGACGATTTGTCCCCGATCATTACGTTATTGAAGTTTGGAGCGTGGCACGAGATGAAGCGATTTTACTTTTGAAATGATTAAAGATTTTCAATAAATCTTTCGGTGGCCAGTGTTTTTTTCGAGTTAATATTCTTTAAATATAATTGCAGTAATTCGATGAGACATTTGAAAGTATAATGCATGCTACAAACAGTTTTTAAAGATGTTTAAGGTCTTACAGGGGTACAAAATTATATTTAACAAGTCAGAGGTTTCGCTAGGTTTAAATCCTCTTTAAAGATTTTTATGTCGATGATTGAAAAAGGCATCAGTACCTATGTTACTGTCTTCTACAACCTTAAAAGGATAGTATAATGATTGTGTTAATTAAGAGTTACCAGCTACCATTAAAACCAACTTAGCTTTTTGGTGAGTATACAAAAAATTAACGACAAAAATTACGGATACTTTTCTGTAAATCTATGATATATAATTGTCGTCTTCGATAAAATACGAGTAAATAATCAATTTAGATGCGCAATAATATTTAACATTACGTGTATAATGATATAATATCATGATAAGGGTACAATCAATCGATAAACACGACATTTTTGGTGACGACTGGAGTGATTCAGTATCGCCAATCACTTACGCTACAAGTTGAGACAAAACAGACGCACTTATTTATAGCTAGCCGTCAGCGTTACATGTAAAATTTGGGGCAACGACTTTGCAGGCGAAAATGGGATATATGCCTGGAAACAAGTAAATGGACGTCTAGCCACAGATCAAAGGCATACAGATTTTGATTTATTCCTGATAAACGCAAACGTATCATCGTTTCATCACCAACGTTTTGAAGACTGGATGTTTTATTTACAGTATCGTGCCGTATATCATACTGAAAACCGTGATAATGGTTTTTGTGTATGAAATTCTGTTGAGCGCGTTAGTGCTATAACATTGCATTGTTATGACTGGCAGCAGGAGCCGAACGACGCAATGTTTTGGAATTTACATCAATCTTATTCAACGGCTAAAATAGAAGTTATGGATCCGATCCCGATCTACTTCTAGACAAGGATTTTCTAAGCAAATAATTGCTGGTCAAAAAATAACTAAAAATGAAAATTTAATTATTGCGATAGTTAAACTATCCTTTTTTTCATCCTACAATTTTCTCTTTTATCGTCTTCTGCATTAATAGCAGTAAGGAAAATTGTCACATGTTGAAATCTTGGAACAATTCAGAGATTTGCCCATAGGAATTCAATTATATTCGTAAGTGACAAAACCTGGCAGAGCCACGTAGGCAGAGCTAGTAGCTCCAAATATTCCAATTTTAGACACTCCTGAGATTCCGAAGCGAGTATCATTCAATTATGAACGATTCGCACCGTTTCAAACAATCCGATCGAACACTCAGTGTAATTGGATTCCGACGTCAGTAACTACGGTTATTAGCAGATATTTATACGTAATTATTTTTGCTGGGCTTAGCTTTTCCCCCTCAGTAACTCAATTACGATATATTATGTAAATTGCTACACATGTTTCCGTCACTCAAATCACACACACAATGGGTCCCTTAAAAAACCAATCCAAGGGATACTGAATATTGACAACTTACCGTCCGATCGTTTTCCGGCAATTGGGTCTGCCTCCATCACCATAACTCACGATTACCCTGAAACAAAGAAAAAAAAAATATTAAAGATAACACAGCATCAAGGCAAACATTTATTATAATTATTTGCTAAGAGTAAAATTAAGCTGACTTTCGTATACGAACATAGGCTGTACGGAATTGTTATCCACACTAGGTGACTGAATTCTTTCAAAGAATAATAATGTTTATTAATAAGGCGAAGTAAGAACTAAGAAGGAAGAATATACAAAATAAAAATATTTGCACCTAACAAACAACCTCCTCTAGTGTCGTTAGCACAGCGATCTGGACAGGACGTTTTGATATCGCTGTTGCGACCAAATCCGCAGCTTCTTCTATCCACTTCTAATTGAATGTGATGAATAGACTGTCTGGACGAAAATACACGATACAAGGTTTTCTTTAAGCGGTTCCAAACAAAGAAATCTCGAAAACCAACCAGAGGAGAAAATAGCAAGCACACTAACGCTGAATTGGGTAATCCCTTAACACTTGCATCCCTGCCAACTGCGTCTCGGTGACGCCACGCATCGAACAAGTCAAAATAATCCTCTAAATTGGTCGAAAAACTGTTTACAACATCTTGTGCCAACGTTTAAAATGACGAATTGAGGACAGAAATATATGTATGAGCAACAATGATACGTAGGCCCACCCACACACGGTTTAAAATAGGTTGCGATAAATGTGGCCAGTTCACTTAGAACCCTAATGATGTGCTTCGTTGTGTTATAAGATGCGATTTTGAAGGCGACAATGAGGAGGACGAAGGCCACTGTTAGATGGATTAACTTTTCTACTCAAACACACGTGAGTGGAATTTATATTCAGAATAATAAACCTAATTAGAATATGTGTGCAGGATTGCAAAATACGTCGTTTTATATGTCACGTTTCATTTATACTTTTGTGTACAAAATAGGAGGACACATTCGTATCAGAAAGTCAGAAAGCCCAGTTTGCCTTTGAAAATTCTGAATCTTTAAGCTTTAAATCATTATTTTACAAAAGCTTAATTGAGACGCCACAATAAACAATTATAAGCTAGACATTACACAACGTCTAACCGTTTTTGGGCTTCTATGAAGGTAGCGATTAGGGTACTTCATTTGACACTAAGTAAGTTTACACAATATCTAAGGTATTTTATTTAATATGGGTCTTTTTATATCCTATAAATGTTTTTTTCTGTACGATAAATATTTACAAATATAAATTAGGCAAGTTTTCATCCATCATAAGCTTCACGTAAAAATATTTTTCATTGTGATGTAACAAAATTTTTGTGACAAAATCTAATACTGCGGCAGTTGACTCCAGGAATTTGTTTCCTCCAAAATACAGCCTTTGAAAAATGTTCATGGTCTATAGCTCTAGTAGCTCAATTAGTAAAATATACAAACTCTCAAATAATGCGGCTATGTTACACTAATTAAATAAAAATCCTATCAAAGGTATTTGACCTGAAATGTTTAAAATAACGTTTTTATCACCATACAAATATTTTAATAGCGTTCATAACATAAATAATTTTAATGAGGTTATCAAGGCAATAGAGTAGTGAACGCACAGTTAAATTAAGGAGTCTTAAAAGTGTTTTGTTTTGCACTAAATCATGCATGTCGTTAAAATGGTATTTGGTAGAAAAATTTACATTTGTTCAAACTTAACATATTATGTCAAATGTGTAAGAGGATATAGGTACATTGCTACCAATAAAAAAATAAGAGGAAGCAGGAAAAATCTTGGGGAAGAAATAAGAATATGCATATCAATGCCGCAAGTGACAAATAATAACGATTAAAATATTTCAATAACCATGAATTATTCCTGAATGGATTTTATAATGAATAAAAAATTACTCCACCTTTTAAATAAAAAATATGACAAAAAATCTATATTCTACAAAAATGAAACAGTACTCTAAAAAGTTTTGGATGCTACGAAATAATTTTGTCTAACTATGATTCTTAATATAATGCACTAGGTGGCGCTGTAACACGTTCCAGGATATTTTCCGACAGTACTTATAAAATACAACGGTGTTACGTATTGTCAATAAGTGGTGTTTGAAGTGGCTTCGTACACATAACCTCGCGTACGTAACACACTGCGTAGATTGTAACGACTAAGAGACTCAAGTGTAAAGTAATGAATACTTCATGCTCATAAAATTTGTACAAAGTGATTTATTACACGTTCATAAACTCACGCCTGTGTTCCGTGAAGGAGTAGGCACTTTCGCACACACATTTCACCAAGTATATTCATGTTTATGTATGTAATATGCCCACTTAAAAGGGAGCGATTCTATTGCCGTTTTTCGGGCATATTTCCAAAATCCATACTAATTACCAAATGGGAAAACGAGTGTCACTTAAATAAGCACATACTCGTAGACGATTTATTATAATTTACTAAAATATTACTCGTAAAAAATTAAATTTCGTGGTAAAAACCGAAGATCTAGCAAGCTTGGTTGACTAAGTCTTGAGCTCTTCTATTCAGGGATAAGAATGTGTAGAATTTTTCTTCCGTTTTTTTCCTGTTTAGTTATTTACATATTATTTTTAAATTAATTAATGGAGAATAATTAATTCTAATTGACACATAAATTATATTGCCAAGTGTATCTGAAGTAAAGGGCAAATGAGATAACATTAAATTATTATGACATATGGGTTGTGTACTCTGGACAATGATAAAATTAGAAAAACAATACATTGGGGTTAATAAAATCGTACTTCAAAACACTGACTGACATTTACGAAGAAAAATACGAGTATATTTAGAACATTCTGTACTACTCATGTCTGAAAATCCGAAAGGGTAGGCGGAAGCAGGTGGGTGTTACTTACTCAAATATAATTTTGAAAAGACTAAATCTAGATAGATCTAAATATATCTAATGCCTATATCCCGTATTTTGTGATGCTAGTGGGATGCTGCTTTACTTACAGAAAAACCTATTAATAAATTTCCGGATCTTAAAATCAGCGTCCTGAATTTCCCAAAACAATAATTTTTACATATTATTATAAATGTAAAAGAAACTTGAAAATTGGATTTTATTTATAAAGATCCAAGGATGTTTTAATATCACCTAACAATTTAAGAAAAATAATACTATTGAATGAGCATACTGAGGTTAACCGTTGTCTGCCGACCCTTAATAGGCTACCGCGCCGGACTAAGACCTAAACCCTTCCAGCAGTAAAGATTGTCCGTGCCCAGCAGTGGTATTGTAAATAGGCTGTTGATGATGATACTCGGGTCATGTAAAGTGTAACATTTTGTTTCCAGTTGTTTAAGAATGTAGAGGGCTACATATAGTCATAGAAAAAACATGCGACCAGAAAAATATTGGCTAATACAGGTGACTTAGCAGTCTAATTTTCTTAAAATTATGCAGCAATTAACGTGAAACAAACCAACGTTTAACACACACATAATGTGTGTAAACCAGTCAATAAAATCATGGCCGGTTTGTAATCGGATTTACAGAGCGATTCCGGAACGCGGAACACTTGTGTGACAAGTACATAAAGATGTACGGTAGGCTAACCCCGATGTCTTCCGTCACAGCCGACGTGCGTGATATTTCATCATAAATATATAAGTCACTTAGAAATTAAATAAATATTGCATTTTATCCCTTGAGAGCCTGAGACTCGGTTTCGGAGAATTTAGCTATATATCAGTACTGTAAACTATATTCTCTCTCTTCTTTATTGGAAAAGAGCAAGACTATAAATATTATTTTATTTAATTGGTCTTAGAATAAGTCTACGGTTTATGATCAAGAAGTCTATCTTTACTTATTTTGACAATAGGGATATTCCTAGAAATCGTTCCAGGCCCGGATGTGCTCAAAAGATGGCTGTAAGTTCGACCCTATTACACATAGCTGGCGAAATGTAGATTTAAAAGCAAAACAATTTACCCTTACGGAATCAGAGGCGTAGAAAAACATAATATGTTATTTTTAATATGTTCGTGCTTAGATCAGCTTGATTTTGTTAGCAATCACGCCTGTTGTTGCCTGTCGCGTTTATATTATAAACAAAAACAGGCTACAAATCCGTTATCTCGTGTTATGCTATCTCGCAAATACGCTGCATTCCGCGTGATAACAAAGTCAGACTGTATCTAGCCGAATTGTGAGTCACACATTAATTATATGATAAGGAAACTGGCTCATCTGTCTTCCTTTTGAAAAACTTATCGTAAGGTCACGCGACCGAGGTCAGTTCTGTAATTCAGTTTATTTGTTTCACTGGATGAATCATTGAACAATGATCGAAGAAAGATATGGATATTTTTTTGCTCACACAGTTACATAGAAATGCTAATATGACTTATATGATGACTAGTAATTTATAAATAGCATTATTATTGAGTAACTTGTCGATAAAAGGCAACAATAATGTCATTTTCTATAGCATAGAGTTTTATGGATTAAAATCATTTACTTGCTCTGTTCTCGATTCATTTGGGGTCGACGCAGTACGTTTTAACTTTCCAAACATCCATATCAGTCGTCATGTCTTTACACCATTTTCTTTCATAACCTCTGTCATGCATTCCATCCAGACGAAATTGCTAAACAAAACAATAAAAATGGACATTTCGATAAAGTTTTCACGCTACGATTTTAAATACATTAATAGTCCCTAATCAAATTACGCCAGTAAAATGTGATATTGGTTCGATAACCTGACTTAGAACAGAACCAGACTTTTTCACAATTGACTTATTCATTTCTAGTTCTTTCTTAATACCATAATTCCTGATTCGATTTTGGTGAAGTTTGGTCTAGATTAATAGCTAGGCCGCATAGCATTTTATTATGATTTGTCGAAGTGTATAGGCAGGGCATTGACCTGAAACGTATGTTACGGTACATAGTTTAAATGGTATTACCGTGTTATCAGTTATCACTATGCAAGGCGTATGTGTTAAACTCAAGAAGGCATTGTACGTGGTTGATAAGTTGCACTATGAGTTTCCTTTGTGTCCAATAGTAAGTTCCATGGTTCGATTCCTTGATATTTTATAGTAGCGGATGGCATTTTGAAAATATGGTCGTAAAACCGATTTAACGTATTTAAAAAAATATATTAAGCGAATCGTGGATTTTAGACTAGAAACACATCACTTTAACCTTATTGATGTGAGCCATATAGGCGTTGATATCAGTGAAGCCAATTACTCGTGGGTCAATAGAATTATACATCTTAAAATGTCAACACTTAAAAATAATAAAAACACATGTCACGTGCATTATATTTGTTGTTTACTCGCCATCTTTATATTATTCTCAATAAATATTTATGTAAACTCGTGTAAACAAATTAAATTTAAAAATTATATTGTGATTATGCACACGCTTCGTCTGGTTAGAAGTCGATACAAGGTCGTTAATGGTCAAAATGTAAGAAAAAGGTTTTATACAATCTTTTAATTCTACGGTAAAGTTATAACATACATTTAAATAGACGTTTTGTTGTATACCTTTAAGTTCTATCAAACTTCTTACGAATTCTAATGAGAGACAAGATTTACATATTGGGCCTACGTGCACATGCGATTTCCTTTGGTTTGTCATTTAACATTAGCTTCATTTCGCGCTTTTATTAGCGTCAAATTTGATGTGCACTTTGAAGACTGTAAGACTACCTATGTGCTAAGCTTTATTCAGGTAACAGGTTCGAACAGGCGTTTTGGTTTCGTTGCATAATAACAATTATAGAATCAAACATTTGGATTGATAATATTCGATAGATTTATTTTTATTACATTGTGTTTCTTCAGTATATCACGACCTTCTGTTGACATTACTGACTTTAAATTTATACTAATCGGATGACTTATGATTTAAGATTACTACAGGTTTTAATTTCGCAATTAAGTAGTCCAGACGCCGATTACTTATTCATCTTTGTTTTTGTAATGATCAGTCTGTTATGCGCCGTTTTTTATGTTAACTTGATATTATAATTTTTTTTACTACACAGATATACCTGAACGATGTCTCTTTCTGGGTAGTGTTGTATAGTATTTGGAAGTAAACTTTTAAACTTATTTATTTTGTTATTAATTCCATATCTTGAAGTTTGTTCATCCTACGCAAATAGTACCGCTTACGTAATAAAGTTAATTACATTAATTTACAGACTAAATTGAAATGTGTGTTAAACTTACAGTCCTGTGGCGCAGTCGACCTTAGTTTAATAAAACGAGAAATCGCGGGATTGTTCCATAAACATTTGTTTCGGGTCTGACTGAGTGTTTGTGAGACCGAAAAGTTTTTACTTTCTGATATGATTATGAAATGACAAAGCTTTTATCATAATGTGTGGCCCAAACTATTTATTCATAACCTTAAAAAAACGAACTTGACATCGAATTCGACAATGATCTCATCGCGTTTTTAACTGCAAGCTGATTAATTAATTTCAAAATATACCTAAAATATAAACAACAGCCATAAAAGCTATGCCTGTACTCGATTCATAAGTGACGAATGTATCATTACCTTTTATGAAACTTGTATATGTAACACCTAAGTGCGTACATATATGGCGTGCTATGTTGACGCCACAGAAATAAGCGGACGCGTAATGTGAAACATAGAGCCAAGTTTCCGTACTACAATACTATAAATAGAAACACTCATTTACTTTGCTTATGTATATGTGATATAGTTCGTTGGTCTAGTGGGAAATATTGGCGTGTGTTATCGATATAACTCGGATTTGATTTGGATAGCACAGTTGTGGGGCTTCCGTAGTGAATGCTTAGTAGAAACATGGGGAAAAGATTAAGAGTTGTAAAATGTAGGCAGGATTTTTTAAAATACCTACCTAATATTATGAGAAGAGAGGCCTAGGCCCAGCAGTGGGTTAAAAAGGGCTGTAGATGATAATTATGATTTTGATGATTATGATAATATTATAAATGATTTGGACAATTTTTAACATTAACATTGTTTATTTATTTATTTACACTTTTTACATAGACAATGTAAAGGCGGACTTAATGCCTGAGGCATTCTCTACCAGTCGAACCTTGGGAGGTGCAGAGATGAAAAGCAAGCAAGTTTATGATTGATTATAGTAGTTTGCAATTAAGATTTTTAGTTCAAAAGTGCCAACTATACTATTTCATTCATAGTTCGATTTTGTTTTGATCGAAAGTGTTCGTACCTAAACTAAAGGATAAACACGTCGCCTTAGGTCGAAAGAATTTTATAAATCCAGTTAGTGATGGAAAACTTAGTTAGCTTCTAAATCTGGCTTTAGACAGTTTCTAAATAACTTAAAAAGGTCATAACATAAATATTGATGTCACTACCAGTAAAGCTTACTTACGAGGGATATAAAGAGAGATTTAAATTAAAATAATTTTATTACAGTACCTTTATTGACTAGGTTCTATTCAGGGCAGTGAATGAGGTACGTCGAACGAAATTATATGCTGCATTTATAGAGAAGGCCCGTACCCAGTAGTGTGCGTATTTACAGCTAATGATGATTCTTTATTCGTACCGCCAAGGAGTTAAGACGATTGTCAAATAACTTGTTATTGGGTCATTACAATTAAAAGGTCTTTAATACTACACCTGTCAGGTATCGTTACTTTTCATCAAACAAGACTGATATCGTCTTTTAAAAGAAACCAGCATTTCTTCAAGACCAAAAAGCAACAATAAAATGTTAATACGAAACACGTTTCTGTACATTCATTAAGGTTTCTGTTGCGAATCTCAAACGAATTTGATGTGCTCTCGACTCGTCTCTCAAAAGAAACATCTTGAGGGGAGGTTGAGTGCGCTCAACCTTCATTTTTTGTCCACGAGGCCGAAATGCATGAATATGGAAAGCTATACGACGATTTTGGAACGCTCCCCCTTGACTTTGCGCTGAATTGGCAGACACATTCACTTTTTGGACTATTTTTTATTTTTATATTGTTCTACAATGTGTTTTGAAAAATGCTTGAGTTTAATAAAATGTGCTTAACGATCCATTTTATAGTCCCACGCTGATGGCATTACTTTTATTGTAGACAATAATGTTGAAAGTTAGAAAGAAAAAATAGTTGGTCCAAACATAGACTTAATAAATTATTTTCGATATTAAATCTTACCTAGAAACCGATTGCAGTTTCCATTGAAATACTAAGGATATATTTAGGATTAGAAGAAATAAAATAAACTTTTACCTGACACAACATATACAACGAAACCAAAAATTCAGTCAACTAGTCAATTGATTCTCAACAGCACGTATTAGGACCATTTTGCCAAAGTCTAAGCCAAATCACGCATGGGTTGGGTCTTATCACGATTGCGTTTAACGCAGTGACCATTAGACTCCAAGGTCCACACTCCCTGAAACCTTGCCGACCTTGTCCGTGCATGAAAGGGTGCGTGGGGGACAAAGGTCGGAGGTCGTTGTCGTCCGGGGAACACCGCTACAGATAACTTCTAAACATAGCATTGTTATCAACAGAAGTACATCATAAAAATGTATGTCTGCCGACGGTCGGACGGTCGGTGGAGCAGACAAGTGTTGGAGTGGAGACCGCGCGTAGGCAAACGTAGTGTAGGACGACCTGCAGCACGATGGTCCGACGACTTGAGAAAGGTGGCGGGTAACGGATGGATGAGGGCTGCAGAAGACCGGGATGGTTGGCGCTTTCTAGGGGAGGCCTACGTTCAGCAGTGGACGGCGATAGGCTGATGAGAGACATCATAAAAATACTTGTTGGGCGTAAAGTGCCAGTAGAAATTTCCAGAGCGGTTTATAGAATTAAAAATGCTACTATTCCTTCGTTTTACGTAGTGAGGAATGCAATAATTCACTACGTTGATATTGTTTTGATACATTCGCTTTCTAAAGCCAACGCTGACGAATGTTGATATAGTGCCGATGCAAAATCAAAGAACGCATATGAAGTGTTCAACACACGGTACTCATGTGATCCTTTCAGTCCAAAACACTACAATGATTAATCTAAATGGAAGGGTCGGAAATGATCGCCCAAGCAAGACATATAAGGATCAGGTTCGTGATTTTTCCGGCAAAGGCCAAGTTAGCAGTGCTATTAAACGAATGGTGTAAAACGTGTATAAGATGAATGGATGTTGAAGAAGCAAAAGTTATGTGTCAAGATCGTAGCTGGGGGGTCCTTATAGTCTTTGCATAACCATGGGATTCATGTGTGTGTTTGTGTGTATGCAGAAAATAATCTAACGATTTAGGTCTGAATTGATCTGTGGTTTTCCCTATAACAATGTATTATAATTAAACACTGTGTAATCTACTAATGATGACAGCATTAGTATGGATATCTTCTTTTGATTTGATTGAATTAAGTCCCACGTCAATTGTCCAAATAAATGCCCTCGCCGTTGATTTCAAAGTTACCCGTCTTTAAAAACACACAATTTCAAATACGATTACACTGGACAACAGCATTCCTGATGATTGGGTTATGATATATGAAATTGGTCCAATTTTCAACGACAATTTCAAATCTGTAATTGAATTTTTTGTATAAGCTCTAGTTAAAAAAATATGACACATGGCTTGTTTTCATATTAAAACGTTATAAATTTTGGGGATAATCCTTCTTTTTCCAGGTGAAGTGGAAAATACCTTGTTTTTTTTTACTTTTTCTCTAAAACTAAAGGCAGAGAGCTATTCTGAATGCTCCAACAATAGCCAGCCATCATATATGTGTTCCAGGAGCCTTGATAGCGTTCCTCAATCGTACGAATGTCCTGGTGAAGTCGCTCGCTCTGTTTTTCACTTAGATTCCCAAAATTGACAGAAAAATAAGCTTAGATGGTTATGAAAATAGTGTACCTCGATGCTCATATTACTTCCGAGCCTTTAATAGTGGCATAATACTTTTTGGACGTCATAAGATACGTCCAAACTTTTCTTATTTCACAAAAAAATCTGTACTAACAAAACTAACGCATTCCATGCGTTTTTCTCACTATCTGTCATAGTCATCATCAAATTAGCTTAGTGTATTAACGATTTCATCAGTGACCCGTCAAAATACCCGCTAAATAAATAAATACCCACTTTTATCTTCCCTGCACTCAGTTTTTGAAACTTTTTTAAATTAAAAGTGTCAGTTTTCGCCACAAAATCCATAGATATCTCCAGAGAAGGACCGGACTGAGGTTCAGGTTATACTCAAAACACGTCTATAAGCGAACCGAAAGGATGGATATTCCCATTTAACTCGATTTTTACAGCTAATACTAGTTATGTTTACGTAGCAAAAATTACAGTTTTCGTGATGGTTCACGGCTTCTTTCTACATGATAGCGGTTCAATCTATTCCTTTTCCTATTTGTCCTCAAAGTTAGAGACTCAACACACGTTTTGCAATATTTTTGCCGTATCTAAGACTTGTTGTTTATTTCCAGGGAGTGTCGAAAGTAACTTTTGTAAGCCTCAATCATGAGCTTTGTCATATTTAAAGTGCATTATTTGTACATATATTCTCCGCAAATGAAAAACAAAATTACTTGATTCATTCACATAAACTCGTCTTTACTATGCCATGCAAAATTATATTAAAAAAATAATAAGTTTGAATTTATGAGCAATTTAACTCGGTAATACTTAAATTGTTTTGTGATAGCTATAACTCGTAAACTAGAGCTGATACAAAAAAACTGAGGTCATATCTAGAATCAGCGATGTCAAATTAGTAAACATCAAGTGATAAAAGTCAATCATCATAGAAAAGTGTCAATTTTGTTGTCCAGTGTTATTTTTATTACCACTAATATTCTATGTTAAATTAATAAAAAGGAATATAAAGCCACAACAATCATTAGGTACAGTAATACAATGATTGATACAAATGAAAAAGCTTCTAAGCGGAGTATTTTGCCTTTCAGCTAGACACATTAATAGTGGAGTTGCCAAGGGCGCGGCAGTGAATCGTTGGGGCGGAACGATTCTCGGCGGCCATGCTAAGGACAACGATAAAGGGTCAACACTTGATGGATCAATGATAATTGATAATGATGTAATAACGTCTTTAATAATAAAGAAGAATTATCTTTTTTGAAATATTTTGATAAGTTTTTATCTAGTACTGGAAAATTAGAGCCTTTTTTCTTTTGATTAAATAGTTCAGAGGACAATTTCTTTACTATTCACAAACAACAGCTAAAGCGATTTTCGCAAAGTTAGATTAATATCGGCTGGTATCTAAAAACACTTAATTTGTTATCAGTTTTAACTATTAATCATAATGAAACATTCAACAAGATTTATCACTGCAATCATAAATCTAAGGTACGAAGATTTTTACCTTTAATTGGAAATAACAAATACGTAAATAAATGATACTCAAAGTCTTCAAGATTATAAACGCAAATACTGAAACTGGTATCATTAATGTTGTCAAAGAGAACAAATATGTTTTATTTACTGAGGCAACGAAAACAATGAACAAAGACTAATACCAATTACCATACGTAGAGTACTACGAGACTTGGATATTACACTTCGCATACTAGTGGTGCTAAACATAATTAGTAAACATTCGACACGTATGTACGTCACGTACCGGCGAGGTCACTCGGACATATTGCAACCACAATTTAGGGCACACCCTACCGGCGACAACTGACGATCAACTTTCAAACTAAACGTACAGTTAGATAACTGGTTGACAATATTATAGATTAGAACGGTTGAATATTCCTGTATAGTTAGAATACATTTTGGAAGGATAGCATATTTTGAAATTGGGACAGCTTTGTTGTTGTCTTGGTATATGTGGTGTGAAGCAGAGATCCTGAATAAAAGACCTTAATTGGGCATAATTCTACTGCTTCTTACTTTTTTTTTTTTTTTTTTTTGTTATAGAGGGGAAAGCTATTTATGGCTCTACTTCCCGCCAGCCCGGGGGCAGTGGGGGCGGGAAGCGTATGTCGGGGTCACCGGTCTTCCAGCCCGGCGCGCGGCGACGTCATGTCCGCGCAGATGTTAGTGCCGGGCTGGGTCCCTAACAAAATCCCTATACCGGCATACCGACCAAAACCCCCCAGTGGCCATCTCCGCGCCGAGTGGGGCGACCACGGTACGCGGGCGAGAGGCGCCCACCGTTAACCGCAGCCGCCCAGTGCGCCTCCGAGACGTAAACGTCTCGGCCGTCTCGGAGTTGTAGGGGGCGCAGTTGCACCCCCACTAGCTTGTTCGGACGCCCCAGCTGTGAATGGGCGCCCGCGACGTACACAGGCCACAGTGCCGCCGCCCCTCTCGGGGTCACTTTCAGTGAGGACGCGCTGCCCCCACAGCACGTCCAGCGACCCCAAGGGCCCCTTTAAGTCTCCTTTTACGACAGGCAGGGGATACCGTGGTGGGATTCTAACGCCCCCTTGCCACAGGGCAGGGCGCCGGGTCTAATTGTCTCTGTTGACCCGGCGCCTCCTTCTTTGACGTCTTTGACGGGCGGGATCGCTTCTTTCGCGATCCCGATCCGCGCTCTCCTTCTGCGACATGACGTACTCGCAGAAGGAAAGCATCGCTCGCCAGGACCTCGGACTCCCGACCATCGAAGACACGACGGCCGGGAGCGAGAGGTCTTCACCGATAATAGCGCGGAGAGCGCCGCGCTGCACCTCCCAGGCTGCACACTCCTCTAATGTGTGCTGGGCTGTGTCGTCAAGACAGTTGTCACAGTGGTGACACACGGTTGACTCCTCCTTCTGTGCCACCCGACACAGGAAGTGGCCGAAGCATCCATGCCCCGACAACACCTGTGTCAGGCGGAACGACGCCGCACCGTGGCGCCTGTCCACCCACTGGTCGAAGACAGGACGCACTGCCTCGACGGTCCTAGCACCAGCACTGGGATTCTCCAGCCTGGTTCGCCATTCCTCCACGGCGGCCGTACGGAGGGAGACTTTTAGTGCCTCAACCTCTCTCGGGGCAAGTCTGTCCCCGCGACTTGACGCCTCCTCCCGCTGATGGTATAACCGCGAGAGGAATTTGGCGTCAAGGTCCCACGGCAGGGACCCAGCCAAAACGCAGGCCGCCTCGTAGGAGATCGTGCGGTAGCCCCTGATCAGTCGCTGCGCCAGCGCACGCTGAGGTTTGCGCAGGAGAGCAACGCAACGCCTGTTCAGGGACTCGGCCCATACAGGGCTGCCATATAACGCCATGGACCGCACGACTCCCATGTATATCCTTCGGCAAGGGATGCCCGGACCTTCCAGGTTGGGCAGCAGGCCGGAAAGAGCGCCTGCCACCCGCAGCAACTTCGGCTGCAGCATCTCAAAATGGGCGCGGAACTCCCATCGACTGTCGAGCAGCAGCCCCAAGTACTTGAGCTGCTTGCCGATGGGAATTCGCACGCCCTCAATCTCGATGTGGGCCTCAGCAGGTGGTCCCATCCGAGGCCGGTGAAAACAAATAGCCTCGGATTTATGGAGAGCCACCGTGAGGCCCAGCCGTCTAATTCTCCTCGCCACGTTGCCAGTTCCAGCCGCGGCGAGGTCGGCGGCCTCCTGGAAGGTCCCGCTCGTCGCTGTGACGAGCGTGTCGTCGGCGTAACAGAATACGCCGACGCCCCGGGGGTTGGTACCACGGAGCACCCAGTCGTAGCCGATGTTCCACAGAAGGGGCCCAAGAACCGACCCCTGCGGAACACCGCACGACATTGCTCTTCGCTGCCACCCGTCGGCGCCCGGATACACCACGTCCCTGTCAGATAGGTACGAGTGCACTAGGCGCCTGAGATAGGGTGGCACCACGTGGTACCGCAGTGCTTCCTCGATACAAGCCCAGGGCAGGGTGTTAAAAGCGTTGGCGATGTCTAAGGACACCGCCACGACGTATTTGCCCCGGGCTACTGCTTCCTCCGCTTCTGCCTTGACCCGCAGAATCGCCGAGATGGTAGATCGGCCACGCCGAAACCCAAACTGGCAATCGGCCAGGTCCGGGCCGATGCTCTCAAGATGCTCGACGAGGCGCGCATGAACGATGCGCTCGAAGAGCTTGGCCACCTCGTCGAGCAGCACAATGGGCCGGTAGGCCGACGGCGACTCAGCGGGTCGTCCTTCTTTCCTAAGCAGGACCAGCTTGCCTGTTTTCCACCTCGATGGAAACTGGCCCTGCTCTAGGCACGCGGAGAACAGGCCGCGGAGCCTCGCCCCCAGGAACTCGACCGCGAGCACCCAGACACGTCCTGGGATGCCGTCGAGACCTGGGGCGGAGTTCTTGCTCCGCAGCCGACGCACTGCTGCCTCTAACTCCCCGGGCGACACGCCCGGGGGAGGACCCTCAGGGGTTTCCCTTGCCGAAACAGACGACGATGCCGCCGGAGATGTTCTGGTCGTCTGTGACCAAGGTCTCGGCAGCATCGGTGGAGACTGCTTCTTACTTAGTTTATAGTAGCGATGCAAAATCTCAAAATTTGGAAACGGGTTTCGCAAGAGGCAAAACGAAAGTCTAGAAATAAAAACTGCTTACCCTTTATAGAGATTAGATATACAGGCGTGAGAGCAATCACAGCTGAACACAATTAGTGGCTCTAAAAGTACAACGAGTCATCGACCTCAGCTGTTAACATTGGCAGCAAAGGTGGGAATATCATTTGTTAATCATTGTTTCATACAGACAGTGTCTGGCAAGTCTAACAATGTGAAACGTTATTATACACTGCCGACGGAAAGTTTCCGGACAAGCATCTTATTTAATTTTGAATACCCTATATGATCCTTTTAGACATTAAGTGGATCTATAACGAAGGTGAAATGTTTGTTTATATAGTGTTTATCATTTTTTCTTTGACTTGCCTCCCTACCTCCACCCATTGTTGATGAAAAATAAAATAAAATCGTCAACATCGTCATTTCTAACGTAATGGCCGTGCAACAAAATGAATATTTTGAAGTATTTTCTTAATTTTTTTATGAAAATTGGATTATTTTTTACAATATTTTGATTAATAGAAGTCATTATATTATTTCTACATAATTTTATTACTTTAATTTAATGTGCTTGAATTTCCTTCTTCTGTGGTATTTCTTTGAATAAACTCACCCTTAATATAATTCATTTTTTTTATTAATTTATTTAAGAAAATGGATAGGCATTCTAGTAGAAATATAGAAAAACGTACTTCTATTGTCACTCTTCGCAACGAAGGCTTTATCTATTGTTATATTGCTAATAAACTACATTTACCACCGTCTACTGTAGGAAAAGCCATTGCCTGTTACGAAAAAACTGGTTCAATTCAGGACAGAAAACGCAGTGATAGGTCCAGTGCTACTTCTAAAGCAGAGAGTCAGTCCCGAATCATCATATCCGAAACAGATAAAAAGCATACAGCACCGGAAATTCAAATGCGGTCAAATGAAAGTCACGGTAAAAGATATCAGTGAGTGAATCAAAAGAATGGTTACAAAAACATTTAAATGGCAGAATTTCTACAAATAAACCAGTCTTGCTAGGCGGAAATAGAAAAAGGACTAAACTGGACTCAAAAAAGATAATGGACAGAAAGATTGGATGGTAAAAGACTGGAAACAAGTCCTATAGACTGATGAATCAAAATTTTATATGCTTGTATAAAAACGTTGAATTTTTGTTCGTTGCGGCCCTCCAGAAAAAATTAATCCCAATGCTTTAACCCCAACTGTTTAATATGGAGGTGTCTCTGTGATAGTTTGGGAGTGTTTCTGATATGCTGGAGTAGTGGATCTCTACAGAATCAAAGGAAATCTCGAAAAAAAGGGTTATTAAAAACGCATGCTCGCCCTTCTGGGATGCGAATAATTGTCCGTTGGGATGTTTTTCAACAGGATAATAACCCAAAACCCACATCTCAGTTCTGTGTCAACTATTTTTGAAATAAAAAAATACAGGTGATTTATAAATATTGAAATACCCTCCACAATTTCCCGATCTAAATCCTGTCGAATTATTGGGAGATGAAATGGATAGGTAAATCTGGAAATGGAATCCCACTTCTTTGAATGATCTTTGGGAGGCTCTTTAAACATTTTGGAACAAAATATCTAATAGTCTGTGGAAAAAAATTGTAAAAATAACGCCGCACGTAGTGAAAAAAGTATTGACGGTCTAAGGTGATTTCTTTGATTAAATGAAAGTGAAGCTGTATAAAATGAAATAGATGAAAATGTTAATAGTTTTTATCCTTAAATGTTACATTATAATATTTTGAAAATAAAACTTTGAATTACTTGACTTATTTTACTTTAAATTATTGTTTCTATAACTTTTTCATCTTGTCCGGAAACTTTCCGTCGGCAGTGTATAATGAAAGAAAGAGCCATTAAAATGCAGAAGTGAAGAGAGCGCTATTAAATCAGATTTTTTAAACATGTGTTTCATTTAATATGGTAGATTAGGACATACGGTACGTGCGTTACGGTAATTTAATGAAAAACAGCTTTTACAACAGCTAATAAAAAGGAAATTCATAATAAATTATAAAAGAATAAACAATCACAAGAAACACTTTAAAATTTCTACCAAAACAATAGATTTTAACATTGGTAACGGGCTTCACTAAAATACAATTACTTCCTCTTTGTGTAAGAGAATTAAAGCAACACGATGTTAAAACATATCAAAGACAAGATTACATAAATAGTGAGCATTTTGTATGAAACTATTGTCTCTAGTAATTATTATCAGGCGCCAAATTTTCACATACGTGTATTAATTAGATTTGTGGCTCGATGAAAATTAATACACGTTGCCCACAACTTCATTCGCATATATTTTTCAAATGTGACTTTTTCTGGCAACCGAACTGATTGAATAATTCTGATAACCTTTTCCTTCCCCCAAAAGCAACGTTTAAGTAAATTTAAACGTTTCATAGTCTCGCGGTACAAGTATGTGCGTGCGACCTACAGGTCCAGGGTTCGATTCCCGGGTCGGGCAAAGTATTATTGGGTTTTTCCATTAGGAAATCTCAGTAGCAGCACGGAGTCTGAAAATGTGCCCGAAAAACGGCAATAGGCTCGCCCCCTATTACGTGGGACTGATACATACCTGGCGAAATGTGGGTGCAGAATGGCATCTTTGCCTACCCCTTAGAGGAATATAGGCGTGAGGAATGTTGTTGTATTATTTTTACTGACACCATTCATTCTAATTATAATCAATTTTTTGTTACAAATATCGTGTTAAACTAAAGAACATTAGCAGGTAAAAGATGTTTATATGAATCACAGTACGAATTACTTTAAGTCAAACATTCATGAGACAAGGGTGTGGTTCCCGATGTAGTGGTTTGAGTTGATAAAACAATTGAACTTATCAGTTCCATAATGTTGATGAGCACGCGATGTTCTGTCATGGCAAAGTTAAAAATATTACTGGATAGTTTTGAAATGAAATGAAGCGAAACAAAGGCTGTGTTTCATTTTAGTCATGTAAACACGAGCTGTTCTTCCATACTGTAGCGCAAGATTATTAAGATTCGAAATGTTTATATATTTCATTTACAATTTATCATTGTTGTTCTGGAAGAGTGTACCATATTATAATATACAGGGTGTATTTAGACAGTTTTCGAAAACTGAGGCAGGTAATAGCGAGGGTGATTACAAACCCCCTGGCATTAAAGAAAATCCCGACAAACAATAAAAAAAATACGTTTTCCATATAACCATCGGTGTTAAAAGTATGTGGTTTGTATGGAAAACCTCAAAAATTTTATTGTTTGTCGGGATTTTCGTTAATGCCAGGGGGTTTGTAATCACTGTCGCTATTACCTGCCTCAGTTTTCGATCACGGTCTAAATACATACTGGAGAATTTATCTTACTCAAGCTTGACCCGCCTTTAATTTATTGCCAAATGCGTCTTTCAACATCAGTGCATGTTTTATACGGCAAAAACTGGTTAGTAACCATCGTAATAATTGAGAGTATGGAACACTCTCGAATATTGCATACGTCACTTAAAAGGTCATTTATTGTTTGAGTTTTAATTAATATTAAAAATTACTACCGGGTGTACGCACGAATGTAGCGATTGTTTCTGATTTAAACACCCAAAGGCTGTTTGTCTGACTTCCTTGTATCGTCAGCGGGTAGTTATACGTCAATAAACGCTTAAATCATTGTATATTCATGTCAAAATCGAATAATAGTGGAGCGCCGTAAGGTTTATACCTCGGAATCCAGGGCCAGTCAATGAATCTTAATATAAACCTTGAAAATATGTTTTTAATAGTATATAGAAAAATGTTAAAAAAAAAATTTTTCGCGCTCTCAAATTTTTTTTATTATTATAAACATTTATTAATTTTTTGGAGTTTTAATTGATTTATATTAGTGAAAAGTCATATTTTAAAAATAACAACTATTACAAACTTGAAAACTTGATCTTGGATCTTTAGGGACTGCAGGTATACCGATGAATATAAATAAATACACTACTGGAAAAAATTAAAGGATCAAAAAATAAATCCAAATTTTTGGGCCGTAACTTCGAGAAAAATGGTCGTACAGGAAATTTAAAAAAAGAAAATTGTAGCTCCAAGTCTCTAGTTTTTGGATTAACACATTAAAAAATTGTAGCATCAGTGGTTTTTGAGTGATCTTAGGAAAAGCAGCAACAAAACGATTTCAAAATTTTTAATGCTTCTTTTTTTTACATTCGGGCGTGGAGAAAAATGTTTTTGCTTAACCCTTATAAAGATCGGATACTTTGTTTATTTAGCTTTAATTTCTATCTTTTAACACCTCGATATGTTTAGTTCTCGCCGAGATATCAGTCCACAAATGGAAAAGGATCCTTTTGTCTTTAATTATCGATATCTCAGCAACAAATAATTGTACACCAAGTTTAAGGTGCGTTTCAAGAATTTGAATAAATATCCTTTAACCACCAGCTATTACTTTTTCGAAAAAACAATAATTCTTCTTGTTACATGAATTTGAAAATGCATCAAAAAATGAGCTTTAGATGGTGTTTTGGAAAATCGAGCGCTGGATCGAAAATATTGTGAAATCCAATAATGTTAAGTGTGCGTTTTACAGTTCAATATGTCCACAAAAATCCTACAAAGAGCCAAATTAATCCATCCAGCCATTTTTTTGTTCCACTCGATCGAATTTTTGAAAAAATAAGGGATCACGTTTTTGCTCTGCAAAGCTCATAATTTAAGAAATGAGAAATATTCTTTTTTAAGAGCTTTTTTCACATTTTGTTGTATAGATTTGTTGTTTTGGGGCAACTTGAGGAAATTCAAGTCACCAACGCCAATATTGCCCTTTGTTGCTATTGCGTGTGATTAAGGAATTTTCGAGCAACAATATTCGCATTGACGAAATATTGAATTAATTGGGCGTTTGAACTAAAACTTAAAAGAGTATTTTTGCAAGTTCAAACATGGCTTGGAATGCGGAATATTGATACCGCAAACAATGACGCAACGACCAGCTCCAGAATCTTATTAAAAATTATTTTTTGCTCATGCAAAACAGGATGTGGAGCATCTTGTGGGTGCAGGAAAAGTGGATTAAACTGCACTGCAGCTTGCTTAGAATGCAATAGTGAAAGCTGTGAAATGTACACGATGTAACAATGTGAATAGTTAATGATAATTTTTTTTTTGTAACTTATTTTTTACGATAATCTAATAAATTAACATTGAAGTTACTCTGCACATATAATTTATTACAAATAAAACAAAATTTTTCACTATAAAAAAATTTTCTCTCTTCCGTCTCTCATTTTTCAGTGAATTGTTGTTAAAAATTGTTGTAAATCGAGATCGGTCAATTTTTTTTTTTTAACTTTTTTATTTGAGGTTTTAATAATGCAGTCTCATACTTGATATACAGATTCATTGACTGGCCCTGGGTTCCGAGGTTTGACCATTTTTATGTCTTACGGCACTCTACTATAAGGATATAACAAGATACTGAATTAGTTTATTTGAGTGCTAAAGCAACTATGTTACATATACATGACTAAACTTAGAACCAAGACTTAATTATGATATGAATATAAATAGAATTTAGGTGCAGTAAATAGGTATCTTTTGATCGTAAACATAAACCTTCAAGGAGTTGAAATAAGCTATGAAAATTTATATAGTGTATCCTACGTAGTGCCAGCTAGTGTATTTGCCTCCAATTTTATAAGTCTTACGAAATACAGCAGGCTTTTGCAGAGCGGTTATGACATGTTTATCGTACTATCAAGTGAAGTACTAAACCGTTAATAGGACCTATGCGGTAGGAACAGGATGATTTTTATATCATGTAATATTATACATATTATTTTGAGGCACACGCCGCTTATTATGCCTACAAGAGTACTCGAGAGGTTCAATTGCTATACCGGCGTAGATTTTATCGTAGGGACCCAGCTCATGCGCAACGTCTTATGGTGCACTGGGCTGAAATACCGGAGACACCTACATACCAAGATACTCCCGCTCTCGCCTCCAGTACTAACTGTAATGGAATCTTAACAGCTTCCCGCTCGTTATTAAAGAAAAAATTATATCATAAGATATAAATTTGTGTCGCAAAAGGCATTTCGATTGCGCTGCCTTCGGCTATGAGTCACTCTCTTATGTAAAATCTAGTTTTGTTTTCATTTTTTGTGTTTGTACTGATTATTACGTCATAACATTTCTCGAGGTCAATGACGTTGAGGTTTTTATATGAAGTTTCCTTATTTACTTTTTTATAAATGCCAATATACGTATATGCACGCACATCCTATGCTATGTAGTTGATATATTTGTGGATTTCGGTACTCGTTTTTAATAAATATAACATTGTTTTTTTACTTTTATGTTGGACGACATATGGAGATTCATGATTAGAGGTAACTATGTTCGATATTGACTGACAAAAAGTATACATTCCCGGACTAGAGAAATTACTTAAATTACGAACAGATTCCCTATATTAAAGTGTTCTTCTAGCTTATCGATCTTTACAAACGATTAACTTCGAAATTATCTCTGCAATTACGTTTCAAGCTTTTTTATTCATTTTTTTCTTAATAAATTTAGCGCAATTGATGTAAAACCTTCTTATTTAAATTGTTTTCCTACGGTATTGATTGTCTAATTAAAAAAATACAATTTAGCGTGTAAAAGGAAGGTCGTTGTGCCAAGGCACGTAAAATTTGTCGATAAATCTTTATTTGGATGTGAGAGAGTTACGGTTGAATATCTAAGTTTGCAAACCGTGAAGAAAACCTACAAGTCAAAGAATTCTTTACAATATAGTCGACCACCTCTCACCATACTGTAATCTTAAGAAACCTCTACCTCTAGCTCATAAGAAGACCAAACCAAGACAATTCATTACTAAAACACGTGTCAATTCTAACTTTCATAGAGAAGAGGTCTAGCCCCGATTAATTTCACCAGCGCCGTTTGCTACATTCACTGTAGAATATGTTTTAATAAAATTTAATCTAAAGTTCGCGTCATCATTGGCATTGGAAAGTTCGCAATACTTGCTAATAACTTGATTGCTTTTGCTGCAACTAACGATGATTGAGTTTATACATCGCAGTTAATCCGATTGGATCCAACTTCACACGAACAGTTTGTCAACTTTTCGATACATGTAACTAATTTAACCGATTGGAAAGTTAAATGAATTATGTACTGAGGTAGAAACCCTTCGATCATTTGCCGTATTGAAGAATGCTTGAAGAATGACTTTGGATTAAAGTAAATCAATGAGTAGGACGATGGTCGGAAATATCACATTTGCTACAGCAAAATTATAGATGTAGACCTCTGTATAAGCCATATACGTACTTTAACTAAAGGAATCAACCTACATCCAGTGACTTCTGAGATCTTTACCGCATCGTTTATCAACAGAAGGGCCTCTACCATAGCGCATACTTGATTTAGCTCCCAGAGCTATCAGATATTATGCTAAGACTAATTCTACCCGATACAACTGGTGTTAGCAAACAGTTGATCAGCAGATCTACCCCAGTAGGTTTTACATCGGAAATTTTGATTATCTTAGCGATGAAATTGGATAGAAATCTATTAAAGATTTCTTCTAAGCTTGTAGAAGATAAATACTATTTAGGAGAAGAATTGGACATGTATAATCTATGGAATTTGGCGCATGGTTTGATGTTATTTTGTTTTTACATACTATTCTTTTGGTGTTGTTTTTTACATCGTAATATTAGTAAGAATAGTGAGAGCCTTGACATTTTGAAACGACCGGAACTTTTCGGTATAATAAATCTTTACAGGGCCTGTTTGCTTTTGTCCTTTTGTCATATTACTTTCAATTCCAAAATGTTTTAGTTGTAGGTGTTATTGAAATCAACAACAGGCTGGTACATTCACATAGTGCTTTTAATCAACACAATTGACACAAAGACAAAAAACGTATAATAGCAAATTGTAAGTACTAGTAGTAGTACTATTTCTTATATTAACCATTAGGACACTAGTAATACAATAAGATCTATAGCCTTGACCTCAAATTAAGTGGGCCTATCACGAGCGGTCATAATTACGAGACGTTTCGCTGAATTTGATCCAGTAATAGCCCGACTTGACACGATTTTGTGGGCATGTACTCGTCCATTTGTAGAAACAAACAAGAATGACATACAAACTGTATAAAGAAACAATGAATTCCACAAAATTTGGCATGCGTTTGAAGGAAAACCTTGCCACGAGAAAAACCGCTAGGATAACCTACATACATGTAAACATACGAGAATAACACAACCTAGTTACAATACAAGTAACATACACACAATCACGCCTATAACCTGGATTGAGTATCCTTAAGTGTATCCTTGCACCCACTTAAGAAAGCTCTTATGCTCTTCCAATTAAGATATACTTTGCAATATTTAAACAAAGGTATATTTTCCGAATCAGAGCAATTCATTAAGTGAAAAGACGACTGAATAGAGAATTAACGTTCCTAGCCGTATCCTTTGAGTCTAATGTATGCATGCAGCGTGCATATGGTAAAATAAATTAGCTTTATAATTTTACGGGCGGTCGTGTGAGACGCCAACTCTGGTTTAATTACCTGAGCGAATGTTATTTACGACGAAAAATATGGAATTTCTTTGTTCGAGCTCGACAACGTGGCAGCACTGTCCAAAGAAGCTCTAGAGGTAGACATTTATATTACTAGGCGAAATAGTAGTCAAATCGAAAAGGGAATGATTTTAGAACGCGGTAAAGTAACATGGGATACAATAGTGAGTTTTACAAATAATGTATCATAATTAGCCCATATACGTCACACAGCTGTACACGGGCCTTCTCCGGAACTGAAAAGGTTTTGGAGTAATTCTACCACGCTGACGAAGTGAGAGTTGGCGGACATATGGTTGCGGCTAATCGTTCACGAAACCTAATAATCATGAATCAATTTAAGAATAGATGAGATCAATTTTTCTAATGATTAGTCAATTAAGAAAATTGAAGGTGCATTAATAATGTACTACTTATTAATGAAACAGCTGCCAAGTTTAAAACATATATACATACTAAACATGTAGGTTAATTCGTCATATATATTCAGGGATTTCTAAAAAAATCACAGAAGAATCATCACCTGTAAATATTACAATGTGCTGAAAAACATTAAAATTATCCCTAGTGTTTATGACTAAGCTGTAGAGTTTCCTACGCGTCACGCGATATCGACGGCCGATTACTGTTATCTTTAAAGTGTAGTTGTATATACAACATTCTAGTTAAATGATAAGGGAATGTAATTTTTCATACTACTTTAACTGATAACTTGATAAAATTATATACTTCATGATGTAAATAAGATATTTTTGGATGTTTTCGTACCTGATACGGTTAAGGAAGTTGTTAGAACGATTTTTAATTGAATTACATTTTATCAGTATGGGAGAAATGTGTGAACAACTTAATATTATTACAGAGCATTAAAACTTGAGAGCAATTAGGTTCAAATGAAATAATAATTTTGTCTATTATCATTAGACTATATATGTCCCACTGTGCATGTGATCATATGCAGGTTAGCAATTATTCGATGTGTAATTTTCATTGTGATGTTTTTGTTCACTGTTAAAGCAAATGATACAAAAAGTAAAAAAGGTGTGTGTCTGGGGTTCGTACCGGCAACCATCATGATTTTCAACCAAGCATCTTAACCTGAAGGTCAACACTGCTAATTTGTCTACATTTTATTTTATTTCAATATATTTTTTTACAAGAAACTTTAGTTACTATTACTCTATTGCGAAAAGATTAAGAAAGGTGTACATGTCTTTTATATTCCACTACTTATTTAAATATTTAAAAAATGTCTAATAAAATAATTGTAAGAAACAAAATATCAATATTTTGAAAGATTACTATTTAAGTGTTTTCTCACAACTTAGAATTGCAGCTCCATGTCAAATCCATACTTTTTAAGTAAAGTTTAATAAATATTAAATTTTTTAACCTGTGAATTGACTGCACAGTGTGATCTTTAAAAGTGAATGATGAAATATTTCTGATAACTTCATGCTATTGAAATAGGCAATGCAATTAGAAAATTGCCACTTCTGTTAAAACCTAAGCTGTGCTATTTAACCAGTTACACTATAACTGAAGTTATGTTCTTAAATCATTAAATTGTGTGAAAATTGTTATAATATGAACCAGTAATTAACAATAAGGATGACCAAAAAATATTAATGAGACCAAATATACATGAAAAAATATCTAATTGAGGAAAAATTTATGTCCAAAATATATTTAAGTTAATCCAGTTCTATGTTGTTATATTTTTTATTTAGTTAAGTGATTTGGAATAATCAGGGTTTATAATTAAATTATACAGGTTTGGTATAATGTCTGGGAAACATGATTTAGAACAAACATTGTTTCCTTTTTTTATTCTTTTTTATATATACAATTTACATTATTTTGAATTAAATTTCAGTGTATTTAATGACTTTACAAAATAATAATCTTTAGTTTTCATAGCTTAAAATATTGACATTTTAGATTTAGCATGCCAATATGTTATGGTAAAACTGCCAACAAACTTACTTTGTAAGCTTTTGGATAACGAAGTAGTCACGAAAAACTTTATGAAATTTAAAATCAGGTAGGAGTTTTAGAAAAAAGGTTATACCAATAAAATACTGAATATTTTTTTTATCATTCGACAAATCGCCATATAAAAACACCTGAGGGCGTAAGGCCAAATTAGACGATGACACTCCGCAACGTTGGCTCAAGGTTATCGAGAAATAGCGCAGCGAGCCAACCAGTTCCAGAACCAATTCGAGCATAATAAACATAAAACATTACGACACAAGTCCGTCCTCGCTCCACCGAAATATTAAACAATGAATTGCATTTGCATAGAAATTACGGTACGACAGGTGTTTTTCGATCACTCTCGTATATAATTAAAAATACTCACCACAAAGGGCTTCACAAATCCAAACGAAACAATTTTTATCCATAAAACACTTACACCGTTAATAAAATCACACTTCAGCTTCGCATGACACGAAGCACTATTGTTATTTACAATTTTTTACTATTTACAAATAAACCACTTTCTACTGCGCGGAGCACTAGTGAAAAGCCAAAGACAACGTAGACGAGACGGTTGACTATCGAGGTTTGACAGATAAGTTTAGTGGTGCTCCAGTAATGTATATGCAATCGATTAAAATTTTACGATAGTAACTTTGGAAAAATATTGATAATATAAAAATCAAAACAGATTTAATATCTTATTGATAGAATGCTTGGATTGATACTACTACTGACTAATAGTCTTGCTCAATACTCGAAAAAAAATAATTCAGTTAGAATGTGTGTTCCAGTTATTTTGACTGGCATAATAAAAAAAGTATTGGCTTCTAAGTTTTTCATTTCCATACTATTTAAAATTATTTTTCTACCCATGGAATTATCTTTAATACTATTATTGAGTAAGGTTGTCATTTCTTTTAATGTAAATAACATTTACTTTAAAAATATCCAAAATGTCATCGATTATCGTTACGGTTCTTTGATAAACTGACTAAAACTCTATGTCGCAACATATTGATTATGGTAACAGTGTTGTCTACACAAGCTGATTTCCCAAAATGCAGGGTAAAATACACCGTTACATTGTTATTACGTATCTTTATTTATATGTTCGTTAAAATTTATTGTTTAATTATTTTATGATAACTTTATGGTCTCGTTGCATAATTACAATCATGAGCTGTTTGGTCTCATTTTCACCTCGAAATAGGTATTATAACGTTTTTCATGGTTTCAGACAAGCATCTTATCCTCTTTACTTTGGGGAACAAAAGTGTGTACTCATAATTTATTTCGAATGGTTTGAAATGTGATGACTTATGCATTATATATTTTGTTTTATGGTATATTGTATTTTAGGTAAAAACTTTTCAAGGTAAATATTTTAATAATTTTGTAACTGTCATTTTGACAGGTAATAAAACCTTGAAAATACCTTAACCTACCATATACCTTTTACGCATAGGGTTTAGGATAATGAACTTTATCAGGTACCTAAGTATTACTTGTATTGTAATTGTCTTTAAGATATCTTTAGTATTAAGTCTTTGGATTAGAGGGCTGTCCTATCAAAAAAAAACATCAACAATCTCAAGGAAAATTGCTTATTTATACGATCACGATGATCAAGTTTTACTAAGGTATACATACTATTGTTTTGTATTCATATCAGAGTACTGTTTTACCACTGATTATTGTAACATATGGTCAGGTGAGGAAGTTTTCAAACTATTTTATGGCAACACTGGCTTTAATATCCGGGTTCCTGTCAGGGCGGGCCGATATGGCTCGAAAGCCCAATCAAATCATTCAGCTCAAGACCTACGTGGGTGACATCAATCAAAACATCGTTCTTGTAGGTTGCGCGTGTTATTTACAAAATTATATTACGAAAATACTGACTGAAAATCAATAAACTGAGCAGTCTGAACGGAGCTAGTGAAAGGTTTATGTGTTATTATTAAAACGCTTTGACATTTTATAGACTTGTGTGAGAATTTAAATATTTTGTGAAAAATGACCGCGTCCACTATGATCGAATTAGAATCTTGGATTATCTACCAATGTGTCCTGAATGAATGCCATGTTTCCAGCAGCTGTAAGTAACCACTTTCATTTTAAATTAATTAATTTTACATGTGCGCCCTCTGTTTACGTACGATAATCACGTATTAAATGGATTAATAATAAATTATTTTTAATATTTATTTATTTTATATAGATATTTCCTCATTAATGACACAATTATTTAGTTGTGAGGACAACAATTTTATAAATTAAAGTATAAACGTAAACGAACGAAATATGAAATGAATTATTATGGTGCCAAACTATTGTTAGTACTAAGCTATCTATTATGTAGTAATATTAAAGATTCGAGGAAAGAAAAGATGAATAATATAAGATGAGGATTTTTCTTTTTTTAAAGTTAATTCTGCCCGCCAGTATTATTTACATCGAAGCTTCATCGTATACCGATGTTTGTTTATGGTTCTTACGAAAAAATAGTTTCATGTTAAGTAAGTATTAAGTTACTCATTTTACCCGTGGAAAATTCTTTGTCAATATTAAAGTGACGGTTGGTGCGCCTTGAACTGCCGTCGCCGTGACTCATTGAGTCGTTATTAATTAAAATGCGGGGTATGTTTGTACCTTTAAATGTCAATTAAAAGTTTTTCTTTTGAGATATAAAATTATGAAGAAAAGTTTTTTTTTTACTTAATTTCATAAATGTAATAACAAGAAATACTTTTAATGATAATTTGGCGCTTAATTGAAGACATTTGCGTTCTTGGAATGAAGTGTTCATGAAAATATAAAAGGATTAAGTATATGAACAAAAATGTTTGGAAAACTTGGACACAAATATTAAAGAGTTGAGTTTGTGGTCACTTTTTGTTTTTACGTTTCTCGAAGTCATGCTCGTCATCAATCAGACGACAAATAAACTTTTTGCGCTTTACACGTAATTGCAAATCCATTACAAATTAATTTATAAATTGCGAGGAATTCTGTTTTTGCTAGCGGACTCGCTTGCAATGAGACGAGACCGCATTGAAATCTTTTTTAGATTTCAATTCGATTAATTATTATAAAAATCTTTAACTTTTCTCTTTTATTTTCAATTTCTTTCTAGTATTCGGTAAGGGGGGACAAACAGTTACCACCAATTTTAAAAAAGGGAAGTGATAATAAGGATACATCAGGGCATGGGCCTACACTACAACTGAGAGGCTTTAGCCCTTACTTCACCACCCTGGTCTAGTTAGTTAGCTAGAATTAGCCTGAATGAAGCCTAAAACAAGTTTTTACTCGATGAGCTGAGCGAGAGACGAAAACCCTCGATTTCGAAACCTGTAGTAACCGGTATATGTAAGACTGAAAATATCCCCACAGTTTTTGATATTTTTAATGCATATATTACGAGTATGTCGGTGACTATTAGGCCTCATACACCGCACTGACCTAATCGACTGACCTAAAATAACTCTTAACCAAAGTGGATATAGAACAGTCCAAAGTAATTGCAATAAGCGTCCATACCCCGATATTGAAAGTAATTTGTGTGAGATAACAAATTAAGCACCCGAATGTGTTTCACATTGCCGTAAGTGGTCGAACTAAGCGCTTAATTATCTTTAACTGGTAGCGATCATAAGCGGACATTGGTACACTACTCGTGTGTAACTGTAGTTAATTGGAGAAGTATAACTGAAGGATTGTGTCTTATGTAGAAATGTAAGATTAAGAAATAATAGTAAATATATAAAACACCCAATAGACTAAAAGTTGTTTTGGCCCCAGTAGTTAAAAAAAAAAAAAACAGTATAAAAAAGTGTTAAAAAATGACGATTCAAAAGAACTTGTAAAAGTCTATTTGAATAAAGGAGATTTGACTTTGACTTTGACTGAGATACAGGTATTGTGTTCTGGGTATGAGAAGATACGAAAGAATTAGCGGTTTCATTAACACTCAGATCTGTGATAAATATTTTTGGATCACACAAGTATTTCTCTCGTTGCGGGGATCGACCACAGTCCTGACTTTACAAACTATTAACTAGAGTTTAATCGACTGCGCCACGGAGGCTGTAATTTTTTTATATTTATAACTCTATTCTCACCCGTAATACATAATAATTTGTCTACTACGAACTAGTTGTTTTAATATAAAACACTTATAAACTCGTTAGTGTAAATAATCCGGGTACGTTACAACGTTGTCTACAACTGTATTAATGGCTATCTCATGTTACTAACTCCCGTTACATCAGTGCGGTGAGCAGGCTTACACCCTCTCAGGGAAGACCCACGTCCTTTAGTTCAACGTTAAACATATTTCCTTTCATGTAATTACCGACAGGAACTTAAGAATCGCCAGTTTTTGCTATCAATGCTTTGTTTTTTCCATAGCCGTTGAAGAAACTCTGTTATAAAATAACTTTTTTGTTTCAAATTATTTGAATTCATTATTATAATTATTCATTTATAGTTAAGACCTATTAAAGGAAGAATTAAAGTTACAACGGTTCGATGAAGGATCAACCGCTTACTTCAAATATCTATTGAAGAAGTGCATCAACTAACAAGAAACTTCTATTGTATTTCATCCAATATCCACACTCCGAATTCTTAGATGCTTTATACGGTACCCTAAAACAATAAACAGATATTTTAAGAATATCTATAATTGGCGCAAATGTCCCTAGTTACTGCCCGTATATAAACAAACAAACTCAACTCTCTCTAAGAATTTAATATGATCATCTTCTTCAGCCGAAAGACTTTTACTGTTAGACCTAGGCTCCAACAAAGAATTAATAAATAAATGCACCCAACAGTTGCTCTATACGTAACTCTGACTCCACACTAGAATACATATCCTTCTAGACATGCATTATATATTATTTATGAATATAATTGTATAATAAATACATCACCAGTCACGTTCAAAGAAAACTATATTCCTATGGTTGAAAGAAGCCTTTGTTGTGGACTCCATGACAACCGATACCATTCCGTTTGGCAGCGCAACAAATAATTAAAGGTGGCGAGGTGCTTGGATCGATTGGGCTCCATACACAGAGGCGCACTGACACGTTTCATTAATATTGTTTTATACCGCACGGTAAAAGTACAAAATTCATAGCGATGTAAAGGATAAATTAAAATTTTTAGTATTCTTCAGCAGTATTGTGTCATGTCGATCTAAAAAGAGAGAGAGTTAGAGACCTAAGGTACTGCCCTAGATGGAGATAGAAATATAAGTATTCATTAAACAAACATCTTTATGGAAAAAAGGATGCGTTTTGGCAATTATTGCTATTGTACACAGAGGGCCTTATACTCGTATTTAATTGGTCCCTGGCACGGTGGGCTCTTTATATACAGGAGCCTGAAGCTGTTTCTATTACACAGTGAGGTTCGATAGTCATACGATTAATTATCTTTATCCCCACGAATACTTTTTTTTACTACCATTAACATTTTCGATACTTACGTTTAACGAGTAATATCATCTTTATCCTCACTGTTATTAATATTTATTGTATTTTTTTCTTAATTTGGTTAACGATAATGGGGGTCGTGTTTCCCCAAAACATTATTCCAAGTTCGGCTCTGTACAGGGGCGCGCGGCCTTCGCGACGCCCTAACCTTGGTGATACGCCATGTATTTAAACTGGAATTTGGAGAATCAATATGAAAGCTTTAATAACGTGCTGCGTGTATTGAATATAATGGTTGCTGTTCAATTTTGTTATTGAAATCATTGTTTTGGCGTAAAGTAATGCTTATTGTGTTCAAAGGTCTTTATTATTTAGTAAAGTATTATGCTAGAAGAATAGACTTAGAATTAATTCACTTATTGTAAGAGAGAGAGACATTCTATTTGAACCACAATATCATGCGCTCTTACAAATCTTAACTTGAAAAAGTCAAGCGAAGTCTCTAAAAGGCAGCTATCATTACGAAAATTAATTACGAACTGTTATGAAGTATATGTGGGATATACTATCCCGCTGCATTGCCTACACCTGAGGTAGTCATCGCCTCTTGATATAAGCATTTTTACACACACACACTCGCGCCTGTATTTCCCGAAAGGGTAGGGAGAGGTGCATTTTTACAGTCATATTCCACCACGTTTGACGAAATTTGGTATCAGCCTACGTTATACATTGCCATTTCTTCTGCTAGAATTTCCCAACAGAAATATCCGAGATAACTTTTATGCCTGCTGGGAATGAAACCAGAGACCTCTAGATCGCACAGCACATACTTGTGCCCTGAGGCCAATAGTATTATAAATATGGAACTGCACATGATTCCTTTTGAAAGAATATGTTACGTAAATGTTATCACGTTTATTTCCCCGTGGAGCAAACGGAATGTATGATATTCACACGACTATGAATACCTCGTGTCGAGTCTCCATATTATTTTTAAATCAGAAGCTTTCCACTTTTATTTTAGAATTATTATGCCATGATATGCCTTGTCGGTGTAGTGGTATAAATAAATTAATGCGGACGATTGGTAGATAATGTATCTACAAAATCTTATCTTTCAATAAAAGAAAAAGTCTAGCAAAGTTTTCTTTTTTTCTTTTAGGAATAACCAGCAATAGTTTATTATTATAATACTTCATTATATACATTTACAGTGCGATGTTGCAAAATTTATTTTAACCAGGAATTAAAAATATAACTCCCAGGATTGAAAATTGAACTTATACCTACCTTCGTGATACAGTTGTGAGCATATAGTAAACAGCCAAACAACAGAAAAGCAAATAAAAATCTCATAAAAACGTCCACGTGATTTAATCTGTGTTATTGAATTTAGATCGGAGATTGACGGACTGATCATAAACAGTTGGCTGTATTGAATGGCGGTCGTTAGGCGCAGAGATGCGCAATCAAATCCGAGCACTCGGATATATAATATCTGGGCCATAGCGGAATTACATACTCTATATTGTTTGTGTTACGCACAATTTAGCAATGGGGAAAATGCTTGATTGGGTTTCTGAACCTTTAGGACATAGAAAAGAATTTTGCGGTAGTTTTTTTTTACTGCACAAAAGAATACTGTAATAAATTGTTGTTCCGTATTAAATTTTGCTTTAACCATCAGCCCATATACGTTCCACTGGTGGACATGGGACTCCTCTACAACTGTGGGATTTAGGTCATAGTCCACCACGCTGGCAAAATGCGGGTTGAATAAATAATCTGTAAGTTCAAACAGACAGAAATGACGAATACATCTGCAACACGTCATTATAATGAAATTTGATTTTGCAGCTCAAACACGTTCGCGTATACTAAAACGTAAACTTTTTTTTATAAGCAATAATAAAACGCGATACAAGTGGAGACAGGAAAAGGCTTTAAAAAAAAAAAACAAAACAAGTTGCAAACTTTACCAACGAATAGTGAGTGCAACTTTCCTACTTTTTCTCAGTTGCAGTGGCTTTTTTCCTTTGCGGTATTAAAATAGACTTTGATGTCTGGCTTTTGTTACTGGTGTGTCGTCAGAACGTGCCCTTACTCAGTTGGTCTAATTTATTATATTAGAACGGCGAGTCCGACCTTTGAACCGTGTCCCCATCAACGGAAGGTCTGCTAATGGATTTGTGCGCAATAAACAAATTAATTAATATTTAGATTGAAATAAGTAATAACGATATTGAATGCTACCTTAGATTGAATAAAATAATTTATAAAACTAAGCTTTGTTCCTTTTATACAAGCTATTGAAAAGATGATCAAAACTATGTTCAAGATGATTAATTCTTCTAATTGGGTTAAACATTAGCAACTTAAGGCGTGAGACAGTAGGAGAGTTACTTAGAGAGTACTATCAAACTGAAATTGGTATATGAGTCGAAACAATGGAATTTAAATGGATCCTGCAAATAAACGAGAAGACATAATTCCAAACAATAATTTAATTAATTACGTAAAAGACATAGCATTGGCAAGGTAGCTGGAGTCGCGTGCCAAAGGAGACGCCTACGTTCAGCAGTGGACGTCGTGATGATGGTGATGATAAACAAAGCCTTATTAAGAATTATATTGATCCCAATACTAAGTCAATTTTATACATAATTCACAGCCAATATTCCATGAAAGTTTATAGTTAAGTAGCGTCCTTGGGTCTACAATTTTAGTAAGTTCACGACACTGTCTATAAATCATACTAAATTGACAATGATTGATCGCTTTACAAGTATTACAAGTGAGTAAACTAAAGGCAATTTCATGTGCAATTACAATAATTGGACTATGCTCGACAATTTCTATACCTCCGGAAGTTTGTAATGTTTTCGTTTTAATGTATTTTTTTTTGTTAAAAATTATTTCTTAGATCTTTTAAAAAGAGCGTGAAAGTAATGGAAGTAGTTTATTAGCAAGTGAAGTGTCAACACCGGTAGGGACAAAATGATATAATCTATGAAATTGGTTGTATTGTCATATATAATCTAATCGTAGGTTCGATGCTGACATTCCCTTTCTTGTCATATTTAACTATTCTGTGGTGCGATACATTTAATTACAAATTAATTCCTTCTTTTAAATATATAAATGTTACAGACGCATTTGACATTTTTAACTTTAACATTATATTGAGATCAGTATATTCCTCAAGCGCATTGCTAAATGGAGGCTTAAGTACTTTATTCCCTAGCTTTATTTAACTTACTTAAAGAATTACTCGGATCGAAACCTGTTACGAGACTGGGAATAAACAAGATTTCCGATACTTTCAAATCGAATTCCTCGCGGAGATAATGCGGATTTAACATGCATTAGGTGACAGAATCTGGTTTTGTCTCGCAATTCAGTAAAGTCGCGCATTTTTCGAAGTCGCAAGAACGAGTAAAAGATTTAATCATAGTCCAAACATTCTGGATTCAAGCTCAGATCACACACCTCTTGATTTTTAAATTTACGTAAGCATTATCATCACTGTCAGCGTCTCACTAGGCACGTGCCTCTTCAACGGCTAAATGGGTTTCAGTTTAACGCCATCACGCTAGCCTAGTACGGGTTAGCATAGCATAATCTTCGATAATTATACTGGTATACAAAATTTCGCCAAATACATACTTCTTCTTCTTCATCAACCCATATTCGCCCACTGCTGAGCACGGGTCTCCTCTACCATTGAGAGGGTTTAGGCCATAGTCCACCACGCTGGCCTAGTGCGGGTTGGCGGACTACACACCTAAGAAATTTCTAAGAACTCTTAGGTGTGCAGGTTTCATCACGATGTTTTCCTTCACCGTTAAAGCAAGTGATAATTCAATGTGAATACACACATAACTTCGAAAAGTCAGAGGTGTGTGCCTCGGGTTCGAACCCGCGACCGCCGAGATTCTCGACCGCGCGCCCAAACTTCGAGGCCATCACTGCTTATAAACAAAGAGTTAGTAGCCAATAATGCAGTTCTTACTCACATTACTCCAGACAGTCGTGTTGAAATTAAAAGTCCCAACAGACGCTAGCTTATTCATAAACATATAAATTTATTAAAGCACATTATCAAACAGATATGTAACTTAATATTACTGCTCAAATATACTTAATGTAAAGCGTCATAACAAACAAGCAATTATCTCCAGTCTATAAAGCAGCTTCGGCAAACAGAAGCGTGTATTTGGCAATTAATCGTAAGTCTCTCAACACAGACATCGTGGTCCTATGCTAACACCGCAGTGGGGTGAATCGACCTCCGTGTTTACTGGAACCACTCGGAAGGGTAGATATTGGTTTCAGAAGTCGATTGCTTGGGAATTACATCCTAAATTATCAGAGAATATTAGTTTTAATAGGTGATTTGGACTTTTTTAATAACTTAAATAAAGTTCAAATTGCCTTGTGTGGCCAATAATCAAAGTAACTAATTAAAATGCATTTATGCTACATAACCTCACGTCTGTATTGTCTGAAGAGATAAGCTAAGATTCGTTTCTGTGTCCACATATCCTTAAGTTGCATGTGGTAGGGAGCGAGCTTATTGCCTTTTTCCAGGCACGCTTCTATGGAAAATTTCTTACTTGAACTAACAGTATTACTTTGCTCGACCCGGGACCTTTAGATCGCCCAATCCTATGTATGTGGGTACTAGAGCTGCGAGACCATGACGTAGACGTATTACGAATAAATAAATGGATCTATATGAATTGGTAAAGTTAGAAAGAAAATTACTCTTCGAAAAATGTGTTGCAAAACAATAGTGTCATATTATAGGAATTATAGGAGTGGTATTACTATCATAGTGAAGTATTCACAGGACAGTCACTAATAACCTGGCTTGGCAGCCTTAAATTTTACTTAAAGTTCATTGACCGTCTTCTGAGCGCTTAGCCATATCGCACACCGCTTGGTTTCATAGCCAATAAAATAGCATAAAGAAACAACTGCAGCTTGCTAATTCTATTTTTTTATATTGCATCCAATTATATACAGTCAATGTTAATTCTGGAATTAACATAACATATTAAAAGAAGTTGGCGATTTTGTAACGATATTAATATTGTCATCCATCCGACTTCTTGAAACGTTGTCTTTTAAGAGTGTACAGTGGCTTGCCATATTATTATGGACAGTCACATTTTTTTCATTTTTTTTCTTTGAGCACATTTAACTGTAATCTTAAGTGGTGTAAGACTTGTTAGAAGTCTTTTACACATTCACGATACCTCTTTAACTTAAATTTTAAGTGGATTTCAAGTGTTGGAGCATTCATTTATTTTAAAAATATTTTTAAAAGCGGGAGAGTCGCAGAATCGTTGACACGCGTAAAAATAGGAGACGTTAATAATATTATTTTAAAAAGCTATTTAGTGAGTTTGTGTTATAAATATTAATTAAAAGTAATTATTATTTTATTGTTCTTGATGGAAAAGTATTTTGGCGTCAATTTTTATCACAATATTATTATTATTACTTTTTAATCGTACTCAGTACGAGTCGACGGGTTGATTTGTTTCCAAAAAAAAAATCTGTGGTTAAAACCCTCCTCCTGCATCCGAATCATTCTCAAAGGAAGATAAAAGAACTTGCCGGAGTTTTTTAGTCCGCTATTATTAAAATAAAAATAAATTTGGAATAAAATAAGCCACTTTTGCCCAAAAGAAAAAGCAAATGTTGAAGAAAATTGATTACCACGCAATGGTCTGATTGGAAAATTCGGGATAATTGTTTGCAAAACTGAAAGAAAAGTGGTGATCTTTTAACGTTAATAGTTCGGGAATCTGAAATACCACTTTTTAAGAGAACTGTACCGCGGAGGTTCGCAGAGGAAGGTCTGACAAGTTATCGACGATTTGAGAAACCGCGTTTGATTGAAGCAATGAAAAAAAACGGCTTGCCTGGGCTTGTAAGCACGAGTAAGCACTTGTAAGGAATATGGTCAGATTTAATACTAGCTTCTATTTTGATGTTCTCAAATATTTTTTTCACAAAATTATTCATACAATTACTTTTTTTGGATGTGTTTCTCAGACGAACGTTATAATAACTCGTCTCTCAAATCGTCGATAACTTGTCAGACCTTCCTCTGCGAACCTCCACGGTACAGTTCTCTTAAAAAGTGGTATTTCAGATTCCCGAACCATTAACGTTAAAAGATCACCACTTTTCTTTCAGTTTTGCAAACAATTATCCCGAATTTTCCAATCAGACCATTGCGTGGTAATCAATTTTCTTCAACATTTGCTTTTTCTTTTGAGCAAAAGTGGCTTATTTAATTCCAAATTTATTTTTATTTTACTAATAGCGGACTAAAAAACTCCGGCAAGTTCTGCTATCTTCCTTTGAGAATGATTCGGATGCAGGAGGAGGGTTTTAACCACAGATTTTTTTTTTGGAAACAAATCAACCCGTCGACTCGTACTGAGTACGATTAAAAAGTAATAATAATAATAATGCGATAAAAATTGACGCCAAAATACTTTTCCATCAATAACAATAAAATAATAATTACTTTTAATTAATATTTATAACACAAACTCACTAAATAGCTTTTTAAAATAATATTATTAACGTCTCCTATTTTTACGCGTGTCAACGATTCTGCGACTCTCCCGCTTTTAAAAATATTTTTAAAATAAATGAATGCTCCAACACTTGAAATTCACTTAAAATTTAAGTTAAAGAGGTATCGTGAATGTGTAAAAGACTTCTAACAAGTCTTACACCACTTAAGATTACAGTTAAATGTGCTCAAAGAAAAAAAATGAAAAAAATGTGACTGTCCATAATAATATGGCAAGCCACTGTAGTTTAGTAGATGCTAGGCAGATCATTATTAATTTCAATGTTGAGGGAGATCTGTCTATCGATATCCTATAGTCTATGGTACAGTCATCAGATACACTGTGATAACTTTGCTGTGCTATAATAGAAAAATACACCTAACTTTTCATTACGAATTATCGAATATACAATAAATCTGCTCCTCCCCCTTGCTATTGTTGAAATATCATTTAGCAACATATTACAAATTCTTTACCACAGTTTACATTTATTGCGCCGTCCATATATCAATTTGTAATAGTTAATAATCTAAATGGTTGTAATAAATTTAACTTATTTGCTATTTCTATTGGAGTCCGCTACACGCCCGGTGTAATGGAATGTGTGGAATCTCGCTTGAGAACCGTATATCAAGTTGAGGCCACACGCTTAACTTTTCATCATTTTAAAATACAGCCATTATAACATAATATGAGATTTGTATCTTTTTTATTAAGATATATATTTATACGTTCGAGAACTAAGACGCATACATCTACGGATAAAATTTAGAATTTCTCTGATGAATCTTAGAGGCCGATTCAGAATTAACGTCCTAAACAATCTTGTTTAGTATGTTTTATCACAATGAAATAACCTCCGACAATTATAACAACATCATGGAAAAACTGTTCGTAAGGAGACATTATTTACTAAACACTAAATAAAACACTCAATTATTACTTTTTCTATTCATAAATTCAAAGAACTAAATGTTCGCTGTCACTGAAATCATAAGCAGTTCTTCTTCATCAACCCATATACGCCCACTGCTGAGCACGGGTCTCCTCTGCCATTGAGAGGGTTTTAGGCCGTAGTCCACCACGCTGGCCTAGTGCGGGTTGGCGGACTACACACCTAAGAAATTTCTAAGAACTCTTAGGTGTGCAGGTTGTATCACGATGTTTTCCTTCACCGTTAAAGCAAGTGATAATTCAATGTGAATACACACATAACTTCGAAAAGTCAGAGGTGTGTGCCTGGGGTTCGAACCCGCGACCGGCGAGATTCTCGACCGCGTGCCCAAACCTCGAGGCCATCACTGCAGTTGCTATCGTCATATTGATTTTACACTGATAAAAGTTCTAGAGAAGAGCAATTCTCGACTTTTCCAAGTTACCTTTATTGGATTTCGCAGTAAGCTTAATTAGAAGAAGCGATACGGTCTGTGAAATATATCCCGACGCAATATGAGCCAGGGTGGCTTTGGCGCTGTAAAGTTAATGCTTTTACTGTCTCGGCTTTACTTAGAAGAATAAAGTGCGCTATATTTTGTATTTAAGTGATAGTTTAAATGAGAATGGACAGAGGTGTAGAAATTTTTATAGTGTAGTCGAGCACACATTGATAGGTTTGTATGAAGTAACGTCAACTTTGACTTTGGAGAAAAACATCAAGTAAAATCGTAAGTATTTATGAGTTTGTGTCTGTTATCATTATGCCACTTGTATACATCAGTCATAGATCTAAGCGTCGTCATGTGTTAGGTTGAGTGAACCCTAAATATAATATTGTGTAATATGTACCACAGACTATGATTCACCCCAAATATTCAAGTGTTGGTAAATCAATATATTTCTGCCAGGAAAATTGCATTCCGGCTAAATAAATGGTAGTTTTTTTTTTCTGAATATATCAGTACAATATTCCAAAAGGATTGCACGCTTATTAGACACAGTTTACATTTACCTATCATTTTTTGCGTCTGTATTCGAAATAAGCGAATTAACTTGTAATTATCGGTAATTGTGGTTTTTAGAACAATTTACATACACCGTTTGTTTCTATTTCGTTGTGTAAATGCAAAAAATATTTTTGCATTATTTGGCAAAGTTTGCAATATGCCTCATTATTCACTTACAACATAATTATGTGAAGGCCTTCACGGTGCATTTAATAACTGATCAGTTATAAAACAAAAGGTCGTGGATTCGATTTTTTTTCCGACATATCAAAATGACAATTCCGTTATATGTATGTAATACTAGCGACCTGCCCCGGCTTCGCACGGGTGCAATGCTGATATTTAATGGATGTTATCATACATAAACCTTCCTCTTCAATCACTCTATCTATTAAAAAAACCGCATCAAAATCCGTTGCGTAGTTTCAAAGATTTAAGCATACAAAGGGACATAGGGACAGAGAAAGCGACTTTGTTTTATACTATGAAGTGATTAAGTTATGACACCAGCAATTTTTTTTTGTATGTTTAACTTGTTAAGCTCAACGTTTTTTTTATAAATTCTTTTTAAAAAGTCTAATTAAATATTTTACTGGGACTTTAGCATAGTACATTATTTTCCACGTGTAATTTATATTAATCATCTCAATTAGTAGCAATTGTGAGACCACCATTGCAGCAATGAGGATCCCAGAATTACGTAATGGTCTGTGCACCACACAGACTGTGTCAATAGGTCGAATGAGATCTTCATATAAAAAATAAATTCATTTCTACAAAGGCGTTCTATAACGAGTCTGCGACAATGGCACAGATTAAAAAGCGAAAGTTTACTTGTTTTTTCGAGACAAAGGGAATCGCTAGGGAGGCCTAATGAGGCCCGTTTTATTGAATAAATACGTCACACGTCTCACAAAGTCGGCTCCAATTTGGCGAAGTGCTTTCAGGGTTGGGACTGTCGGATACCGGAGGTGGAATGTGGCGTGTTGGAGCAAGGCCGAGGGCGCGTGGAGTATTTACTCCGACTCAATAGTCAGAGTCCCGGGGCCGCGCGTTGCATTCCGCCTTTATGAGGGTTTTATAGTGTGTTTACTGTAAGGACATTGGTTTGTTTACGCCTTTCCTTTGTTTTCAAGGACGGGAGAGTACTTGTGGAATGTATTGAATTCGCTTTGTGACTCGGTGAATTTATTGAGGTATCTTTACGACGAATATAACGAGGGTTTTTGAAGTTTATCTTTGGAATCAATCTGAGTTTAAGTTAATTTTGGAATGTTTATTGTTCTTGAGTTACATGAGATATAGCTATATCAGCCACAACTAAAATGAAATTTCGTCTTTTTTGCTAGCTAAGAATGATATTATTATACCTCATTCACGATAAGTTGATTCTTTTGGCAGATGTCAATTTTTCTGAGACATGACTTTGAAATAAAAAACGTATTATTTTATTATTTTAATGATTTGGTAAATAAAAAAAAAATAAATACAATACAAAAGTCCCTAAAGATATAAGCGTTATCCAAAAATTTTGAGACTTTATTGCTTCAAAGTAAAATTAAAATAGGAATACTGAAACTAATTGACGTTTGTATAATGTTACATTGTTCGGACGGAAAGGGACGTAACATCGTTCATATCGATTACCACGTCGATAATTTTATTGAACGCTATGATGATCATGGCTGTGCTCCAGTTTCTTAATAAAAACTGTTTTAAAGATAAAACTATTTAATTTTTCAACCTTAGTTTTTACATACTGCGTTATTTTTGGACCTCCTGTCAACTTAAAATAGGTTGTTTAGACCATGAAACTAAACAACTTTTCCAAAGAAACATGGGTCGAAACGTGATAAATAATTCGACCCTCCCATAGAAAACTGCTCACGTGGTCGATTTCGTGTAGAAGGTCTGAATTTTTTTTTTACTTTTCGACCCGTGTTTCTTTGGGGAAGTTGTTTACTTCCGTGGTCTAAAACACCTATTTAAATTTGGCGGGAGGTCTAAAAATAATCCTGTTTAAATATTAAATAGGTACTTATTATGACCCACCACCGCTTATCTAAATAATGTTTTATATGTCGAAAGTAATAAAGAATTTCACACATAATGCAGTATTTTAAAACGCAATATTTTTGAACTTCTCGATATTTTCTGTTTCCCATCATTAGTCGATATGCCAAAAGAATCAACTTATCGTGAATGAGGTATAATATCGTATTTTAAGAGAAAACATTTGTTGTCACAAAAGTAACTATATTTTAATTTCTGGTTATTCGATTCGATGTATATATTTTATTTTATAATTTCCCATACAATACACAACCGCCAAGACATAAAAGTAAAATGCTACAAGCTACACTTCCAAAGCACAAGTTAAACCTTGTAAAAATTCACTTTGTGAGGCGGAATAACAATAGTTCCTCCTCCCCTTCGTCTTCAAGCTTCGTCATAAAAAACTAACCAGCGGGCTTCCTTGGCGCTCAGCTGTTGAAGGCAGGTGGGCGACAGCTGCTACAACGGTCGGCGCGTGCGTCCGTACGTCTTTGTATGTATGTATGTCTTGAGGAATATCGAGAGTATGAATGAACAAAGGATCTATGTTATTGACGTATCCGTGTTGCTTGGAAGATCAAGAGAGAGAGAATCAGAGAGATGGAGAAAGGTTTTTTTTATAACGATTATTATAACTTTAAAGTTTGTAAGCTGGGAACTTATTATGGCAGGTATACATATTATTATTTAGGGATATAATTTTTTAGACATCTATATTGGAAAAAAAAACGTTGAAATAATTATCTGCCGCTAAAAGAAGTTAGCTGAAAAATCCTGTAAACCCAAAAGTTCTTCGGTTATTCTTAGGTGTAGTCCGCAAACTCTTTCAGTTGTATGAAATTTTGCAATGGGACGTAGATAGGCTGATGCTTAAAAGAAAATAATGGAGTACATATCAAATACAAAGAAAATTCATCATAGAACGGTCAACCATACCTAATATATTTATATTTCACGCTTATAATTGACACTACTTGATACATCGGTGAACAAACAAACCGGCTTGATGACCTTAAAACAGTTTTGATGCCTATGTCCACCAAAAGTTTGCGCTAACGACGGAAATTTCTCTAAGTGAAGGATCATGTAATATTTCTTAAGATAATATTGGGCAGGCTCATTCGCAAGTTACCCGACTGCGGTGACAAAACTTTGTGAATATTTGTTTATCTTCCTATTAGTGTCCGACGTCCTCGTACAAACAAACAGACCCCGAAGGACGCAACTTTTGATAACTTCTGCTTTATATTCTCAGCACTTGAAGCACATAGTTGTCACAATTTCGTTTTGTTTTATGTGAAGAGTTTAAAGTTGGTCTTTAACATTGCTGAACGCTTTTATAGAAGTAAAAAGTTTTTTAGTTTTCAAACGGGAATTCACCTTGATGAAGACATTTTATTAGCCTATTATTATTTGTTTATGATGAAAAGGAGCCTGCGTAAACATAAATAAAGTTAAGGGCCTAAACTTTACAACAATGAAAGTCGTCATCAGAATAACAATTTTTTGACATAAATATACATATTAATTGATTTAGTCATTGTTATAAAGTCTTAAGTATTTTCAACCCATATAAGAATAATTAGGTTTCAGCTATTCCATGAATTTCTGATCCATTTGCACCAATTGTCTTCCAACCCAGCTAGTTATGAATACATTATTGTAAGACCTAGGTCGATTTGTAAAGAACAATAGTGTGCGGTCACTTACCAATGCAACGTCAACAACTGACTAAGCGGCTATTTGAAACATTTTCCCCTTCATTTAAATTGTAACCATACTTTGGAGTATGCAAATGTGAATCTCATTTAGAAATATCGATTCGGCTCGAGTTTTATTTATAAATGGTTTTGTATTGTAAATTGTAATGGTTCACGTTCGTAATGAAGTATTTTATTGTTAAAACACGTTTTGTATAGAATATTGCTCTAAAAAAATACATTGTGTTCTTCGAGAAAATCTTTAAAATTGGGATAGCTGAAAAGATAAATCAAGGAAAATAGACACAAGTACCAAATTACTTTCGTATTTTAAACGATAAGAGGGTTTAGTTCTCCTATATTTATCAACATTATCAATAAAAAAACTACAGCGAACTACGGACGTACGTGAAGAAATTAAGGCGTCTCGAATGTCTATGTTCAATTTAAGAGCAGCTGCCCGTGTCTGTTTAATAACAGACTGACTCAAGCAATTTCTTTTATGTGTGGGGTCTAAGGACATGAATATACACAAACTAGACTATTAGTAAGTAGGTAGGTATAGATATCAGGAATAGTGACCGTGAGCGTACCTTACACTAATATTTGTGCCGCTGAAAATATTAAGCCCATTACTACCATTTTATAGATACGATACAACATAAGTAACATAGGTCGTCATTTCTCTGCTGTCCGCTTAATAAACAGATTTTTATATGTAGTAACGTTTGCTCCACTTCCAACACCCACAAAAACTATAAATTCAAATTGGCCGCCATTAAAATGCACATAAATCACAAGTTAATATTGTTGACATAATTGTCATGGAATACACACTCGCAGGCTGAATGATAATTCGTGAGTATAGGTTTATCAATATTAATACACGCAGTCCGTCTGTGCCGACATAATAAATTCATTGTCACGCGCCGTGCAGCATATTCGTAATGACTCATTAATAATACCGAAGTTCGTACGGTATGTATGCGTTTTGGTAATGGTATTTTACAAGGAGAATTACGGATTACTTTGGATACAAAAGACATACTAGGCGTCAGTTATCTTGCCCAACGCGCAAGCAGATGCATTTGGTCTTGCCTTTACGTCTTTTTTGTTTTAGGCCAAAGGATAACAACGTAATCAAGAAATCTTATTTACCTACTTAGGTTTAGCGGTTCGGTTAAGCGATTTTTGTGCATAGACTTTATCCAATGTTCCTATGTAAGTTTTAAATACTCAAAATGGAAAATGTTATTTAAAACATACTGTATCAACTTTAGTCATGAAGGTTTGATATTATTACGTTCTATCTCTATATGGAAATCTATAGTTCGACCTTATTAGAGCGCAAGATTAGTAACAGTTCGAATAGAAACACCCTCCGCCATATTGCATTCTGACAGGTTAATTTCGATAGTTCCGAGAATGGATTTGTATGGACGAGTATATCGCCTTCCAATGTGTATACTTTCCTAACATTCGCCTATCATTTACCTCGGAAGTTTAAGTTATTATTTTATGAACAAAATGATAGTAACAATGAAGTTATCAAAATAGTAAATATTTTGTAATAAAAAAAAAACTTTTTATATTTTTTATTTGCTATAATGATCTTTATAGATGTTTTATAACTCAATCGTAGTTTTTCATCACGTACTTTGAAGTTTCAATTTTCACGTCTAAGAAGTCGCTTCGAAGATTTCGATTTTATGTTTAAAAAAATTGCACACCTGCAATTTCTATTTTGGGAAAATATTCTTTCTCATGTCAAAGCTCTAACAATAATTGCAGATTAAACAACTTTCATTTTACAATTTAAAAAATTCCATAAAATTCACGTTGAATTTGAAATATTCATTAAAAATCTTTATTAGAAAAGCTATAAATGAAGTCTTCGGAAATTAAGAATATTTCAAGCATAGACTTTACCGCTGAAATATTTCAAAATGTACACGACAAAATTCAATGAGTACAATACTCTGTTTGAGTGAGGTGTATTAAATCGATTTAACTTAGTATCGCTACTGTATTATATATGTATGTCTCGAATTTTGAATTATTAATATCTTGTTATAATTGTGCCCTTGAGTCAATATAATTATCAATACATTATTTTAAGAGCTAATAAACATATTAGCTTAATCGTGTTCAACAGAACACGTCAAACTTTAACACTTATTCTTTGGATGGAGGTTAAAACAGAATCGTCTCTCGAGACATGACACTCTATTTGGACAAAGACTTTGTTTACTCGTATTATCAGGTATGGTGCATTCGCCACGTTTGCATTGCGACTTATAAATTTAGAATGAAATATTTAAGGTTGTCCATTTTACGTGCATGCAAGAAGATGGTTACCTTAGTTGAGGAAGCAAATAAGTGTGTTTGGACCGAGGCATTTGGCGCTTTATAGTTTTTACCTATTCCAAAATGAGACAGTCGTGAGACTCGTGAGCTTATGTACATATTATGTAAAGTCATCTAACGTAATTACTATTGCAAAAACAGTAAATATAAAATTAATATTAAACGGAGTCTGTATCATCATTTCTACACAAATTATTATTCCAAAACAAGGAGTACATGAATCAAGATAAGCCCACCTAGCTTCTACATAAAGCAATCGTAATTGTTTCGGAAACTATTCAATATTTTGATCCGTATACTAAGGGCGTTAAGGTTGAAGTTACCGTATCGTTCCAGACAAGGCTTCACGAGGTCGAATTCTGATGCCAAGGTAAAAATACAAGACATTTACATTTTAATACAAAAGCATGGATTTAGAGAAAGTATTTAAGCGAGTGTGGTAATGTATGGCAAATTATAAAACTCTTTGAATGATCAAACGTAGACGTTACTTGTTGAAAGTGATTTCATTTCATGATTAGGTACAAACTGTTATAAGAACCTTAGATTTTTTAGGTCATAAGATAAATTATTATTTACATAAGCGCTATTTGACTGAAAAATCTGTTTATTACGAAAGCGAAACTTAAGGAGAAGTTAGGCTTTCTACATTTCTACTATATTTTTTTCAACATCACAAAAGCAAACTTACATAATCGCAATATATATAATTCCCATAAGAAAATTACATTTATTTCTATGACATTTATACGAGGCTTACAAATTTCGAGAGAACTTGTATTATTTTAATTGCAAATACAGAAATACCAAAGCAATTACTTAACATTTGAACTCGCAGCCGCGTTTTCATAAATTCATGACACACGGCCGTCTGATGCGCAAAATAATTAGGCTGATTGGTCAATTATTATTCTGCACATGGTTTCATAATTCATATGGAAAGCGGGGCACAATTTGGAAATGAGATCATTGTGATACATAAAATATTATCACTGGTACAGTACTCGGTATTTTGAAGGGCCTCGTAACAATTCCTTCTGCGGTTAATTAAACTATATTCGTAAAGTGGTATAAGCGATTTCATAAAAATCATCACCAAGCTATCAATCTTCTTCTTCTTCTTCTTCATCAACCCATATACGACGCCCACTGCTGAGCACGGGTCTCCTCTACCATTGAGAGGGTTTAGGCCACAGTCCACCACGCTGGCCTAGTGCGGGTTGGCGGACTACACACCTAAGAAATTCCTAAGAACTTTTAGGTGTCCAGGTTTCATCACGATGTTTTCCTTCAAGCTATGAATTTAGGCGTAAATCAATAAACATGATATAAAAGAGGTTTTTAAGGATTTTGTATGTTCATAGCAAACTGTTACACACTTTCATGTCGAAGTATCCTAGTAAAAGTAATGAACATGGGAATTCCACGGGCGAATCATAGAATTCGTACTAATACCCAACATGATGCGAATATACGGAACAGTGAAGAATTACGGTCTTATAAAACTATTAGTTAATACTACTAGTAAAAGATGTTTTATCTCGTTTCCTCAAACTTTACATGTCAATGAACAGAGCAGGACAAAACACGATTACGTTGTATTTAGAGGTTAATTTAGCAATCCCGTAAATCTTTATTAGTGTCAAATGTTAGCATTTGTTACAACAGCTTAGAAACCTTATTAGTGAATATCTGGCGTCTAGTTCGAGTATCTAAAAATAAACATATACTAAATAGACATACTTCACTTACGTAATAACATTACGTGATTGGGATCTATTTTGACTATTTATTGAGACAATAGTACCCAGAATGATAGAACAATTAAAGTACCGTGTAGACAATTTACTATTGCATCATAATTTGCTTTTGTTTTTGTTATCAAAGGTTTAACAATATATTTGATAGCGTCAAAAATAATGCTCCAAGGATCGATGGTAATTTTTATACCATAGACCCAATAGACGAGTAGGTGGTGATAAAATTATAGCAGAAGCGTTTAGGCGATAAAATTTTTTTGGGTCGAGCATCACTCAATCAAAGCTTGTACGTCTATTCGATGAGTTCTATCGTCAAAGAAACTTCGTACGAGTGTGACTGCAGAAGACTCGGTAGTACTGAAACTGCAATCTCGGTCGACCCCAACGAGTTTTTCCACTTAACGCAAAAGTTGTACCATTAAACAAATTTAATAAAAATGCTCCAGTTATTTTAAGTGCCTATGGAGTTAATTAAAATATGAAATACGTTTTCGTGGTAACTGATTTCGATTTTATTTATGTGCACAACAAACTGATGAACTAAGGAGCTAGATGTTAAGTACTGTTATGTGGCTTGGAGGGCAATACCTATGAATATATCAGTTACTAGTCTAGCTTTGTGCCGAAGACGCAACGAGTATACAGGAGTTATATGAAGAGCCTTTAGATCATATCCATATTAACAATGTCTAGTTGAGCAGCTGGGCTTCTGGAAATTACTCCTCTAAAAATCCTTACACAAATGTTCTATAACCGGTTTTTATAGGAGAATGTTTCGTTTGACTATGGCATGCCAATACAATAATCAGAAACGACTTAATTATCTCATCAAAGTTATGGTTGAACCTATTAGAGCAAGTCATTACACAAAGGGAGACGAATTTCGAGATTTATACAAATGGCGACAACAGTAATAATATAAAGCAACGAAATATGTGTAACATGGTGACGCACACATTGGATTTGCTTAATTAAATTTATAATTGTTGCTGTGGCTTACCTTGTTTTGTACAACGCACTTTATATTATAATGTACAAGTAAGGACGCATTACCACACCCACATTGTTTTGTTGAGTAATAACCGATAATTGCTCTACATATAGAACAACGTATGTATGTATATGTAATATTGGATAGGTTATTAAGTAATGAGATGTTGGATCTATATCAGGCCATGTATGTTTCAAACGGACGTTTTCTATGGTTGAGAGAAATAGGGTAGAGAGAGGTGCCGTTTTACTTCCATGTTATTTTAAGTTCCAAATATTAGTGTCTGAGTTTAATACCGTTATTTGCGCACATTACCAGGCTCTGTAGTGCCGGTGATAATTTCCTAACGCAATAACTAAATAACAATTTGCCCGAACCAAAATGAAACCAAAGGTGTTACCATCGCATCTGATACACTTTTCAGATGGCGCAGATTTCGTCGCGATGTCGTCCTTCATCGTTAAAGTATTTAAATTCACTGCGAATCTGACTCGGTAAAGTCAGAGGTGTCTGAATTCTCGATCGCGCGCTTAAGCCTCACCATCCATCACTACTTCATAAAATTCAAAACGTGTAACATTGCGAATAGTCCGAGCCAATTAATTGGTCATAAACAAACGTACGGTAACAGTAAAGTGTAACGGTAGGCAGGTTTCGGAACGTCGATGCGCTCGCGCCGCGCTAATTGCTTATTCCGCTCTAACATGAACACTCGCTGGTCGATTTCGCGAGGTGACCGGTTCAAACGCTATCATGTGCTTTTTATTCCGCCTCGTTGGGGATATTAAGTAATTGCTTGCAGCTGTCGCCTTGTTTTATATACTAAAATGTTTTTATAAATTACGCTGTTTTAGTACCAGATAATGTATGGGACCGTTGCTCTCTTAGGCGTTGTAGTCCGCTAACCAACACTACGTTAGGCCGTGCCAAACAGTAGAACATATGGTTTGATGATGATGATTGCTCACTGTATTAGTAATTAAGGTGGTTACTTTGCTTATTCTATTCTGATTTAGGTATGAGTACGCGTATAACTAGGCTGGAGATGCGAAAAGGCTCTTCCTTACAGCCCCGCCTTACGTATTTTAAGTATATAAATATAAACTGAATTTGATATCACAAATATATCTTTCATTAATGTATGAAAATGTTTACTCACGAAATACCGCTCATGCATATGAAACCTGTGTAAAATACAGGAGATACGTTGGAATATTTTCAAGAATATGTTTTTAAGCGGCAAACGCGTGACCTAGAATTTGTAATATCTCCTTTTTGTGAAACACTACGGGCGCTATACGTGCCTTAGACAATTTTGATATTAGTTTTTCCGTGAATTTTCTGGACAATGTAGGGAATATTGATACTTTCCGTGGCATAGTTTTTGAATTAATAAATGTTAATTGAATATTTAACGATGTGAATAATCGTTTGTTTACAAATGAATGATATAAAACGATAATAGTTATGTATGGACGATTAAGCCACTGATCGATGAATGGGCTAAAAGCTAATTAAAAAAGACATTAACAACATTACGATTTGATCGACCAGATCGTTGTTGCTGGGCAGTTATTATTACAATACTTGTGATGCTTGTATGCATAATAATAGTGATATTTATGTAGAAATGTTTCTGCAGAGGTTATACCTTTATATGAAGAATTTTGTGACTGCTTAACGTCAATATCAAAAACACTACCAACCTTTATAAATATCGACTACTGAGAATAAATTTGAAAATTTGTACAAACAGCTAATATATTTGTATGTAGCCGAATTTCATTTCTATTGAAGTACATACTGTGATAGAAACATGCAAAAATACATAAGTATACAGTATACAGTTATACACATGTAAATCTACTTTTAACTTATGTATAAAAAGCGTGAAGATAGTAAGTAATAGAAAGCTACATACAAGATTAAAAATGTACCATAAAATTCCATCAATACTTTTGTGACTATAAGGGAGTATAAGGGACTATATATGTGATTGTAAGGGTAATTTACCAAACAACCTTTTTCACACTCAGTAGCAATTACCTAACTGACCGTTTTATCAGTCTAATAAACCTTTTATTATACGAGCTATTGTGATCCTTTGATCCCGGCCCTGCGACTGCGGTGTTACATGACAATGTAAGAAATACGATAGAACCAATGTCACCGCAGCGAAGGCCTTTGTCGCGTCCACGATTGTGTTTCAACTATGATTATATGCGAGTATTCCGCGGTACTACACATACCGTGAAGTGAATGGCTTGGGAGGTTTCACTACTTTGTGTGTCTGGCTTTCAGACAATCTTTGGAACGATATTGACTATAGACAGTGGCGGATCAACACATTTGCCGCCAGTAGGCTATTCGAATTTGACCGCCCCTTTAGACTGAAAAATTCTTTGTTTTGAACATAATCGTTTTTACGTATCTTATGAAAAGTAAGACAAACAATTACTTTTGGGCCAAATTTGTCGCCCTTAAAATTTACCGCCTTAGGCTTAACCGTACTCAGCCTGCTGGTAAATTAGCTACTGGCCAAAGGTGAGGTAAAACGAAAAGCTGTGGACATAATCACAACATACAATCAACATTTCAAATTTCGAACGGGTTTTTTGGTTTTCGTTGTCAGCAGCGACAAAAGGATTGTAGCCTAATACGGTGTTAGTGCTACTTAGTAATTATGTCATTGATGAGCTTATTATTTTTGCATATCAAGAAAACTCCATACAGGGTGTAAAAAGACCATGATCGAAAAATAAGGCAAGGCATTTTTTACGGTGATTAAGAACTATAACAGGTTTCAAGCATAAATTAAGCAATAATGTTCGAAAATACATAAATTTAACATCATTCATCATAACATCCTTTTGTAGTGTAATCACTATTATCAAGACACACTAATGTGCTGTATCTGTTTTGGTAAACTCATTTATATTATCAAGCGTAAATTGTGCTTAGTAACTTGAATGGACACATGACGAGAGAAACGAAAATAGTAATATTTTTTTATATGTGCACTACAAAGTAACTTGTATTACAAAAATCATATTTTTTAGAAAATATTCCTCTCAAGTAACTCTGTGGTAGAGGTTATTCAAATAAATCTTTTAAATGTAATGCATTGACCCATGATAAAATTTACACCATGAATAGCGATCAAATAATACTTGAAGAAACAAAAGAACATCGAATGACCAATCATCCAAGACTATATAAAACAATGTCTTCGGAGAAACGCGTCATGTATTTTATATTTTTTGTTAACGAAGCGTGCTATAAGCTTACGTCAGTATCGTGTCTCGGTGTTCGTCTGGTGTCCGTGCATTTTTTGTGCATTACTCCAACGCGATTTGATTGCGACGAGCAATGAACCCGCCGTTGCATATTTGCTAAAATAATATTTCGCTTCGGTGCTTCCCTGTTCCTTTAGATGACGTTACGGTATTTTGGCCAGGTTTTGCACAGTTTGGATTTATAATTTTTTGGCTTAACACAGTTAGATATTTTAACTTACGTAGTGTTTGGTACTTTTAATGTTTGTTTATTGGTAGATATATCAAACAACTAAGCTTCGGGTCGTGAATACAATTTACGACGACTAAATGGCCATTTACATTTCATATCGAGTCAAGTGTTTGTCAAGATACATAAGCAATAGTCTTCGTGTTAGAACCATAAACATACCACATACTCCACTAGCTGTTTGTTCGTAGTCAGTTCAGTACTCTCAAACACAACTCGATCTATATCCCCAAGATTAACGGTTCTGATCGATGTCTATCGCCTAAGTGAGTGCCAGTTCTGTCGTACCGTTGATGATTCTGTCGGAAGTCGGTGCATGACTAATGGTTCCACCTGCCCTCCGTTCTGAGAACCGCTCAGAAACGCTATAAATCAAAGCACGCGCCACGCGACCGCGGTCCCACTTCGCAATTTGTATTGGGATGCGATGATTTATGCGAGGTGTGAATCAGGAATGTTGAGCGTGTCCTGCAATTGATGACAATTCGTATTGCATGTTTGCTGGAGTTATAGTTGCAGTTTGATTTAATTTAGATATGTGCATACCGGTTAAATTGAATGACTACCTTGATCATTTTTGATGCAGGTTATATGGTTTGCAGATTTCACTGCCTGCTTTTTAACTAGAGGTCTAAAATCCCTCACGCTAGCCTATTATTGGTTAGTCAAATTTATTTACTTGTACCTATGGAAAACCTTTTGGACAATCTTTCAGTAACCTGATAACGTTTTTCTTAATGGCTTAATAATTCCTAACCGGATTCCGTAAATTATTGTTTATGATCGTAAATTATTTCTGCTCCAGAAAACAATTTAGCCAGCGTATCCCAAAGAGGTCTTCCAAGAGCACCCCGCACTACTTGTAGTACAATCAACAATCGAATAACTTGTAACTGATGACAAAACATGAGCATTAGAAGCAACAACGCGCCTCGTCGAGCGCTTATTGTTTCTACTCTCTCACGATTTTACTCCTCACTCGAAAGTCGGGGAAATGAATCATATTCTATTTTTTATGTGTGTTGTGACACATTGTTTCCGTTATGGGTAATTGAATGCCGGCTTCGCTTTCGTTTGGCTTTTATTGCCCCGCAATTTGCATTAGTTGCGTTTGATAAAATTGTCTATGGTTGCTTTTTGTGTTGTTTTTGGTTTATATTTGATTAGAGAAGGTTGTTTTATGTGGTGTTTTGTTTAATTAATAGCATTCGAAAATTCTATCACTGCAGTTTATTCTGGAGCCTTTGATTTACTTACCGTGGTACAGAAATGAACGTTACAGCAAATGGGCTTTTTATGTATACACTACTTTTATTGAAATAGGTGCGAGGGAAAGATTTTTGCGGTTAGTGTAAGATTTTTAATAGGGAGTCAACTGAATTATGTCATGGATGAAGTGCAAGGCTAGAAGGCAGTCAAACTTGTCTGGCAAACACAGTTTCAAAACTTCCCCTTAAAAAAATAAGCCACTGCGACACTGCGGAGGGCGCTTAACTACGATGTTCATCATTTTAAGTATGCGAAAATGGCGGAAAAATTACGAGTACGCAAGGTATACTTGATATTGCTGGGTTAACCGTGGGTTTACTAAAGGAAGGATGAGATGCTAGCCGTCTATTTAAGTACTTACTGTCTTATGGTATGCCTTTGATGAAAAAATGGGGCCATTTTACTCTAGGTGTATTATTATTATATGCAGAAACATCTATACAAATATAAAAAAAACACGATCTACAACCTTTTAACTCGGGCGCTATCAAGTAATCACATAGAATTGAAGATCTCTCTTTGTTTTTATTTCTTTGTTCGCATTTGTTATATAAGAAATCATGTCTTTTCTATAACCATTATATATCTAATCATTGTATAATCTAACGCTCTTTAAAGATATTTCAATATTCCACATCAATATTCCATCGCATCACTTCATAATAGTTATGGCATAAGTGTTAACTGGCGATGCGAGACGTCGTGATTTTCTAGATCGTTGTGTATAAATGAGATACACCATACAAAGTAGCGGATATACTTCTGCAGGAAATCACGTTAGATTCATTGTGACTGTTTATGCAAGTTTGAACTCGTCCGAGATCCATGCTCTTGGCAATGCATCCCATATGGGCAATTTAACATTTACGCCGCCAAGAACGGCTTAATAGAGGAAATGTTCACATTCTAAGGGACTAGATATGCTAATGCTTCACTATCCGCATTACTTAGACTTTAGAGAAATGTCTAATCTCTATTTAGAGATTATTTAGAAAGTATGTGTATAGGCTTTCGGCATCGTTTAACTCGTCTGTAGATAGTATCAAATTATATCCCAGATTTTTTAAAAAATAAGATCGCAATGGCTTTTTCAATCTTCTGAAAAATAATATATAAAAGTCATCTTTATTGACCTTTTCATTAATTATGTAGGGACTTGTTTGTAGATTATTTGTTATTTAATATTTCAGAAAACTCTAATATTCTCATTTCTCGTAAAGAAGTTATTCATGAAGGTCACAAGGGCATTGTAATAAATATTCTGCACAAGCAAGCACAGTAATTAACAGTAATTAACGTACTAATTAAGTATGCGAGCGAATTATGAATCTCTATATTTGCCATTGGACGTGGAGCCGCAAACCGGAACGGTGTGAGACCGGTTGTAGGATATTGAATATTCTCACGCACACATACTGTATGAGCGGCTGCCTCTCACACCGCACTGCATAAAACTTATTATTATTCAATGTAAAAAAAAATATTGCTTGAAAAGAGTTGACAATTGTATTAGGACCCATTTTTCACACCGTACTATATAAAATAATAAATATAATTCAGTCTAAAGTTTTTTTCAAAAAAGTTCGGTTGAAAAGTTTTTGACAATATATTAATAATTTAGATTTATTATTTTACCAGGTGGGTATCAGGATTATCGGGTGATAGTCCCATGTTTATATATAAAAAGACATACTTTGTTACGCATAATTTTAACAACAATAACAATAACCATGATTGAAAACTAACAATTATAATTCGTACAGCTTTGTAATTTGATTAAATTCTAATTTGTATTTGATGTAATTGTGTCCTTCGAGGAAAACTATCCGATATTCAACACATGATGTTTATTGCCTCGTAATCAATAATGTTTATATGTATCAAATTTTCCATGTCATGGCTCTATAAATAATTTCGAAGTATCGATGTTATTAATTAAATATTCTTATTTCCCTTTAAAGATATCTTTGTATTTTAAGATTGATTTTGAAGTGGAAAGTAAGTTATCAGCTATTATACCCCGCTAGAAATTTTACTACTGGCTGGTATCTTCAAGATTAGATTAAAACTAAACATTCAATCTCTGAACACAAAACCTCTTTGTTGCTATTTACTGCGAAAAAAAAGAACTGTCAAATTAAAAAAAAATCGCTCGATAACACTTTTCCGTAACTCACCAGCTTATTCCCAAAGTCAAGGGTGTCTAAAGAGGTTTCACTTCAACAAAAATACTATGGCAAACGCATCAGTGTAATGTACAGCCACGTCTTTGTACATGATGTGTCAAAGAGGGACCGCGTGTAGTACGTGATCAAAGGAGTCGCGATACCTACTTGTGCGGGTATGTATGTATGATACATACACGATTTCCATCCGACCATGCCCTTCCCTTCTTTGACACTGTTATTACGTGTTTGTATGAGCAGATTTTATCAATATCGCCTCGTTCTTATTAACTAGACGCTTTGGATTGAAATTTTCAGAGAGCTTGTAATTGGTGATTGGTATTACAAATTCGACCACAATCTATGTACTTTCATATGCTGTAATAAAAATTGATTGTAGAATTGCTCTAATTGTATAGGAGTATAAAAATCTATAAGATATTATAATCGCAAAAATACTAGGAATTTCTTATTTAAAATGGAAGTCATAGTCACTGTGGTTTCAAATTACACTTAAGCCTTTATAAATATAGTTATGAATCACTGTAAGTTTCTTAGACTTATTCCACCAAGCGAAGGCTAGGATTAACAATAATAATTTATCGTTGCAAAAAGCCACAAAGTGGTCATTAATGATTCTCGCATTTTGAAAAGGTAACGTCATAAACATAATACTTAGCCTATTGTTATTATTGTACTTTAAATAGTGTTTAACTTATCTTTGAGTAAACCTTGATTTTTGGCGAATCATAAACACAAAAACAAATTAAAAGTCCTTAGTTTTATAGTAGTCTTCAAAATGGTAATTAATATTTAAACACTTGTGAAATGACTGTTCGTTTTTTTTATATTTACATTAAGTTGAACATTATTGCTATAATATCAAATATGCATGTGGTCTTCAAGGTCCCCTTCCCGTTTAATCTTCGCACGGTCAAAATAAAATAAAATAAGTAGTGTTGCCCAAATGCAAGAACAAGACGAGACTTAGCCAGTCTTGGTCTTGGTCTTGCGCCAATACACCTGGTCTTGGTCTTGGTCTTGGTCTTGCGCTCCCAGTCTTGGTCTTGGTCTTGGTCTTGCAGCAAGAGTCTTGCAAGTCTTGCAATTCCCTATTAGTCTATTACTATTTATTAAAGTTTACTTTAAATCTTAGAAAAACGTATTAGAATTGGAACATTGTGAGCTTGAATTAACAAAGCCATAGTAAAGATCAAGCAGATTAATAAATAACTGAAGATTTGATAAGAAATTCGAAAAATCAATTGACCTATATGTCGTTTTCCATGGAAGTAACTGTTTCTTAATAAACATTTATGATTTATAAGCTTACATTTGCTAAAACATGTAAAAAAACAAATTAATTACAATAACTTGACTGTATTTTAAAGAACCTAAGAATATTTTAACCTACGCCCCGTGGCGGCAATCAAATAGTGTCAAATGTTGTGATTTCGGCGCGGCGGCAACGATTGTTGTATATGATTTCAAAAAAAGCCGCCGGCGCGTGTATCATAACCATGTACTTCCGAAAAGCGGCAAATTACTTTGAGAAGTAAGTACAAAACCTTTGATGCCGCATTATCAAAGTGCCGATGGTTAAAACGTAACTATGCATGCACTGAGTTTGATTTTAATGGATATTTTTTATTCTCTATGTAGGTATGCTTATGGTATTAGTCGTGATGCGCATAGGTCCAGTTTTTCATATTCTTTGATACAGTTTTTTGCGTCTCATAGAATTCCTAAGCGTACCTATACACCGAACTGTTACACCTAACTACTCCGTGAAATAGCGCTAAGTCCTAGCTGCAAGACGCAAGAGTCTTGCAGGCTATGTCTTGTTCTTGCTCAAGTCTTGCAGGGTCAGTCTTGGTCTTGGTCTTGCTAAAAATACGCGGTCTTGTTCTTGGTCTTGGTCTTGCAAAAACGCAAGAACAAGACCAAGACTGCAAGACCAAGACTGAATTTGGGCAACACTAAAAATAAGTACAGATTGAAGGGTTGGGTCAACACCGGTAGTATGACACAATGCGCCGTCGGCTTGAGTCAGCGCAATCGGCGCACTTGTGTGTTTACTTGCGCGTTATCGTGTTTGTATAGTCGAATTACTGGTAAATATCCGCGGTGAATCAAATCAAACAAATATGACAAGTGGTCAGCTGTGTTACGAATAATTGTTAGGTTAGTATTTTGTCTCCTTGCGATTTAAATTCAATTTCCGAGTTGGGCAAAGTGTTATTGGGTTTTTCATATAGGAAATCTTTAGTAGCTGCACGGTGCTTAGAAATGGACCCAAAAAACGGCAATAGGCTTGCCACCTATTACTTCGGACTTTTTTGGGTAATATAGGCGTGAGGTTATTATATATTTGAACTAAAGAATATTTTTCTCTTCTAAGACTATCTGTAGTATGTTGAAAAAAAATTGCAAATCCAGCTGCACGTACGTGCCTATTAGATTCGCAAACCCAACACAGCAAAGAAAACAGTGAATGAATATCGCATAGGAAATAGGGCGCGCGTGAGGCAAAAACTCGCTTAAATCCTGACCCAAAAACTGGTGCGGCAAACGAGGCCAGTTTTAATACTCATTTTGTATGTGTGGTGTCGGGAAAAGTAGCATAGCATTACTGTACTTAGTACTTGAGCAGAAAGAAATGAAAAGTGTAGCAAATAAGTGGTTATTTGCTCTGTGTGATATTACGTTTGAGGAATGTATGCGAATACTGTGGGATTTTGAGTAATATATATTTATTAAACGAAAACGTACCTCAGCAATGCATTCATGTATGAAGTACTTGTGTATAATTTCGTTGTTTTAGTACAATATTATTTTTCTAAAACAGATATTGGTAAGGAATTTAGCATTGGTATTACATATACTTTCCTGGCCGTAAAGTAAAGCCGCATAATTGTTGGAGAACCCTAATATTTTTTACTATAAGGTCGGCCTGGTATTTGTCATGACAAATTGGAGTTTATTTAAAGATCAAGAATCAAATTCATAGGTTTAACTTAAACTATAAAAATAAACTTAACCATATATGGTAAAGGCATTGGATTTTATACTTGCATAGATAAAGTTAGATGGGCTTACTCAGTTTCTTTTTAAAAGCAGTACGTGTATCACAGTTCTCATTGCATAGGCGCCACATGTGGTGTTAAGTCTCGTTAGGTTTTTTTTTCTCGTGCGGGTAAAGCAACGTTGTGGCCGGACGCACGGACGCGTTGCACGCCCGCCGCCGCGCCAACCGCTTGCAGATAAAAGGATTTTAAATATAGAACGAGGAAAATAACCACCAAACAGTTTTATTATGTTATTCATGTGGCCCGTAATAAATAATAAAATTTTAAGTAATGATGCCGTTTACTTTGATGTTGAATTTTCTGTAAACCTCGTTGGTGTGAACAAACTGCCAGTATTTTTATGTGATTTTGATTTTTAATATATTTTTTATTTTTTTGTTTCTGATTTCGTTTTGCTTTTTTTAATTTATTTTATTTCATTTTTTTACAGGAACCCGTGATTCATCTACTTATTTCTTCGGAGTTATTTTAAGTTTTCTCCATGGTTTCTACTTGTAAGTTTTATTTTTTATTTTCTTTTCATTTTTTTTATCATATTATAATTATTTTATATTTATGTTTATGTCAATATATATCATGGCATGCGCCTCGCAATATTCCCGAGACAGATTTGTCCAGGGCGAGAATTCAATTTGATGTTATTTTCCGGTTGCTTGTCGCCGTAGCCCGAGAATGCGTGGACCGTAAACATAATCCGGTAAACCCTCCGATATATCGGCTCGATGATGGAATCTCTTTGCTGGATTGAAAAAAGACAACAGGTTTCTGTGAAAGGTGTCCTTTGATCAGGGGGTCGAATCACAATAAATTGCGATGAAAAGGGTGCTTCATGGAGCGTGCTGGGAATATATCGAATATTTGACGGCGCCCTAAATGAACGTCAAACCTTTGTCAAAGAAAAGTTTCTAATAATGTCTAAGGTGCCATTTTGGTTGAGGGAGGTGATAATTTAGTTTCTATTTTATTTACAATATTTATTTACTTTTTATTTTTTATATGCATATTGCTGCCTATAAAACCCAGACTAACAATAATTTATTGTTGTTATTTTACTAACGTGTTGTTTAACAGATAAACTAAGCACAAGCGGCTGCATGGTAAGTATTTACAGAAGTCATATTACTATTAAATTGTTTACGAATGAATTGTTACAGTTCCGAAATAATATTCCTTTGTCTCCTCTATAATTTGACTCTATATTAAACTAACTTCCTAAATAAAGGTAGAGGTTAATATATATTTTTATTATAAGAAATTTTGGAAATGTCTTAAAAATTGTGCAATGATGAAGCCTACCATTACAATATGTACTTAATCTATTAAAACATAAAGTATTAGTCATTGATTGGTTCATAAAGAGTACCTACCACAATTATTACATTGTCAGTGGCGGTTTATACCTATTTAATTTATAATTGTTTATTGCGGGGTTAAGATATTTTCATTTATAAAATACTTTATTTAAAAACGATTAAAATCTATAAGTTTTTTATTAGGATTTTTCTAAGGCAATATGTCAAAGAAGAGGCGTAGATTCAAGTTTCAACCTCATACACTTCAGATCCGAAGGGCGGCCATCTCTTTTTAGACACGTAAAGTGCGAATGAATCATAAACAAAGCTGTACCATCGACATATCTGTGTGAAGAATGAGGAATCGTTGGCTCGAAGCCTAAATGATCGGGAGGATAGCGCGCACACGACCCTCGTTATATACTCGGTAAATGCTTGCGTAAAGATAATAATTACTTTGTGGTTTTATTCAAAGGGTATCCTTATTCCACTAGTAATGAGAGATAGATTATGTAAATGTGCGTATTTGTAACTTGACAGTATCTAAATGTATTATTAAAGTTCAATAAAAATTCTTAAATGATTGTTGCAGTAAGAAATGGAGTTATATTCTTATATTCACCATACTGTTAAAGTGCTTTAACGGTGAAGGTAAATGTCGTGATGAAATCTGCACACTTAAAAATCCTTATTTTTTAGGCGTGTAGTTTGCCAACCCGCATTAGACCAGCATTGTAGACGTGGCCTAAAACCCACATTTTTAGATGAGGCCCATGCCCAGCAGTGGGACTTGTGTGGGCTGATGATGATGATATTCGCAATTCTATAACTCGCAGTATCCCCAAACAAACAGAATACGTAAAACTCACATTGCCTTCCAAAATCAGCTTCAATAACGTTCTAAAGTCAAACATCCTTGTTTAACAGACGTTTTAATAAAACGCAGCTTTCATTACCGAACGACATTTCCATATTGATTAAATACAAGTACAGTCATAAACTTGTAATATCAAAGTGTCTCCTCGGTGGGGTGTGTGTGCCGCTGGCGACAGACTTCCGACCCGCCAAGGCCGTGTTATGACTTTATTGCAATAACTTCGAGCATTTCCAGCCTCAAATTAAGGCCCACCCGACCTTGATCAAGGGCTTTATTAATTCACCCGGGGTCATGTTCACGGGCAAGAGTTTTGTGATACTAATGCGAGTGATGGTTAAACGAACATTTATTGGAAGACTTGTTTAATCGTGCCATAGGATTGTTTCAATTAGAAACTAGCAATGGGGTTACTTAGGGCAGTCCCTTAGGGACTTGTGTCTAATCTATCTTCATTTTACTCATTCGTCTAAGTTCCGCTAAAAACTTCGCGAAATCGTATCCTTGTCGCAATATGATCTGCCTATTTCCTCTGAGTTATAATCGCTCAACAAGTCTTCAGTATGCTTATACTGGTTTTCAACTGTTTTATAACATTTTGCATGGTGTCATCAGAAAAAATATCCCGTAATTCCATTTCTCTAAGCCTAAGGTATAAATGTAGTTGTAATACCGTACAGTTTAGTACATGGCCTGGCTCGCAGGAGCCGGTTGGAGCTAATTAAGCGCAGGTAATTGGCTTGCTTAGTTCCCTGCCGATACTTACGGCTTAATTAATTAAATACCTGGAGCAGGGAAAAACGCAGTGTCCGTTATATCAACGCATTCGGTAGCTGAGTAGTATAGTAGTTTATATTGCGGTACAAGTATGTAGGCATCCAAAGATAAAATTAATAAAATCGACAGCTTATTAATCTATTGTAATAGTTACGTTTAGTATATTATCCATTGTTTTTATAAAATAGTGAATAAAATAATGAATCAGACATTCTGAAAAGCTTTCACGCAAAGATTTCCTGTAAATTCCAACGATATGGCCATTTTCGGAACGTTTTCCATTTCCGTTGCTTCGAATGTTTATTCTCCATATAAACGGGTACCTTGCGCCGACGAGGTCGTTGCCCCCGCCGTATCGGCACTCCTGAAGCCTTTCCCGAATCACTATATTATGTACATGAACGCCGCCACGTCGAGAATTTAATTAAACTTTCCAATTATTCGGATCATCTTACTCGTGCCTAAAGTTTGGGAGGCGTCGGATAAATGTCTTGGAAATAAAATTGTTTTATATTATTTATGGGATGCTTGCTTTTATTGGAAGTCCCGTGTGTGTGAGACAAGTGGAATGAGACTGCGGATTCGATTCTTTTTATAAATCAATTCTTCACTACATAGTATAAAACAAAGTCGCTTTCTCTGTCCCTATGTCCCTTTGTATGCTTAAATCTTTGAAAATACGCAACGGATTTTGATGCGGTTTATTTTTATAGATAGAGTGATTGAAGAGAAAGGTTTATATGTATGATAACATCCATTAAATATCAGCATTGCACCCGTGCGAAGCCGGGGCAGGTCGCTAGTTTTTAATAAAATAGACTATTTTTATTTGTTAAATAACTTTAAATAAGTTAATTGAATAAGAAGTTTGTTCCCCTGTAAGAGTACAATATTATGATCATGTTGGTAGACCACCATGTTGACCAAAACGAGGTTATACTAGTAAGTAGGTTCAATAAATAAGAAAAAAATGTAAACTATGAAGCTGCCATTGTTTCCTAATACGTCTATAAAGAAACAATTAATCTTCTTCGATGATAAAGAATAGGATTCTCATTCCTAATAGGACTTAAGTGTTGACAGCTTCAGTCGATTTCCGCCGTGTTTCTAGACAGAAAAGGTAAAGTGCGCAATCGACGTGTTTTGTGTCCCCATAAACAGCATTTCCTGCGACATTATACATGTTATATTGTTTTTCTGTTGGCGGATGTAGTGCCAAGTGTTTTTGTACAAAGAATGTAGTAACACCTAAATTACATGTCTTACTAGTCGAGAAAATTTATGGCGATGTGCTGGTAACCTTTATACGTTTCTACGATTCAAAATAATTTAAAAAATGTTGATTATCTGAGACCTGTGTCAGGTGAACGAGATTGCCAAAGGTCTATAATAGTCCTTCTGCATCTACTTTATCTTTATTTTCGGATATGTTATTTCTCTTACTTAAAACAAAAGTTTGGTTATGTAAAGTGCCGCATTTATATCATTAATCGAAGGTCCTTCGACGAGCAATGGTATTGATGACAAGATTCAATAAGTCTTCCCTTTCCCACCAACACTGCATGGCTGGGAAAATTCATTCATACCGATGGGGTAATAGTAAATGCATTTTCATTCATGCACTTACGCATTGTATTCAAGCAACACACAAGGAGAGGCAGTAGCTTTAGTTGTACACTTACGTTCTGGCAGGTTTTTAAAATATTGTATATTTCTCGGTACACTTCAGGACTGTTGTTCCTTAGAATTTCTTCATATTAAAACCCAATATCAATTCGAGCGGAGATTCACATCTGGGACCTGTTATTCGTGCGAAATGTATCTACATAGACATACCTTGTTCAGCCTCCCTCGAGATACCAATAGGGGAGTTTAATCGCTTTCATCTCTTTAAAAAAACTTATTTCCACGGCACATTATGTACCGCAGGACGTAGGATGTAAATGAAAAAATGTCCATCTTTATGAGGCTCCAACATTGCATCCACACGGCACAACAGCCTGTACATTCGGTCGATGAAACATCCGTTCATAATCGGAGTCAGGTGGCGAAGGGAACGTCATAAAAACATTTTCCGGCCGTGCATAAAAATTATGGTTGCTACGATTTGCAATTTTATCGCCTCGCTGTTTATGTCCCGTGCGATAAAACTGTGTTGCCATGCACGTTCTTAAATCCTGTCACATAATAGTAATAAAAGAATCCGGTGTCAATTTTGGAAGGTGCGAATTAATGCTTTTGATAATTGAAAAAATGGCCAGTCACTATGGCTAGCTTTGGTAGCTGTAGCTTTTTATTAAGCGCGTCGTCATGATAATAGTCAGCATTCAATTTGCATTTTCCAATATTCAATAACGCTACATAAATAATATTTTGTAGTTCAGTAATGTCTCACGAAGGTTTAAAAAGTATAGATAAGTCGGTGTAATAGTTATTTATAAATCATAAATCGTGTTTGAAATATGCAACAGCGAAGTGATGTTACGAAAAATAACCTACCAAGCTCCTTCTTTCTATTAAACGCTCTTGTAAATAACAAAATAGCGATTTAATACAAGATTTAATTAAATTTCGACAAGGCGCGGGCAAATACTTGCCCAGTAATGTTGACATTGATTAAATAACCCTAAATGACATTGTTAATTAAATGTCTTGTAAGTAAATAACAGTTTTAAAGGGGTTTATTAATAGAGGATTTATTTAGATTTTAAAACAAGGGAAATTAAAAATTGTCTACTTAATTTTGTTAACAAGGAGTAAATAAAAAGATGATCCGAGAAAAGGGAACGGATCTTATTTTAACGGGGTGTAGTTAGACTTTTATAGCTAATGTACTCAGTCCTTACTATTATATATTACACTACGAGTGTATGAATTTACAATAGCTCCACTGCTGGGTAAAGACCTCCTCTAAGACTAAGAGTGACTAGGTCTTAGTCAACCACGCTGGATTAATTTGTCAGACTACGCATCTAACAAGTTCCTCATTTTTTTTATATGAAGTGTTGCTTACAAAGTTTTTCTATTCGTTGAAATAACGTAATCATTAATTGTGAACACACTTATAATCACCTCATCTCGAAAAGTTAGCGCTGTGTGTCTAAGTCCTCCAATGCAAGCTTTAACCTCTAAGCCATCACGAATTAATTTTACTAATATAAAACATAACTTGATTACTTACTATTTCGGCGAACGAAATATCACTGAAATATAATTGTCGAGGTGAAATGAGAATTAAGTTTTGTAACGAAAACGTCTCCGTTATGTACGTTACGTCTCGTGCACGTTTAGCTAATACTTTGTGTATACTTAATTCTATACGTTTGTAAAGATACAATTTCGTAGTGGAGAATTGTGCAAACATCTCCAACGATATTCATTTTCTCTAACGTTGTTACGTTTCAACAAAATGCAACGCTCATAATACAGAAACTATTGGATACTTTTGTACAATTTTTAGTAATTGGATACTCACTAGAAAATCATTATTAAAGTTATGCTCGTTATCGCGAACACGACTATCTTGGTTTTATATTTTTTGTTATCTAACACCTGATTACTTTTTTAAATCAATCACAATTAGGGGATTCGATCCCGGTCGATTTTTGTAATCCCGGGATTTCGGGATTATCAACAGTTAATCCCGGGATCCCGGGATTGTATTAGTCATAAAAAGTGGTAACAAGAAGAAAGTAAAACATATTAAAATCAATCTTTTATTTTAAATCTTTACTTAAATATTAAAAAAACAAAATTATATTTTCTTCTGATAAAATAAATAAATTAAGCCATTATATCTAAACAAAGAAACGCCATTATACTATTAAAAAGACTATGCAAAAGAGAACTATAAATTACTTATTTAAGCCACGAAAATAAAATCTTAGAATTAACAACGCATCCAACGTCTCATCCGAAAGCTTACTTTTTAATGTATGGCACAAATATGTATGTAAAAAGCGCGTTCAGGCTCTGTAGAAGTTGGAGGGATTATCAATAATTTTTTATAGGTCTTCTCCAAATTATAGCCTTGTGTAAAACTAGCCTTATAAAGAGTAATTTCTTGTTTAATGATCTTAGAAAGCACATTTTTATTGACTTTTATTATAAATATATCAATCCCTAGCTTCCCGGGATTTTTTGAATTTAATCTCGGGATTTTCGGGAGTAAAATATGACCGGGATCCCGGGATCGATACCTCTAATCCCAATATACGTACTATTGTGGAACGTAATAAATACCCGTATAAAACTACAACCTACAATAATATAGGTATATTCTGACTTGAATACAGGTCCTATGTCGTAGGTATCAACGACTACAGCAGACAACCAGACTCGAAACAAATATTTGTGTGTTGCGGGAATTGAACCCGTGACCTTCCGTTTAGCAAGCTGGTATCTAGCCAACGCGGCCACGGGGCTATTAAGTATAAAATTCATAATATTCATTGTAATACATGTTGATGATTTGTTTGATTAATACAATTTCACACCCATAATAATAGAGCCACAAGTTTGTTACATATTTGTATTAAAATATCACTATACTGGGTGTATTTAGACCGTGATCGAAAACTGAAGCAGGTATTAGCGAGGGTGATCACAAACCCTGTGGCGATATTAAAAATCCCGATAAAAAATAACAATTTTGACGTTTTCCATACAACCATCGGTGTTAAAAGTGTGTGCTTTGTATGGAAAACTTCGAAAATTTTATTTTTTGTCGCGATTTTCTTTAATGCCAGGGGGTTTGTAATCACTATCGCTATTACCTGCCTCAGTTTTCGATCACGGTCTAAATACACCCTGTATAACGCCTGCCCGGCATTTATCCTCCCATCATAACAAACCACAGGTAAAGCAGAAACAATAAAATCAATATACCGTAACATGACGGAAGTTTCCACGTGTGTACTGGTCCACGTCGTGTTTGTGTCGTCTCCTTGGCACACATCCGTGGCAGGTCGCGCCGTGTCAAGGATTCACATAGGTTCCGCTAATTACTCGCGTGCTTTCCCCTGACTGATGGTAACACACCCACACGAACAAGGCTACTAAGCTTGGTTGACCCTGTACAATGTGTTTTTATTTTTGAAAAATTTGAGACCAATGTTAAAGCGTCTGGCTTAGAATTGTTTCGTCTTTTGGTGTTCGACTTAGTAACACTACCTAGCTTAGTTACAACTTTGCCGTAAGTTCGGAAAGGGTCTAATTATTATTTTTTTTTATTTAAAAGCGGATTCCTCGTACTGAGAATAATATGACAATTTACTTAGGTCAATTAAAAGAGTTTAGCATTAAAATTAAATCTATTGTCAAATTGAAAATCTCAAACGAGTTTTCGATATAAAAAAAATATTTGGCTTATGGTAAAATCTCTTTAAAAAATACTCTACAGTATGATTTGAAGTTTGTTGCTGATCTTATAAATTTATTAAGTTGAAGCGTTTCTACAGAGATGCACTCACACCAAGATTGTATCATTTTCATTGCGCGACACTTTGTTTTGTTTACGAGCGAGAAACACTTCAATCATTGAAAATATACCTACAGGCCACACTTTAGATGCAAGGATTTTGCGGCGCCTGAAGCGATGAAAAATACATTTACCGCTTGTATCTTTTACAGCTATATGGGGTGTCAACGAGCTCTTGTTACGTGAAATTTCCATTGTACGAAACTGCTTCGCTATCAAATTGAGTATCTATCATTTTATAACGATAACCAACCTTGGAATTTTGCTTCGTTTTTGTGTACTTTTTTATGAGTTGATTTTTCCTACTTTTTTACTACTTGATCTCAATATGTCTTCATTCAATATCTATGTATTGAGGACTAGTTATTATAGACGGTAAATAAAGGGAAATTGAAAGTCTTACAGAATAACGATCAATTCAATCCGAAATACGGGAAAGAAAGTATGCTAAAATAGTGTATTTTTATGCAACGCATAAACTAAAAATGCGACAATATTTGCTCTTTCAGCCAATTCCTAGACAGCGTTGCAGTTTCGCATACGTTATTAAATAAAGTGTGCCGTATCACACGAGAACCTGTACTGTACGGGTATACGACAGAGTGAGCGCACAGTAATTGCATTAAACCCACACGACCGCATAAAGCATTTCAAAGTTCCATTAAGAATTTAAAACTGAGCCGAGTTGTTTACGGTCTAAAAATAAATGTGACTCACTTGTAATTTAAAGTAATATGTATTTTGCTAAATGAATCGTGCGCGAACGATAACCGCTTCGAAGTAATCGCTTTCAGTGCGGCTGAACGAGGCCCAGTTTAAATTGTTATTCACGTTTGTAAAGCGGGCTGAAGTAGGACAATCTTTGTTCCACATTGGGGTATCTTTGCGATTAAGTTATATCACTTTTTAAGTGGCCGTTTGATAAGCTTCTTTGTATTGTGCATTATCAAAGCTGTTCCTTGGATGAAGCTAATGATCATTTTCCCAGTTTAGGGTTATATTTTTCATACCCTAATATAAAGTGTGAAAACAGACCGTGAGCGAAAACTAAGAGGGGTAATAGGTACGTTAACCAAACTCTTTATTGTGAGTTTTAAGATTCTTGCTGTGGCAGTGGTTACTCCATGGCAATGTTATGACATATTTTATATTCAGATATATTTAGAAGTAAGAAGAGAAACAGCTAACGATCTACTTTTTTGATCTAACAAACTTTATAAAAAAAATTATGATTATAACATCAAAAATCCATTGATATTATTAAGGAAGCGAGTCTATCGAATGTTCCAAATCAAACCCTTCACATTACTGTAACTACTTACTATTCAGTGAAATACACGAAATCACGGTACGAAACAAAAGAGGTCGTAACACTAAAGTTTTTTACGTTATGTCGGGCAGTTCATTGCTCTCATTCCGCATAAGCCTTTTGTACACGTTCGTTCTTCCCATTTCAGCAGAATCAACATTTGTAACGAGTTCTGTCGAATCGAAAGCCCTTGTGAAGGTACACTTGTATGGAACTATTTGAGTTTCGTTGTGATCTAGGTGGGGTCTATGGTATTCTCTACATGGCATTAATGTTTGTAGGTGTGGTATGTGTGTGGTCACAATGTGGGATTATAAACTCAACTACCTAAAAATCTATTTGAAATCCAAATTAAGTCTTATTTCTTTTTGCTCTTCGATTTTTAGTATTTCCTAACACTAAACGAATCCTGTGGAAACATGACTTTAGAAAAAAAATTATAAATAAGTTCTAATAATAATAATTATCATTAATAATAAAAACTGAAAAAGACAAGATGTCTAAATATTTAGATTTGGCGCACGAGGTTACTGATATGTGGGATGTTGACTCAACCATCATTGTTCCGATAGTCGTTACTGCCAATGGGCTGATACCAAAGAGCCTCGACCAACATCTTCGGAGGCTCTCAATCGGTTGTTGGGTCAAAACCCAGATACAAAAAGCAGTGTTATTAGACACGGCACATATCGTGAGACGGTTTCTGACTCTTGGATCCTAATCACCGGTGGCTTGGGTCGTAGACCCCGCCATCTGCGGGTTTAATTTTTATATTTTTAAATGTGCTTTTTTTTATAAAATTTTATATTAGAAAAATGTAAAAAATAAAAGAAACACATGAGGAACAATTATCATTAAACCAATAAGCTCGTCGTATTATGTAGTAGCTACTGATAAAGAATCAGGGTGCGAGAAACGCAACTCTGCCTATCTCTCCGTGGAATACAGGCATAATTAAAGGCGTACGCATAATTAAGTAAAGGACTGGAAAGGTAGAATCCGTTATAATCCTCATAAACACTCAACCCAAACTTACCTATATTGCGAATCAAGATCGTATTACGAGTATTAATATAAATAGCATTAAAAGATACAATTGAAGTATTCGCTGGCAGTGAGTAAGGATATCAGAATGTCTCATTTATAATCCAATAGGCAGGCACTCGTTGCCGCGCAAATGTCAAGCAGCTTGTTATTCACAGGTGGGGCTGCAAGTCAACTAATGATGCTGCAAGCCGACACCGTAGCTTCATTGTTGCATCTTCAATGCATTGCGCAGCTCTTATCCTCTCTTAATTAAGGTTGAAAATGAGGCTAAAAATAGTTGCTTTCAAGAATGTCAAATAGTGCGGAGTGTATGTTATGTTTTTGTCAGAATGCCTTTTACAACAATGTTTTCTGGTTCCAAAACCAGGTTAATAGGTTGCTGTAAAGTAAGAATGAATCAAAGATGTTCATATATTAAAGAACCAATAAAATGCACATCATTCAAATAACTTAAATAAACTACTTACTACAGATAATACTAGGAAAAGTAAAATGCACATCAATTAGAAATTATGTAGTTTGGAAAAAGCTTTTGGCTTCGTTCATCCCTTTTTTGCATTCATCATTAGTTCATATATGTCCCACTACTGGCCACGGACCACTTCTATCATTAACAGTGTTGAAGCCTTAGTATTTCTGTATTACGATACAATATTCCCAACCTTAATAGCATCACCGGTTTAGTAAATAAAAAGTGTAAATTTCTCTCTACCGAAAGCTCATTGGAATTAATGTCACGAGATTTGCATTGGTAAATATTTAAATTGGTCCTAGAGATTATTATCGGTATATACCATTGATTGTCGGATATATTATGAATAATGCACCGAGCTGTGTGTCGTGTGCAGAGTACGTGCACTGCCTTCGTCGACGAGGATATTGCACAAGCCTAATTAGGCACATCTGTCACCATGATAATGTAACCATATGTTTTATGAATGTATATTCTAAGTTTTTAATATTGCGTTGGTTTTTTAAAAAATACTATTTTTCCTGGTTGTTCTGAAATAGGTATAAATAAAAAAATGGTTTAATGGTTCTTTTTATCCTTAATTCATACATACAGGTGTATTAAGACCGTGATCGAAAATTAAGACAGGACAGAACCATAGGTATTAAATGTATGTATGTGGTGGTAAGGAAAATATCTTTATTTTTCGTTTTTTTTTAAAGCCAGTGGTTCTTCATTACTGTAGCTATTAGCTGCCTTAGTTTTTTGTCTCGATCTTAATACCGCACAGAATTTCCTTTGAAGACCTTGCTAACTAACTCGTTACTATTAAAAAAATCTCAAATGATTTTTTGAGTCACCTAGTATCCAACAGTTTTGTAAAAGGATCCTTTTTATACAAAATCAGGTCATCCTAGAGGTTATACTAAAGCCGAGGCATAATAGAGGGTTGGTTTTAAAAAATAATACAGTCCGAAGAATAAAACCTCGGTAACATTAAGCTCATTAAGAGTTAAAACTCGACCACGACTCAGGAGTTACGGAATGAGTGCTTTAATTGGGACAGCTCTTAATTATGAGCTCCGTTTACAAAACACACCGTAAAATATTTTCTGCAAGAAAATATAATTCTTGAAGTGCTTAAAATGCTCCATTTAACTTGCTTGTAGGGTTTGTAATCCCGCAGTCATTTTAAATTTTTGCGGGAATTCCCGCGGGATCCCGCGGGAAAGGCAAATTTCCCGCGGGATCCCGCGGGAATTCCCGCAAAAATTTAAAAATGCAAAAATATACATATAATAATGCTATATTACCTGTAGGTTAGTAACACTGTTTACAAAGTAATAAAAAAAAACATTCATACAATTTAACTAATAGAAGAAGTACCTACTTTCCCATAGTTATTATGAGGTAAAGTAGGGGATTTGCAATCCCGCAATCCGTGTTCCTTCATTCCAACAGTTTCCTGCGTGATAATATGGTCCAATCTGACCTAAACAGCAATCATGGCCTCGAGATTTTGAAGAGCGATGGAGTATCTGGGCGGTTGCGGGTCCGAACCCCAGGGATAAACCACTGACTTTTACAAGTTATGTGTGTATTCACAAAGAATTATCACTTGCTTGAACGGTATAGAAAAAAATCTTAGGAATTTTTAAGGTGTGTAGTCCGCTAACTTACGGTTTGTAAGCTATGTCATCTTGGTGGACTAGGCCCTAAACTGATGATATGGCTGATGGTGATGAAACTAACCTCAATAACTGTTACTCATTATCAGCCTATATACGTCTCACTCTGGGCACGGGCCTCCTCTACCACTGAGAGGGTTTAGGCCTTAGCCTACGGCGCTTGCCTAGTGGGGTTTGGCGGACTACACCCCTTAGAAATTCCTAAGTACTTTTAGGTGTGTATACATATTTTCTCAGGATGTTTTTCTTCACTGTTAAAGCAAGTGATAATTTATTTTCAATACACACATTACTTTGAAGAGTAAGAGGTGTGTGCCTGGGGTATGAACCCGCGACCACCAAGATTCTCTACCGTGCGCCTACCTCGAGGCCATCTCTTAATTCAATTATTTAATTAATAATTGTTACTATCATTTCGCTATTACTTTAGAAGAAACAACATTGAGCAACCTACAACTAAGTGTCAATTTGATTGTAACGTCTCACTTTTTTCTACTGGAATAACCAAAGCGCCGCCAATTCTAATACTTTACTTCGCTTGATCGGTTAATCAATGCTGACTGACGCGCTCGTGCTGTTGTGTGGAGCTAATAGGCCTTCAGTGATAGCTGAAGTACTGAATTTATTACCTAACGAAATCAAAAACTTTCCGCGCGGAATTCCCGCACAAATGCGGGAATTCCGCAGCACTCAAAAATATGCGGGATCCCGCGGGAATGCGGGAATGCGGAATGCGGGATTGCAAACCCTACTTGCTTGCCGTGAGATGATTACTTTTATGTATTTTTTCTGTAGAGAGATACTGTAAATTACTAGAAAATATATGTGAGTACTGAGTAGGTACTATAAATGCAATGATCAGTGTCCTATTTAAGGTCTCATAGCTAGAAACAGATAATCTAGTGTATTAGAAATATTGACTTTACTAAAGTGACATCAAACCGGATAAGGGAGCTTAAAGCGCTTTCCTCTCGTAAATAAAAAAATGTAGTTAAGCCTGTCAAAGTTGATTATAATATGCATAATTTGCGTCCGACGCGGCGACAGTTTACTTGACCTGTTGCGTTTTGATCTGCCGCCTCCCCATCTCGACCCTCTTGGTAAACACTTATACATAAACATGTTTACACCTAGGGGACTTTCCATTTTACACTCTCAAACCGCAATGTACTTCAAACAACGCGAGTGTGTTCCAGTAGTGTTTTACATCGCATTATTAATAGTGTTTTATAACGAGGTGTAGGTTGATTTTAAAAATTGTACAGAATAAAACGGTGGGTAATAAATTGAGTTTCCTTGATATCTTTATCCTTATAACAATAACAACACATACACACATACACACATACAATCCCGTGTATTCCTTATAACGATAGACAGAGGTACATTTCAGCACCCACACTTCGGCAAGTATGTATCAGTCCCAATAATAACAATTTTTGTTATTGTGTTATCATTTAGAAATATATCGACTAAACTAAAAAGATCAACTTCGCGGCCATAATTTCGACTTATCAAAAATTAAGCGATAGAAAATTTGGCCAATTACGCGCAGACTTAAACTCATCTTCAAACGCAATCTCCATAAAATTGACATTGCGACGCCTACTTCTTATTTTTAACAAGAATTTAAACTTTCCACGAAACCGTATTAGCTCTGCGTCACGAGTTAAAGCTTGTAGTTTGGCATACTGAAAGTATAAAATAACCTTAATTCCATTCACAATAAAATATATAAAATAACAATGTATTTTAAACGCAAAATTATCAAATACTACAAAACAAAAAACTCTTGTAAATAAAATTTTATATTAAAGTTTACACGAGCATTTCGTTTCGGGACTGGCATCTAAATTAGGTCCGCCCTGTGGATTGGGGGTGTAAGAATTCCGCCACGGTATCCCCTACCTGTCGTAAGAGGCGACTAACAGGGGTACTGGGGTAGCAGGGCGTACTGCGGGGGCGGTACCCTATGATAGCAACCCCGAGATTGGCGGCAGGGGACGTGACCTCTTAACTGTCGCGGACGTTCAAAATGAACGTCCAAATAGATTAAGTGGAGGGCATACCAAGCCCTCCAAATTTGGAGGGGTCCATAATTGGACGATGCGCTGGGCGGCAGCGGACCATTTAGGACACTTCTGGCCCAAGAGATGCCGCAAAACCGCCCTAAATGCGCGTGATGGTCACTGAGAGGTTTTAGTCGGTATGCTGGCGTAGCCAGTGACCCCGACATACCCCTTACGGCCTCCCCCGAGGTACCGAACAGGGGAGCTTAAGGCGCTTTCCTCTCGAGATAAAAAAAAATCTAAATTAGGTACGTTTCGCAATTATTGCGTAGGTAACTTTTATAAGGAAGTTGTGACTGTTGGTAGATTTATTGTAATTCTCAAGTGTGCCTACTTACGTCCTACTCAATTCGTTCAGTAATGAATTATAATTAATTCTAGCTCAACTCCAACAGGTTGACATTTTTATTATATTCCGACAGCCTTCGTAGTTCAATAGATTAGAATTTAGTGACGAATCTGTGAGTAATATCGATACTGTTTAAGTGTCAAATCGTGATTCGATTCGATACAATTATGCCACCTCAGATAGTTCTCCGCACAATCACACATGTCATGAGAAATTCGTAGAACTTTTAGTTATGCGAAATGCCTTACAACGTTGAACGAAATTACTGGATGTATTTTAATAATACTACTACTCTATATTTTGAACCCTATTTAACCCTCAAAAACGTCAGATGTCAGCCAGTTATTTCCCAGTAATGGCAGCGTAACGTAATGGAGTTTTCCCGTGTTAGCAGACCGCGCGGCGACAAATGGACTCGCCCGGTGTAATGGAAGCCAGTCGTACGGCGTGAATATTTCATGTGCTCATACTACGCGTATAGTAAACATTGTTCCACACGCTAATACATTCTAGACGTATGCATAATAATGTCAAGACGGCTGCTGCCACGAGAAATAATTGCTCGTTTCAGCTGTAGGCTGACTAAATACATTCGACTGCAAGATTCTTGTAGGCAAAAAAATATGTAGGTTAGCAATTATTTTTTATATTTACCTAGCATTTGAGGAAGGAAAATATCGCAATAAATTGTCATTACTATTAGTAGTAGGAATATGAAAATCACTATGTAAGTCATAATTATGAGGATATCTGCGTGGTTGAGATTAAGTAGGTTCAATTTGTATTTAGCTTAAAACTCGATTGCCTTGTGGTCTCGTATCTTTAATATGTGTCATGCGATCTTGAGGTCCCCGTTAAAGGTCGGTAAAGTGTTTTTGAGCTTTTACACCAATTAGTTCTGAGTAGAAGCCCGGAGTTTGGAAATTTAATTGGAAAACGGCAACAAATTCAATGATTCAATACCTGGTGAAATGTGGGTGTAGAAATGCACCTTCAACCCCTTCGGAGAATAAATGCGAGAGTTTATGTTTGTGTATTTAAAAAGTCATGCATGATCCGCCATTGCGGTCATCTTGTCCAAACATTACAGAACATTAATAACTGCAAAAAAAAAATGCAAAACAGAACAAATATAACTCTTAAATTCTGCATTGTGTCGTTTTGTTTATTGTTATCCTCGTGGGGTAATACAAAAGCCTTCATTAGGTAAGCCGTGAGTCACCTCAACATGACTCATTTAGTGTTTACAGTACCGCTCCGTACGTAACGCTATATTCATATGTTTAATAAATATTTTCCTTCAATTCTATAAAGCGGTTTGTAAACTTCTGGGACGCAGGACGAAATTTTGTCAACTGTTTTGTGCGCTATTTTAATATTTAAGCTATCATAAGTTCTGTTATTTATTTAATATGTTAATATGTCATAGTTTAATCTTCAATAAATATTTTTTATTTTATTTATTTATTTATTTTATTTATTGTTATTATTGGGTATGTAAAAATATATAAACAAATTTTTCCGTCTTGTAATTTAAACTCTTAATTAATTTGTGTTTTTATACAACTATTTCTTTTCTGGTTTATGGCAGTAAAATTGTACTTCGTTAAAATAATAGATCGAACAAAAGATATAATACATTATTAAAGTACGTTAGTTCTAGAAATAGGCTTTTCCAAGAACATTGTGTAAGTAGAGCAACCTTTTTATGAAATATACTCGTATTTCGTATCGCAAACCGTCCTCTAACTCTGATATGATCCTAACGACAATGGTTTTATTACACGCTTCTCGAAATGATCCCTTTATATGATCCCGCATACTAGAATTATGTATTACGCTTATCTGTTATATTGAAATAATTGAATGTAGGAGTCGGAATATTACATCTTTCTTATAAAGTCATATTAAGAATCAGTGTGTTTCAGTGATTATAAGTGTCACTGTTTTTTTTTTATGCAATTTGTTGTTTTGAACAGATTGTAATAACACTGGTCTGCAAAAAAAATTTTTTTTTGCTCCTTCTTGTTTCTATGCACGAATTCATCATATTTTGTGCTCTAAACATGGAATCTGACATACAATTAAGTACCACACGAAGATTTCCAATATAATATTTATTTAGTTAACAAACAATATTATGAAAATATCAAACATCTATCTTATATTTATTAGCTCTGCTCATAAAAAATATATAAACTACATATAAAATACTCAAAACCAATATAGAGAATATGCAAAACCTTTATGCAAAACTTACCAAAATATTTGATACAAAATGTGAAGTCACAGCGAATACTGCGCATGCGCCTATGTACCTACTACCATAAAAATCACCTTCGCCATACCATAAAAAGCACATTCATTCTTTCTCTTACAACTCGCTAAAACATATTTTGTACATACAATGTTTGTAATATACTCTTTTTGTAACAATGACGGGCAAAAAAATTGTAAAGAAAACCCAAATTTTTGAAATTTTAAAAATTCATATAAAAAAATCTAGACGTGATGGAAAAAATCGACCAACGGGGATAGATTCAGGACACTGGAATCTTAATATATATGACAATTTTTTTTAAAGGAGGATTTCACTGCAGACCAGTGTAATCATCATTTTTAAGATTTATCGGTTAATACAATTAAGGTAACGCTGAAAAACATTTTATTATTTTTGATTAAAATTTTAAGGATTATGGTATGAATCTCTTAGTTCTCAGAGGGTGTATTAATTGCATACGAGTAAAGCCGAGCTGGCGCGGTCCGGACCATAATATAATAATATTATTACGTTGTTTAAGGGATCTTAAATATGCTTATAGGCGAACGGGACCGCTCTGGTCTTCGCCGTAAATTGGATTATAATTGTTGGTTTTAATCACATATTCTCAAGTTAGCTAATTAATATTATATTGTAACAATTCTATATGTCATAGTAATAACACGGCTTTAAATAAATGTTCAAGAATATAATAGTGTCTTGTAGATCGGTATATTTTAGAATCACGAGAAATTTGTTAAGAAGTCCTTGGCTAACGTCCTCTTAACCTTAGAAAATCAAATCAATATATGTTCTGAGAGTGATAGTAAATAGAAGGGAAGACGCTGTCAATCGTAATTCTGCTCATGGGCATCCGAATCAAAACTCAATTATTCCGTCTCGACTTAAGTGTAGGGTACAGTATCGGATTTATTTCTAAATTACCAAGCACAAAAACACGAATGGCTAGAGACGGCAGGTTGCGGATCGATATGGCGTGTGTCACGCAACCACCGCCAATGTACTGCGGTCTAATGTTCAGAACTTCTGCCTAGGAGTTCACACGATTTGCACTCCTTGTTGCCAGTGCTTTATCAACGTCCTAAGTAATGCAGCAATGGATGGCGAAAAAGCTGTTGTTGACGATTTTTTGCTTGGTACCTCCATGCAAGCTCAGGTATATAGAGTTGCGTTCAGTGAAATTACTAGAGACTATTGATGGTAGGGTTTTCCCGCCATAGTGATGCATGCTTTCATGGTAACATTTCCTAGATTTTTTTATTTGGCGTGTTTTTGTATGTAGAGCAACGAATGTACATACAATAATGCGTGATGATTTTTTTTCAATCCAGTTGGTTACGCTAAGAGTAGTAGCAGCACAATTGACATATTATGTGGAAAATTATTGATATACTGACATCTAGCGAAAATAATATGAACTATAGCTTGACAGCCTCTTGGTTCAGTTTGTTAGTCACCATCTTGCGGAACGAGAAACCGCGGATTAGAACCCCGCACAACTAAAGCAAATGTTTATTTGATTTTTAATTATTTGTTTCGAGCTTTGGTGTGTGTGAGACTTCTAAATCCCAATACACTAACACATCTAAGTGTCGAGTCAGAACTATGTACTTTGTGACTCTTGGCTCTCAGTATTTTAAAGCTAAGAATATCATTAATGCAGCAAGTGTTCTCATTTAAAATCATTTATTTTGTTTTGGGAAATATACATAACAATTACAATAAAAAATATATAAGCAATAATATAGTACACAATCCAACAGAATTTCCAGTAATAATAATTATGAAGAGATTTCCAATGAAATAATTTCAAAGATAATATTTCTCTCAATAAATTAATTCTATGAATTTAAAAAATAAATACTGACGTTGGACGGTTCTGATTAAAATGATATTGAAAAATACCAGCAGCATCCAGGAAAGTCGCTTCCATTTCACAATTCAATTTAACTGGAAACACTGTTAACTCAGAAATATTCTTTATTGATTTATCAACAGTACCTATGCTTTGTTTATGGTCGTTTATTTTAAGAGCAATAATATAATTCCAAATATATCGCGTAAACTTTAACTAGCTTATCTGTGTTATTATATCCTTTTAATTGCCTAATCATAGGTAAAAATAAAGCATTTCTGTTTTTGAGATAGTTACACTTCTCGAATTGATTTTATACTGATTTATTATTTGTATTACGAAAATAATCCAAACTTTTTCCGCAAACAATTCGCGGATGTCAAACTTCAGAAACATATTTTAGGGTACCGGATAAGATAAGGTTTTTAGCTCTGTGTGCCTTTTACATAACAACATTCTACGTAGAAACGTACCCAAATGACCTCAAAAGCAATATTTAATATAAAAACTATCTTCCATAGAAAAAAAGAAATGTAGCGGTAATGAAAAATGTCCGACGACAGCTCTAAAAACCTATCAATTTGTACCGAACGAGCAATGAGTCGAAACACTGATGTAAAAATAATAAATGTGTTTGAAGAGGGCGATGAGTTCGGAGAGCCGCGAGTGAATCATTCATGGGCCGGTAACCGAGCCTAACTTTTTCTTATTTTCTCCTTCCAATTTATTTTATACTGCAATAAATTCAGCCCGAGCGCCGCGTCCTTGAATAAATTGTTCAACTTTTGAAACATTGTTTTAGAAGTTATTTTTTCAACCGTACCCATAATTAAGTATTAAAGTACATGCGGAATTACTCTTACCTTTTTTCCGCATTTTTAATTTAATATTCTTTTTTCTAGGTTAATTATAATAAATAGATCCCAATGTACCAATTATAGATAGCTACACAGATCTGTTTCATTTAACTATAATTAATCGCATTCATACATCTACAATATTTTATGAAGACTAAATAAAAGAAAGGCTGTTGATGATGATGATGATGATGACGATGAAATAAAAGAAAATAGCAATTTTTCAGTTGCTTTTTAGGTGATTTTCAAACTTGCCATAATTTTTGCCAAGCTATTAATTTTGTTATTTCGTATCTGAGACTTTCATTCTATCTGACGTCATCGTATTGGACTAAGACCTAATCCCAACATATAATAGAAAAAGTGCTCCTTCGCGCAAAATGTTTAGACCGATAGTCTTGCTAACCGCCGCGCAACCGTAGTGTTTACAACACAATTAAGTTGTTAATCACTTAGCAACAGTTTAACTACGTAATTGGTACACGGTGCTGAATCCCACAGTTAAACCCATTAAACAACCCCCGGTCGGGTGATATGACAGTACTACGCCCCGTGGAACATAAAACTGACTTGTTTAACTTCTGCTCAACTGGAAACTTGCGCGGGACTTGGGAACTTCGAAAAAATCTCGTCTAAAGTCAAGTGAGTTTCGTTCAGATACTGTTAATATTGAATTTTCATATCTCTTGTTCTTTTGTTCTTCGGATATGAGTTATTGAGTATCTGTACAAGAGATTTAGTTGGAGTTGTTCCTTGTTCAGATGGCTGCGATCATAAAACCCATTAAATTATAATGTGCTTCTTAAAAGTGTATTTATTTTAGTAGCTTTTGGAGATTGCACGATAAATAATGCTACTGTTTTATTTATTAAAGTTGACAGTTATATTCGTTAAGTCTACACAAAGCATCGTCTGTTGTAAGATTTTTACTACATATTTTTGATGTCAAACATACCCGAGTTAACAAACAAGGAAAAAATCCCATAGAAAAAAATATCTAAGGAAAAAAATTGTATAATTAAATTATGGCTTAAATCTTGATATATATAATTCGACGACCAAATTTTCATTAAAATACTGATCCGTCAGTCTCGCGGCACACGCGCAGCTCTCAGCTACTTAGTCCAATTAACAAAAGACAGATCTTAATTGTCTTACACGAGTCGGGGGTATTGACCTCCAGCCCTTAGCCGATCTATTCATAGGGCTACCGGCTGTGTTATAAACTTTGAACTTGGTGGTTCTCTAAGATTATAAATTTAGGTATTTATGTAGAGAATAATGTAAACTTAAGCCCCCGATTTCGGGTTCTAGGTTATGGGAGTATTACCTAGTTCGAGTTGAGTTAAAGTTAAGTTAGACTCAGACATTTCTGGACTCCTTGCTCTAAAAAATAATTTTCCAAAAGAAAAACTCAATAACTACCTCACGATTATGACCCAAGAATTCCATACCGAGGCACAAATTTATTAAGGCAGCCGTCAATCTTAATGTCAAACCGCACCAGCCCTATAATCAAAACAGTTGTTTAAATTTCGGTTACAATTCATCTTCATGTACTACGATAGGGTCGACGGGGGAAATTGAGATGAAACGATGGTTTCAAATACGCTTTTAACGTAATTACCACTCCGGCAAAGGAAATGTATCTTTGCGGCTTCACTGACATTTTATTAATAAATATTCCGTTGGTTAAAGGAAACTCAATTAGTGAGAGTAATAACGCAATAATTAATTGAGTTTTACCCTGTTTATATTCTTACAGCACTATTTAAAGTAAAGAGTGTTTAAATAGCCTATGCAGTGTTCAATTCCCCAACACCCACTTGGCCAGCGTGGTCCACCAAGCCTAAGGTCTAAGCCCTCTCACTCACAGTTGTAGACGAGGCTCGTGCCCAGCAATAGGACATATGGTAGGCTTATTATAATGATGAAACCTAAGTCGGACAAATTAATCATTGTATTGAGGCAAATGGATTTCAGTATCCATATCATTATATGACAATTGTGATTATATTCAGTTGCAGTCATGCAAACTGACCTCGCCGGGCTTTGCCCAACCGCAGAGATCGTGCCCGGAACCACAAAGCTCCGAAACCTCGGGCAATTGCCCGAGGATTTCATTAATTGTAGATTAAATAATCTACAATATCGCTGTTGGATTGTAAAAGGATTTTGTAATGTAAATAAAGATGCCATTTAGAATAGCATATTATTTTTCGGTAAGATTGTAAACAGACTATATTTGGGCCGATAAGGACCTTAAATATCATTAAACTAAAATTATACCTCAATATAATATGGTTTTAAAATAAATTGAAAAACAAACCGCACATACTTCCAATTTCATGGCGTTACACTTTAAGTTGTCACTGCGGTCACAGCCTAATGAATATTCTACTCCACTAAAATTTTCAACGTTTAATTTTTAAAAAAGACATTAAAGCAAGTTATTCATGAAAGCATAAAGGCTAGGCTTTCGTCCGGCGCAGCGGGCGAGTGCGGGGTGTGTGCGGGGCGGGGGGAGGGCTAGATAGTGGAGTTATTAAGGGGTTAACGATGACCCCGGGGAGCAATTTCCTGTCTACCCGCGAAGGTCGGCCCACAGCGCGAATAATAGCCACATTAGTGGGCCAACCTCGCTAATATTAACCGCTGTGGGGAATAAAAAGTCACTATAGTAATCCAGCGGTGACTGTGTTTTGTTTTAAAATGTACATTTCAAATTGCGTAGACAAGGTAGACGAGGCCCTTATCTGGTAAAGGGACGTACATAGGCTGATAGTCAGTACTTCCATAAAAGCTCAAAAGCGTTACACCTTAATTGTGTAATTTCTAGTTTATAGCTGTTTGTTTCATGTATTGTGTTTTCAAGATATTCTCTTTTTTATGTCACGTTGATTTTGATACTTAAAGGTTTAAAGCTTAAAGATTCCAAAACCTTTAGGGCTTCTATCGAAGAACCGCTATTTTATTGCTCAATTGGTGAAAGTTAATAAGCAATCAAAATCCCACGCCTCAATTCGGTTGCATAGGGTTATTCCTTCTGCTGTTACGCAAATCTCCAAATATAAGCCTAAAGTATTTATATCCCCTAAATTAACGAAACTCAGCTTCTTTTCAACTCAATTGCAAAAGTTTGAAAACTTTGATGAAATTGGAGGACCGATTTAGAACAGAATACGTTATATAAAATTTGGACACGAGTGTCACGTTCTCGTGTAGGCTGATATTAGGTAAACAGGTTTTATTTTAAGATACGATTGTATCAGTTGTATTTGTTAATATTGTTAATCCTTTATTTAGGTATTTTTGTAAAGAATACACCGAGCTTTTACTCATATTGTAAATTATTTTAAGGAGAACACGATGTCAGTGTTTCAAGTATTGTCTAAGGCAGGGTTTCCCAAACTTATTTACACTATGACGCCCTACAGAATTATTATTTTTCTTGCGACGCACCCCCCCCCCCATCATCAAAACTACCTACTTTACTGGAAACAAAACCAGCAGTAGTTAGCGTAATATGAGGTTATCAGAAAAATACGGACAGCGAATGTTTGCCGATCGCCTCGCGACGCCCCTCGGATGTTGCCGAAGTTATGTGTGTATTCACATTGAATTATCACTTGCTTTAACGGTGAAGGAAAACATCGTGATAAAACCTGCACACCTAAAAGTTCTTAGAAATTTCTTAGGTGTGTAGTCCGCCAACCCGCACTAGGCCAGCGTGGTGGACTATGGCCTAAACCCTCTCAATGGTAGAGGAGACCCGTGCTCAGCAGTGGGCGTATAGGGGTTGATGAAGAAGAAGAAGAAGAAATGTTAGGTTCATATGGTTACATAGGCCAGTAGGGTATAGTTGAAGCCTTATACAAAAATTTCTAGGAATATTCTGAAAATTGATATTAATTTCAAGGTCCAGCAGATAATTAAAGCATTAAATGAAATACACAAAGAAGATATAATAATAGATATTGCAATATTTAATGTAGCTTTCATATAGCAATTTTAATGCAAAGAGTTCGCAGAGTGAATGAGCAATAACTAAGTTTGAAGCGGGCGGGTATGCCGGGAAGATTGTAAGTGCAGGTCTAGGGCACCCACCTCTGACATTTTCAGGTTTTGCATTCAGTTATTTATAGCCTATTTTTACAGCGAAGTATACAGTTTCATAAATGTTTACTGTTCTCAGTGGGAGTTCTCCCCCACAAAATTTTCTTAAACATGCATAATCTGAAAAGACTGGTGTCATAAATTACTGGCGTGTCATCCACATCTACAGCAATGCTATACACTATAAGGCCTGATGTAAATATTTTTTTAGTAATAACGTTTAAGGCCGATATAAATACAATTTGGAAGTGAATATTTCCACCAAAGATCGGGGCTATCTCGCCTTTCCGTTGTTCAATAGGCGTATCTCCAATCTCGCAAAAAAGATACAGTTGCAAACTACACTCGTGCACTCGTTGGACCTCTGCCAAACTTATCACACAAAGCCGTAGCTTTCAAAGCGGTTGTGTTCGACTTATCTCGTCGCTGTTAGTCACTCAACCGCGGTGGCTTAAACCGAAGTGAATGAAGTCGCCCATTCTATTTGTTTATTATGTGTAAACATTTACCCCGATTATTTTACACGGCCGGACGGAGTTTTAATTTGTTTACTGTACAACGGTGGCTCGTTGCTAAGTGATTTTACGAAACTTTTAGCGCCGATTTGAGAGTAAGCAATGGTCATTAAATTCGTCGAAACGGTTGTTCGTGTGTTAATATGGTTATGATTATGGTTCGAAAGTTGGAATGTTTGGGATTTTATTGGTGAATGCTTTTGTTTGGTTAAATTTAGCAACGCGCAATCAATAAATTCTGTTAATAAGTGTTATTTACGTTTCCTTATTTATTTACGTCTCCGTCAATTGTATATACTCCGTGTTTTTCAATTATACTTCGAAAATACTAATTAGCCATTAATTAAATTTATTAGATAATTAAGGTATAGCAACGAAGACAAGTGAACAATTACTTGCTTTGAATTTTCCTGCTATACACTTTCGTCGTATTGCCCTGAGAGTTCAAAAGAAACTAGAATTCTTTAGAGAATAGTAAAGGTCAATATTATTCTACTTCACGGGATTTGTTGTAAGTTTATAAAAGCTATCATCTTACTTTTATAAAACTTTAAAGTTTATTTTATGGACAAGAAAGAACACCAGCCTATGTTTTGATTTAATGAAAACTAATTTTGTTACCAAGGAAGCTACGACGGGTCCCTATTAATAGCTAAATAACCCCTAAGTTAGTATTTAGTATGATATTAAACAACACGTAACACAATTAACATGAGCTAATGTACTAATGACAAAAGTTTGATCATCGGAGCGTTTCGCGCGTGATAATGTCGCGTTTTCCAATTAGCATACATTAGCGGAGCCGCTGTTTACCCAAATAACTTTGTTAATTTTCACAACACATTGCGCAAATATGTTTTCGTTAATGTTTACATGGAATTAGGGTTTCTATTTGAGGAATATCGGGCATAAATAATCATTATATGACATAGGTATTCGTTTTTCATCTACGTACGAAACGATACTATCTTTTAGTATTCAGATTATAAATCATTCAAATTCAAGAAAAAAAAATTGTATGCTAAAAGTTAATAAGAAAACTAAATCCTTTTTCCTTTTTTAAATTTGTAATGCTTTTTTTTTTAATTGAAAAAAAAAATATACATGCGTCGATCGCTGGCAATGTTGCATCAGTTTTGAGAGGTATATAGTTCGATGAGGCTGACACTTGATCACGTACCTGCCAGTAATAAAGGCGTGCTGAGCACCAGCTCATTCTGTCTGAAGTGTCGGAGCCTGTCGACGCTGAACAAAACCTAACTAGGCTTTCAACTTACGATCCTTTTTACAGAAGAGGTAAAAATGTTTCTTTCTTTAATCGCCGATTTTTTAAATTTTATGCCAGTAAACATAAACATAATGAACGAAAAAAGGAGATATGAAATGACGTCCTAACCTGTTTATATCCTAACCTATTCCTAACCGTTTAGAAAAAATGTTCCCGACATTGGGATGTCTTTGAACTGCTAATCATAAATCTGCTTCAATTTGACGTATAAAATAATGTTCCAAGTAGGTAAAAAAGATTTTTTATTAAAATTTTTACTCTAATAAATCGGGCCAAAGTTTTACATTATCCAGATCGGATCAAATAAAAAGCATGCGATAAAAATTCGTAAAATCCGTCCAATGTTAAATATTTTAATTTCAAAAGGGTAAAGGTGAGGTTATGTGTTATATGAAACCCCGTCTAATAAGATCGTTTACGGTTCGACCCTGTAAAATAATCTGCATATTTTAATGTTATGTGCTTACGTAATTTTACCGTTTGTCGACATATAAATATAAAATGAAAGAAGTATATACAAAGTCCATAGCCTAGAACAGATGATAAGAATCCGCTTGTAAAACACAAGGAAGTTGTTGTGATGGCAAGGCAAATCTCAATACAAAAATAAACTATATAGTCATACATAACAATTGCTCTTCATTTTCACCGAATCAGTTATATAATGATTATTATAATTCAGAATCTTTTGCCAAATATATTATTAAACTCATGCTAATTAACAAACATATACAAAAGTAACGAAATTTTTATGCACGACCTTGTCCTGCACATTACTATAGAAGCCGAAAAGCCCAGTTTGCTTTAAATAATTTCGAAATGATCTATAAGCTTTAAATCTTAATGAACAAAATCAATTCGATATAATATAAATGAGAATACAAATTAGACAGACATTACAAATTAGCGCAACGCTTTTGGGCTGCTATATTAGTACTGCAACTGCACTATAACTCTTTATTACACTATTTAGCTTTTAGCTATACTCTGTCCGCGTAGACTACAGGGTCCTGAAAGATATTTTCTTTTTTACTCTATTTTACTCACCGCCGCTTAAACGGATTTCCTATACTTATAAATCATCACTACGTAACAGTGATCGTTGACATTGTAGATCTGATGACGTAGGCCGGGAGCGATGTGGCACGCGTTTGGCACCGGCCCAGAGCTCGCGCCTTCACGCGATGCCTCCATACAACGCTATCTTGTTCCGAGACAGACCTTTTTACTAGCTTTTGATGATAATACCCGTCGTATGTTGCAGCTACGTTGTCGTGTAGTGCAGTATTTTTTTGTTAGGTTGGAAGTATGTATTGTATCGTTTGATTTTTAGATTGTAAGGTTGCGCAATTTTTTATGGTTGTTGAAAGTAGGTATGGTGAATTAACATGTACTTTTCAACAACAGGGAAAACGTTATTAGCAAAAACCTATAATACAAGGCTTTGTGGCGCAAAACTATAAAAGCGTAAAATAATAGCGATTTCGAAAAATTGTTTGTGTAGCTTACACATTCTTAACAATTCATTAGTACAATTTTTTTTAATCTTTTTGAGGCTACGGAAATATTTCGTAGTTCACCCGGAAAAGACTTGTGTGTTACTCTAAAAATCTGACTCTAAGACTATCTGAGGAGTTTGGTTATCACCAAGTGATCACGAGAAAAGAGTATGAAGCTAGTCATATTTTAGGTCTCCGATAAGGTGTTACCGTTAGTTAGTTCCGGTATAACATACTCGACAGTTTTTGTACGTGCGACGAGTAAATTGCAATTCTGAGTCACGCTGCGGTTACCTAAACAAGACTTATGTGACGCGCCGAACATTAGCACTAACACTTCCTTTTTAGTGGAATAAAGGGTAAAGAACCGCCTTTTCATGACAGTAGTTTTTGTATATCAAGAATTACCTGTGTTAGTGAGAGTCAAGATCTCAATTTTTGTAAAGTAGTCCCTCCCTATTTTTATTTTATTTATCGTACTAGAAGAAATAAATTTCCCCGCGTATTGACTATTTGGTTAGTGACCATTAATTCTTTTTTTTAATTTGATATCATTGGCAAAATAAATCCAACGTTTAAAATACAATATCATAAAAAATAACTCTGAAGTGGTCTGAAAACTGGTTTGTTTGCTCTCCAACGGTTAATTACATAGTTTGGAGTGATTCATTTTGTTTGCCACTGCCGTGCATGTGTCAAGTAATTTAGTGGAAATGGATGTAAATTTAAACGCTGCGACCGCATCATGTTACGCCTGACCACTCCACCTTATTCAAAATGGGTAAGTGGTCATTTGTAGCACCGGGAATTGGGTAAATACTTGTGGGATTATTACAAGTTGCTTGTAAAAAAAGACTACGGGCAGATATTCTTTTAATGTGATATTTTTTTACCACAAAATTAAATAATAATTACACTGAAATATAACAGTAGTTAGTTTTAGTTTAAGTTATAACTTATAAGTAACAATTAATAAAATTACACGATACACTTCATTACATGTTTAACTTATCAGGTATTATACCCCGCGGGAAATCAGATTTATTTATATATCCGACTGTTTTTTAATTCCTTTATTTAAAATATTAAATAATTATATAGGCATGAAACAGTTGTTGTTGCAAATTTATATTATACTTTTTTCCTGATAATAACTACCACGAAAACAATCCTAATATACATTGCAAATCTTATAGCATATTCGGCAGTCACCCACTACGACGCAATCCTTCATTATTGTGTGACACAATAGTCCCCATTCGGTTGAACCCGTCGTGTCGGCATATTCACGCGAAATGGACTACTGAATGACTCGCAAGATTGCCACCCTCAGAAACTACGTATTTCGATAAAGCTTTGTTCCCACATATGGAATTCTCAAAGGGTTCTAAAATCTAAGCAATACCCTGGGAACAGGTATTATGGTGTCAGATGTGTTCTCCTTGGCGCATTGAGTAGCAATCCTGTGATAATTAATAACCCTGTACCTGTAGGTTATATAGTTTCATATCTCCCAACAAATACTTAGGACTGGGTATGGTGAAACTGTTTTTTTTTCGACATTATAAAACCGTTTTGCCGTGTAAACACGTGTGCGACTGTCTTTTAATTTTCGTTGCACTTACAGTGGTAATATTGTCTAACGCAATTAAGATAGTAAGAGTCAAGTAGGTAATACAAAATTTGTAATAGACCTTTGAAAGTAAGATGAATTCAGGGGTTTTCAGAACCCTTTTTTGTGGAGAGTCGACATCATCAGATTATGCGAGTCAAGAAATAGGTAAATCTACAAAAACCACATGACATTTAGTTTTCTTAAAAAATATTAGAAAAAATAGTGCCATAATAAAAAGCTTGTGTATTTAAAAACAAACCGATGTTTTGTACAGAAAATCGATAGCTATGTCTCACCCCCGACCTTGAGGTTTGTATCAAACACAGAATTACAAAGAACTTTTCATACTTCGTCTTCAGAGAGGTTTCGGAGTCGATGACTCGTTAATGTATCGCAACATTAACTTGAGCCATAATAATATTAGGTGTAAAAATAGGTGTCGGCGACCTCAACTAAAATAGGACCTCAAGTAGGATTTGTCCGTCTTTGGTAACTTTTCGCTTAAGTGAATTCTGGAACGTAGCATTTTTCAAGTACAAATTGTATTGGTAATATATTTTTCCCAAGAAACACCCTTTATATCTATATCATTTTTTAATGATGTAGGGTTTTAGGCTTAGAAGAAAGAGAATCTAAACACACTTCTTTTTTATACTAGTAGTAAATAAGTAATTGGTGATTTTCGGAGTTTGTTTTTTTATTTTTATGAAAAATTGAAAAATGCTGTTTAAAATTATTGTAACGCAGACGGCAGATGGCGAGCTCTTATATAAAAAATCACAAATTAAGCAAACTTTCCAAAACATAAATCAATAAAATTTACTAATACACGAGTTTTAACTTAACCTGTAGCCGTGTTCTTTGACATGCGTGGGAGGGCCGAGTTTCAATTTCAGTTGAACAAATCTGTTTGATATTCCGCGAGGTACTCCCCGAGACACATGTCGCGGGTCTTAGTAAGTTATCGAAAATTTCCCTTAATAGAATGCTAAAGTAAAATACCTTTTTTTCTTACTCATTCTTTTTCATACTCAGGTTCTAACCAGTAATGCATTTACGAAGAACTTAGGGTGTACATAATGCTTGGGATAACAAACCCTTACTTACAAACAAAGCCTACTTTGAAGTAACCTGCAAAAATAACTTGCAATAGTATAAAATTATTGTGCCTGGAACATTGCATACAGTCTCAATATCCTAAGATTAAAAAGACTTACTACAAAAGAATTATCGCCATTAATGTCAGGATTTGTTTAGGTAGAGTAAATATTACAGATCAAATAGAATTTATCACAATTCAAAACTTGTAATGTCTATTCCATATCCTCATCACACAACGGCATTTATAGTTCGGATCGCAATAAAATATGGCCCATCTAAACAACGTTCGGATAGAGAACTTACACAAAACAAAAGGCGCAATATCCGCTCTCCATTTGTCTTGGTGCCTTCCTACGAACACAATTATGGTTCGACAGTAAGAACCACCCCCTACCCCCGCGAGTACCGCTCGCCCTCATCCGATTTACATTATTCACAATTCTTAAGATTCCATTTTGTATGGCTTTCGATTGGTGTTTTTATGCTTCATTTCATTTAAGTTTGGTATTTTATTTTGTCCTATAGCCTGTCCTGTATGAGCTGTCCCTACTCTTTATGTTCGGATGCCGTGGCGAGAGGAATAGCTTTTTAAATTAGTAGAGTTCTCTAGGTCTAAAAGTCACTTACAAAGCAACAAGTCTCAATCGAACAAATTTAGGTCCTTTACACAAACAAACAGACATACTTATGATCTTCATACACTATGAAGTCAGTACCCTTATTAAATTTATTTTGTGAAAAAATCATATCTTACAATGTATTACACAACTCGCTCAGTAGTTCCATGTGAAGCTAGAAAACTATCTGACTTCTAACTTGTAAACACAAGAATAAAACAACTCACCTGCCCGTATTTCAGGCCGAGATTGCATTACACAGAAGCAATATTACAGCGTGTGTTTAGATTGTGATAAAATATTTACGTCGGATAAAAGACATCCCCGGTATCTGAATAAAATATACCTTCGGTGTGCCGGTGTGCCGGTGGGAATCTCCGGATATTCCGAGACACACTGATGCCCTGAATGAGGCTACGCTTCATCAATTCGCTACAAAACTCGTTTGTGCACAGTATCTACGTGGGCCTACTGACGAGCTATGCGAACATTTCACGAGGTAACTTCATTAAACTTTATAGATAAAATTGAGTGTGTTCCGGCGTTTCGAAATATAAAAGTATAGAGAGGAAATACAGGAAAGGTTCTATATGAAGAATTACTCGGCTATTATAAATTCTACCAATGTTAGATTGTTATATATTGCATACATAAAATACCTACATAACCTGTAAGCCTTGGTCCCCTGGAGGGGGTATGTAAAGGTTCATTTCTGCACCGGCATTTCGCCTGTAATTAGTACCACGTAATAGGAAGCGAGCCTATTGGCGTTTTTCAGACTCTTTTCCTGACTCGCTTGCTGCTACTGAGAAATTATTAATGGAAAAATCTAATAATATTTTGCTCGGCCAGTAAATAAAACTCACATTTTCATGTCGCTACACAACGAGGCAGTCTGTTAGACCTCTGTTAACTTAGAAGGGTAATAGTCTAGTAAAAATGTTTGATTTGGTATCATGCGTAAATTGAGTATGGGAATACACGAATATATTTGGATAGCATTAAATAATCGTGCGTCCTTTTCCCGGCCATAAAATATATTTATTGCCACTAAAACACGCGTGTATGTAAAATATAAAACTAACACACAATCTCTGCTTACGACGCCGACCGCCTCACCAAAATAGAGAACCACGTTGGAGGCAGCTCTTATTTTATGGGTTTGGTGAACTTCAAGCTCGGTTACATAAGGAATTTGAAACTATTTCACACTTTATAGCACAATACTTATACAGGATAATAAATAGTAAAATCTTGTGGTCACATATGTATCTGAGAGAATCGTCTGGGTTTATGCGATTCGCAATGGTAAAAAAAGTGTGTCAGCTATTTTTAATTGATTTGAAAACTAAACGATAATTCTCTGTCTTTGTAATTCCGAAAAACGACAATAGGCTCGTGTAATGAAAACACCTGTACTTGGTGTCAGTGTATGTAATAGTAATAAGTGGTAGAACCAGTCTTTAGTCATCAAGGAGTGTACTATGAATGAGTCGCTTGGACCGAGTACTGCTGACTCACCGAGCACTCAATGCTTTTGCGTACAATACTATGAATGAAATGCAGACGGCTTTCGTGGTAAGTTGTAATTATTATCCATATATTGGAAAGTGACCACTACCACTCTAGGTTTAACTACGGCACATCCTCATGTGTTCTTCTGTAATGGAAAAGCCCGAAGATACTGCTCGACCCGGGACCTCTAGATCGCACGACAAATACTTGCGCCACGGGCCATGACAGAGATAAGTGGTAATCAATAATCATAGACATTATATCGGTATTCTCAATTGATATTATTTTTACTAAATATTAGCACAAATTAAATTATGTTGCCGTGCGCGTAATAAAGACAACAATAAATTTTGAGCTACGCTGCAAACTTCATTTAACCCGCAAATACTATAAAACAAATATTTCACACTCGTATTTGCGCACACAATATCGCGAACGCTTCGTGAGTAAATATTTGCTACAGATATAAACATTAACGGTACAATGAGGCGTTGTGCAGATAATCTCAATTGGAGTTGCAATTGTCCATTGTGCGCGCGAAATACTGGATTCCTTTACTCATTGTGCACTACGCTCATTGACGGTAATGGATATGACCGTGTATGCCAGATTCCACAAAGTTTATATGAACACATTATATAGTTTCGACATTTACGAGACACGCCGTCAGTAGCGCCACCTACCGGGTCCAAGTGTTTTGAAATCATCTAGCACTAGCTCTAGGCACCCATTGGAATTCCGTTAACTAATCCTTTCAACGAAATTTAATATAAATCGCCAGATTTCCTTTGCAGTCATAGTCACAGTCATATTTTTTCGGAATTGTTTATATAAAGATTTAGATTGTGATAAGACTCTAAAAACCGTACATTCTCCGTAAACTGAACCCGTCGTTGGTTGTTTCATTATAGTTATTATCAGGTTTCTTGCTTATTCATGACTCATTGCTATCGTTTACCAAGCATGTTAGACTTCATTTGAATACCCTTGCTAAGTACAAGTAGTACTTACCCTTGTAGTAAGTAGCAGTTTGCCGATAGTATTTGATTTCCAATTTCCCTATACATGCTAGGATCTTATACATTTATTTGTATCACGCTTTAACGCTCAATAAAAACTGTTTACACGTGAAATGATAATTTATTTCTCATAAATCATCTTTCTGGCGTGTGCAATATAGAGAAAAATGCGCTTAATCTTTCGGAACGGCTTGTGTCGGGACGCTCCACTAATAACACATGTGTACGTATCGACAATTGCTCAATGCTCGGAACAATTGTTCATGGTCATTTCATTCCGCATGAGAGCCCATCTATAGTCTAAATAACTCTTCATTGCTTTGCAAATAAGTATGTGAGTTCAAGGAATTGGCGCGCAGCGTATTGGGACACCATCTCAACGCCCATCTTGAACCCGTTTACATAAGAATTTTGTTTACATAAATTGAAATTGCTGAAATGAATATGTATATTGAATATTGAAACTATGGTCTGAACTTCCGAAAGATTTACTTACTAAAATATCGCTCACTCCAACAGTAAATACAAACATGAAATGGCAGACCTGATTTTTTAAAGCGAGGCAATATTAAAGCAAATTTGTATAGCATTATTGAAAGCCATTGAGCTCTCCCTACTGTGTAGTAATGGAGTGCAATCGTATCGCCACATCGCACGGGCAAAACTCCAAACCAAATGCAATTCAGCCGTTCGCAGTCCCACTTCGATATTACGGTCGTAACATCGAGTGAGTTTATTTTTATAAGTACTTAATTATGAAGTATAAATATAAATAAGCTATGATTTTTTTTAGATATTAGTTAAGTCGGTTTTTATTTTTATAACATTATTTTAAAATAGGGGAATTAAAACATACTTTCTTTACAAATGACGATAACTATGGATCTGCAATACTAATTGATCCGAATTTAGTGATATCATATTTATATCTAATAAGTATTCACTCCTTAAGGATATTAAAAAGGTTAGTTTTAAAAGTGTAGTATACAGATCTATTTGAAAATTACTTTAAAATATAAAAAGTATCTAAAAATTCCTTCCGAAAAACTCGTTGATTTTGTAGATTTCCTCAAGATATTTTTGAATTAATCTTATCGGTATTTTATTTCAACCATTGCTTTGGAAATAGTTTTACACTATCCCACAAGTAAAGGGAGACACTACATACAAGTTACCAACCTGACGCTCTATGCAATGTTTAGCAATTTGAATTCTCCATATATGCATTCTATAATGTGTTTTTAATCCAAGGTGTTTGTGTTGGCAGCACGATTGTTTGCACGTCCTGAGTGCAGTCTCCTTGGAGGTTCGTACTTGAGGTGCGGTTTCCCTCCCCTACTACGGGTAAACAAACAGCTAGTCGACCCAGTAATACCCTTCGGATGGGCTGTCTTGTAATAACTTAAGTCGGTTCTCATGTAGGAGACCACGCAGTACGTTGATATATGGAAGTGAAATAGGGCAGTATAGTGAATAAGAGAGATGTCGGAAGATTTGAAAAACATGGTGTTTTAGGAATATAGTCTAGGACTAAAAAATATAGTTAGTGTACGCGACTTAAATAATTGAGCGAGAAAGTCGTTTTCTGTAGGAGCTTAATACAATTTTTATTTCTTCCTTTGTAAGCAGGTCTTATTTTACCGAGACAAATAAACGATTCTTTAAACAAAGTATTAAATGTAACTTATAGCTGAATTTTATTCGCATGTACAGCGCATGTTGGACAAAATACAATTAAAATTACGACGTGTGTAATATTTTATTGACTTAAATTATAATCTTAAATATATTGTAAATTTTTTATCATCCAATCCATTAGCCAATGAAAATCCACTGCTGGACATAGGCCTCCCTCAGAGACTTCCATAGTCACCTGTTTTATGACAGTTTTTCTAATAACATTTTTTATTGTTGACAGCGACGGAGGGCGGCGCCTGGTGCGCTCGCGACATCTCCCTGCGTGCTCAGAAGAAGTTCCTGTCGAGGGTCGGCGGCGCCACCAGCGCACGAGCGCTCATCCTCGACGAACATGCGGCCAAGCTGCTCGATCAGGTATGGGACAGTTCTATGGATACTTTTCTATACCAGCATGAGTTATAAATAGATGTCTTCCATTTGGAAACTGATTGTACTGTATAATATGTTTACTTCAAAATGTAGAATAAAGGCATTAAGTATTGTATGTTGGCAAAAAAATGATTACGAAACCGATCTGGCATGTGATGATTAATGATAACTTTTATAGACTCTTAAGAAACATTAACCATTATCATATTACAGTTGATGTAATTATTGCATATTTTTCGAAACCGCACTTAGTATGTAGTTAGTTTTTCCTCGATATTTGGCCCTACTCATCAATTTTTGCCAGCTTCCATATATTGTCACCCACAAAAGTCAAACATATTAACAAGCCCTAACTATTCATACATTGCAGGCTACAAATTATTAGTTAAGAACTCGCACGTAGACAACATTCCAAATTAGAAACAATTTACCCAACTCATCTCTGCAAGTGCGTGTTGAAGTGCCTCACAGAGTAAACTTACTTGCGAACTTCATCACTTCTCGAGCGAGGTTGCTTTGCCATGCTCGTAATTGCCAACCTACCTGGAGTGAAAACTTTGTGTCTTCATTGCAACTCGAGTTATAATATTGATTATAGAGTTCTGAAAATATACAAAAGTTAAAATACGAGTATTAAGTACTTACGTCTTAGGTGTGTAGTCCACCAACTCGTTATGGGCCAGCGTGGTGGAATAAGGCCGAAACCCTCTTAGTTACAAAGGAGGTCCGTGCCTAGCAGTGCGCTGATGATTACAGACATAACTTCAGAGAGATATTTGCTTAACCCGCGACGCTACGCCTAAATCTCGAGCTATCAAAAAATAAAAAAATATTAAGCGGAGTAACTCCACCATCTTATCTTAAAAATAGTCCCACTTATCCAATATAATCAAATGACCAAGGCGTCAGAGCTAATGAGGATGCAGCGCGGCATGTTCTTTCAACGGTTTACAGCTATTTAAAGGCAGGAACAATAAATTTTAAACGTATTTAGCACCGTTCACGTCCTTACTGCGACTTCCCGTTTCCTTTTATTTTATCTTTCAACGTGTAAACAAGTTCCTTGCTTAATTACATAACACGTCTTTATAAACATTACGAGTCAGTCGCGTTGTATGTTAGAATTTATTTTAACTTTTATCGTATCGTATTCTGTTGAATTGTCCACATATAAATACTTAGGGGAAAGTGGGGTAATTGGGAACACCTAACTTAAAACCCTGTAAAGTACTAAAAAATATCAAAAATGTAATCAAATTTTGATTGCAACATGAACGTTGCTTATCTAGCTACAAAGAAATTAACTCAAAACTGTTGGAAATAAACTTTATAATAAAAAAAAATAAGAAAAGAAAAAACATATGCGTTCGTATTTACCCGACATCATGTGGGGTAATTGAGATCAGTCCGCGGGGGAAATACGAACGATATGGGGTAAATGCGAACGACTTAATAAGTACTATAATTATTTAGTTTGGCACAAATCACAGACGTAACCCCTACTGCATCGGCCGCTGGTACATTTATCATGTGCCCAGTTGTTGCAAATGACGGACATGATCCAATCTTCTGCGGGTGGAGGTTCATATTTTTCACCGCAAAATATGCAGAAAAAATTCTCTTCATTTTCATTTTCTTCAAACTCCTTTAAATTTCTGACCTCTATCCGCTGAAGTTATGGCTTCTTTTTTGTAGTTTTAGTATTCTCTTTCTTTACAAACTTCTCTTTTTTTAATAATTGATATTTTATAGGTCTACTGCACAAAATCTGCGATTTTATTTATTTCGTCTCTTAGAAAAGGTTGTTTTTAGAATGACAGGTACGTTAGTTATTTCGGAAAGATGCACAGACACTGATGGAGGAGTAGTATCAAGGGGCATACCCATAACAGTTTGATTTATAAGATTAGAAGCGGCGGTATTTTGACTCTGATTGTCAATAGGTTCACTTCGTTCACTCAAGCTTTGCTCAACTGGAGTTTCACGAATGCAAGTACTTGACTCTAAAGTTTGACTGACGTTATGATATGTTCGTAATGTTGTTTATGGTATTGAATATTTGATCGCTGCTTTGCCCAAAGTTAGCTGTTTACTTCTAACATCTTGTATTGCACGGCGAAGATTTTCAATTTCGTATCTCGGTGTGGTTTTACTTCCGTAATGTCTAGGCATCTAAAACAATTTCAAATATAAGAACACTTTACATGATCAATTAACTATTAGGGGTAATTAGGAACGTTCACATTTACCCTCCTGATGCCGTTCCTAATTACCCGAACTTGGAAAGTCTAAACAAAATGACCGTTACTTGTGATATTATTGACCGCGAACTTAGAACTACTTGGAATTTATAAACAGATAGTACATGTAAGATGGCAACAAAATATGTTGTCGTTAGCCTCAAAAAGATACTTTTTACACTGATTTTTACTTACCACAAAAATTGTAACAAAGTTACATAAAATATTGTTTGACTCACCGTGACGAGACGAGGAGGTTCTCTCAATCACATTTTTGCGGGCATACTAAGGGATGATAAGCGCATCGGCTTAGATGTGTACGGGTGGTATAGTGCAGGGGGTGTACTTGATATTCAACTGTTCTCAATTACCCGCCGTTCTCAATTACCCCACCTTCCCCTACTGACTGACTTTATGTTAACAACTCAAAAAACAACACCATAAATCTCTTTTTACTTTAGCTAACATATACCTTCATATTAATAATATCGAAAATCTATGGTTTTATAACTAGATCACAAAAAAACATTTCTCTGTATGTTACAAATTCAACCTTTCGCAATGATATTTATCGAAATGAAGGTACTAACGGCACAGTTTAAATCAAATATTTGTGATACAGTGATAACACCATTACCGAACCGGCACATTTTTACCTTTTTAAAATAAAAAAGGAGCTTAAGGTCCATAAGATTTAAGATCCTTGGTTCCTTAGAAGTTTCAAAAACAGCTATTTCTAAGTCTCTGTTTGCATTAAGATGAAATTGCTTATTAATGTTGTTTACTTCCCTTCTCCAGTTCCTGGTGGTTCTCCGCGAGCGAGTGGAGAAGCGAGAGGCGGAGAAGTTGGTGAAGCACGTGATCAAATCCGCCGTGAAGCTAGGCGTGCTGCGGCGGCACGGACAACTGTCTGCCGCTGACGACCGCGCGCTCGCCTCCTTCAGATCCAAGTTCCAAGTGAGTGTATAGGACTATTGATACTATAATTAAATAAATACACCCAACAGTCTGAGCTAGTAGCTCTGACTCCACACTAGGTTATAAGACCTGTGTCGTGGGTATCAGACACTACGAGAGCCTTTTCGGTCTCACAAACACCCAGACCCGAAACAAATATTTGTGGTTCACACAAACATTTGTCTCGGTGCGGGGATCGAACCCGCGGCCGCTCGTTTCGCAAGCTGGTGTCTAGCCAACTGCGCCACGGGGGCTGACGGGGTTTTTAAAGTGATTTTTATGCTGGTAATAGAAGTTGGCTAGCTACTGATAATATTGTGTCGTTTGTTATGGCTGAAAGTGATTTCGAGAAAATGTCCGGACAATAATTATCCTATTTGAGATTTTGTAAGTTGAGAATGAGTAATTTCACTTAATTAATTTGTATTGATCGTATTCGTATGTATAGTAGGATTAGCTACAAAGGCTATAAAATTGAGTACAATATATTATAATCAACAGCATTTTTCTCGTCATCAAATAAACAATTATTGTCATTGGAAATGATGTGCGTCATATTGCAATGAAAAGATGTTTGTCGTCATGCTTTTAAATAAACACATATCACTTAAAACATTGTTAGAACTCGTAATAAGGTAACCTTAATGAATATTTCAGACGGTTTTGATGGCCGTGGTGTCGTTCTGCGAGGTGGAGTTCTCGTACGACCGCGGGTTCCTACAGGACGCCCTGCGCGAGTCGCACCAGTCGCTCAAGTCAGTATTAGTACCTACTTACTTAAACTAAGAATGCCAATAAGAATATGTTTTCACGCCTAAGATTCAATGATGAAATTGAAACACATGTTGTCCTGTGTAAGAAAAAGGATATTAAGTGAAAATAATATTCGAGACGGATTATTATGAAACAACAAATATAAAAAACTTTTCAGAGCCGTGGTGGAGCGGCACTTATCAGACAAGTCAGTGTCCCGCCTAGCCGGCGTGTTCAACCTCGCCTCTCGTGGGGAACTCCTCGACTCTCTGTTCGCGGGGCAAGTGGACGAGGACGTGCTCAAGCTGTCGAGGATGCTGCGCAAGGAACTCGACCGCGGCCTGCTATAATCCCACCAGCTCGCCACACATGAGCCGTCCTACATCTACCAAAGGTTTGCCTACCATCGTAACTTGACCGCTTGCGACGAGGCCTGTCCAAAGATCGTACAAGAGCTCCTCAGTGACGGGCTTACATTGGCTGTTTATTCGAATTGTCTTTGCTACTCGATTGTAGTTGAAATCGACTAAATTGACTTTTGTCATTAACGTTAAGATGTCAAGTTTGTAATACCTCTGATAAAGCGGTTTCTAATTATGCTAGAATAGTAATGAAATAATCCACTCACACTTTATCACGATTCGATTCGATTGTATCGATTTAAAGATTGAGTCGATTTTTAATATGTTGTCTGGGAATGCGAGATTATTCGATTATTCGGCCAATTGGTTTGCCACTAGTCCTGCACGTATCAAAGTTCGATCCTCGACCATCGACCTCGGGATCACAACCAACAATATCGTTATCTTCATAAATGGAGATTTGATTTTTATATTGAATAGATTTTGTAAATACAATTCGCACGTCTCGAGATTCGTGTGTACCGACATTGAAGTGGAAAGTGTAGTTTAATTATATATCAGTCTAAACAAGCCCTTATATTCTTTTTGTATGCATGATCTTTGAAATTTTCTCCCAATACGGGCAGGTAGATTTTGTAACTTACTTTTTCTCTTTGGCTATTCAACTTTTTCTATGAATAATTCCTTAAATTCTTATGAAGTAGTCGGTACCACGATCGCAATATATCAATGACGCTTACGCCCTTTTTCACTAGAGGCACGTTAATTTGTATGAATTTACATTTCGCGCTTTGCTCTCTAATCATGCGGATCTGTGCACGGTAATCGAATAGACTAATTCCAATACTCATTTGGTTAGAGGATTTCTAAAATGTTATGATCAAACTTTACACATACATATTTTTAAGAACATCAATCTGAAAAAGATCTCGTATTCGATTTAAGTGCCGTTTTAATTTTTTTATTTATTTTTTAATCGACAACATATTTTTTCTCGTTATATGCTAATAGTCTAAATAAATAATCGACTTTTATGAAACAATCTCTCTCAATCGACTAAATGATGTTTAACGTGAAATCCATGAACTAATCGACTCTCTAATTATAATTAAGTTATGAACTTGCCGCATATTCCAGTAACTGTAACAGATCTATGTCGATGCAAAGATCTTGCCTGGTTTCGTCTTTAAATATTAAGTATTATTTTGTATAACAATAATATTAATGCATTTAATAATTTGTAAATATATTTTTAAGTGATTGTATTCGGATGTTTTAGTTTTAATTTATTATTGTGAGATAAAGTTACCGTATGTATATAAGTACTACACTTGTATGCGCTTTCTACATCTCATGTCCACGCTTCGTAGTTATATAAAGTCTCAGTATGGCATCAAACATTCATGGCGATGGATTCGTGGCGATGTTAATTGAGTATCTGATATTTTGTATCAAATTGTATCGATTATATGTTATTGCCCATGATGCGGCCTAAACAATAACACGTTTTGGTAAAATAGAAATTGCTATGTCAATGTGTTCCAAGGATGAGTTCCATGAATTCAAGATGGCGTCGTGAATATTTTCTAATTGTCAAAGAAACATCGCCACTGATCTCTTGAACATGGTTTCAAATAATCTTCATTAATATAAGATTTATATGTTGAATGTACCAAAATCTATTGAAATTGATCAGTAAATCGAACATATCGAAAACAACAAATATTGAAATTTAAATCGTATTCGATTATATAATCGGTAAAGATGTATGTGATTTTGACAATAGAATACGGTGTCATAATGTTTCATAGAAGCTTATTCTTGTCGGTTCATCTCAAAATTTTAATATATACCAAATGTATATCAAAATTATACACAATTTCGGACCAAAAATTTAATATGTACAGTTCGAACATATCTGAAGTATGATTCATATCTTAATTTTGTATTAGCAATAAATGTCGGTATAGTGGTAGTTGGTAATTGTTTTGTAATACTTGTATTTTGTAGTGCGAATAATTCTTCACTATTAGACGTACGCACATTTCTGACTCTTGCCTAATTGTGTCACTGTAGTGTTTGTGTTCGATGTTGGAGGTTGCCAGCTATTGACCAACTAAATGTTCACTTGACGTGTCACCCAACGCCATGACAAACTTTTATAGTCTTTGACTCAACTTTGGTCCTGTTATTCTCTACATGTGCATTTTTGTTCGTAAAAATCTTTAGTCCAACACCTTAAATGTTTGCAAGCTAATAAAACACTATTAGTATGTGTATATGGTGTCCTACTGATAACTCCTTGTCTCATGTTGTCTCATACTAAAGTTTAAAATCATTCGTTATTTGCTCTTAATATTACTTGACATACCTCGTTTTCTTTTTTCCTTCCTTTTTTTCCTTTTCTATAAATTTCCTTGGCGTTTGGTGACGTCATAAATGTCATTAATTTATAAGAAAAACAATTTTAATGTGTCTGTAGCTGGTACGATCTACGTAGCTAGATGAAATCAAAGAAACGTCCATGTAGGCAATGTATTAAAAAGACAATATGAATGTTAAATGTTTAATGTTGGTTTCTCGAAGACTCTCTGAGAGATGTTACTTTCTGGATGTAATGTTTGATGTTAAATTTAAATGGATGTTGGTGTTTAGACCTGATGTAACTCATTAAACCTTTATAATACTGGCCGTTGAGTGTAATGTCAAACAAAAAAAACAACATAAACTATAAAAGGCGGGAATTTAAAAAGTAAAACAATAGTGACCGATTTTTTGTTTATTAAATAAATTTTAATATAGAATTTTGTAGTAACATATTGAATACATTATTTTTGGATCCTCGTAGTTTCTTTAATGTTAATCAAAAGGCGATAAATATATCTGAGAGTTTACTATAACATGACAATTATTAATTTGAATATTTTATTTTAAACCATGGTATTGCAGTGTGAGATATTTGAATGTTTTTATGCGTGTAAAGATTTGCACTAGCTTCAAGCAGTTTGTAATTCGATAAAATTAATGGGCTCTTAAAATATGAATGAATTTTGTAATGAAAATGTTTAAAATACGGTAATGCTCTCTTTATTGTGGTATTTATTTATTTTACAACTAATCAATAAATAATAGTAAAAAAATGTCCTTGGCACATAATATGGTTGGAACAATAAGATCTGTATTGTCTATGAAAATTAAACGCATGATGAAATAAGACTTGAACAAGATACAGAAAATAAACAACATATTTGAGAAGTTAAGTTTATCAAATAATTTTCCTACGATCCATATTATTAGCTAGGGGCGATAAGAATGTAGTTTCTGAGTCAGCATACATCTAATGGTTTTATTGTAAAATTTAAAAATAATTTATTGATGTGGAGATAATTGTGTGACTTTATTAAGAATATTGGACATATTATATCCTAGAGGAAATGCCTTATTTCCTGGGATAATCCAGTGTATCCATCCAATAACAAAAGCCGGCATAACTTAACGCTCTCAGTTGTAGTCCCGTGCCCAGCAGTGGGACGTGGGCTAGTGATATATTATGACAATTTAGTATATGTCATTATGCCGGTATAAAAATGTTTGATAAGCCCTTTCTGTTATTCCCAGCACTAGTATGATACTGAAGAGCGTTGGCTGTTTGATGTTTCGATCGAGTCTCGTAATATACACGACACATATAATCTAAGCTAATGTATAATTTTTGTTAAGCCGTGTTATGTGTAAGATTTGATATCAAATATACAATTGGTAAAGAGTTTTTGTGTTTCAATTATATTAAATCCCTTTGGTCCAATATAATGTTTGGTAATGCTGAAGACCGAAAAAGCATGTTTAAGTTTTTTGGGCTTAAGTTTTCAATGGCTTATATTGCCAACCCCTAAAATTCCCAAGGTGATTAGGTTATGATCGGATACAGAATTGAATTGCGCCTATGTATCATTTACCGGCTTTGACATGTCACTTTGCTGGTTATTTACACATCGCTTTTGAAGACCTAAATTATTAGGTAGATCGCCGAGAGAACATAATATCATTAATTTGTATTCTATTCTCAGTCAATAACAAGCACATTTAACGATCTTCACTAATTCTCCTTTACCTGGCGGAGCCAATTACAACAAACAGAAATATGAGGGTACTTAACAGTAAAATTGCTCTTTTTCATAATAAGCTGACAGGTAAATTGCCAAATTACTCCACAAATTTTTAAGGGTTCGCAATTATGCTTAGTCATTCAAATAAGCATTTTTGTCTAGCCTATTCAGAGAAAATATTAAGAACTTACAAAAATTCTGCGCACTTAAGTTTAGTTTCAATTGGTTTTGTATGATAAGTCGTTCTACCACTACAATGTTATTTCGGAACTATTATTTACTCCTTTCAAATGGACACTTCATTTTGACTCCAAATTAAGATGGTCTCTGTTCATCTACCCTCCATAATTCCACTTATTGTTTAATGAAAGCGTAAGTGAGATTTATATTAGTTTTTAATGCATCTTGTATTTGCTAACTATACTATAAGTAACAGGGAAAAACTCATACTAATTTCTAAACTAATAATGATTATAAAATACTTCTAGGTGACACCTTTTAAGAAATATACGAATAACCGGGTGAAGGAAACAGGCACAGGATATTAAATAAAACGCACAATTATTGTGAAAGCACCAGTCAATAATTTATTCACTAATATCTCTTTAGTATACAAATCTGATAATGTGATGTGGATGTTCGTTCTACAAGCGCCATGCCGATTATATTCTGTACTTACACGTTGTATCAAACCACAACACACTCTGGACAAGCATTCTTTGATTATTAGGCATTGTTAATTAAAATCCAATTAAAGACAATCGGTATTCGTGGATCGATTTAAAAAGATCTAATTACTGACTGAATGGAACAGATTATAAAAATTAGGTTCCAGTTCTGAACAATTTTGTTTATTCATTTATATTGTGTGTTGTTTACTTTTGGCGCAATCAAACTGATATCAAAATAAATAGTTTTATTCTGTGTTCAGAATGTATTGTAATTTTCAACAAATCACAGTCTTAAAGGGAATTTTGAGAGATTTATATTGTGGTTGCTTCTACAACACTCATTAACATTTAAGAAATACAAAAACACATGAGGTTTTCGCTGAAACGGAAACATAGATACGACACGAGATCCAAACGCACAAATTGACGTTTTATTTCAATGCCACACATCAAACATTACAATGATGTTGGCACCAAAACAAATCGACAGTTGTGTGCGACTGAAACACAAGGTACTTATTTTAAATCCTATTTTAACAATTAGAATGACGAAGCTTTATGGATGACTAAGCTATTATTATTTACATTTAATTATTATGGAATGTTTAAGTATGGAGTTTAGATTCTTATTTTAAACATTAATATTACATTGTAATGACACAAGCGAAAATATGTTGAAATACATTTTCACTAATAAACATAATTTACTAATATAGAGGGCGTTGCCTCGACGCTTAATCGTTACATCTACCACATGGAATATTTTCATAATGAGATCTATAAATTGAGAGATACGAAACAGAATATTGGGTGTCTACTGGGTGAGATCAATTGTGAAAGCGCCACCTACCGGGGTTCATGCGACGCTAGTAGGTACACGTGACTATAAGCTCAAAGCCTTTGTCATGAGCTTGTACATTTAATTCTAGATCCAAAGGTAACACCTAACGTTAGTATAAAATAGATTTATTTTTCTATCCTATAAACTATACATATTATAAATAATGAGTATTACTAATACAATTTTGTTCACGCCCAAACATGTCCGGGCAGGAACTCAAAATTCGTTTCATTCTCTTAAACAAATAAACTTATCTTCGTGGCGTGAACAAACTTGTGTACGCTACGTTACATGAATGAATCGTAAAATTTCAAGTTTCGATTACAAGTTACGTCTAGATATTAATATCGTCTTTAATATGCGTTTAACGCCAAAAGATGTTACATTTCCTACACTCTGTAGCTTGATGTCCACCCTGGTGTTGCCATGCCTAAAACATTCGTCAGGCGTTAAGCACTCATAAATTCTTAATTTCGAAGAAGTAATATTTATTTTTTTCTACTTATTACGCATTACCGTATTCATAATATAGATATTAGATATTATAAGTCAAACGGTTGAAGGTTCACTCATGAAATGGTGTTATAGTTGGAAGTACCCATAGGTTAGAATTGTTTTTTTCTACAGAAATATGCACACTATTTTAAAAAATATATTACATACTTATAGCTGTGAGAATGATTATTTTAATCCTTAAAATAAAATCGCGATGCTGCTCCAACTGAATTTTACAAAAATAAAGTTAATTCAAAAATGGCTTGTCTTACGAATTTAGCACGCCGTAAGTAATTTATCCCGTGATGATGTTAATTAGTTTAAACTTACGTAAATATAGATTTAATTCCATTGACAATCTACGTATTAATAATCTGAGATAAGATAATTATCGTTATCTTTTAAAATCAGGTATGGTTTGCGATAGACAATTGTTACGTCTTCAGCATTTTCAAGCCGCCTTCAAGCTGGATCGCAGAAACAAGCTGTTACATCGCTTCGACACAGAACCGAGCTCAATACAATAGCTTAGGATATCGAAAATACACCTAAATGAAGGGATCTGTGCGTTTTCCATTATAATATCCTAAATAATTATGATAAACGCTTGAAATAACCCCGAATTGATTTTAAAACAACATGATAATTTCGTCTATCTACAATAAAAATATCATTATTTTATTTATTTAATTATAAATTAACGCTAAATCAACACTTTTATACCTGCGTCTGGACTTTGGCTTTGCCACCCTACTCGTACCTATCTGCGAAACGTGCCGTTGCAATAAGTGACAAACATATTCAAAATGATATGGAATGAAATGTGAAAGTAAATTATCGTACATTTTCAAACAGGAACAATATTGCTTGCTGTGAGTGCGGAATATTTCTGGTACACTGGTAACATTAGCTCATTGGAAAAGGGCATGACTTTCGGCGGAAATATAGAGTGGCACTTAAATACAATATTAGGATAAATTAGCTGTAATTTTAATACAGAATGAAACATGCGGAAATCATTATACCACCAATTCCAAAATACCCCAAACGAATTTCAACTCTACTTTGTAAATAGAACGCATTCTGCGCACGTTGTATATTTGTAGAAAGAATATTATACTTTACATTTGTTGGGTACGTCGGATGTGGGTCTGAGACATGAGGCTGTATGAGTGCGGTGTGGGAGTGAGTGGCGTGTGTTTGAGGAGCGCGAGTGGGGAGAGTATGGTGTGTGTGAGTGTGTGTGTGTGGTGGGGTGTGTGTCGGGGGGGTTCGTTTCACTCCTTGAGCTTGTGCCAGTCGGCGATCTGTCGGCGCGGCGCCACCTGCACCTCGCGCCAGTGGTGGCGCGCGCTGCCCGTGCCGTTCGCGCCCAGCTCCAACCGACCGATTACCTGGAAGAACAAAATGGGGTTAGACTATCATCGCTAAAGGATGTGTATCTAGGTGGATATGAGGAGATTCAGTAGCGTGTTCGGAATTTAGATTATGTTCATTGTCCTAGGTATTTGATAAATTGTAATAATTCTGTTATTTGTTGAGCGCGGCGTTGGGCGCGGCCGGCACCTGTATGTACATGAGGAGTGTTGTGTACCTCGTTCTTGGTGACGCGGTCCCAGTCGAGCACGAGCAGCTCGAGCGACACGTGGTCGAGCGCGGCGTTGGGCGCGGCCGGCACCTGTATGTACATGAGGAGTGTTGTGTACCTCGTTCTTGGTGACGCGGTCCCAGTCGAGCACGAGCAGCTCGAGCGACACGTGGTCGAGCGCGGCGTTGGGCGCGGCCGGCACCTCGAACACGAACGACTCGTTGAACACCGGGTTCAGCGTGCGCTTCTTCACGTGCGTCTTCTTCTTCGCGATGCGCTGCCCGTTGTACAACAGGTACATCTTCACGTAGCTGTACCAAGAGAACGTCAACATTATAGTTTACTATTATTGATATGGTCCTAATAATAGTCATTTTATGTGATGATTGATGGTTATTACATAAATGCAATCTAATAATAATTTAAACAGTAACAGAAACAACCAGTAATATTCCTAGGGAAATTGAAAGGACAATAAGTAGCTGAAAGTAGCTTTTCAAGATTATTAAATAACGTCATGAAATTGAAACGAAATATGAATTGTAAAAGATACTGACGGGTCGGCGAGTCCGGTGACGTCCATCTTGGGTAGGTTGCGAGCTTTGAGGAGCACGACGGTGAGGCGCGCGGCGGCCGGCTGCCAGCACAGAGACACCAGCACCTCGCCGCGACCCACGCTGCGCATCTACACAAATAAACAATTTCATATAAAGACAAATACTGAGATGCTTTCTGACATGTATACCAAGCCATACAGGGCGTTTTCAGACCAACAACAACCATCGGTATTGAATGTATATGGTTTGTAAAGAAATACATACATACTTAACCTCACGCCTATATTCCCCAAACGGGTAGGCTGAGATGCATTTCTGCATCCACATTTCGCCAGGCATGTATCAGTTCCACGTAATAGGGGGCGAACCTATTGCCATTTTTCGGGCACATTTCCAGACTCCGTGCTGCTATTGAGAATTTCCTAATTGAGAAACCCAATAACACTTTGCCCGACCCGGGAATCGAACCCGGGACCTCTAGATCGCACGGCACATAATTGTACCGCAAATCCACGAGACAGTGCTATAAACAATTCCAGATGAAAAGATGCTCAATAACATGTCTACAAAGCCGCAGATGACATAGAATACAGCATCAGCAGTCACGTCACGACGTCTAATAAGAAACCAGTTTAATAAATCAGTAATATTCTTTTTTTTTTGGGGATAACGGCTCGTATTTTGCAAGTACCTTGAGGCTGCGAGGTTGTATCTCACGGCACAGGGCCATAGCCTCGCCGCTGTGCAGCTGCAGGTTCGACAGGGGGGACACCACTTCGCCGATTATCTCGTCGCGGGAATATCTGGAATAATGGTTTTTATAATTCAGTAACAAAATACATTAGATACTTGTTGCATCTCGAACTCACTGTGCTGGCTTCCCCAATCATAACCATCATAACCATCAATCCTTAATAAATTTTCATGGAGGTTAAATTAACAAATGTTATATGTGCCATGGTCTTCTTACCTGTCAAAGCTGAGTACGACGAAGTGCAGGGTGATGCCGGCGAGCTGGTGCGGGGCGATACCGTAGAACGTGAAATCTTCGTCGTACACCGGGCAACGAGTCTTGCGCACCACTCTAGTAATGATAAACGTATAAAAATTTGAAAGTCATTTACTACTGTAGTTTTTTAATCATTAAAGTCAGTTTCAAGATTCTACACCCTTAACATCCTTCTATTACTGAAATACTTTCAGGACCGGATAAACCAGAAGAAATATTTTCACTTATAAAATACATAGAATACTTACAGCTATACTTAACATAACCAAAAAATATAATCAAATTCAGAGTAAAAAGCAATCAAATCTAGTCTCTCCTCCTCTAACTTGACCTAGTCTGACTAAAATATCCTGTGCTCTAAGAAAACACCCGAAATAATATTATCTGCCTTACCTGGTCTTGACCTTGTGCTGTTTATCCGGCAAGAGCTGCAGCTTGACATAGGGGTCGGGGCCGGCTGGCTCGCGACCCGGCAGACCCTGGCACGACACCACAGACACCACCAGCGCGTTCTTCTCGTTCTCATAGCTGAGGAGATCGTAGACATTCATATATATAGAATAGATTTGGATGGAGCGCGTGAAAGAAAGAAAGAAAAAGGGATCTAATGGGATGTTTGGAAGGATAGAACATATTGCGCAGATACCAAATAGAATTGGGGTTAGGTAAATGAGAACAGATTTGGAAAAAAGGATGGAGGGTGGGTTTCTAAATCCACGTTTCGCTAAGTTTGATTCAGCTTGACGTATTAAAAGCTTTTGCCTGGATGCTGAAACGGTCGTTTTCAAACCTTCGACAGGTGACCGTTAATATTGAAGATAAGATAATGATAAGAAACACGACTATGTAAAGACAGTTTGTTCTTTAAACTCATGAGTACATTCATAAAAAATATTAATTGTTATTACGCATTTGTCACCACTGCCCACGTCAGTGAAAGGGTTGGAAATGACGTCAAACTCATCAATGATATACCTAAGTACGTTAGAGTCATCAATTCTCCCACGTAATTGTTCCAGTTAAAACCTAATGCAAATATTCCATTTGCAAACAAACAGTAGTTAAATATAAATTATAAACTAGTTAAGAACAGTTGGCATTGAGTCGTATAAATTTTATTAATGCACCCTTTTCAGTTTTGTTATTTCTTGGTGGCCGCTTCTATTAGACATTGTTTGAAAGATTACGACAAAAACCCTTTTTCCATTAATAAGGTTCGGGTAGAGTTTAACAAGACTTAAAAATAGCAGGCCTTCCTTTTTGTTACAATTTTTATCATTGGTCGTGTAATCGAAGAATGAATAGGTAACAGACAAGGGGCATCACGCGTCCCCAAACATAATACAGTTTTTTCCTTCTAATCATATTCAGATGCTGTATTAGTTAATATTCCGTATAAACTGTTAATTTTAAAGTAGGTTGGTCCTAATGTTGATAGTGGTCGATAATGATTCACCCGATCTTACATTTATCGAAGCATTCTACCAAACAAACAGTCATAAAACAGCCGACCTCAGGTTCAACAGACGCCAAATTATTGTTATGACACGTCAAAAGAAGTCTTCTTCAAGAATTAAATAATAAATAAACAAACCGAAATACGAATTCTTTGCAAAAAGTTGTAATATTCCTAAAAAAATTCTCCCTGGGCGACTGAAACATTTTTTCCTAATTTCGTATTCGGAATGGAATTACATTTTTAAAAGGTCTGAAAGAAAAGTTTTGGAGAGTTTTTTCATTACTACAAAAACCCGAAATATATTTTATGTATTTAAAAGAAACCCTAGTTATTATTTCTACCAGGGTTTATATTTTGGCTGTATTAACAAGCCCAATTTATTCATAGAATCTATTAAAGCGCCGTAGGTCTGATTTTTGTACATTTAAATTCTTAATGGGACGCCATACATCTCGACAAAATAACAAAAGTTTAAGTTGAAGTCTATGGTAATGGAAGCAGATTCTTTATGATACTGAAATAGGAAGATATCTAGGAACCCTTGCAATGTAACAAAAAATGTAGTGATCATACAAATAACACAAAAAAGGCTCTGTCGAATTAAGGATGTGACACCACTTGTAAATTGGTCCCTAAAAACTCAAGCAACTCTGCCATTCCGTGGTTAGACTGCGTACATTTCGCTCGCATAATCAAATTTGACTACGGAGACACTGAAGCACTTAAAATTAATTGAATTGCTCAGTGTCAACATCCTCTTTTCTAGAAATATTTACAGCCTCCGTGCCACAATTCATTAGAGGTAGCCATCAAAGAACCGCGGATTCAATTACCATCGCCACGCTGAGGCTAATCTATGAGACTGTATAATGTATATTCTTCTTCTTCAACAACCCATATACGCCCACTGCTGAGCCCGGGTCTCCTCTAACATTGAGAGGGTTTAGGCCATAGTCCGCCACGCTGGCCTAGTGCGGGTTGGCGGACTACACATCTAAGAAATTCCTAAGAACTCTTAGGTGTGCAGGTTTCATCACGATGTTTTCCTTCACCGTTAAAGCAAGTGATAATTCAATTTGAATACACACATAAATTCCAAAAGTCAGAGGTGTGTGCCTGGGGTTCGAACCCGCGATCGCCGAGATTCTCGACCGCGCGCCTAAACCTCGAGGCCATCACTGCTTATGACTGTATATTACTTTATTCTAAATAGACCCTTTACAGATTTACGGGCGTGGTCGAGAATCTCGGCTGTCGCAGCTTTAAACCCAAGGCACATTTCTGTAGCTTTTCGTAGTAATGTGTGTATTCGCAAAGAATTATCATACTTTAACTGATGCCGAAGGATAACATGGTGAGGAAACACACCCAGTTCTTAGGATTTTGATATGCCAACCCACACTAGGCCAGCGTTGGGGACTTAATCCTCTCAGTTGTATAAGAAGGCCGTGCCCAGCATTGAAACTTTTATGGGTTGACTAATGATGACTCTTTACTTATATTAGTCCCCACTTACTAAAGTTAGCCTCATCACTTGTCTTCATAAAATAAAGTCTGCTACTCGTAACAGCACGACGGGGCGGATTGGTCGAGTGCCGCCCGCTGCGACCCTCTTCCAAAAAATAGGCTATCCATATAAGTTTCAGTTAAGCATACTGGACACTTGCTTAACATACTTTGGTCGTTATTTTATTTCATGACATTAACAGCCTTTTCGTTCTGAATTTAAATTCCATGTAACCATAGAGTATATTCGTGTTTGCCGGTTTTTTTTTCCGTAATACAATCATGGCGGCAAGGGTTTTCAATTTCATATAAATGTTTGTGTTAAAGGTAATTTTTAAGTCTAGCGTCTATTCACCAAAAAGTAATTGTGTCTTCTTAATTATAATGATTGTGATATGGATCAGGAGTCTTTGCAAAAAAACTACCCGGGTGAAGTATGGACCTCAAGTCTAAATATAAAACTAAAAGAGGCTGCGGTCATCTGGGACGGCTGAAGCGCGCCAGAAGGTCACGATTATATTACTTTACACAACCTCGTTCACTAAATAGCCAAATTTATCTCTCCATTACACGGCGCTCTCAATGGTTTAAATTAAATAGTAAATCTGCGGCCGGGCGCAAACCCAATTGACTTGGTCGCAAGGAGTAGATAATTTCACTGTATTAAAATGTTAATAAGTTTATAATAGAATAAAAATAATGTTGTTTTGATAATTTTTGAACAGTATTATTATAATATTAAACATAAAATAAGCTTAAAATAAAAATTATGAAGCAAAAATTGAGATACACCCGTTGATGTATTCACAACTGTACAGCATAAACGTATAAACATTAATTTCTAGTCTCGTAAAAGACAGTACCGACTTGTCTAACTCTATGACAGATAAGAAGAGTATTTACAAGAATATCTAAAGCATTTATTACTTTATGTAGCAACAGACGTGTGGGCGCTCTGGGACAATATTCTCATAGGCACTGCCAGATTCAGCGGCGGAACAAATAACTGGAGATATTTTTAGGTCTTGCTAGTATGTAGGGCACCTTCACATTATTATTAAGAAGCATACGTATGTACTCCCCACGCCTATCCAAAGGGTGGAAAGGATGGATTTCTGCACCCACGGTTCGGCCTAATTAGGGGTATTGTGTTTTTCCATTAGATAAGTTCAAATAGAAGGGCGGAGTCTGACATGTGCTCCCATGTTAACCCCTTCTTCACATTTTAACGACGCAACAATGAATTTAAAATATATATATAATATTTAACTTTTATTTAACATTTCTAAAAAAAATGTGCGCGCTTTGTAACACAGATTTAATAATTCGCTTGTCAATCAAAATATAATTATAGAAAACCGTTTAAATAACCATCAGACGCAAATACCCATAAAAGAGATAGAGGTAGGTACTAAATTACTGAAACCTTTTAGGATTAAGACGAGTTTTAATTAGCTCGTTTTCAGTCTGGGTAGACTAGCCTAGGGCGCTCGCCGTCTCACCGCGACGTAGTTTAAGCTATCCAATCTAGGCTAATTACCGACGACGGATTAATTTTAGCGATATTGCATTAATGTTATCCTTATTTACGGCTTAATTAATGTCTATTTGCGCGGAAAATAAATATTGTTTAGTGGCCAGCTCTATACAATAATAAATGATTAGGTTAAGGTAGGTTAAGCTGTACCTATAAGATATTACCCGTTAAAAATGTCTTCAGTAAAATGAATGTGTACATTGTTATAATTAGCAAAAATACTTCTTAGAGTCAGTTGCATAATTGTCATTATCACCATCATCGTTATTGTGGTCATTATCATCATATTGGGCACAGGTCATGTTTCTACCATTGCGACGGTTAGTTCATCACGCTGGCCTAGTGCGTTTAGAGAACTGAATGTATAATAAGCAATATTCCACCAAACAATATGATTATGTAATCATGATCTAAACTGTATAAACCTAATCACTATAACATTGCTAGTAAACTTTTTATTAAAAACACACGGACTGAAAGTTTACGACTTGTTTCAATGTCGCCGTAAACTGTTTACGTCTGAAACGTATCTTGCGCTGTCAAGAGTTTTCGAGTACTATTCCTGGATCAGTTTTTTTTCGGGTTTCCATTTATAAAATTCTCAATAGAATAGAGAAATGTATTCAAAACGGCAAGAAGCTTGACCCTTATTCCGTGAGACTTACACGGGTGTAGAAATAAACCTTCATCTGCCCCTTCGGGAACACACACCCACACCTGTGATTGTATTGATGTATGGAAATAAGTTACATACAATTTAAATATTCAACATTAAAATTCCAATTATATTTAACCCACAGCAGATAATTTTATTATTTATATAGGTATTAGTACATACATAAATACCAAAGAACCTTTAAAATATATTTTTGGTATACCTACTCACGCGACCAGGCCAAAGCCTTCTCAACGTTTGATACAAGTCGTATCTCTCATCTAAGTTAAGTGCTCCAATCTCATCTCGGTTGATAATCTCCACAAGCATTTTGTGTTCAAAAATGTAGTAGCAAACTAATTTAACCTTCATTTTAAATAACGTATACCAACTAAGTACAATTAAGTACAATGTACAACGCAATGTAATTAACTCCACAAAAAAATACTTGAACAAATAAAAGTGATTGACGCCAACAAAATTAATTATGTTATCAACTACAATGCGAGCCTTTATCTATACGAAACTGTGACCCCAAAACCCTTTCGTCGTATACATTTGCGACCCCATTTGGTAAAATAACAAAATATCACGTCTCACTAAAGTCGTAATAAAAATATACAACGGTTATAAATGTACTGCGTCGCACAGCCAGACGTTCTTGTTGGCTTGTTATCAAATAACAGTAAAGCCGCTTAGACGCCATTAAATACGTTCTGCGTGTAACGAAACACCCCCACTGACGTTACACGGACTCCCCAAAAGGCTTTTTTCCAGAACGTTGGTTGATGCATAAAAAATAAACTATCAGGCAAAGGCATTTGTTATTATGCCTGCACATAATATAATGTTCTGAATATTTTTAAACTGTGGCTTATGTCGAATTCCATGGTCAAATTAAACATAGATGATTTTTTAAAATATACGTTTACAATTCACTTCTCCCTGTTTTTATAAGAAATATTAGTGAATTAAAATGGAACTCAATAAAATAATTTTACATATAAAAAACATCATTTTACGCAAGCGAAAGGTAAAAACGGAGCCTAAACGATTATTTATTGCCTGGAGCTCTCCGACATCTTAGTAAAATATGTTACGCAAACATGCCACTTACATTGCCCTAGAGAATTTTGAATATAAAATAGGAACATATGAAGTAAATACTCAGAAAGACGACTTATACAAAGGTGAAGCTTATGCTGTAGGTACTACAAATTCTAATAAATTTCCTTTAAAAACTAATTTGTATGAAATTGTTAATTTACATATATTTGGTTCACAACCACAAAACACTGCAAAACATATCATATGTATTTCGTATATGCGCTGATAAAATGCAGCCTCACGAAAACGGCATGCATATATAAACCTCCTTCGAACGATTCAAACCAACACTACGTTGCAGATTCTGTAAACATCATTATGTTTTGCTGATGAGTTTCGCAGTCTGATGGGAAATCTTAAACCGTTTACACACTCACCTACATTAGAACTTTACCTCCAATGCCGTGGTATAGCTTGAAGTATGTACATTGGGAAAACGGGTCTTTCTACTTAAGAAATCAATTTTCCCGCAATATTAGAAAACTAAAAAAACGCTTCCAACCAGTCCCATTTTGTTAAGAGATCTATGTCTTTATTGAACAATGATGTTTTAAAAAATATATTTGTTCAAAAAACCCTCAAAAATAAACTCCGCTAGTTGTTATTCAAACACAATGTTAGTGTTGCAAATAAATAAATAAATATGGGTCGTGTATATTGTTTTGAACTGCTTACGCTTTCAGGTGCTGGCCATTTTGTCAAACCACTATAGGATAGTGTAATTATAGTTTTGGCATGCGGTATTTTTGTATGTTTGTAACCGACTTCTTCGGGCGCGATTTTGACCCACTTTAAACGACTAGATTTCGTTCAAACTTTGTAGATTTATCGAGGACCGATGACAATACACTAATTTGATAAAAAACCGAACTAAAAAATAGAAAATAAATAATAGTTTAAAAAAAACTAAAAAACACGCTTTTCATCGAAAACCGAACTAAAAAATAGAAAATAAGTTTTAATAAATTTAAATTAAGAATAGTATTAAAAATTCCAATAAATATAAATTAATAATGGTGTGAATGAAAAAAAATATTTTATTACACCTGTTTTCCATTGGATCAGGTAGAGACGATAGACTTTTGTTGATGTTTGTGTGATTCCCAAACATGTGTTATGCCTGGTCTAGGTGTTTATGAGACCGAAAGACACTCGCAATTTCAGATATCTACGACACAGGACTTCTATCCTGCTGCTATTTATTTTTGAAGCATTAAAGACAAAGCTAACGTTATTTCAAGCACATCAGTCGTCTGTTCGAAATAAGAACACAGAATCGCCGACATCCCAGTGACAGTAACTGCTACAGTGCAGGAACAAACCGGATCCTAGTTACGTGGAATTCGATAGTGGCCCAATCATTAGCTGGTTCCATGTAATGACCGACAGAGGACAAAGAGCTCAAACGCGACACATATCGATTTTGTGTCGGGTTTCCCTCGCTGTGACGTCAACCGGCGGAAACACGCGCCATGATTGTTTTTATGCCTTTTATGTCGCCAAATGACCGGTGCCCAAAAGGTGTCATCGAAGTTCGGAAGCTCAATTATTGTTGCTATTTGTTAGTATCGAATGAAAACAGATATTGCCACCGGTATTGTATGTAGATAACCAATAGTTCCACAAATATTTCCATCTCATCATCATCATCATCATCACCATCATCAGCCCACATCTATAGTTGGTTTAGGCCTTAGGCCACCACGCTGGCCTAGTTGTGGGTTGGAGAAGATCTCACAATCTAAATTTATTTATCAACTAAACTGATTTGATTGGTGGTAATTTTAATATTATTAAAACTTGAGTATTCAAAGTGAACAAAATTAAAATAATTCAAAAAACTTATATACGAATCCATGTGATTTCATGAAAAAACGCGTCAGGAAAATATTTGTAAAAAGCAGTTACATTAAGAGATTGGATAGAGTGCGTCCCATAACTCCCAAGAGAGTTTACATCATAAAAATAACAAGTTAGGGATGAAAACCATATAAAAACAAAAAAGGATCGTCGAAATGTAATCCCGAATTTCAATTTACTAAAACTTATGTCTAAATTTATCGAATCGATAAATTACTTAGAAATTGAAAACCATATTTGTAAAGTATTCATTTCACCGCTGACTGCTTTACAATAATGAGAATTTCTCTGAACAGCATCAAATTAAATTCCCAGTTTTAGTTGAAGTCTGAAAACAATATTTTAGTACGAATTTTACACGAAACATATTTCGATCTCAATGAGCAAGCTCCCTGAGGCACACGTAAACTTGAACATCTGGTGCGTAATTGAAAGGCAGGTTATGAAACTTTCAGTCTGCTAACGTAATGTAATCACGAACCGTATAAATTATGGATTGAAAACAGGCAGATGATAAATTATCTTTGATATTTTTGGATGTTTGAAGAATTAGATACTATGCAACATCGAGTAGATATCTCTATCATATTATCATTGTAAATGAGAGTGATACCTTGGGACCAACGAGAAAGTCCGATCTATCCATAGAGTAAAAAATATATTAATAAATACACCCAAAAGCCACATACATATGTAGTATCAATCCCATACAAAAATAAAAGTATTGTATCGTGGGTATAAGAAACTACCATAGCCTTTCGATGGCACATATACACCCAGACTTAAAACAAATATTTGTGGCCCACACAAATATTTGTCTTGGTGCGGAGATCGAGACCGCGGCGTCTCATTACGCAAGCTGGTGACTAGCCAACTACGTCACGGGGCTCTCAATTTTTTTTAATACTTCTAAACGTCCAGGACAAAATCTTGATTTGATTTCCACAATTGTAGAATTATAAACAATATCGTTCTATGTTTTTATTTTTGCTATAAAAGTGGACAAAGTACAAATGAAATTTCGCGTCGGAATCGTTTGGACCGGGGTTCCGATTCATACGGATGTTGCCAGACTTTATAGTAACTCACTGCCGTTTGGCACGACACAGCTTTTCGTTTCCAACGTAATCCCAATTTATATGAGACTGTTACATGTTATGCTAGAAATTTCTTGATTTTATGACATGAGTTAAAAGTTTTGATATTTAACGTTGAAAGCAAAATTATTACGCAAATCTTGTTTTCAAATCATTGCATAATTATTATTTGTTAACATTATATAACTCAGTTGTAATATAAAGCAGATACGATACGAGAACGTCAATCATTAAATACAGCTTAGGTAATAAACAAATAGGTTCTATTAATTAGTTTTGATTACTTTATGTCTTCGCAAGTCTTAAGTTATATCTTTAGAAAATTCATGATAAAGTATCAAATACATAATGATTCCATCTTTTGATAGCTTTCTAATCGCCATTTGAACTCTCGTTGTAGAAGCGTTAATATCAAAGGGATTAACTTGACAATCACATTATCTGAAGTCGCCAGTTGAGGGCTTAATTCAGTAATTAGCGAATGACCCCAACACAGTTATCACGGGAACTAATCTGCTTTCACCATTATTGGATACATTAATCGGCCGTGTTAAACGCGGCGCTTGTAATGGACTCCGACACAAGCTCTTATGTGTTCCATAGTGTACAGAATTATGGAATATTAGTTAATTTGTACAATTAGTACATGATTGGAATGAAGGTTAACTTCGTGTAGGTTTTTTGTGGAGATTCTTGGATGTAATAGAATTTAATTTCCTATTAAAATTAACGATAAACATCATCATAACATAGTTAAAAATGCAGAAACCATTTAATTTTAATTTCAAATATATTTTCCCTGAGATTAAATATACATAAAACATCATCGGTGAATTGTAGTTGTATGGTTACTTATATAAGAGTGTGAACTCACCGCAGCTTGAAGTGCAAGTCTCCAAGGCGTCCGTCGTTGGTCTCCGGCTCAACAGGTTTGGCCTTCTCGGTGGCGTGTGCGTCGGCGAGCTCCTTGCTGAGCGGGGCCGGCTCGGTCGGGGCCGTCGGAGTGTTCGGGCTGTTGCTTGTCGACGACTGCGGGAATAATGTAAGTTTAAAATCCTCCTTTTTCGCTTTCTAGTGTTAATGGTAATATTATTTTTGAGAATAGGCGACTGGTGGAGAATATTTATAAATGAAGATCTTTTTTAACTTTAAACTGTTTAGAATACAAGAGAGAGAGCCAGTCCAATTCCCCTCCTCAGGAAGATGTCGACTTATGAGCTGAGTGAACTAAATACCATCACATGGCACATTTGTTTGCGACCTTAGCATCAAGGTATAAATTACCTTGTAAAGGTCGCGGGACATCGCGGGACGTCGCTGGCTGCAGGCTTCTTTCGACCGATCCCGCTAGTGGTCATTGGGGGAGGCCTATGTCCAGCAGTGGACCAGCTGATGATGATATTACGTACCGGGTTCTGTGGCGGCGGCTGCGCCTGCGGCTGCGGCGGCGTGGTGGGCGCGGGCGGGGCGGGCGCGGTCGGCGACGGGGACTTGCGTAGGTAGTGCGTGGCCGAGCCCGGCGAGCGCACGGCGGTAGCACGGCGTGGCGGTTGGAACACCAGCGCCTTGTCGGGGCCGCGCTTGCCGCCTTTAGTAAGGGCTTCATTTTAATACAGGTCTTTAATGTACTGGAGTTCTTAATAGATAGTGCCAGATCATGATGCTAGAGGGCCGGCGGTTAGATTTTATAGCCAACAAATTTGTTATGAAGAAAGTTATTGGTTTTTGTAAGATTACTATTAGATGTGAAACTATTGGTAAGCATATTGCAAATGAATAGTTGCTTTGTCATTACAACGACTTGAGTAGAGATTTTCTAATAACTAATTTTACTTATTTATCAATGATAATTAACAAAGAATGAACTTTTGTAACATGCGAGCATCGGTAACCTTCGTACTTTTCTTTCTACTTTCTTTCTTCATTTTCTCACATTAACAGTCTACTATCCCTATAATATATAAACAGACCAGCATACTAACCGAGTTTGTGCGCGAGCGTGTTCCTGCGGCGCGCGATCCAGCAGGCGAGCGCGGCCAGCAGCGCCACCGCCGCCCCCGCCGCGCACACCACCAGCGCCCAGAACGTGCGCCCGTGCCACTCGCCCGCTGCAAACACACCAATATAAATTCTCAGGCACATCGCACCTTTGTCTACCAAAGAAGTAAGCACAAGTATTGCACTTGTTTTCTTTTAAGTCTCACATTTTTTTAACGGGAGCCCGAAATGGGAATTTTGTCCTGCATTTGAACCTATTTTTGGACGCTTTTTGTTGTGAGAGTCCCGGACTTTAACGAGATCTTATGTCTTCTGTAAAGGGGCACCTCCCCGTAGCACGCCCGAATCTTGATCCATAACGGAAATCTTATGCACCCCAAACCACGACCCGAATTATGACGTACCTACGAAAATTTTATTGATATTCGCATTTCTACCTTTGTTCGATATGAAAACAAGTCGTAATTAAAAACATAATATTTGTGTTAATATTCTATACTATAGCTACAAAAAATAGCAAGATGAAACGCTCCTCAGTTAAAACAAACATATCCAATTTGATGTAAACGTTGCAATTTTACTTTAAATGAACAAGGAGATATGAAATGTGAAGACTTGATTACTGTTCATTCGGAATGACGCGCTCAAATGATACGATGTGCGAGATTGAATCCTCGCCACAATGCTGACGAAAATAAGAAAATGTTTTCATTCTAGAAAGAAATTTCTAACCTGACCTACTTACGATAGGAGTAATGTTTTGTATAAAATACACGTCCTACGTCTGAGAAAGTCTTGGCTAAGTAATAAAATTATTTTATTTTGCCATTGAGTGCAGACTTCGCGGCTGAAGGAAATGCTAAGAATAACTGGCGAATGGTCCTATAATTCTAGGAACTGGGGTCTTTTATAATCCATAAAATAAGTAGCTATTACTTCCAGATCAGAAAATATATTTCAATCATATGTTTAGTTTAAAGCTACATAATTTTCCCATAAGTATGTTTTTCCAATGCTGAAATGAGATCTAATAAATGGGGACGGGACTTCCCTACAACTCAAAGGGTTATAGCCTTCATCTACCACGCTAGCCTAGTCCGCGTTGGCAGAGTACACACCTTAAAAAAATCCAAATAAAAGTAAAAGAGTTTAAAGTACGTGATAATTCATTGTGAATGCGTGAAATGGTTTCAAATTTGTTTTTTTAAGCCTCACTACTTATGACACTAATCAATTTATTTACAAAGCAATTACTCAGGATATTATTTTTTAAACATAAGTTATAATATAGCATACCTATAGCAATTAAATTTATAAGATAAAATACGAAATCAAATTCATATTCTGCTCGTGTTGATTCCATGCTTCCTGTATTCAAATTATTACAAAGTTATCCGAAAAGTTTTAACGAGTGTCTTCAAAGTATTTCTCTCGGGAATAAAGTTTGTGTACACTTAAAAGTTTTTCTGTTTCTTCTTATGCAATATTATTTGGTCCATATTTATCTAGCATTGCTTCATTCATTCATTCATTCATCGATTCGGATATTTTGTATAAAATATAAACATTTCTGGAATACCGATGTTGGTCCGTCGTTGATTTGACTTTCGATTAATTATGCACTGACTAATGTGCGCATGTTCTTTTTTTCAAAAAACATTGTCTTAATGCCAACCGTCTTTGTTTACTTTTACCTCAGATAGATTAACTTAACCATCTCCATCGAAAAGATCCGTTTTTCCAATATTACCACTTTATAAACAAAGCTCCTATCCACATAACACAGCCGCACACACTTAAAAAACTTGATTAAAGTTTCGCAGTCCCCGACGCGTGGACTGTGTGAAATTGCATTAGCTGTGACGTGGTGTGTGACGCATACAAACACCGATAGCCTCCAGCCAATGTCAGGGGGGACGAGAGGGGTAAAGGGGAGGGGAACGCAATAATGCCGGTCTGATCAAACTGAATAGGGATGGAATATCCCGGACACAGATGAATAAAGCTAGTAAGGGGAAATAGATTTGGTCGTGAGATTGGTCTAGATTTTGTTATTGGATTTCTGAGACTAGATTATATATGTGTAGCGTATGGACACGAAATATTGACTTTAGTCGTATTATTTGTGTTAATGGCTGGCTGTGTGTCCAGTAATATAGGTTTACGATACATAAAGTTTTTAAATAAAATAAATCTTATCAATGCTTACCTAATTATTCCTAACGTGTGTAATTTGAAATGTAGGTACTGATTGCGTATGAGACATACATATCTTGACATTAATAAAAAGTGTTTTTAAAGAAAAATAAAACTCATGTAACCAACGTTGTTATTTCTTGACATTTATCTATTCAAACTAGATAATGTATTCCAGATATACATAATAAAAACATAACTTAAGAAAATATTACCCAAGACCTTGTGAAAATAAACCACAAAATGCCTCTTAAAACACGAAGGCAGTGTACAATAAAGAATTTCATATCCTTCGCAAAATATGAACACATCGTTGGAGATCCAATTTTCTTCGCCTTTGACAAAGACGAAATAGACTATTACTCGCCAGAACACCGTATAAAGGTGAGTCTGTATACTCGATGACATTCACAAGCAAGAATAGGTTGTACTGTATGTATTCGCCTGTATCCCCCGAAGGGGTGCAATTTTGCACCCACATTTTGATAATTGTGTATAACATGAATTATAATATGTAGTACTAGACTGTGAAAATCGAAAGGTAGAGTAGTATTGTAAATTAAAAAATATATATCTTTTGTCCTAAATCGGTAAAGTGACTACCCGGCAATGGTAAAAAGCTTAAAAATAACATCAACTGTTATGAATACAGTCCTGCCTTACCTATACATGAATAGTATAAGGCAGCGTTTCCTAACCTTTTTCAGCCACGGACCTTTAGGAAATTAGGGACAGTTTTCACGGACCCCTTTAATAAAAAAATTGTTAAGTAAGCGTAGCGATTACGAGACATTAGCATTTATGTATGATCCAGAGATGACACCGCGGACCCCCATACATATACTCGCGGACCCCCAGGGGTCCGCGGACCACAGGTTAGGAATCGATGGTATAAGGGTAAATAGAATTTGCTACAAACAGTGAATTTGCTCTGTCAAAATCACAAGAATAAAATGCAACACAACGAATGCATTAGGGACAGTTCTAGCTCTGCGGCATGGCTCTACTAATAGAAAATTGTCAAGTAGCAAGTAGGATGTAAACCGAACTTAACTTCTTTAGTGCTCCGTTACGTAAATAAGTAAAAGCTACATAAAATGTTATATCGATAATTCTATTTATTTTGCCAAAATTCTAAAAGACTTAATGTGAAGGTTAATGAAAATTAACTAAGTATTCCAAAATTATTGTCAATCACTTTGGCATACATTAGGTATTTATCTACTGTCCACAGAAATTATCAAAAGTTTCTAAAATACCTAAAAAAACAATCCTATATTATGCGGACAAGGTACTTTGATCTATAAACACAGTGAAATCCATTCACTATCAGTAAAACAAGTGAAACGAGCCATAAGACTGATGGGAAGTAGTAAAAGTCAATCTGTCGGCAGTGATTCTAAGCGTCCTTGCCCTTATTGAGTGGACGCCCACGAGTTACCTAACGTTGATAAACATTGCACTCTGGACACTTCCCACATAATCCATCACAATAGATTCCGAGAATTCATTGGATAACTGCAACGTTCCGACATTCCCTCAAACATCTTACTTTTCAATCTTAACCATAAGCTATAAGTAGAATTTTTTTCCATAATATTAAAGCTTGGAAATTCTCTTATTCAAATATGTATTTAAGTTTATATGACAAATGTAGCCTATTTGTCACAAAGGCAGTAGGTACCCCTAGGCCCATATAACTTCCATTGCTGGGTACGGGACTCCTTTACAACTAAGAAGATTTAGGCCTTAGTTCTCGGTGTGCAATTATTTTCGTAAACGTGTTTGAAGTAACTAACTAGTTAACCCTGTTTTGCGCTCAGGAATAGTTTGCCCAGACATTTGCAGATATAAATCTGACACGAAATCCTCTGAATTTTCTAAGCTTAGACAAAACCCAAGACTTTCTTGGAGTTGTGACCGTGATCTAAACTCATTTTTTGACGCATACCCTTACAAGCTAATAAAGACATAAGAAGTACTCTTTGTGGAGGGTATTTTTAATTACACACTCAACATTTACGATTAATTTATGTATTGGTCCGCAACCCTCATTAGTTTGGTGGACTAAGGCCTTAGCCCTATTCATGATCGTGGAGGTCCGTGCTCAGGAGTGGGACGTATATGAGCTGATGATGATAAATATTGATAACGTCTATATTGCGTAAGCAGTGTTTTTGATATCCATACTCCAAATTAAGTTAAGTATTACAGCAAATGACAGCATAATGCCAACTATTCCAGAAAGCTTAATCAGCTTAACGAACCGCGCAGAGATGGCAAAATATTTGGTTCCAATCTGTTGGCTTCTGATTCCAATGGCATTTCATGGCACTGCAGCCAAATGCAGACAATATTATTAGAAATAAAAGTAGAACAAATTCTTTGTTTGTAATTTGATTGTTATTATTTTACCCATTAAGGCAATTGAGAGTTTAAACGTTCGACTTCTTGGCCATATCTACAATGCTAAAATTCAAACCTAGTGCAGATTAAAAACAGGTTGCTATGCAAAAATGACTGTAAACTAATTAATTTGATACTACATTGGTGTGTAGTCCGCCAACGCGCACAAGGCCAGCGTGATGAACTAAGGCCCAAACCCTTGCAGTTGTAGAGGAGGCCCGTACCCAGCAGTGGGTCGTAGGTAGGCTGATGACGATAATGATAATATATTCAATAATTGATTACAAAATGATTACTTTAAAAACAAATGTAAAATGATAAAACTGTTTATAGATCAAATAAATTACAGGAAAACCGTAAATAACAATTACTTAACATAAAAAGGTTCCAGAGTATTCTATTTAAAGAATACTGAACGGAATGAATGAAACGCTTCTCAGTTGTATCAATAAAGGAGGGTTTCAACTGTCAAGTCCACTTATACCAAGTGGCATTATTGGAAAATAGGGATCGTCTCGAAACTATAAAATTAATACCTAAGATCGAACGTCATCTACGTAAATTGAATAGAGTGCCTTCTGGAACAGAATACCGATATTCTAGGAATTTTTCATTTGTTCTGAAGCGGATAATAATGCAGGTAATACGGCTGGAAGATTGCGAAGCACGTGTAAAACTAGAAGCGTGACTTTGTTTACATACGTCAAAGGTCTGGATAAAAAATATGAGATCTATTGACAAGTGAGGTAGTTTATGATAGTGTGAGTTATTTAAAATGATATGTGCTATAAATGAGTGGTGGTACTTCCATAAAAGCCAAAAATCGTTAGAGTTTAATAATAAAACGTTTATAACTGTTAATGTGGGGCTAAGATTTTCTCTTTTATATGTCATTTTGCTATTATTAAAACGTAAAGTAATGCGAGCTGAACTTTTCGGCGTCTATGGGAGCTGCGCCACTACTATAAATATGGCTTTAAATTAATATTGCTTTTAAAATCAGTTTCTGATCACATTGCATTTTCAATATTTTAAATTAGACGACAGAAGAGAATCTACCTTATCACGCGGACAGTCTCGTAGAACTCCTAGTATAAGTGATAGACACAAGAATGCAGCAATATGCCATAAATATTCTATTAAATCTCAAATATTATTATAAACTCCAAGATAGCAATATTGTGAAGCCTTATATACGTAGTATTGATTTAATATAACGTATAAACCGGAGCGCTTAAGCTCATAAAAGAGCTGACAAGATGTTAGTAAAAGTAACTTGGATGAATGTCGGCACATTTGTGAGTAATCCCCAAGGCATACCTGTGTAAGATAGCTCACATAAAGGTATTATCAAGGGACGAGTTATCACAAAATATTGCGCGCACATTTTTATGACTACTAGACAGTGTTTTTCAGAAATTCTATTTTTATACATTCGTGTTACTAACCCGGACAAATTAACTTCGAGAGGTCCTATGTTTGATTTTTGTATTAGGTAAAGCATTATTGGGAATTTCAGAAGCAGTTCGGAGTCTGGTTATAAATCCGAAAAATAAATTTAAGTTCGCTATCGTAACAAACGTAGGACTTGATATAATTCACATCTGCCTAAACCTTCTGTGCAAGTGTAACTGTGTTCATACATGTATGTATATGTGATTGTTATTTGATGTAACTAATGATAATAAAGGAACTATAAACATAATTCTTCTTTATTGGGCGTAGACGGCTTCAAAATCAGAAAATGGCGACCACAGTACAGCACTTAGTAACTCGAGCCAGACACTACATTAGGTGGTTCTCGTTTCATAAAAGGTTTGACGTAATGAAGTCGAAACTGGGAAACTCCATTCATTAAATCCGTGTAAACTTTGTAAACTGCAGAGTGTCTGCTACAGCATAGTGCTTTGAAAGAGCGCATATCATGACAGTGTAATATTCGGCACGAAACAGTATTAATGCAAAAAATATACGCAAAAAATATAAAAGTCTCTTTAAACTCGCTTAACGTGGATGAAAATTGTCTTAATTCACAAATCTTTTCCACAGTTTGTCTCATGTCAATATTATCTGCATGAGAACAGATTTTTATTCGTGTAAGTTTGTTAGGAGTTTTTTTTCTTGTGTGTTTAATCCACCAACCCTCGCTAGACTAAGTCCCCTCAATTTTGCAGATGAGGCCCGTGCCGTGCAACGGGTCGTAGAAGTGATGATGAAGATGATAAATATAGTAGCCTACCAATTAATGCGTAAAATCACTCAATTACTAAATAGATTAAAGCACTTAAAACACAAAAAAATCCATATTCAACCTTTTTTTTATGCATAATTGGCTAAGCTTTACCCCCTTTTAACATTGGAAATACTACTTAAAGAAGAACATAAGCGGTATTTATAAACTAATACAAATTGCACTGTAATAATGATCATTTTCAACGCACACTTTCCAAGCGGACGCTTAAATAATACCTACAATGCCGTTCTATTAATATGAGAATTAATTGAACAGCTCATATTGCATTGTGGATTATCCGGTGGAATGAGCTCGCGTATAATTCAACTCAGACATCTCTCGCATGTTGGGGGTGTCCGGGGTGTGTGAGGTGTCCGGGGTGATAGGGTGTCCGGGGTGTCCGAGGTGTCCATAGTGTCCGGGGTGTTCGGGTGCCCGCCCGTCCGGGTCGATTTCTGCACGTGACTGCGAAGTTTCTCGTCCCGCACGCACACATTGTGACAGCAAACTTTATATTACACAAAAAGTACACATGAGATAATACGTCGGGATTTATTACGGTTTTGTTTATAAACTTCTGGGTATAATAGAAAAAATGGTTACTTGGTTGTTTTATATGTTGCTTCAAAGCTTAAGCTAATTTTTAAATTGCATACCTTCTTCATCAACCCATATACGCCCACTGCTGAACACGGGTCTCCTCTACCATTGAGAGGGTTTAGGCCATAGTCCACCACGCTGGCCTAGTGCGGGTTGGCGGACTACACACCTAAGAAATTCCTAAGAACTCTTAGGTGTGCAGGTTTCATCACGATGTTTTCCTTCACCGTTAAAGCAAGTGATAATTCAATGTGAATACACACATAACTTCGAAAAGTCAGAGGTGTGTGCCTGGGGTTCGAACCCGCAACCGCCGAGATTCTCGACCGCGCGCCTAAACCTCGAGGCCATCACTGCATATTTGCATACCTAGCTAACATGAAATGGTAGGTAGAGGCGCATTTTTGCGACCATATATCGATAGAAATGTGTCTTACGTAATAGGTATGAGCGTACAGTCCATTTCGGGCACATTTCCAGGCTCAAAAACAATAGCTAATTAAATTGAAGCAGCAATTTTTAAAGTTGCATAAATTATATAATGACTTTTAATAAGGATCATGTTGCTACCAAAAAAATAAATAAATAAATACACCCAACAGTCACATACACAATGACGATGTATTCTAATAATGGGTTCGTTTGAAGCACAATGCGTGCCCGTACATTGTCAAAAGTAGTTGTACCTAAACCTATGCATTAAGCCGACCCAATAGTGATAAATACAAGTGAGAGATATCTCCCACTATTGCAATTTCAATACATATCGCATTTCTCTAGACAGATACAGACAAAAGTCACCGTAAAACTCTTCTCCTCAATGAAACATCCCCAAAGAAAAAACATATTGCTATTCACTTAAAAAAGAGGTTTTATAATAGCAAAACCCGATGAAACTTAGTACCACAACTCAATTATACAGCTGGCCAGTGTTCCAGTTCTTTCTACTATTCAACGAACGGGGGCAAAGTTCCAACTCGGTGGGGGCGCATTAAACTTGTCCCGTTATTTATTATTCCAGCCCGGACGCACCCGGAGCCGCTTGTCGGATAGACAACTAAACAAGAGCAAATATACACACATGTCTCAATGTAAAAAGTATTAAGCCTATGATTTGAAAGAAGTTTCTAAAGGAAATTCGATGATGAAACAAAATAAGTAATGTAAAAAACTACGAATTGTTCAAAACTTTTATTATACTTTTGCGTATATTTATAAAAATGTAATACAATGTTGAATAGCAAGAAAAGTAGTTACAGACATATTCTAAGCTTTAGGTTAGCCGGTAGCAGAGTTGGTCTCCATATTGTCATTTATTTTAAACTACTTTTCCTTACTTACTTTTTACTTTACAAAAAACCCGATCATTCAAACTCTGTGATAATTAGTTGAAGTTCCCTGTAAGTAACAGTAACATAGTTAGAAAAATATTTCGAATGGCCGTACGAACACAATTGTCAACACAGACGTACCGACATGATGAAGAATAATTATTCGCATGACATAAAGTCAACAGCTCCAGTTTTTTGAAGCGCGCAACTGGACGCAAAAATTTCATATGCGACTCTTTGTGAGCGGCCTGAATTCAGCGACATCTAGTGACCCTTTTGAGTACTTAACTTCAATAGAAAAAAGGAAAAAAGTATTTTATACAATGTAAGAGTGCTGGTGGCACAATAACTTTACTTCTACATACAAAAGCAATCATACTTTTATTCTCGAAGGCGACACGGATTTCACCTAGGACTAGTTTAGTGCCGTTTTTCGAGCAAATTTCTATACTCCATAGTCCATACTACTCCGGGTTATTATCTAATGAAAATATCAAACAAACCCACCACTAACCCGACTCCGAGGCTGTTACATTGCACGACATACATTTGCCGCAAGACCACAAAACAGCCGTAAAAATACTCATAAAACAATTAATTCTAAAATAAAACAATTTACTTTTCCGTTATTAAGAACCATTGGTTAAAGCGGCAATTTTCCATCAAATACCCCACAAGGTTTATGTAATTGCGCTGAACTTTAAAGAAGACGTAAAACCGTTTTATACTTAACAATTGCATGGGTATTAATACCTCATTTTATGTTCACTTAGTGGCCACGGGTAATGGATATTTTATCTGATGGATAAGGCTCATTTAATAGAGTGTTCGACAATGAAAAGCATCAGGCTTTGTGATTCAGTATAAGAGTAACAAGTGTATAGGTATAATTGATTCAAGTCCAAATTTTCTTGCCAATAGTGTGCCACCTTTGGCAAGACTAGTCAAGTTACACAATAATTTGTTTCTAAACTAGACCTATGTACAATATAATACAAAGTACGCTTTAGAAATATTGATGTATGGTGTGGGCAAACTTTAGTAAATGAAACAGAAGGAAAACATTGCTCTTTCCAAGGAGCCGTCTAAAAGCGAATACATGTTTCAAATCCGCGAATAAATCGCTCGACAATTTTGATAAATTTCAAAGATTGACATAATGTACCAAAAAAAATAAATACTAAATTTAAAAACGCAATCATTTTCACCCATACTTACATACATTCGTTTCTTTGTCATTCACCGAGTGGAAACAATATTGAAGCACACCCTTAATGGAAGAACAACGACAATGCAATACGAATGTCAGCTTTAAAAACAACAACCCTAAAAATAATGATAAAGAAGACAGGAGTGTTAGCGAAAAATACATTTGTAACAATGCGAGGGGAGTTGAAGAGGACAGGTGTATTAAAGTAAATATTGAATTGTCGCCGAGACAGACTGCGTTATTTACACGTGTATCGATGCTGTAGGTAACTAGGGCTGGCTTTACGCAAAAGTTGCTGAACTAATTTCAACAATATTTACAAAAAAGTGAGTTTTTAAACTGGATTAAAGCTCTGGATACTTTACAGCGATAAATAGTTATTATCAAAAATTGTTCTGATATTTAGGCATGAAACAAAATTGGTATAGTAATTAATGATGATTACATTAAAATTTTTCTCCATCATCATCATCATCAACAGCCTTTATATGTATGTCGCGGGCACAGGCCTATTCTATAACTAAGAGGGTTTAGGTCTTCGTCCTAAGCCTAGTCTTAACCTTAGTCTTGCATTTCTTACTTAAATTATGCTACAATAAATGTATTCTATAATTATTCTACCTCTGATACAAAATCTCGTGAATATGTTATTTTTGTTACGACGGCCAACAATGGCGTATCTCTTTGCACATTCCACAGATATGTTGCAAGTTTTGATCCGTGCATAAGATATCTTCATCAACCCATATACGCCCACTGCTGAGCACGGGTCTCCTCTACCATTGAGAGGGTTTAGGCCATAGTCCACCACGCTGGCCTAGTGCGGGTTGGCGAACTACACACCTAAGAACTTTTAGGTGTGCAGGTTTCATCACGATGTTTTCCTTCACCGTTAAAGCAAGTGATAATTCAATTTGAATACACACATAACTTCGAAAAGTCAGAGGTGTGTGCCTGGGGTTCGAACCCGCGACCGCCGAGATTCTCGACCGCGCGCCTAAACCTCGAGGCCATCACTGCTTCAACTGCTGCTGCTGCATAAGATATGTCCAATCAATATTCTAGACTCATTTGGACAGATGCGATCACGTTCGCCAACCCGCACTAGGCCACCGTGGTGGACTAAGGACTAAACCCTCTCAGTCGTAAGCGGTCGTAAGCAGTGGAACGTGTTAAGCCTGATGATTGTGAGTTGCTATCACAGTACACAAGCTGTAATAATTTGAGCACATCTTTAGATTGAGTGGTATAAAAAATACCTAAGGAAATCCGAAATCGGTCTTAGCTAGAAGCCCAAACAAAATTCCACGATTGTTTGAAATTATTTAAGCCGCGAGACCAATGAAGCAAACAAACATCTGTCATGATTCCAGAATTATTCACAATCCAAAAGGGCCTGTTAAAATATACAGCGGTTTAAACATCAAAACAAGCCTAATCCCTTGTTCCAAGGCTTCACAACACCCTTTCAATGTACTTGCAAACAAGTCTCCTTAAATACAAGGGTTTATGTAAATGAAATTACTTGTACATTTCTAAAACGAACAACTTATCTTAGCGTCGAGAACAAAAGGAATTCGCTGAAGTGACTTATGACCTTTTCGTTCTAGTACCTTTCATGTGAGGCATTAGAAGCGCTGTTTAGAAACGAAATAATTACTTAGGAAATTCCAAAAGTGGAATAGACTGTAGACTTGAGCCTCTTAACGGTGGAACTGTGCTTTTTAAGGGGAAGTGTAGATACTGATATTAATGTGTCACTTGTATAAAACTGATTTAGTTAAGAACTTCAAATAAATTAGCATTTGTTGTACTAGAGTGTTTTGTAATTAAAGGACCCTATAGGTCAGAATACTTTACTTCGTCATGAAAAAAAAAACGAAGTAATTTAATAATCATAATAATTCACTTGTAAGTTATAATATAAACAATATAATATAAAATCAACAAAGTATATGAACAAACATAAACATCGTCATATAAAGTCTACAAGATTTTATCTACACCAACCATTCGTAGTATGTGCTACGCCGTAGCAGCGTTATTCACAATTCCGTAGCCATTCCCATAATGAATAGGATTCGTGTTTACAATATTCTACGCACAATGGTTACAAAGTAAGGTTACGTAGACAGGGGAAGGTTTTTGGAACCTTTGATCATGACTTATACGATGGAACATTTTCGAAAAGTGTTATTTCGACTAAATTGAACGTAATCCTTTCCATTTCATATTAATTTGAAATGTTCGTGTTTTGCTATTGAAAACGTTTTCTTTGATGTTTCCCTTTCATAAATATGATATAGAAAGATAGCAAGCACATATATTGCTGAGTCAAAATGGCTACAATTGAAAAGAGAACAATGTCGATTAACCTAAAATCATATTCAGAAGTATTTGTAAGATGTTTTGTTCTCAGTATAAATTATCTGAAATATTATGTAATGCTCGACGATACTGCTGTCATATCCCAAAAATTCATTGCGTGTCATTCAATAATTGAGATTGCAACAGCCCTAATTCCAGAGTTTTAGAATATATAGTAGGGGGAGCCAAGCGGGGAATAATATAATGGCTAGAACTTTAAGTCTGCAAAATTTTTTCGACAGTAGAGAACTACTATGATTCTAAAAAAATCATCAACCTTCTATTTCAACCAAACTGAATTGACTCTCAAACATCTGTGCAAGAAAAAAATACCAGAACTTCATTCCGATCCATCGACCGCTAATTATATTTCTTCCCCTAGTTATATAAATAACGCATAAATCCTCTCAGGAAACGATACGCACGTTTTCCTCCATCTGTCAATGCAATTCGATTACGGTTACTAACAGCTGGGGATACGCACTAATCAAATTACCATCTGTGAATCGCTTCTCCACTTAGTCACGACAGACAAGGTAACTGCATTAACTGATTTTGTTCCAACTTCAATTCTAGTCGAGATTTTTCCACAGCTTTGATTATTACCAATTTTATTTGACAAACATTTGTAGATTTTAACTTCTGCTTTGATAACGTTAATAAAATAAATACAACCTCGCTAAAGATTGCCTTTGAAAAGACGGACAGAAAAAGGTCACCAACTGTACAAAACTCGTTTAGATTATTACCCGTCACAACACAAAACCAATCACATTTGTACTTAAGCCTGCTAGGATTATATAAATACCCTGTTATGTCGTATTACATCACTGGCAGTATATACTGAAATCGGCAGTAAAGGCTGTGATCTTGAAACTATTATGTTTCAGGTTTCATTATATTTATATGACCTCTGGCACAATAACCTATCAGGACAATGAGTCATTCCCCTCCCCCGCAGTAGAATTTTCTAGAACTGCACTAAGCTAGTTAAATAAATGTTCTGGCTGGATCGCAGAATTCCTTTGCCAAAATCAATAAAGCTGTGCCTGGACTGTTGAAAAATCGTCGAGTTTAGCGCTATTATTAAACTCTAGGTTTGAAATCAACTTCAATCGATTATTGAGATCGTATCAGTTCAAGGCGAAGGCAGCCGCTTAACAGAAGGGCAAGAGGGATGTAAAACTGCGTATTACATTGATTGTGACAAAGTAAGTCTCACAGGCCTTCAAATAAATCACAACTGGCGACAGATGCTGCTTTTTTTATCTTACAATGATCGCTTCTTTACCTATCTTCAATAGCCCATATATGATTCATTACAGGATACTTACCTACCCTACAATTCCATGAGCGTTTGTTCAACACGCTGAATTAATAGAGATTGCTAACCTAATAAAAGCCTATTTTTAAATAAAAATATTGATCTATGACGTAGCTGTAGAGAACGCCTGAACCCAATCGTTGCACCTATTACAGATTTATGGAAAACAACAATAAAGAAATTGCTAATTTCAAAAAAATGTTTTTACTTCTTATCTCCAAGCAATATGCAGCTAAAAATGAGCGCTCGAGCATATTTCCAGCAAAGCCCGAATAATGAGGCTCATTTCCCCTTGTTTCGAATCGTTATCTTCTCCTAATGATGTCTGTTTATCTGCCACAGATAACGTTACAAAGGTTGATTCGTTTTTTCGAGTTGTTTTTAATCTGTGCTCGCGTATCAGACTTGTTTTTTCTTATCTTCGTATTTTGTTTTCCGGGTGTTAATTAATTTCTTTTGGAGGATAGGAGATATTGGATTTATTTAACTACTTTTTTAAAATGGTTATTTTTTAAGTATTTGTAGAAAACGTATTTTGTAAGATTAATATCGCAGAAGGCGATTAGGTTAAAGAGTATTTTGTGACCGCAAATCAATTTCTATTTTCGGTTTTATCCTGTTTCTCTAATAAAAAAATAAGTATGTTCGAAGGAATCAAGATAAACTTACAAAAGATATAAAAATATATTATGTATCTTATTGTAATATTTTTATAACAAACTCTTTTTGAAACAAAACACTACTACGTTTTGGAATTATTGAATAAAAGAAAATATTTTTCTTTTCAAACAAAGAAGATTGCACAACGTGTAATGCGACGTACTCATCTTACAATAATGGTAAATTTGTATTAAGACACAAATTAAAAATACAAATATAATAATAAGCGTTTAAACAGGGGTTAGCAAGGACGAAAATATAGTAAAGATCGTCACCTTTAATTATATATAAATAACTGACCCTTTCTCATCACGCTCAACTGATGCGTTTATTCAAACAAGAAATATCTGACAGAATTGTCAACGACGTATTTATTATAACGTAATACTAAAATATAAGGACTAAAATTAATGTACTGGCTTGTAATTACGATCTCCGTACAAAAGAATTTGTTTGTTACTTACGGGAGTCGACTGGAACGATGTTGGGGTTTTGGTTGTTGTCTTGGGGCGACAGGATCGCCATCGTGATAGCTCCTGGCAGTACGCTACTTGACACCGACACCGTGAATTCGTTTCTTCACAATAATCACGCAAAAGTCTAAATTATTCGGAAATAAGGAGAAAATAACGGGAGCCCAACAGGCTGTCTCTACATTGCACTATCGATTGGGAAATGAGGGTAGTCGCGCATGCGTGCCGGGCCTGTTCCCGCGCATGCGATCTGCGTCCCGCCGCCATCTTGCGACGGAAAGACGTCATTTGACAACTGTCAGTATTCAATACTAACTGTTTCCGGATTAAACAACGACGCACTTAATTGAATTTTTCATTCGAAAAGTAGTATTAGGGCATCCCTTATTGGTTTTGATTTATCATCTTGATTGTTTTTTTTAATATTCCTATTTGTATATTTAGTTAGGTATATACAATAAAGTAGCTCGTATTGTTATAAATTAACTTTTATTCAAAATCGTAAATAAATTTACATAAAATATTAATAAATATCATTACATCACGTGTACAGACGAATTAAATTTGCATTGTGAAGTGTAACTGTTGGTTGGGCAGCTGTGCTGCGTGTGTGTGCGTGTATGTACGAGTATGTCTGCGTGTGTGTGTGGAGTGCGTTTTGCATGGTGTTTAATAACCAGCCAGCTCAGCGAAGGTGGAGTCCATCTCGTCAGCCAAGCTCTTGTATCTGTCCTTGTTGATGCCGAGCTCATCTGTTAACACACCGACCGACGCATTAGGAAACTGTATTTGGAATATTTGACGCATCTACAAGTATTTCTAGAGCAACCCCAGAAATTGTTCCAAATTTCGATCTTCTATTCCTATAAAGGAACTGGATCAGCATCATTTTCAAAAATAAATTTGATCTAACTTCCCCAGAATTATGTATGATATGATTCTTTCAAGATATGATTTTGTTAGAATTGAAGGATAAAATAGTTATTATTGTTATACTCGTAATTTTACTGATAACTTTTAAGGCTCAAGCGGATAGCTTTAAGATTTTTTTAATGTAAAATTTAAGAGATTATATAGTAAAAAGTACCTTCGAAGCATTGGTCCACGACGGTAGGCGTAAAGCGTAAGACATGTTAATCACAACACAAAAAGCAGGTACTAAAACTACGATTTCTAAAGGATCGTCTGCAAAAGTTTTTGACGCAGATGCTTTTGCAACTTTGGTTACTGACAATCCTCTAAACATCGATGGTGGGGTTAGGGTGCATTAAAAATAAACAGATTTGTGATACAGAATAGATGAAGAATAAATTTAACGACACTGGGCTTGTAACGAGCCCAATGATTGGAGATTTGGGCACGCGGCTGTCGGAACATGGTAATCCCGGTAATAGGTGTCGATATAAACAGATGGACGTAATGGATGGATCGAAACGGACGGTATAATTAAACTAAGCGCTATAAGGGTGAGTTAGTATCCTGTGAGCTCGGCGAAAGTGCCGTCCAAGTCATCGCATATCGCCTTGTATTTCTCCTTCTCGTTGAATAATGCGTCTGGAAAACGTTGTCATTTGATAATATCGCGTGGTGGAGGTGGCCGGCGCGTCCACAAAATTATCAGAAAGTTATTAGAAATTTAATTAAAGCCTCACCATTTAAAAAGTTTATGTGAAATATGATATTATTGCCTGTTAGATATTCGTTATGAAGATAATAGTTATCATTCAAAATTTTATTTAAATTAAGAATATTGTTTAAATATTTAGATTGGCAGTTAGACTGAATTGTAGAAGTTATTGATTTTTGATCCTGGATGATTATTTTAAGCGTAGGTGTACCTTCGAGCCTGTCGACTTCCTTCTGGAGTTTCTTGACTGTCTTCTCGGCGTACTCGGCGCGGGCCTCAGCCTCCTTCAGTTTGCTGGTGAGGGTCTTCAGCTGCTTCTTGAACTCCTCGACACGCTGGTTCGCCTTCTCTTCGGAGACTTCCAGTGATTTGAGGGAGTTACCTACGACCTGGTTTCACGAAACGATTTGTTAGAATCCATGATGAAATTTTACTTCAATAACCAGAATTAGTGATCAGAAGCTCTTATATTAGAGTTTAGATCGAAATTAAATTTAAAATTGACTTGTTAAATACTGAGTAACATTTCTTTGTGTTATAAGAGTATTAATTCAATTGTTTACCTTCAATTCCTCCTCAAGTTCTGAGATCTTGGCGTCTCCAGACTTGACACGGTCCTCAGCAACTTCAAGCTCGTCTTCAACGAACGCCAGTTTACGGGATACCTGGGTATTGCCAGCACAACTTATTATAGTAAACATCACATAAAACAAACAATCAATTACTTAGTACTGGATAAACTTTTTTAAGTATTGTATAAAGGAACTGGTTCGAACTTTTTTATACAATTCGAAAGATTTATAATTACGAACTTATTAAAACTTTTTTTCCAAAGAGAAAATTAATATAATCGTTAAGTAAAGCGGATATGGTCTGATTTGACATTAAGATACAATCATCTTGACAGGTAGAATTATTATTATTGATTATTGTGGGTGACAAACCTATGAATATCTCTCAACCAGAATATGTGTACCATTTAGAAGTTACAAGGAGTACACTATATTATAGTACTAGAAGTTTTGTTAGTGTACCTCGTCAGATTTGCCGTCAGCGTCTTCAGCGAGGAGACGAGCCTCCTTCAGCTGGTTGGTGAGTTGGTCCATGCGCTCCTCGTCCTGCTGTGCCCTGTTCTCCAATACTTTGCACATACTGGAACAAAACATTTACTCATTAGTTTATGTCAGATTAAGAGCGTTTCGATTTTTTTCCGTTGATGGTTGCCAGTAGCCACGTCGACCAAAAGGAAATCAGCACGGATTTTGATCTGCTGTTCTTCTGCCAGTCAATATTTTATTTTGCTTTATTCAGCGGGTTAGGTGCAATGTGTAGGGTTGTGTAAGCGTACGGGGTATTTGAGGGGTTTCTCAATACATTATAACTGTGCCCGAATAACATCGATATGTTCGACCGCTAGGCAAGACGTGGGCATATAAATGCACCTTTGCCTTCAAAAACAGAAGCATTAATTATATTCCTTTTGAAAATAGAGATGAGTAAATCAACAACGATAAGTTTAGTATTTAAGAAAACTTCGGAGAAAAATTGTAGGTGCTCTTACCGGTTGTTCTCATCAGCAGCCTGCTGGGCCTCAAGCAGTTTCTGCTGGGCAGTGCCGGACCTCTCCTCGGATTTCTCGAGGTCCTCCTCAATCTGCTGGACCTTCCTGTTGAGGGAGGCGACCTCCGCCTCGGTGGCGGTCAGCTGCTTCTCCTTCTCTTCCAGGTCTTTGTTGGCCTGGTCCAGCTTGTTCTTGTTGAGGATCAGGTCCTCCTCCACCTGGGCGAGCTTCTTCTGGAGCTCACGGACTTCCTCGTTCACCTGGATAGGTAGTAAGTATGTGGTATTTGTAGAAATAAAATATACTGTTTGTGCAACTAGTTAGATACCTGATCGTTACATTGGAAATTGACAAAGCTTTTAAGATCTTTTTTAGCAAAAAAACCTCAATAATTTCTTCAAAGTGGCAAGTTGACATAAGATTTTAGCACTGAAGTAGCAAAGGTAATTAATTAATTTAAAGGTATGGCTTGATAAAGTTAGATTTGTTGCTACTTGCTACCTGGCAACAATCGACTAAGTAAGAATTATTGGAATGAGTACTTATATGTATGTAAATGTGATATAGCATACCTTCTCGGCGCGGAGGTTGGCATCTCTGGCCTGCTGTTCGCAGGTGTCTGCCTTGTCCATGGCATTGTCCTTCTCCAGCTTCATCGCCTGCATCTTCTTCTTGATCGCGTCCATGGTGGCGGCTTTTTGTTTTTATGTTCCGGTCGAAAAAATACGCCAGTTACTGGCCTGCAATGAAACATTACTGGTAAAACATTATGATCTTTGTACAAATTTAAAACGAATACAGTTACTAAAACATATTCGGTGATATAGTCCGATTGGTAGCGTAATTGAGGCAGTACAATTTAGATCGATGTGAACCGAGAAGCCGCGGGTTCGCTTTCTGCGTATTTTTAACGGGCGATGTTCATTTTGGTTTCACCGCGTCGCCCAAAAGAAAATCATTCTAAGCCTTTTCCGCGCAAATCATTTCGCTCTATAACTTAAATGCTGCTAGAAACGTACCTTATCACAACGGAACCAAATACCATTACTGTAATTCTCAGAAAATCTTTAAATTTTCTATCAAAACCATTTGACGATGACCCATATTACTTCCGCGTTCAAATGTTTATTATTTTGTATTCGTGTCATTTACAATAAAGGAACATTTTTTAATTATCAAATGATTTTATTATTTTAAATAAATTATGTAGATACCGTATTTTAGTATTCAATTTTATAATAAGTTAAAAAGCAATTAAAAAACACTTAAATTATCGTTAAATAAATCTATATTAAATTATTTTCTTTTATTAAAAACTATGATGAAACATTAGTTTACAGATTACTTTGTAGATTTCAGTATTTACATTGAGGTAACCCGCACTAAGTTAGCGTAGGTACATTAGGTGGAGTACCTAATCCTCGAATAATAGAATTATATCCATCGAAACCAAAAAACTTATTGCGATGAAAATCAAAACCCAGATAATTAAGATGACGTACGTATCTTCTAAGAATGATTTTTTAAAATTTACTCTTGGGAAGATTTCATACAAAAAAGTAAACAATATGTGTTTAAACTATGCACAATGAACGTAATAATATGTATGTACATAGTTTTATCCCGTAATGATGATTAAAATAATTTATGTTCAATGAAAGTTATGTAAACCGATACGGTTAGTTCTCGTAAGACCATAAAAATAGCTCACAATGTAAACAATGCCATTAAACTCCATTACAATCGGAACAATTAAAGAAACATTGTACAATACGATTAAAATAGCCAATCAAATAAAAATAATTAAAGAATAATAATTCGTGTAGGCGGAATTTTATACGATGACGTTTTACATGATTGAATCTATAATTAAAACCATGAAAACATCGCCCAAATTAGCGCCGACATATTTGTTTACATCGCCAAGAAAAGTTATGGTGAATAATAAAAATGTTATGTATGAAACAGGTTACTGGAGTATGTTATACTAATCTTGTACTCTTTTTATATCTCCCTTATAACAAACATCTGGTTAATGATATCAACTACAAAATAGTAATAAAGTTATAAATATTTCATTACAAGAATTCTCATATAACAAAAATTCTGTTATTATTTTTTCCATCGAGATAAACTCATATCATTGCGTACTTTTGTAGAAATATGCTAGATAAATTGCAATAGGCTCACCATCTTTTACATGAAACTTAAAACGTTGCTAGTAAAACTCATATGAGGATATTTTATACTTTGTCGACCTTTTTTAGGGGTTTTTAAGCGCTCTTACTGCAATATTAGAGTGTATAAGAGATAAGTAGCCATCAGGTTTGGAAAATAAACCTTTTCCTAACAATGACGTCGAGTATCATTATACAACTAAAATGCAAATGTATATTTGTGTAACGATAAAAGCTGTCGGACTGAAAAAGGGAAAATCAAAAGAGATGCGAAGGGTGTTCTCGATGAAAGATGGAATTGGAATATATTTTTGTACGCTATAATGAAATATAATTTGTGTTGTTTTGGTTGCCATCGACATTTAACTTTGTGTCTTGTGAATGGAAGATATGACTATTTCGATGGACATGCTGCAGACATAAGACAGATATTTGAATGCTTACAAAAAAAATATTACATAACAAATTGTGTACCTTCATTTTCTTGTTTAATAACACTGATGAACAGTAAATTTGTTAAATGAAATCAAGTCAAATTTTCAAACACTACTACCTACCCGTATATAAACCCCATACTTAGTTTTGTTCAATCACCCTCAGTTTTCAAGAAACAACGACTTACTCGATTACGCGAATTTTGCTTACCGACGTGTGTTTCCGAATAAATTACCGAAAAAATATTGAAATTAAGACAGTTTTTTTTTTTAGATTAGTGTTATACATCATAATAAGATGCCGAGGGTGTGTTTAAACCATCCTGATAACTTCTGTTATATTTGCGGTCAACTTACTGTTAAAAGTCAACGTCGTAGTTTGACACCATTAGCTAAAAACTGTTATTTTAAATATTTTGGTTTTCCGGTGCAAAATTTGGATAAAACTTTGATACCTAGAGTTTGCTGAACACCGTGTGTCACTTTGTTAACATCATGGGTTAAAGGATCTCGTCATATGCTGTTTGCAGTTCCAATGATATGGGCCGAACCGAAAGACCATGTATCAGATTGTTATTTCTGCCAAACTGCTATAAAAAGTATCAATCTCAAATCTAGGCACTCTGTGAACTATCCAAATCTACAATCTGCTCAAAGACCTATCCCACACAGTGATGATTTACCTGTTTCTCAGCCTCCAGTAAACATGAATAACGTGCCCGAAGAAAATGTATCCGAGAGTATAAAAGAAGGAATATTTGCAGGGCCACAAATAAGACACCTACTGGCTGATAAAGAGTTTGAATATAAACATAATCCGATCGAAAAATCCGCATAGACATGTTTTCGAAATATTGTTCGTAATTTTCTTGGAAACCACGGGGCTGAAAACTGTGAAGAGTTAGTCAACAACCTCTTAGCGGCTTAAAAGGACATGGGATGCAATGTGTCGCTCAAGAATCACTTTTTACACTCGCATTTGGATTGTTTTCCTCAAAATTTGGGAGCCCTTAGCGACGAACACGGTGAGCGGTTCCATCAGGACATATCTAACATGGAAAAAAGGTACCAAGGCAATTGGAGTCCGAAAAAGTTAGCTGACTATTGTTGGACGCTCAAAAGGGATGTACCTGACGCTAAATATTTCTGAAAAGCCTGAATAAAGGCATATATAAGTTATTTTTTTTCATTTGAAACATTTTTTCCCGTTTTTATTTTAAAAAAGATTAATGGCTGTTGCATAAAAACTGAGGGTGATCAAAATTTTCTAAAAATGCAGATTAGTTACAGACAAGTTGTAGATATAAAATAACCCATTCAATTCCATTTAACTTTCATTAAGGTCATTTTTGTCTATCAGTGTAATTATACATAAGCAATACGTAAATTGATACAATGAAATAAAAACAATATTGTCATAACCTTTGTGAATTTTCTAGACTTAAGTCATTTCCTAGTGTTATGACGGTTATTTCTAACTTTTGTAATAGTGTCTTTGTGTCATACTACCTTTATGCTAGTAAAACTTTCCAATGAAATTAAAGCGTGGCGTCGTAAAGCTCTAGTTTGTCGTGACCTACTAATTTAATTACCAGATATCTTATGCTGTTATTGCCAACTCCCCTACATTCAAATGGATGCAAATGCATTTTGTATTAAGATCTGTCCTCCTTTTGTAGAACAAACACGGCAAAGATATTTATGGTGATTGCTTCTCATAAGTTATGCGTAACATTACTAATGTTATGTATGCCTAGTTAGTGTAGTATCTAATATTTGATGGTAGGCATTGAAAGAATTCGATTCCCGGATTTTGAAAAGTGTTATTGGGTTTTCAATCCTACAGTTTTCAGTGGTAAGTAGTATAAGGTCAAAAACTTGTCTGTAAAACAACTGGAAAACAGGTGTATACTGTATAGAAATGCAATTTTGGTGTTACAATTGAAAACATGTTTTGTCTGTTACGAGTCTAAATCACTGAAATATTTTTAAGAAATTCTAAAGTAAAGTATGTTCAATAATAATTCATAATGTCTTCACGATGGTTATAGTACCTCCAGTAAACTAACGGAAACTAGTTAAAAGTATAAATATTTAATTTTCATTAACAGATGCTTTTAACCACTTGACGGCGATATGTATTTTCCTATGAAATGTAGTGTCTAAGAAATCTTTGTATCATATAAATGCAAATTTATATAAATGTGGTTGCTTTAATATTAGAAACTTAAATGTATTTTTTTAACTTAATATAAATTTATAGTACCTAGCAATATTACAGAATCAACGAATTCCTGGCTCAAATAAAAGCCATTAGATGAATGAATGTATGTATGTGTGTATAAATATGAATATCCTACTTTATTTCGACATTTTTATAAGCCAACAATGAAACCAGACGCCGATTGACTACAACATGCCACAATACATCGTCATGGGAACAGTAAATTTAAAGCAAAGCTGAAAACCGAAAGCGCGGCGCGTACATTGCGAAAATAACGTGCTCGCCTGACGTCATGATATTTCTGGCGAGCTCTCAACTGTTACCGACATATTGTAAGCTAAAATAACTTTACTGCTATCTCCAACAGCTGCTTGGAGATTTATACATTACGTTGAAACCAGCCTAGATATCTTAGTGTAAAGACTTTACAGTAGGTATTAGCCGTGTACGGGTTGAATATAATATTTTGGGGAAAAAACTATTTTTTAGCTTCAATTATTTCTCTACCCCTAATGATTGCTTGCAATTGTAGTAAACTATAAGTGTATATCATGAAGCAGCAATGTATAATTAACAAATAAACTACATCTCGTCTTCTTCTATGTAACTGTGTACCACGCTTGACGTATTGAGGGAAATGTGCATGGCCAAACATAGCGTAAGTCGTGGAGCGGTAACAACGTAGCATTTATAAATAACCCCGTGTCCTTGACGTCATTTGCCTATTTGCAACTAACCACACCGGCCCCAAGCAATCACAGCCGATAAATAAAGTTACATGACAGAAACCAACCCTCAATGTCGCATTCCTAACAATGCGAGCTTTGAATTACATTGACGACTCATTTAGAGTTTGTAATTACTGATAGAATACTTCATGAAATCCGAGTGTTCGAAATTTGAACACTTAAAAATTAAAATTTAAATGTATAATGTAATTGTTTAGCTAAGAATTTAACTATAGAGTAAGCAAAGACCGAGGATTTCTAAATCCAACTCCAGTGATGAACTTAAAATAATAATCAGAATGATGGACTAAGTATAAAAACTACGAAGTTTGGTTAAATTTAACGATAACATATAAAGAATACATGCTAAGAAATCTTTTAAAAAATTAGAACTTATGATTCCTTGGCAATGTTTGCAAGAAACGAACTAGCTTTAGAAGAAATTGATAATCCCGGTAATAATGATTGACCTGAAATAAATATTGAATTTGTCGTTTATTAAAAAAAAATGTCAAAATGATTAAAAGTTAAAGACTTAAGCTTTTTAAACAAAGGAAAAAATGATGTAAACCAATACATCAGTCGGGTGAGAGTACACATTTGTAATATTTATGTAATATAAAAACCTGAAATATTTTGAATGCTCGTTGAAATTTAAAAAGTGAAGTAAGTAGTAGTTCATCTCAAGGGCAAGTAGAAAATATTATAAAATACTTGACAAATGTTTTGCGTATTGGCTTAGTGCTCATTAGAAATTGAAAGTTTGAGCATTCATCAATCTCCTACATTGTAACATAGGCAGATGTGTGACACATCAAAAGCACACGTGGATTGTCAAGTATGTCGTGTTTATAGAAGTGTATAGTATTGAGAACTTTATCAACCTTATATTTTATGTCAGTAAATGATAACCAACAAAACAAAAGCAAAAATGAAATATTACCCTATGTAAAATATTATAACTTATGTGAGAACTGTAACTGTGTACTAAATAGTTATTGGCATTTACTTAGCGCGTTAGGGTTAGATCGGGTTCATATAAGGCCAATCTCATGCATGAACTCATGGTGTCCCAATTCCAAGACATATAGGGCAAGTCTGGATCTAAAATAAAAATTGAGACGAGTTTCCTCATCTCGCTAAATAAATACTGATGTTCGGGCGTGCCGCAAATAGGCTACAAGCTACTGGTCGGCGCGGGCGCAAGCGACAGCGTGGGCGGCGGGCGGGGAACACTATTTTCAGCGAGGACGCGCGAGCGATGAAACCCGAGTCATATCCGTGGAAAACGAGTGGCGCGCGATTCATATTTCTAACTATTTCAGAAACTCTTTCATAATGTCACTCGGGTCGACGCACCGCCGTCCCATCTCGACTTTCAATACAAAACTTATGGACGGTTAGCTTTGGATTCGCGATATCGAAGCCGGGTTAATATCACCGAATATGTAACTGGAGAGCAACATCCAGGAGCTTGGATACTCCACACGTCACAGGTCACTCGGGTCACTGTCACTGTCGCGCACGGTCCTACGAGTCCTGGCGCGGCGGCGGTGGAGCGGTGGAGTATCCAAGCGGGGCGGCGCGCGCTGCACTCACCTCACGAACGGGCTGTTCACACGGCGGAGCGACACGCACTGCGCCGCGCCCGCCCTCGCGGCGATACCGCGCGCCCGCCCGACTATTTTCGGTGCCAAAAATTCAGGATACCGATCCACCACCGCAATCGCGGCGCACGCGGCGATCTCCAGCCGTCACGCTCCCACACGTCGCTTTGACCGTATTTGCGAGTGCTATTGCTAGTTGATAGGGATCCGTGGCGACAGGTAGACGACGTGCACATGCGGTGTCGATGGATCGGCGATATCAAAACATGTCGTCGTCAATCATCCATCAAATGATCCGCCGTCCCTGTCCCCCCACACCGCGACTCACGTTGCAGATTTTCCAAATTCTTCATAACGATTAGCCGGTAAAAGTTGTTCGCTTCTAATTTTAGTCTATTGCCGAACTTCATTGAGTCCGATCCGCAGCTTTCATCGTGTAAACATAATTCGGCTCACACAAAAAGATTGCGATATGATTAATATCTTGTCTATTTTACGCTTAAGTCACGGGTTTTCACTTTCATTTCAGTCTTTAATTCGGAATAATTTATTGAATTACAAACAGACTGAGCCAGAAAATATACAATTAGTTAAGATTTAGCAGCCGGCTAAGAGAAGATAACTATTCGTAAACGTTATATTTGAATTCAGTGTAATCGGGTGTATTTGTACTGGAGCTGTCTACGTACTCGTAGTTTCAGTAAAATATTTATGATATTTTTCAACTAATCGAGTTAATGCCTCTACAACTAAAATAAAATAATGTTTTGAAGTACAAAAACATGTAACGGAAAAAAAAAACCGTTCCATTCACAATCTCATTAATTCGTAGGTCAACAATTAAATTAAACTAAACACAACTTCAAATTGATAAATAAACACGTCCAGTTAAAATATTATTATTCAAACGTCATTACAGATTTAGGGAGGTAAAACTACGCTAGGTCCGATTTCTGTAAAATACGACTTGTTCTAGCGCAGCTCGGTTCAAACAAAATGTCCAAACCTTCACACCTTTCTCATGATATAATAAATAAATATCTCAACTTTCACTTACATGGTTCTGATACAATAGGATAAAAGTCCTGTGTCGTTGGTATTAGAAACTACGTGACTTTTCGGATAACATAAACATTAGTCGCGGTGCGGGGATCGAACCCCCCGTCTGTCGTTTCGCAAGCTGGTTCGCCCAACTGCGCCACGTTGCTGTCGTTATACAAAATAATTCTTAATAGATAGGCATTTCAAATATATTTTTTCTATTTTACTGTTTGCTAAATTATTAACAGCAGTTATTAAAAAACTAGCTATAACACAGATCGAAAGAAGTGGTTTAAGGCACGAAACTCACAGCAAGTCCGTAATTGGTGTAAAGAGGGCGTTGGCATCGACTCACCAGTGGCGGACGCTCTCGGCAAAGAAAAGACTAGAAAACCTAAATAAGGTAAGAAAGCTTCTTACTCTATAAAGGTTTCCATACCAAGGATAACCACCCTAGAAGCCTTACCCTGCAAGCAGATTTCTTGCAGGTGTACCTACACCGTACCTACTTTGTACAGTATCGATAGCTAGTATAGATATCTTAACAATTTCATCATCATCATCATCATCATCATCATCATCAGCCAAAGGACGTTCACTGCTGGACATATGCCTCCTCCAGAGACTTCCAAGGCGCTCTATTGGAAGCGGCCAAATTTAACTTAACAATTTACCATCACGTTAATTATTCTGAATAGATATTGATATACATTCTTATTTCGTTGAGGATTTAAGACAAACTACGCTTCCAAAGTAACTCAGTGAGTTTTACTGTTGATAATTATGTGCATACCACTGTCTACCCTCGTGTGTGTGACGGGATAGCGTACAATAACAAAAATTTCTAACTAAAACTTACAATAAAATACCTAAAAAATGTGTGCTCAAATTCTTTGATCTGGTCAAATAATAACAAGAATAACAGTTAAAGAAAAAATAAAATACGTTTTAGTTAATATAAATTTATTTTATCAGAATGAGCGGTTTCGAAGCGCTGACACAACGGTACAAGCTAAATGTTAAAAGCAGTCGCTTTTCTGACAGTACTGGAATAGTATTTATGTATTAATTAAACTGTATATGACGTCGGCGTAGTAGTTTATTTTACTTGTGTCTACCGATAAACTAGTATGAAAAGATTAAAAAGGGGGAATGTAGTCACCGCCTTCCTTTATCGAGTACAAGCTTGACTTTAAGTATGTGTATCAGAAAAAAAACAACTTATGAAATTATTTTTTTTAAGTTAATGAAAATTTCCATTTTTTATCTTATAAATTGTTGGAAATTGGAAGGTACCTTAAGAGAGAAGTCACTATTCTAAATTTAAAAGCATTCTAAATTTAGATAGTATCAAATCTTGTAACTAGCTGCAGGATTTTCTGCAATTTCTATATTTAAATACGACCTAGGGTGACCTTAGGAAAGTGACATAGACGAGATAGATGTTGTCAAGTGTTGTCCGTACGATTGATCAGCATCAAAGATCCATAAAGTTCGGTTGTGATTATGCTCCTATCTCTTACAAAACCGAGACATTCGTTCTCATTGTGACATGAATCTGCAAAATTTTCGAACGCTTTTTGTCCACATCGAAGTCACCATATCTTGCGCCATAAAAGCAACACATCTTCAAAGGGCTAACAAAATGTTTAATATATTTCCCTCCCAAATATTTCCTCCGCTAGAAAAGGCGCAAAACAGTTGACAGCTCGTTGAAAACTACCACATTGATTACGTTTACATGAGTAAATAAATCATTACAAAAAAAAACAATTTCAATCTTAGAAATTACTATAGACTCCTCGAACATACTTATACACGAATAAAAGCTGTCAAAAATTCGCTGTTAATATTTTTAGGTGAACGGATATACACTTTCAGCACATTATGATATTATTTTAACACAAGTTTTTACCTAATACGCCCACGACCTACGATTAATTATTAATAGAATTTATAAAGACTGTTGTAAAAAATCTACGGCTAATGGAATACAAAAGTTTACAAATCTGTTATAGGTACTATCGTACAGAATCTTAATTAAACCAAATAAAAGTCGATACAAGATCATAAGAAAGGAATTCCATGTTACTTTTTTCTATAAAAATCATTCGACATTTTTACCATAAATTTATCTTAACATAATCACACCGGCAGTGCTCATTTAGGCGTTTGCGTTTATGTTCATTATCATTAAAAGTACAAAGCATTAAAAAAAGACAAAAGGATCACCATGCATTCATCTAGCCTCTGGTAGGTACAGCCTTAGGTGCATTTACCCATTCGTCAAAAAACATAACTTCAATTTTCGTAACTTTTCCAATATCACAAATTTCCCCACTATTCTGCTTTATGTAGGCACTTTCAAGATTTTTACAATTATAGCGTATTACAAAAACTGAGCAAATAATTCTTAATATCATCTTGTCCAGTAAACTTGTTAAATATTGATTACAAAATTTTAAGTAGGATACTTAGGTGTACGAAGTTTGTCTGAAAACAATGCACTTGAATCTATAAACTGACCTAGCATACAAACTACGAATATAAGGGACGAACATCGCAAAATAACATGGAATGTGTAATGAGCATTATTAAAATTTCAAATTGCCTAATTGTTATACACACATCTGTTTTTAATACACATTTCAAAAATATCTATATCTTGCTATGACATTAACATTATCATAAACAACAATTATCTTGTATTATTTCTATTATTAAGTACTCATTTTATATCTTAGATTTTTTTGCTTTGAAGTAACTGGTATGAATTTAATTAGAGCAAAACGCTTATTTTTTATAATTCAATCCGGAGATTAAAACAGTCACGATTTAAAAAATTATTATTGCTAATAAACCTCCACGGCAATGAAAATTCATTTTTATAATTCTAAAATTATGAGTAAAAGTAAATATCGTCAACCAATGTTGCAAACGCTAAGAAAATAGTTACTAAGTTATCATATTTCCATGATTTTGATATAAATAGGTGGTAATTATTTGGAATGTGTAATTACATTTTAAAGCAAACGAGAGTGTTTAAGCATATCGGTATTCAGTTCATAATAAAAGCAACCCTCTCTACACGCGTCATTCACTGACAGCGCGATTTGGCGCCATTTTTAACATGTCACCAAACTCATCTACGCTTAGTAACCAGATAAATCAGCAAATGTCTGGTCCACATCCTCTGCAATCGCCTTGTACTTACTGCGCTCTTCCACCACCTCATCTGTTAGAAACGTTAGTATATTAGTTGGTTATTAACAATTATCATCTACGTCGTGGCGAGTATATTAGATTTTGATTAGTTTATTTGTGATTTAGCAACATACAAAGATAAATTTTAAAGACATACAGAATTTTCCTTGTCGATACCTGACATCTGTATTTAGTTTAATCAACAATCATTTCATCCGTAGTAATTTCCAGTGGCCACTAGTGTACTAAATACTGCCTATAGGTAAAATTTACAGAATGTAGTATTTGTATTTACGATTTTCTTTATTGTTTTTGACAATACAAGAAATCTACACTTTTAATTGTTCATTTATTTTGTTCTTCGTATTCTTTAAACTTTTAATATGACAATACTGTACTGTTTATTTTTTGATACCATTGCATTCCTATAACCAGACATATTATTTTGTCTTGCTAATAACCAATTCATAGTATTTATTTACATATGCAGCCTAACTGTAACATTAAAACACACAACAAAAATGTTTTGCAAAACTCGTACAACCCTATAGCATTAAAATTAATGTTTGATGCAAAATAATATAAGTATAGCATGCAACTACTTTGGTGTGGTCATTGAAGCTGATCTATGTGTACAAGCAAATAGCTCTAATCGCTAAGTGTGTGCTACTTATAAAATTGGAGTGTTAGCTCAGTAATATTTAACTAAACTTTGTATGAGCAAATATATACATTTAATAAAGTGCTAATTTATTTATCCACAATTTGTTTTAGGTTGATTTTTTGTGCATCTGAGTTAGTTATTATATTTCTCGGCTTTGAACTCATGACTATGTTTACTATAACATGTAACATAGATTTTTCTAACTTTGGGATAGAAAAAAAACGACGATAAGTAATAAATTATTTATATTCGAAAATAAATACCGCCATAAAGCTATGGATTGTAACCTTAAATCAGGAGTATAAAATATAAATTAAAATAAATCTATTCGGATTAGTGAATCGCTGGCGGGTGTGATTGCCGCGGCGTATAGCTGGAGTCCCGCACGAGTCCGCGCGCTTATTCCTTGAGGATGAGTTCCACGAAGGCGGTGTCGAGGTCGTCTCCGATGTCCTTGTACTTCTCCTTCTCGGCGACAAGTTCGTCTGGACAGCACAGATACGTTACATGCGGGTTCAACATTTCAACCAACAACTCAATTCAATAAGGCATCGATCTCCTAATAGACATGTGACGTGAGCTCCTTCAAGTCAAGTTTTTCGATTAGTGCGCATAGTAAAGCAGTATCAAACGGAGCAGCTGTCGTGGTAACCGCTTATTATAAGCTACGCTAGGAATTGCGTTACGGTAGTATGTAGAGAAAGCATGAATCCAATGTGCTACATTCATAGCTTATATAGCCTTGTAAACATCGTTTCATTATGATTCATTCAATCTATGGCCACGTTGAACTCAAAAATAAATCTGTTTAAGCGATGCTCAATAATTAGTTCTGCGCATACTGTCAGCGGATGTAACTTAACGTATTTTATAATAATGAAATGCTTACATGTCACGGTCCGTGTTACATCGAAGCCATGCTCCGCTGTCGCCGTTACTTTTAGCTCGTGGTAAGTTTAATTAGGATGCAGAAGATACGACGATAAAATTGTCATGCTAAATCGGTTAGAAAGCTTGAGTGGTTTTGAAATGATAATATTTATTGATTATATTTGTAAAGCGTTACTGCACAAGCAGCTCGGTTAGTGCGCGTGAGGGTGCAGTCAGTGGCAGCAGGTGCAGCGCTCGCACGTGCGCAGCAGCGGCGACGGCGCCTGCAGCTCCATGTCGTCGAACGCGCAGTCGAGCTCGCCGCCGATCTCGTGGAACAGCTCCTTGCTCGCGATCAACTCGTCTGCGGACAGCGGGCCCGTCAGCGCGACCGCACCACCGTTAGTGCACACCATGCAAACCTCCAGCTACCGGGGTCACAAGACACGACGGCTTCCGCCGAAATCATTCCATCAGCTATGTCGGTGCTTTTTTTTAATTAACATAAAAAATAATTTCCAATACGCGTATTATACTTTCACCGCGAACGTCATGAGCCAAATCGTCAGCGAGAGGTCCGAGAATGAGGGAGCCCGATCTGTAGACGCGCGACGCGGAAGCCTAGGCTTGTGGAGGCGCGGGCGCCGCCTCTGGGGCGGGCGCCGCCTCTGGGGCGGGCGCTGCCGGTGCGGCTTCTGCCGGAGGTGCCGCAGCGGGCGCGGGCTCGGCGGCCGGGGCGGGAGCGCCTTCCGCCGGCGCGGACGCGGCAGCAGGAGGCGGAGCGGCGGCTGCGTCACCGGCGGGCGGGGCTGCAGGGGCTCCCTCTGCTGGCGGCGCGGGCGCTGGAGCTCCTTCAGCGGGCGGAGCGGCCGCTGCGGCTGGAGCGGCGCCTTCTGCCGGTGGAGCCGCGCCCTCCGCAGGTGGAGCTGGTGCGGGTGCCCCTTCAGCGGGTGGTGCAGCAGGCGCCGCGCCCTCCGCGGGAGGGGCCGCCGGAGCAGCTCCATCGGCAGGAGGGGCAGCCGGAGCTCCCTCCGCCGGAGGAGCGGGTGCCGGAGCTCCTTCCGCTGGAGGTGCGGCGCCCTCGGCCGGGGGCGCAGCCGGTGCCCCCTCGGCTGGCGGGGCCGCACCTTCTGCGGGCGGAGCAGCCGGTGGCGCCGCTCCCTCGGCGGGGGGAGCTGCACCTTCGGGTGGTGGTGCTGCTCCTTCGGCGGGAGGCGCGGCTCCTTCGGCGGGAGGAGCAGCCGGCGCTCCATCGGCGGGTGGTGCGCCCTCCGCGGGCGGGGCGGGCTGTTCGGGCGCGGGCGGGGGCGTGGGCTCCTTGGGCGGGGGCGTGGGCTCCTTAGGCGGCGGCGGCGGCGTGGGCTCCTTGGGCGGGTGCAGGCGCTCGTACTCTCTGCGCGCGGCCTCGATCTGTCGCGCGTTGGGGTCGACGCCCGGGATGAGTTCGACGAAGGAGTCGTCGATGTCGTCGCCGATATCGTTGTACTTCTCGATCTCGTTGATGAGGTCATCTGCGGCAGGCAACGCCGTGAGCCCGGGTCCCGTGGCGGGGGCATGCGTTAGCACCGGCCGGCCCATGCGGCTACACTACGGGAGGTCCTCTCATGCTGCACACTCGGCGATGGGTATGTACAGTGCGCGATGTCTTCAGAGCGATTCGACGGCGGGTCGAGACTCGCTCTTCGTCACGGCGGTGTCAATGAATAATCTCGCTTTAATGATGGCAAGACTCGATGACGAGGAAAGGTAAAACTCAGTACTTTTAATCGTGATGACAATGATTGAATAGATGATCGATGATTTTTTTTATATAGCTGATAGAATTGAATGTTTAGCCAAACGGGATTAAGGGTTCACACGGGTTAGTAAAAAAACAACAACATAAAAATAATAATATATATTTATAAACGGTTAGAATACTCTTAAAAATCATTAATTTATTTCTCACGAACTTATCTATCAATTCATTAATCGATAACATTAAAAAAGACGGATATCCCACGACATGCCGACGTTGTCGTTGGACAGCAATGGAACTGTTTGCATGTTTGTATGTTTGTTGTTCGTCACAATCGAGACGCGACAAGCACGGTCCTTGCCAGCTCTACTAACCGGTATACTAGCAGCAGCGAAACTTACATTTACAGCAATGGAATGGTCATAATTTATTCATCGATTAATTTAAATAAATAACAACAAACTCAAATTATGACACGAGAAAAAATCATACTCGAAACAAAATAGAATATCAAATACTTTATAGCAAGTATATTCTTATAAATATCATTTTACGTGTTATCATCACTCATTAAATAAAAATATCTAATCTCTTCTCTAATATTAAGTAAATAAAGAGTTCGTAATAATTGCAAACAGTGCACTCCGCGATACATTTCGTATTGCGTACTACATTCATTTACTCGCACTCGTGTGCACTATTTCCCACATATTGTAAAAACCTATTGGAATCCAAACTTACTGCAGATAAACCCTTGATAGACGTGTTATATGAAAAACCATATACAATATAATGTGCAATTTTTAAAATTAATATGCTAATTGTCTTTTATTGTGTGTAAAATTCATAAAATTTTGGTCCCCGTTTTGGAATGTCGATAAACATCTCGCCTTACGCTAAGAGCCGCGGAAGCTGTCGGCTGCGAACAACGCAACAACATCGACACAACAGGCACGCTCGTAAAATAATGACTAAATTGACGAAATACACTTTCAACACGGACAAAAGTATTAGTAATTTGTGTATCAAATAAAAAAAATTGCACATGGCAGTGGTGTCGTAGCGAACACTCGTTTCTGAAGTTACATTAAAAAAAGCAGCTGGCAATTACTCTATAACTAATAACATCTAGTCCCCCGCTCGTCCCATTCGCAATAACACCAACTATAGATTTCATTCAGTGCTCATACGCCAACAATATTAAAATTGGTGGTTTAATTTACATCGATATACATTTATCTGTAACAATCGATTTGTGAAGGTTTCCGAATGCGTTGACAGCTCGTGAATGGGCGGAGCGGGCGATCGCGGGTGTGTGTGGAGTAGAGGGGGGGTAAGGGGGGACGAGGGGTGGGGGCGCGGGGCGGAGGAGCGAGGTGTTCACATGTTCTGGATGTCGTGGAGAGTGGCCTCCATCTCCTCTTGCAGGAGTTTGCTCTTTTCGCGCTCGGCCACCAGGTCGTCTGCAAGGGCAGAGGCGGCCACGGTCAGTCCACACAACGACAACATGCGCGCCCCCGCAATACTCTCGTCTACACATGTCTATCTACCGTTGCAACGAATGCATATTCAATCATGACTAGTCATTATTTAATCCACATAGTGGTGACTTCATTATCTTTATCAACAATGTTTTATCGATGTCAGACAAGAGTATTACAAACGAGCAGCACGGGCAAAAACAACATTGAAATAAAACCATGCGGAAATTAATAAAAAAAATAAAAACGAAAAACATCAAAGGATTGAGCAAATCTAATGGGACACATTTAAAAAATACATGCTTACTAATCGTAATTCACGGAATTGGCATTATGGTAAAAAAAAAACTAAGCTCTTTATATTTTTTTAGCACAAGCTTAAAATAATGAATGCGCTAAATGTGGGCAACTATAGACAATTCCGTAAACTAGATCAAATAAAAACTAAACATCAAAAAACAGTTACTATGAAAATAAGAAATATTAAGCTTGATTATAGCAGAAACGAAAGTAGAAGCTCTCAAAAAAACTATTGTACAGCGTCAAAACTCAAAGCCAGATCTAATGATGGCTGATTATGGCATCTTGTGCATTGTTTAATGTTTCAAAGCATTTTTGTTATTCGTCAAACATTGTTATTTTAACTTGACTTCAGAGATATTTCAAAATGTCAACTTAACCAAACCGCTGTACGTTGTAAACACTGTATAATCTGGATAACCTTGAAAACTAGTAGTAAAAGTTTTAATCATAATAGAAATAGTGATATTTCAATTTCTGCTTGACTATTCCTAATATTGGTAAGAATCTTGGTGATACATTTAAAAAAGTAATAATAAGTCTATCCAATATTTTTTTGTATCCAAGACTCTTGATAAGATATTCCTAAATATTTCATTGTATTTTTGTTTATAATCAAGATATATGTTACCTTCAAGCCTGTCGACCTCCTTCTGGAGTTTCTGCACGGAGCGCTCGGCAAACTCAGCGCGCGCTTCAGCCTGGAATTTTAAAACAACAATTTAGCTAACGATCATTTGGCAAACAGCCTACTTTCTGAAATTTATAAATGTTAAGTTATGTAATGAATTTCAAAACGTTTCAATTAATGATATATTATATTTCATAAATTTAATTTTAATTAATATTTTTTTAACCTATATAAAATAAAAACAATACTCAGAAAGTAAACTGTTTCATAAAATGTTCAATCATGCAATTGTGAATTTAACTTTAATTTTTGTTACATTTTAACATTTGAAATGTTTAAAACGAGATTTGTTGTTTTTTTTTTTTAAGTTAAATGGGCAAATCACTGAAATATATTTAGTGTAATAATAAAAATAAAACATTAAAAATTGTTATTAAACACTATAAAGCGACACGGTTAGCATGCATTTACCTTTCCCATAAGCGGCTATTTGCTGGTCTCATAGTCTACAAAACTAACATAGATATATGTATATACCATTACCCAATATATAAATAATACCATAATGATGGTGAATGTACTATTACAATACGAGGAAGAGTACTGATCGTAAATGAATGTAACCTTTTTATATGTACCAAATTTTAGCTGGGAATCGTTGTCATCAACGCCAAACATAGTATAAGTGATTCAATGTGTCTTCACGAATATTGTGATTATTTAATTATTGTTTTTTTTTTTTTTAAGTACAGTTCAGCAAATTGACAGCAAATTTTCAAAACTGACTCCAAGTCTTTTGAGTCAAACAAGTCTTACAATGATCGATAATACAATTCATCGGTAGTTTGGTGATAGCAATATGCGAACGATCAATACGCCCCCTATGTGCACAACTTACTTGCGACAGCTTCTGCGATAGGCTGTGGATCTTATCCTCGACGTGCTCGCGAGACGCCATCGCCTAGCCACACAGGACGCATTACTCACGGCAAGCCACCGACATGACACTCACCTTGTGACCGTACGCTTCCTACACTCACCACTAATTATACCACCATATATCTTTATGCGAATTGATGAGAACCACTCCAAGGTAAAATAAATAACTAAAAACGTGATCTACTATGAAAGTGGAATGGCACGAAGCAGAAATAACAAGTTTTCGAAATATAACGGGATATGACGCTACAAGTGGCACAAGGAACAAGTGCTCATGAAAGTTTATCAACTTTAACAGTAATAGCATTTCACGGTAATAACATATTGGGAAATATTTAAATTAACAGGGCGATAATGACGCTCACTATTATGAGTAATAAATTAGTCAAACACAATTTAGTGTGAAAAAATTGATTGTATCTGAATAAAATATGAGACCAGATACGGACATGTTGTTACAGATTGACGATACTAATAATAACGTAATGGATAGATAATGTACTGGTGGAACAGGTTTGCGGCGAACACTCGAGTATAAAGATAAGGTTGATAAAGTAAGTGACTAAATCAAAAACGCATCGACAACACTGTAATACGGCGGCGTCAAACGAGGCGTACAATCACAAAGCGGGCACAATGTACATACATGTAGATACAGAAATAAATTAACACATAGTAGGAGAGATAGACGTCGTACATAAATACATAGATGAAGCACCAACCGCCGCCGGCAGCCACGCGACTGGGTCCTACACCAACGGATATAGCCTTACGAAGCCTATACCGACCGAGCGCGCGGGCCCCTCTACACGGCATAGCTCTATGTACAACGGTGTAGAGGAGCCCTCGCTGCGTACCGACTACGACCCAAACACAAAGATGGCAATGAACATTGATCGGCGCTACAACCGTAACCAGCTCTATCTACGCTCCATGTCCACTCCGGCTGTACGTTTTACCTCTTTCAGCTGTGCATCCAGCAGTTTAACTTGACCCTCGTATGTCTCTTCCCTTTGTGTCGCCTGCGATTATTATATGTTAACGTAACACAAAACAGCGAAAACGAAAATAAAATTATCATGCAGCGTCACACAGAGGAGTGACTCGTGTACTCGTTTCACCCTGTGCGACACTATGTACATTTATAATAACACTAAAAACTATTAACTGTTAAAGAAAGGAAACACAACAGCTATATGTAGTTTGATTAATAAAAAAAACACGGCCATATTATAGACGCACTACGCTCTGTGCAATTTTTACCATTGTTTTAAATATTTATGGTAAATCATGCACAGAGGCTACACTATGGGGTGTGTGCGGCAGAATGCAGTTAGGCAAGCGTACGAGAACACTCGCAGTAAATGAACCGATATCGTTTGCATTCACACCTCCTTTAGGCGGGTGGTGAGGGTTTTGATCTGATTTTTGTACTCCTCTTCACGTTGGTTGGCCTGAGGAATTTTACACGCTTGGTTACTTCTGTGACACTAGATTTGGTAATATCAAACTATTTCCTAACAGTATTCAAACCATTTCTAATATCCCAATTTGTTTCTTCAAAATAATTAATCTCCTGAATACGTCGACAGCATAAGACCTAGATTTAAATCAACTTCACTTAAAACGTGTGTTACACTCGATACAGGAGTTGTGTTACTTTCAAAAAGAGAAATTTTCAAACTGGTTGGTGCATCATACACGATAACGTTGGTTGTTCCGATCTTTTATCACCTCGAATATTACTCGGTACAAGCTTTTGTTTTGTTACTGGCCTTATCACAATGTATTTAGACCAATTACTGGACATAGACCTCTGTTTACATTTAGGCCAGTGACTAACAAGTGACCAAATAAGGAAATATCTTCAATAATTTAGGGGACTTGTCTTATTCGAGCAAATTAATAGCCAATTGGTAGATGTTTTCCTAGTTTTAAAGGATATAAAAAATATAGTTAATATAATAAAGCAGATTTGAACATACCTTCTCCTCAGAGACCTCGAGGGACTTCAGGTTGTTGCCAACCACACGGAGTTCCTCCTCAAGCTCGACGATTTTGCTGGAATGTTACAAAGGGAACAATCAATATTCTCTATTCATACGAATTATTTTGGGTGAAACAGCAATTTCTATTCTCAATTTGTAATTTTTAACATGAACTGCACAAGTTTATTTACATTAAATTTAAGATTAATTATCATCGATTTATATTTTACACAATGTACATTTGGGAAGAGAGATGGTCGATTAAAATTGTTTATTTTTACATTTATTGCAACGTGGCTTATGGTTAATAATCAAAGAATACAAAACGCTAATAAAAAAGGTGCTTCTAAGGGCATGCACGGTTGTCATTGACGAATGTGTGACCACAAGTCATGTACTTCTAAGTAAGTACGATAAGAAACAAACATTTATGAGGAAGAATTTTATTTCTAGAAAGATATGGAACCAAGAAGTAATAAGATTACTCATCATTGTGCAATGAATTTTAGTAAAGGACAATATGATATCGACGATTCAAGTTCATCTCAAGACGTCACATTTTCGTCATTGAACAACCAATTTGTGTCGCACTATCAGCATGTATCAGTGCAAATCGTTCGTTCACGGCAAGATAACAGTTTCATTTGCAATTTAATTATTTCAAGCGTGGACTTTCTCGTTTTCACTGAGGCACGCGCGCTCGCGGCATGATCACATGCGGTGATGAATATATTCATTGATCTACACTGCAGATTGTGTGAAAATATGACAATTAATATTTCACAAACAATATTTTGTAAATTTACTAATAATAATTATGTATTTTGTCATACAGTCAGCAACAAAGTTTAGCAAAATGTTGAAAAATTTAGGATTATGAACATGTAATAATATTGATAATATTCCAACTGTAATCGATTTGACAGCTTTAACCATTTTGCTAAACTATGACTAGATATTTGAGTATTAGATGTCAATAGCCTTTAAAAACTAACAAGTCATCTTTGCACACAATCTGGTCTTTAAATATCAGCATAACAGCAAATGTAATTGGCAAGTCTGGACGTGAATCTGATAAATTCTATGCCCTTGTAACCGTACATGTTACTGCCCAATTGAGCTGAGGTCATAGTTATGTTGATCAAATCAAATTAGGTGAAGTACTGTTTTCATGACACGCAAAATTTTCAAATGACTGAGGTTGTCATTTGAATTAATTTAAATATAAATTTAAGTATTATCAGATGTTCCAGCAACATAAACCTTTTAAATACTCCACGTCTAGACATACCAATTACATTTTTCTATAACCTACGAGGCGACATTTACTGGAGACTGAGATTGCTGTTTGGCATTTGTTCAAACGCCGTCGTAAAACCTTTTACGAGGCAGAAATACTTCAACATATTCATTATTGCTTTAATCGTTTTTGTAAAATTACTTTCGCCTATTATTTTCAAAATTACTCTGCCATAAGCAATTAATACAGCGGATTCATTGTTCTTTGACCAATCTACCAAATTTAACCGACATTTCATCGATTTTTGAGGGTAGATCCGAAAATGAAAGTTACGATTGGTCTATAATCTGTTTGTGAGCATTGTATCCCCAGTCTCTAGTGTCGCGGGTACTCACCAGTCGCTCTGCTCGGCGCGCTCCTCGGCCCGCTCGAGGTCCTGCTCCATGAGCACAAGCTTGCGCGCCACCTACCGCCGGCCGAGCGTTAGTACACGCACGCACACACACACACACTAACCTACCGAGCCGGACGCCGCTCTCCACTGTGCAGTGCGCTCTCTATCGTGAGGATTATGTTACACAATGTGCACGGGTGCAGGGGACGCTTGTGTCGGGAGCGTTTTCAATTTAGATCGGTTTTATATTTTGTTTTTTTTTTTTTTAATTACTTTTGGCGCACATCGCTAAGCATTGTTCATCAAGCTAGCCTTAATGTGCGATTTTAGCATCTGGAATAACAACATCTTCCAGGGCGCTTTCCTGTTGAAATAAAACTTTAAAAGCAAAGCCACGGGCCAAATCAAACCATAATTAAAATCAAAGGATCACACCAAGCAGGGTAGTCGAGAGCGGCGTCAGAACTCTTAATTAATAAAAAAATATATAAACGAGGGTTGTCCCAAAATCATTTAGATCTAAATTATTATCATTTTCAAAAACATTAATAATCTAAGTGCTATCTAGTGCATTAAAATATTCGTTATGTGATGTGTGCGCTTGCATATGTGCGGCACGCATACGGCCAGTAATTCTGGTGTAATGCGGTGCATATCTGAAAACGAAAATTGCCCTATACCACACATATTTCCTGACAACCTAAACCTACGGCCACGTTTAACTGATACACACACTGAGGACAGAAGTTTAGTGGACACATGGACATGATAGTTAACATAAGAAATATCCATGAGATGGGGCAACCCTTGTTTTAGTCTGGCGGGCGAGGGTCAGCGTCGTTTATGGAAGCGAAACGTTTCTATAAACGATGCTGAGCCCACATTCTTATAATTAAATGATGTCACCACTTCGCACGTCCATCACGGACGCGAACTGGCCACACCGCGGCATGACAAATGCAAAAATAAAGAAACAAATCAGCCGGCTCCTCTCGCCGCACGCGAACGACCTACAAACGGACATGCAAAAAAAATAACAGTGAGAACCGATGTTAGAAACACCTATGTAGGTAAATCGGGTTACTGTGCAGCAATGTTAAGAATGCAAATGAACAACCATGCAGAACGGTGGCGGAATTTGCAAAACAACGCCTAGGGACCACTGCGCTAACGAACACAATCGCACGGCACGCGCGCCTCTCGGAGCGGCTTTCTCGGCGCCGCTGCGAGTTAATGTGATTGTGGGCTCGCGGGTCGCGCGGTCGGTCGGCGGCAGTGGTCCTGCGGCGGGAACCAATGGAAACCTACGATTCGCCGGCTTCGGCACGCTCCTCGGCGCGCTCCAAGTCAGCCTCGACCATGGCCAGCTTACGAGCAACCTGGACAGCGGACACCACACACTATTAGACCATCATTCAGCGCGCACTCGCCGACGCACATACTATACAATTACTGTTACGGCGCACTCGTGTTGAGCAACTACACCCAACGTATATGGAAGTAATACTTATGTAACGACATCTGCGACGAAGGAGACTTGTCTCTCCGTATAAGGCCATCGGCCCAAGATCGGGCGCGATACGACTCCTTCTTGGGAGGCTGACTTTTATGACCGCCTTCACCGCGCAGGGTCATATGTCAGGGGAATTAGGACATATTATCGCAGCATTAACCATCTGGCGCCGGGCGTGCGCCGCCACTCTATTAGCTCGCATCAAAGATGGACAAATATCGGTATCTAATCTCGTCGCGATAATGCTGCGAGTTCCAGAATTTTCATTGCAACCTTATTAACTAAGTGACATAACGGTTGGGTTTTCAAGCTCACACGAGTTATTTCAGTCGGATGTTAGTCTCAATCACACATTGAATCCACGTGGTGAATCATTTTAGTAAGGAACAACCTTTATGTTTTGGATTTAGTAAGACAACAATCTTATGTTTTGGACTGGTAGTAGACAGGTTATATTTAGAAACGATTCAAAAGGAATAGAAACTGCGAACACGTTTGCAAACGTATTCGCATAATGGCAAGTGGAAACAGATGAAAGTACAATACACACTTTCGAGACTAAATGGTAAATCAAACTTAGACGGGTCGAGTATGGCTGTTCAATTATGATAAGTGTGGACACGCGGCCGACGGGGCGGGGGGCGGGGGCGGCGTGACGTGTGTATTGTACTCGGTCATGCGGGACAAGCCAAACCAAACGACATCAAACTCCCATATAAAGACCTCATCGTATTTCTTGTCGGCTTCCTCGGCGAGGAATCTGGCCTCCTTCAGCTGGTTCTCCAAAGCGTCCATGCGCTCCTCATCGGCCAACGACCTGTTCTCGAGGACCTTGCGGGCACTGCACCCCGAAACAACATACAACTTGAGTATAACGTTCCATTACAGGTACTAGTATATCAACTATCAAGGGTAACCCAAGAGTTAGAAGACATGCAAAGACAAACACGCTACAACTGCAAGGAACATATAAAGCGACAAACAATCTGTACGGCTGGATACACTGTGGAGAGAACATTTGAAACCACCAACAGATGTCGATGAATCAGTGGCCACGGACGGATGGCATTGACAGTTCCAAACTATTTTATTTAAAATACTTAATAACTACTCGTAACAACATAGCACAAATCATTATAGTCATTCATTACGCACGGTTCATTTTAACTGGTAGATGAATTTGTGCAATATTGTTACGAAATTGACATACAAAAACGCATTTCCAGCTTTATGTAATTAATGCTCAATATATTACGAGAAACTTGAAATTAACTTAAAAACTGGAATTTCACGTTTCCGAATGTCATTTATGCAGCATTTTATGTTGTTACGTGAATTAATTTACACATTTTCTCCTTCAACTTTTGGGGTGCGACGGTCGCACGGTACCACTGCGCCCTAATTTTTGAGCAAATATGATAACTGTAATAATAACAATTATCAGTGGAGCCATGTACCGCTGTCAAACGTGTCTAAATGACATGTGACATCGGTTCCGCAACTCGCTAGCGGCAACATCCGTGACACAGTATTTTTTGTGTAAGCAAAACCCGACTACACTATTTATAATTCATGTAACAACACATTGCTAGAGTAAAGCATGTCAGATTTCTGATGGCACCCAACGCTCGACAGCTCGCGGCTTGGCGACTAGGGTGACGTCAGAAAGTGACAAGTGACAAATAATGACATTTGTATCAAGCTGTCACCTCTTCGTATTTCTTGTCGGACTCCTCAGCGATAAGCTTAGCCTGGGAGAGTTGAGCCTCCAAGATGGCGACGCGGTCATCCTCCATGTTGGTTCTGTTCTCCAGCGCCTTGCGTATTCTGGTTAGTGCGGGGCCAAACACATGCGTGTTATAACATCGATAAAAAACGTTAAAATCTCCAGTGGTCCAGAGCAGAGAATTAGATATAAGACAAAATGTTTCTCTTGCCAAGTCACGAGCAATCGAAAATTGCAGTTTAACATATAACCCTATAAGCATAAACTGTATTTTCTTCAGATAAAAAGGGGTTTAATGGAAACTTTTCGAAAAACAATAGGTAAATAGTGTGGTAGTTAAGGGCATAAAACATTAACACTCATGCACACATTATAAGTAAATATAAAACATAGAATATACATATTATTACATAATTAATATTTAAAAAGACTAGGGCTAATCCAATTTAACAGTGAATTTGAAGAAGCCACAAAACATGTATCAGCTTTCACACGTAAAAAACCAAATATATCATTCTTAACAATAGCTTATCTTGAAATATGGTGTTATATAAAAACTCTACATAACAATATCTTTTGGTTGGTTGTGACTTATGGTTTCTTCAAATACATTGCTACATGGCAACTTATTCAATTCCTAATTTTTCGCTTTTAGATGTATATGTCAATTTATTTGATTAATATCACTTATAAATATTAAAATTTGAATTCAATATTTGTTTTTAAAAACAACAATGTCACTGACATATTACCATGTCTTTGTTAATATTTTGAATGATAAATTAGCTGTTACCAGATTTAAGCTTGGGTTTATTAATAAATCAATTAATTTTGACTAGACTAATTGGTATAAAATTATTTCTTCAAATTTTTATAAACCAAAGAGTATACAAAAAATCTTTGTAAATCACAATTATTATAATATGAAATTATGAACTATCTATAACAACTATATACCATAGCATCAATAACTAATTTACCAGACATTATACAGATATATATAATAATGCATAGACAATGGTGTTTGACTCACCGTTCAGACTCATCAGCAGCCTGGCTGGCCTCAGACAGCTTGGCGGTGGCGGTAGCGAGACGCTCCTCAGACCTCTCAAGGTCCTCCTCCAGCAGTTGGATGCGTCGGTTGAGGGCAGCCACCTCAGACTCAGCCTATGGGAGAAAAAAGAAAAATTATAGTAATGAACATTGGGAAAGTGCAAGTTATATGAAAATAGATCCATTATTACATACATTTAGTATTTTTATATACCTCTTAATAAGTGTCAATATTGTGAGCCTTCATTACACTAAATATATCATTTTAAATTGTGCGCAATGACACATAAAAATATTGCTTCCAAGCAGGAAAATGTGTATTGCAACATTTTAATTATTACCAAAACTGGTAGCTCTTTTCTTGACCTCAATAACCTGCTACAAATTGTTAGTGACGATGATAAATAATTTACATTTAAAAGAAAGGTCGTAATTACGCCCAGGGTCTAAGATAGAGGTGCTTATCTTACTGTGTCAATACTGACTTGTGTGAATAAACCATTTTCGAGGTAATGGAAATAAGGAAACATCGAAATGTGACGGCAGTTTGCGAATTTGAAATATCTTATAAACTTAAGCATACAAAACATGTGCACATTCCATTTATGGCACACCCTTTAGGTGAGAACAAGTGTAAAAAATGCGGTACGCGGCTCGCGCAAGGCGATGCCACCATACAGTATCATTCATTACGCGTTTTAAATAAAGAAACGTTAGTTCGGCTACATTGTATAGTATACGGACATTGTCCATGAGGAGTACGTGTGGGAAATGTGCTGAGACAGTACCAATATTTTGCACCACTTTATTCATATTCAGAGAGGAGCACATGTTGATGACATCACGCGTCCTTGCCGCGAGGAAGCAACGAGTCCCAGTTCGTTCCTTTAATCCTGTGGGCTGTGCCGTCATCCATGCGTGGATGTGCGCTAATAATAATCGTGACGGGACCGACCGCGGCAATCACGTATATTGCATACTTTATTTACATCAATTAAACTAGCTACGTGCGAAAATCGAACGCTAACCACCCATACATAACCATAAAAAACGAGATGAATATTTTTTGACCTGACGTTTAGTTCCATGTCTCGACTATCAGTCGCCTTGAACTCTGAACATAATTCAAATAGACGTTTTGGTAAAGCTTATTTAAAATCGGTGAATTAAACGTCTCGCGTGGAAAGGTCGAAGACCTTGTTCTAAGTGGCGCGCAATGGTATTCAAACATAGGTACAGTTTCACAGCATTAGGTATTGACTTCAAATTAGGCATCATGTATTATTTATACATATCCGCAATGTTTAACTCATGTACTTTTTTTAATAAAGATGCTAAAGTAGAACTTATAGGGTTCCCGTCGCGTTGACGGGGGTACTCGGCCCGAGTTGAATTGATACTTTCGTAAGTTTTAACAACTAGGGCTTCTGATATGAAGTAACATCAAGGACTACTGAATCAACCAAAATCATTACAATAAAAAGAGGATATATGATCATGATTCTCTTTACTTGTCACCTTTGTCAAATTCATGACCATTAAATTATATTCTACGTCACGAAGGAACAAAGAGGTCTGACTAATATGCGTGGACAATGCACCCAGGGCTGCCAGCAAATAAATCGTAGCTATACGGTTTAGTATTTGCAATTATACAAAATTAGATCGTATTATACATAACCATTGCACCATATGCAGCTCTTGTTTTTTTTTTTAGGATAACAGTTCATCAAATGGTCGGAAAATGGGCCCTCCAAAAAATTTTTTTTTTTTTTTAGGATGATAAATGCCCAAATTATTGATAAAATGTGAACATATGCCTTTGTATCGTATTATACAAAGTGGTCATGGATACAATACCCCATCTGATTATACAAGATTTGTATCCAATTATACAATCTGGCAGCCCTGAATGCACCATTTAATTAATTGAATACGAAGCAATGGAACACAAAAACTATTGGTTAATTATAACACTGTCTGATCCGTTTGGTAAGAACTAAAAGTAATTTTCACGGAAGCTCCGTACGTTTCAAATTTTGTGGAATCGTTTTACAACGGGCAAATACATCCCTTGAAATACACAAATACAATGGCCTGTCCCTTTTAGGTCAATTAATTTTGTCATGTTGTCACGCAAATGGGCTCGAATTTTGGACGCCGCATTGATCCGGTCTAAAATATTAAGTTTGTAATACAATTGTAGTGCAAAGAATGCATCACAAAATATTAGGAGGAATTTGTTAGAGGTTTTCTTACTATTGTTTTAGAAGTTAAGAATTCATGACAATCAATCATATTTTTTTGTACCGAGCACCTATACACCTGACCCCAATAACCATTCCAAAAATCATACAAAATTCCTGAGTTTGCTGACGCCCACTAATAATGAAGCAAAAATGTTCAACGCCTATCCATTTACTAATCGTCTTCGCCGACTACCTTTGATGAGTCATGTGGAATTTTAATAATTTTTGATGTTCAAAAATGCTTTAGAAGATCAGTAACGATTTTATGTGTTAGCACTATCTTTATTTGAAAACATCTTATCGTAGTTTTCAATACACGTAAGACGATAAGCATGTTTTTTGTACAGTCTTAATTTGAATATTATTTAATTTAATATATTGACGAGACACATTGGGCTAATCACAGAAGGAAAAACATGAGTTAGGAGGAAAATACCGATTCGAATATTCGATTTACAGGTGTTTATAGGGCGCAACACTACGATGGTCGCTGCCGTGTTACGTCATGTGGGTGATAACGGCGAGTACTTGGGACACGCCTTCACGGCGCCGGCGATCCTTCGAGGACGTCCGAACAGGAATGCACAGGCCCTAAGGCTCACTATTCCAGCCGACTCACTCTACATGTGCCACAAAAGACCGGTACACGACCTCCAACGCAACCAAACCTGTTACGTGTAACAGAAACCAGCGCACAATCTACTACCAATAAAATTATGTAAAGACCATTTTTCTAATCTGTTCTATACAAAAACTATATTTCGGACTAAAAATGATGCATTTAGGAAGGAATTCGAACTTCATAAAAATGAATAACTTCTCGACGAAAAGAATAATTATTTGCTCTCTCTTTCTACGAGATTCGGGTAAGATGAATCCGAAAGAGAGGTAAATATGCGTACGTTGCCTGCACACCTAAGTATGGCCGGACATTACTCACTATAGGTAGATATCACAAGACGACTGATAACTCTCAAACTTTGATCTAATATGAACTGAACACAAATACACATTGTAACTGATGGTTCACTAGCACACGCCACAAATATAAAAGAACATTGCTTACTTCTTCTCTCCGCATTATTTCCACTTGTAATCGTTTGTGATACTCCTCGCATTCGTCCTTATATTTCTCCATTTCCTCTTTTGTCTGACGCATTTTCTTCTTCAAAACGTCTAGAATCGTGCCTTGCTGCATGTTTGTCGTCATTTTTATGCACTTTTGTGTTTAAACCAACTGCCTAAATGCTAAAAACTAGAGACACCTTCGCCCTACTCGCGAAAATGCCAACTGACTGCCCCGCTCGTTATTGCCCCGTATCGTCGAGATGGGCTCGGCACGAATGAACACAGCCGGCGAATAAAATGGCCGCCACCCAACCTAGACGCTATGACTTCGTTGCTAATGATCACTTAAAATGAACTTTTACGAATCCTAATACACGACAGAACACAATAAGTGTAATTAACGAATTGGAATATTACTGATGTAAAACACAATTACACATTCTTATAAATACTTTGACAGCCAGACACGAGCAAGAAACGTCACACTCGTATGATAAGTAGGATCGACCGCACTCGATGCACGACTAGTGGCTCCATCTGTCGGCAACCATTGTATACTACTACATCCGATGAATATTACATCCTGTAGGGACAAAACAAGGTGCGGAAAGAAAGCCAAAAATATAGGATGGGTGAAACGGTAGAATGACCGTATACAATTAAATTCTATATCGGAAGTGAAGTTCAGAATCAGTGGGTATAGGTCTATTATCACAATATTGTAATTTCATCGTTGAAATTGGGTTTGAATAGCATTTACACAAGTTAAATAGATAACGATTGAAATGAAATGGAATATTATAGATTTAAACTGATAAGTAAATAAATTAAAATATTTTTGAAATAAAATTATCGCTGACTTCCCGATTAAACGCCATCTAGCGACAATTTAGACGACACCTTAGAAGGCGACAAAGACAAGAACACTACGATAAGAAACGAAACATGCACGACCACAGCCGAAATTTGTATGACGTAATTTGGAAAGTATGCGCCTCTTTTAAATTCCGTTAAGTAACCAGTAACACCCATCCTAAGCAAAAAGATTACTTTGTCGATAAAACAGAAGAGACGCTATTAATCACCACATTTAAGCAATATTTGTGCAGTAGTTGTTTAAATTCGATATAAAATTTTTCCTTGTCAGCATTGTTTCGCGACTTTGTTCGTGGCTTCGTGCTATTGAGTCTCTTAGATCGCATTCCTTTTACTTTTTGTTTAGTGGTTAGTTTCTTTTTATTGTCGATTACTGTTTTTTTCGTTAGCTGGCCAGATCTCACTGAAAAATAACCTCTATGAAGTTGATTCATTCCTCATTTGAAAACATATACGTGCATTAGACTTTGTGTAATTTAACGACCTTCTCTTACGTTTTCAACAACGGTAATACGATTAATTTACTTGAATTTATTGCATGACTGCTTCTACTTTTGATTTTTTTTGTTATATTAATGAAAAATATTTAAAGTTAGATATCCTATAATCCTTACTATGAGCTAAATTGTTATGAAATTTTACCTACTATATTTTGTCCCTAAATTTTAAAGAAAATTTGTACCTAATATTGTCTTGTCTTGTCGGTATATAGTTTTGTCTCTCTACATTGATTTTCATTATAGACCAAGGAATACCGTTGAATGGGCGAGGCATATCTAAATTAGGGTATTAGATGCAACAAACAGTATGTAACAATAAAACTCATTAACAATGTACCCTGCGTGTCAATTAATAATGGCTGTGGAAACATACGGCGACATTTTCCTGGAACACATCGTATGAATCACGAACCCTCATTAAATTTAATCGATTAATACCTGTAATTACTTGCAACCTGTTAATGACATAGCCAAATATGTAAAGAAGTTTCGAATTTTGCGTCGCTACCGATGTTGGCTGAGAGAAAATATCAATCATATATTATAACGTATGACCTAAATCCGTATGATTCATCAACACAATGTGTTGAACGCGATCGAAATCTCCATCGGCACACGGTTATAGACAAACCGTTACTCACCATTTGTCAGTTGTTTAAAACGTTATTGCCTACTGCTGCTTAATGTCTAATAAGTAACTGACTGATTTTGCCTTTAATATACTCTTGATTTATATGAGGATTGATGGCATTTACATTTTGATATCAGATAATTTATTTGGGATCAGCTTATTATAGAAAATGTAGAGTTAGAAATATTGATCGCGATCAACGCATATTTCTAGATGTATACTTATGAAAACCTCTTTGCGGTCATTATAAAAAAGTCGCAAATTTCAATAAATTGAAATACGATCATGGGTACTGAGAGCACGCTATTTAGAGGTTATAAATTATAACTTATAATTAAAGATGTATAGCGTGATATTTTACCTGCAGTAGAACTTCTTATTATAGACCGAAAAAACGTTTTAGCTTCCTGTTGTTTTCCCACTTACACAATAAAGGATATCAGATTTAGTGCCAGTTGTTGCCTATAACAAAGATACTGTAAATCGGTGACATACTAATTCAATTATAACTTATCACATACACCGCCCCTAGTGTCGAGGGCGAACATTGATTCATTTCTAAAGAATTGTTATTGGATACTGGCCACTATTACATAAATCTAAAACCTATTTCTATTGCATCCATATTTCCATAGACAATATAATATCAAATGTTGGATATTCAGTAGAGGTTGCATGCAGGTAGCAATGCCTGCTTGAAAAGAAACTACATACAAACAAGTTACGCTAATTTCGAGGACATAACTGTAATACGTTCAGGATGTCCATTATTATCTTTACTTTATTCCTTAAAATTAATACATTTTTCTTTATGCCTACATATAGTGATGTAATACTGAGGTATTTGTCCTAATATTATGCCTTTGACATTTCACTTGCGTTTGAGGTAGGCATAAAAATGTGAAGTGTAAAAAAGTATTATGTTCCGATTTACACGAGCATTGTAAAGGTGGCATAAATACTTTTCTTTCCTTTTTAGAGGAATTCAATGCTGTTTAATGTCGTTATTAAAAAGGCTCTCTCTGGAATTTTATTTTTATATTTGTACTGATTTATCTTTTTTTTTATGTTTACATAGTAATAATATATAATGTTCACTTTTAAATTTCTGTTTGGATTCTTTTGGTAAATCTGACGAATGAAATATGTCCTGAAATTCTTGCGTCCTGCGCAGGCCGAAATATATCCAGCCGGCTATTGTGTTGCAAATCAATAGTCTAGCAAGGAAACTTGCGTTATGCGAACACAATCGGCAGGCCAGTGCCAAATCACATTAATATTTATAACGGAACGTTGTTTGTTAGCTATTTGTAGTTTTATTAACATCTTGTTCCTCCGTGACTCATTTTTAAACGAAGTCCAGCGTAAATTTCCTTAACTATGAGCATAGCCCATGTTAATTTATAATTATACGACGTTGATAAGATCATAGCCCGTTGAAGACTTGCTCTTTGAATATTTCATACACCTGCGTAGGTATGAATCTAAACATAGTCTAAAAATAACTTTTATTGACATTACGCACAATATCAGTATGTTGAAATGTACGATATATCTAAACGAACATTGCTTTGTTCTATAAAATAGTTCACAACGCGAATATGAGTTTATATATGCCTCCCGTAACTTTTTAGTTCTTCACCAGCCTCGTCATACTTAAAGCCAAGGGATTGAAGCCCGCACAGAGGCAAATGTTTGTGTCATCGACATTTATTTAAGTCGATCTTGGAGTTTATGAGAGGAAGAACTCTCTTAAACTTCTGATTACCAGGACTAAGGACTTGTATAAGATTTTTTATTCATTCAATACTTAGTTTATCAGAAAATTTAACGACTATAAATATATCACACGACACGAACAGATCTCACTTGAACATTGAGTGAGTTAAGGGATAACACGCCAGACTAATGCGAACCGATGAAATGTGAACAAAATTAAATATGATAACTTATAGATTTATATATTATAGCGCGCTTTTTGCTCCTTAGAAGTTGTATAAATTTTTCATCTGTGTGGTCCTAATCAAGTTACTGCTTGAAACGGTGCGTGATATATTAATTAGGAATGTCACTAGCAATAATTGGATCGTATGCCTCAGGAATCCTACAAAAAGTTTTAGCAATATAGCTCGCTATTCGGTGTGTTTCTACGCGTAAAACAATCGCATGCGTATGCATCGTTTTCACGATTACAATATCTGTTGCATCATTAAAAAACTGTTTCAAATGATTGGCCAATCTATTTTATACTTTTCACAAATAGCTGGCCAGTTTCGTTGCTCAGTTATACCCATTTATCCATATTAAACGTACAGTTTTTAATACTTTCTCATCCATATTGCAGTTCTAAGCGTCTGTTCCATTAGTCAACGTATTATCATAGAGCTGCGTATCCTTAATTAGTCTCTTTCCTGTTAACAAATTGCATTTAATTATGTTAACTGGTGATTAACTAAATATGCTAAATTTCGTTTGCCACCAAAATATGTGTTCACTGCGAACAAGTTTAGAAAGTAATGCAAAGCAGTTAAGTGTGGAAACTGTTCGGTCACTCGACGCTTACTTTTTATTGTTATGTAAAGCGTGTCGGCCTTTATTGTGCTTGTATTTTATTATCTAATATCCTTGCATTTAGGTAGTTTTGTTTTATCTGTAATCTAGTTAGATATACACATTTTTCAGATAGTGGAAAGATAATTTATCTCGTTGAACTATTTAAACAGTATGACCCTGTTCATAAAATGTCGAAATTATTTTAAGTATATCCCTTTTTACTATTTTTATGGGAAGGGATAGGGCCGTGTATGGTGATACACGTGCACTTTGCGCAACCAACGACATCTAGCGGCGTCGCGTGTATTCGTCCGGGTAAACATGTCAAATCAAATGTCAGTGGCTCAGCTGATCGGCACGCGCGACGTGTGCCTCGCAGCTTTGCGCGACCAGAATCCACACTTTCCCGACGGAACGTGATTAAAAATAGTACCGCGCGCATTTGGCCCACGCTACCACACTCACACAACTCAAGAGAAGCTTAAATAACTAAGGACATTACCCTTTTCAGTGCAGTGTTCTTGATATTTTGCAACTCGTTCTTTATAATGGAGAATTTCATCATTGTATCCGAAGAGAATATGGAGCTGCCAAAAGCGAGGCCGGGATAATCGGCGCATCTTCGCCTACGCCGGTTTTCTCTCTCAGCTAATACCTCCGTGCACTCGCTGGGGCACCTGAGCTTGGCGAGTTCAGCTGTCTCAGGGTCGTCATCGGAAATATCTAAAGGAGCTGCGGTAAACTCGGCACCGTCAGCGGCAGACCTTTCCTCTCTGAACGAGAATTCATCGTCCAAGCTGTCGAGGGAATCCGCGCTTTTCACTCTAGTTTCGAAATCAATTTCATCATCAGCATTGGAGCTGTCTTCGACTGCGTTTCGATTCGAAAGTGCATCGTCACTATTCGTCCTTGTCACTTCTTGAGATTCACTGACACTATTGACACAAGGCACAACATCGTCTGTTTGACTGTCTAAGGTCACTCGTGTGGACGGATCCGAGTTTGGGGGCGCGCTGGGGGCGGGCACCCGATCGCCCCTCAGCCGCGGGTGGTGTTGATGCCCCCTGCGCCGCACGGGGGTGCGCCCGTGGGCGTGGGGCGCGGACGCGGACATCACTACTCTCGCCGCGATCCGTCCGGCCGCGCAGCGGCGGCCGCCATGTTGACTGAGTATCGTTCGCGGTAACAACACGGCGGCGCTGTAGTCGCACTTTGACAGCTGCCATCTTTTGTTTTCAGAGAACTGTTTTAGCGATCAGGCCGTCCATTTGACGTTTTCAAGGCACCAATTTTCAAATAATTTGTTTTCAATACGGATTGATTTGTTGATTCGACATTGCATTACTTTAATTAAACTTTCAGTCATTTTGTTTCATTTGTATTATTTTCCATAGTGTATATATTTAAACCTTGTGTAATTCGCATTAACAGTTTTATGGAAAGCAGCATTCTTTACAAAAGCTAAGTCCGTAGGTGAGGCAAGCTAGTCAGACGTCTATTTATACCGAAATACCGGGCAACGGGCCCATATTAGGTGTCGAGCGCCGAAAATAACCTGCAGGCGCGGTACGTAACCTCACCGATCGGGATTTCAGTGTTCTGGCGTTCATACATCAACGCTTCAATTAATTGATTAAATATCGACACGGCATGATGTCGACGAGATAAAAAGTAAGTGCGAAAACGTAAATTTTAGATAGTATGACTACTTTATTTTATGCTCATTATATCGCACTTTTAATTCGAAATGAAATACATAAGAAACGAAAGCAACAATATAAGTCTACCTAGTCTAAGTCTAGTTTAAGTCCTAGTCTAAGTATGTTTAATAGACCTAAGGGTATTTATTCGTATAAACTAAATTTTGTAACATATCTCATAATTCTAGTTGTATTATCTATTTAAATTAATCCTTCATTTGAAAAACAGCAAATCTTCAATTTCACGCATTAAACTTAAAGCGGTCTTATTAAAGGTAAACACACTTCTCAGCTTATTTATTTATCATCTTGAAATGGTAGCAACCCTCCCAAGAATCACCACATGAAATACCACTTCTATATATTTTATATTAAATTAATAAAGATGTAGTACAAAGACAAGACATAGCCCAAAGACTTATTAAGCTGAAGTCCTAATAGGCAGAGCACATAGCCCGTAGAACTGACGACAAGTAGAGCAAGAAGGTTCTCGAGTAGAGGCCGCGTACCAGCAAGCGCAGTGCTGGACGTTCAAGGTCACGGAGATCTATTCTACCCGCTTCTGTTAGAGGGCTTTGGAAGTTTCTCGAAGAGGCCTATATCCAGCAGTGGATGTATCTAGGCTAATCATGTTTAGAACGACAACAATCGCATCCTGTTATAAATACAGTAAGATCCAGATAAGGCGCCGACTGGCGAGAAATTATTAGACACATAATGATCACTGTGACATTTTGTCGTTATTCTGACACGGGATTTCTTTAAAAAATCGATCTCAGTCGTAACATCTGCACAGATTGAAATTTTTCCTTAAACCCCTCGCAGCCAAAGTTCAAACCCCTTCCAGGCCTTCCCGAAGGTTCTAGAAGATGCGTAGGGTATTCTTTCTTGTTAATGAAAACACACATGTACTTACGTTCTGCAGAGCCTTTTCCTTCTCCTCAAGCTTGGCGTTGACCTGCATGAGGGCTTCCTGGGTCTGGTCAAGGTCGTTCTCGATGGTCTGGATCTTCTTCTGGAGCTGCCTGGCCTCCTCTTCGGCCTACCATAAACAAACATTATTTAGTTTTCCATAAATATTGTTCTAAGGTGAAATAATTGTTGGGGTGCCGATGAAACGGAATGCAAATGCAATTTGAACCATAAGTAATTTCTTTGGTTAACAGTTTTTGAAACTGTAAGTTAAATTCATTTTAAATCTACCTTGAAATTAGACTTGTTCTTATTTAGGGTCTGAACTGATAACTGTTGGTTTTATGTGCAGTAAATTATTTGTTTATTAAGGTTTAAATTTATTTGCTAGGTTTCCTTAGTAGTTTGCGAATTTATTATTTTTCTAGCATAACGTGCTATAAAAAGTTAATTATAACATAATAATTTCGATTAATATTATTATTCGTACGCATTGAAAGTATTATATTAATATAATTAATATAATATTTCAACTTTAACAAGTCTCCAATATTTTTATAAGTAACGCGTATATTTTTACCAATTATTATGTTGTAACTTAAATTGATTATAAAAGTTCCGTTCAAACAGTCAATTTAGATAATAGGTATCTATATATTAATTGCGTCAATATAGTCTCATAAACGATGTTATATCAACGTGTTACTCAACAGTTTCGTAAATGATTTTTTTCTTAATTAAGAAATAAAAAGCTATTGAGACATATTAAGAAATCTTTTTTTGATGTGTTTGTTTTATAAGCTAAAATAAACTTAGTCTACACTCCTCTACTATAATAGGGGCTTCAATCCTTATAAAATGTAATGTAAGCTACTAGTAAAACATACTAAGTACTTTATCTCTCATCACCATAAGACATTTAATGCTAAACATGTGGTCTGTTAACATCTTCCTTCAGTAATTACCTTATAAGACTGTATAACATTAATTTATTCTACTTATACAGTATCTATTTATAATATGGAACACGACATTGCAACAATTTATAAAAACAACTTCCTTCTCAGAATTAAATGGAGTCATTGGATTTTTATGGGTCATCCACACAATAGAAAATTCCCTGTTATTTATGTGGGTAAATTATTGGGAATTTAAATTTATTGGTAACAACTTTGTTACTGCCTTAAACATGGGTGTCATTTCAATATTATTTTGATGACAAAGTTTATTAAATTAAATAGCCAATGACCATTTTTGTAAATATTCGTTTTTTAAACTGTTAAACCGCGTCAAAAACCAAGCCAAAACCTTCTTTGTGGTCCACGTTTACCGAGTTCGATTTAGATATATTCGTCCTATATTTTAAAGATAAAAACTGTAAAATCGAGATATATCGAAATAAGGAATTGTAAGTGCGATCTCGTTTTCTGTACATATAAGTAATACATGCCGGTTGGCGTCCTTAGCCCTGACACGCACCGAGTTGTTCTCAAGGCTCTGTTCCTTCATACGTTTCAAATAAAGATACCTACATACACTTGAGCATTAATCACAATAATATATGGATATGATCTTTTAATACGAATATGTACTATATGCATCGATTCATCGATGACGCATCACAGTTTGAAACCATAATACAAATACGTTGAAATAATTTTACTGACTAATAAATACTTGTATGTGTGAAGAACTTGATAGATAATTTATATTTAATGTTACAGGAATTATAGTACCTAGAAAAATACTTTCAAATTTCTAATTAATTAAATACAACAGTCACATAGATACATAGTTCTGACCCCAAACTAAGATACAAATCTTGTGTTGTATCAGAATATTTTATTAATATACAATACAACTTTGGGAAAACTCACTTCAGTCCTTCCTTACGTTACATTGGATTCTTGTAACCTAGTCACTTAACTGCATATATCTTAAATATCTTATAAAATTTCAAATATCTTATAAAATTTCACCTATTTTCACCATAAATTAAAATCCTTTCAATCGTCACATTCTCACCATCAAATACAAAACAAAGCGCATTTTACTTATATGGACAGAGAGCCTGAGATGATAGATATGGGATATTGTCGGTGTACCTTTAAAGGTAGCTTAAAACGTGTGAGTATAAGGGATATTGTGGCTGTACCTTCTCAGCACGAAGGTTAGCGTCCTTGGCCTGCTGCTCGCACATGGCGGCGCGGTCAAGCGCGTTGTCCTTCTCCAGCTTCATCGCCTGCATCTTCTTCTTGATCGCGTCCATTTTGGCGGTTTGTTTGTTTCTGCTCCCCTAAATTAAAGCTGCAGAAAAATATCACATTAGTCTATGCTTTATCGATTTAAAACACGAAAGTGCCTCATACTTTTTGCTACTACCTCAAAATGCGTTTACAAATATAAGATTCTTGAAAAGTACTAAAAATCTAATAGTTATTGAATAGTTCATTCCTCCAGTAATAAAAGTAAGTGATTTTCAATGGATATTGCATTGGCAATAAATATTTATATTGAAATCACTGGCCAGTACGAAAGTAAAAACTGAATCATTACCAGAGCAAAAAAAGTATAATGCAGTGTGGTTGTATGTCAAATGAGTGGGTAAAGCGGGCGGCTATTTATGGTGCCAAGGGTACATTGATCTTAACCGTTGGAAGGGCTTGGTTTAAACTTTCCCGCCACAACAAAATGTAAAAAATTATACAATACTTTTTAAAATTAAGAATAAGATCGACTTAATGCTTTACGCATCAAGAAGTTTTATACTTTACGATGATAACCTTTTTGTTCTATTTAAAGTAAATTTCTAAAAATATCCCTAACAAAACAAAAGGAGACGGTACACAGCCTCCAATAATGAAGCGTGAGATTCCACATTTTCTATTTTAACCATTACGTTCATTTCTCGGCAGGAAGTTTGCAACAAAGTGCATGGCATCTGTAAATACTCTTACTAAGTGACTCATTGTACACATGTCAAGATTCACAGAACCTCATGGGGATAGAGAACTGAGTAAACGCTACTTATATTATATTGTTTTGTTTTAGTATGCAACTCCTTTTAAAATTACCTCCTATAAGCCAAAAGTTAATTATGAAAATCCCTACTACGCATCAAATACTAAATTTCGTATCGTTAATATAACTATGGCTTATTCCTAACTGTATGAAACAACATGTATGTTTATTTTATTTTTAAGTCTCAAATGCAAGGTGCATTCAAAACAGATAAGTTAGTCTTTCCACAACAATACGCATTTTTATTAGCCTATGGCATTTGGATAGTTTTATTGTAATCCCATCTATGCAATATCGTCAACATAAAATCGATAACATGTAAACGAAGGAAGAACTGAAAAGCATAACATTTAAGTCACGGTAATTACATGCTAATGGTTTACGTAATAAATAGTTAACCGGCAACAATCGGAACGAGTTAACAAGCGATTAATTTTTTTCTGATCGCCTTAGCAATGAGGTTTAGGGTAAACAACCTCTTTGTTATGACAGATGGTTATGTATTGACGTAAAATGTTAAAAACAATTATTTCCTATTACATGCATATAACATTTGATGCAGTGACCTTTTCTTTGCACTAAAGCCCTAAGTAACCTTTAATTGTCCATGAGTTACGGCAAACAATAGGTTTTTTTAATTGCCAAATATTGCCTATGATAGTAACTAAACTACCTCTAACTTTCTGAACAGACTACGGAGTGAATTAGGCAATAGGCAAAATATTTCGCAGTTCTGCTGCCTGCATTTTAAAATGACCATTGACTGCTTTCTGTCACGAGATTTGTTGCAAATTCTGATCACGTAATTTTCACTAAGTAGGGCGACGATTAAAAAACGCGGTATTTTTGCATGAATCAGTGGCTTGTGACTAAACATGGCTGCATACTAACGAATATATCTAATGATATAACCATGTATACGCTAAAATGTATAAGCAGGCAAAAGATCTCTGATTCAACCACCTGTGCAACATTTTTACTAAGAATGCAGCCTCGGAATGTTGTTTTTTGCAAGGACGCGTCATAGGCATTGATTTGACAGCCTCCATGGCAAAGATGGCACTGGAATCCGCAGATTTGATCCCTTTACGAACCTAATCTTTAAGTCACCTATAAGTAATGAGAGCATGAGTCCAAGGATCTTGATGATTATGAATAAAAAAACCTGTCTAAGAAATTCGGTCATGACGTTTTGATTTTGTTAAAAATTTATTTAACGACAGCAAATCTTCCGCAATCATCCGCAGTGATTCAAAAGAAAAGCATTCGCGAACATGAGTCACAATTCGCGATACATTTCAAAGGGTCCGGTCGAGTGGTGCGAGACTGCGGTCATCGTGCCCACAACGTACATTCCTTAACCTGGCCATGCGTATATCTACAGTACTTTTTAGATTTTCAAGACGAAATAAAGCTTCAATTTTATGTAGGTCATTCAATTTTTTACGATAGGCGATGAATGTAATTTATGGATATCCTTATTTTATTGAGCCATAGATATAGTTTGCATTCAATATGCATGCATGTTATATTGAACCGTTGTTTGCAAAATATGCTTAACGTCTTTTTAACGATGTATGTCATGATTTAATCTAAATAAGTTTTTTTACTATAAATAATGTACTTTATGTTAATAAAGACCGAAACTTGACAGCTCATTACTATAATGATCTGTTATATCAATTTACAAAAAAGTGACAGTTGTTGACATAACCTCTTGATTATACAAGTACGTACTATTTCAATTTGATTGGAAGAATAAATCATTTTTCAGTAATAATTTGTATTTTGTTTGAGTTGAAGTAAAAAGTAAACAGTTGTCTACAGAGGCAATAATATTACCATTCCTTCAAATCGTGATATTTTCTAGAAATACAAAGGCACGTCCATCAGACGTGTCAGTGAGTGCATCGACTGCGTATGCACAGAACAAACACATGCATTCCGCGCATATTTGCATTCACCAAGCGTCAGATAAACCCGCTCTTTTGTTGCATCCTACAATTAAATTACAATCGACATTAGCAATGATGATCACTTGATTTCCTGATCAATAAGAATCCTCCATTACCTTGGGGAATTATTGTATTGTAAATTAGAATAACCTAGTAACTACTAATGCTGATTATATACTTGGAGACGGAAATGAAGAGTCGTATTATACTTATTACAATGAGAATTAATATTTGTAATTACGTGAAGTAGACAAATGAAATAAGGAACGCGATAAAAGTCTTTAAAAAAATAGTATTCTAACGTCTTTCATTCGCGTAAACTTAAAAAAGTAATAAAGAAGATTTTTTAAAATATTTTTACTAAGTATTTATTTTCTTTTAAGATGAAAAAAAAATCTGTTTACTTTTAAATGTTATTTATATTTTTTTATTTAATTTGAAATAGGAAAAACATCCCTGACCATCATTAATATATGAGTGAGAAGCCGACTACATCCATTCAGATAGCCTCATGAATTGGATCAAGAATATTCAATGAACCATTACAGGCATACACAGTGGTAATCATGTGATTATACAATGTTGTATTGTTCACAACATAATTACATGGCTACGTGGCTATGTTGCTTATGACGTCACTGGATCAAGTTGGCTTGACTCCAAAGAAATATCTTTTAAAGAGATGAAAACTTGAGAATTCCTAGTCTTCTTACGTTCGTAGTCAAAATATCTCTACTCCGGTGAAAATACATCAAGTTATGTCTAGTGTCATTTGGTCACCAATTTCTATATTTTTCTTTAGGAGGTACTAGATAGCGGATAAGGTGATCTACATTTAGATCAACAAATGATAATACAGACTCATGGTCATGGTTATCGATCCCGGTACAAACAAGTTGTTAGTAACAACCTAAGTCGAGCATTTCCAATTCCTATCAATTACCTCTATAACATAATATTTAAAAAAATGTTATGCTTATTGACATTTTACGTCCCTTCAAAAACATCACCCCTATTTCATATATCTACTGTAATAATTAAATAACTGTTCGCCATTCAATTCATAGAAATAGGAATTATGGGTTGTGTAAAAATGTATATTTCGGGCTAACTGAAAGTGCCACGGATTATTTTTAAGATAATGATGTGATAGAATTTAAAACCATCTTTGATGACGTCAAACGGAAAGCTATCAAATTAAACGGGACTAATAAAGTGAACGCAAAAATTTATAAATTTAGTCTAAAGATATAAAAAGTATGCGTATGGACCATACTTTAATATAATAGGTACATGTATTTATTATTTTAAATGTGTTTATAATTCACGGTAACAAATTTAATTTTTTACATAAAACATTAATCAATTTAGCAATTAGTATTACTTTTTCTGTAAAATTACATATTAAAACCTCTTTCGGTAGTAATTGAGCATTTCGTATCGCAATAAAAGAAGCGAGACTTAAAATTATTTTTTACCATAAAAGTATAATTTCAATTCGTCACAACCTTGACTTATCAACAATTGTTTCGGTCTCAAGGCAGCTATCAATTTGCTGCTGTTTCGTGTTTTATTTTGAAATAGTTAGGTCCATCAGAGAGTTTTAAGCAAACTTAAACACAATATTAGGATAATTATTATATTATAATGAGCTAGCCATACTAAGATAAAAGCTATGAATATGCTAAACGCAAAATTAGAATTTATGTGTAGTGTAAGTGGAACACCAGCTGGCCTAAAAATCTACGCCTTGTCTAAATTTAACAGCTGAAAATAAAATAAACCCAAAATCTGACAACAGGGACGCGCATGCGCGTTAGATGTCTGGTACACCCGCGCAAGCACGCGATTGGCCACTCCCTGGCAACCTGCCAAAGCGCGGGAAAACTTCAGAATAGACCATCTCCATTGGTCGAAAGAATTTGTAACCGAGCACCGCGATATTCAAAAATAGAAACGGGGCGCTTACAAAATCACTGGCAACTCTACCGAACAAAATTCAATGGATGCCGATTGATGAAATAATATAAACATAATAACCATCATTCATTATTAATTAATTACTTATTTATACTATTTACATTACATTATTAAATCAGCATTTAACTAACGCAATGAATAGGTATGTGTTTTTATGAATATTTGTCGGACCAAAGTTTGAACACAAAACGGAACGCACTTAAAAGGACCACTGCACTATGCACCCTACTTACCGGAGGATAATTAATTTAAAAGAATTAATTCACCTTGAGACGAGAAACTAGGAAAAAACGCACAATGTTTTAGCACTTTACACTGAGGCACAGACAGAGCGTTCGTACTTACATGTCGAGTCGACGCGTGCTGTGGTGCGACTGGCGAGAGACGCGGCAGATCTCGCGGTGTCGCCTTACCGCCGCGAAAGGAGATGAGGTCGACCGTCTCACCCCGCTCCGGACACCGAGAATACAGCTCATGGGAAAGAAGCCTTCGAACACCGCTTTCAATACAAGGATTACGATACATACGAAGACGATGGCATATTGTGTATCTGGTTTTATTTAGGATATCAGTCAAACGTAAAATATGAGGAATAAGAGCCAATGGCAGACCATAGACCAGAAAATCCCAAACAAGACTCCTTTGATTAGGCTATGTTTAAGTATTATGTTTGCAAATACAGTACAACACCCAAAATTCGAAGTAATGATACAAAAGTCGTAACTTAGGTTACCAAACCGTGTTTGGTAACGTACGTAAATATTAGGCACGTTTTGTTTTTCTTATACGCGCAGAGAAAAAACGATAAAAAGATTACCACCTATTCTAGTAAGGTACCTCAGACACAAACGACTCAATTTACGATGTCTTAATCCGAGGAAAGCATTCACGAGTTTGTCCCTAATAGAAATTTAATAGTGCAATTTTATGAAAAACAAACATGTGTTAAAAAAACATCTCGCCGTAAGCTAGAAACTACAGGTTACGATCAAACAGTATTTATTTTTTTGATTAGCCTTAGAATTTAGATAATCTTCCCTCGCCTGTCTGCATAATGAATTCATTCATCATCTAATTTAATGAATTGCTTCGGTCAAAAAACTAAATTAAGTTGTTTGGAATGTTTTCTTCAATGTAAATAGCATTTTTGGAACTGCCACTGCAATAACAAAAAGAAAGGTGGCGGGTAACAGACTGATGAGGGCTGCACAGGACAGTTGGTACTTTCCTGAGGAGCCCTCCGCTCAGCAGTGCATAGGCTGGGTATATACTGCAATTCTATTTTATTTTGTTTATTTATGTCAATGTCACGTTTCAATAGAATTCTTCCTAAGCGTACGTCAAACTTTGTTCAGTCGGATTAAAAATTAGTTTGAAAAATCTTTACTCATTTTATTGAAAACAAATGTCGTGTGAACTATTAAGGTAGTAATGGTAATCATTCTGACGTGGTTCCAACGCAAGTGACCACAATAGTACCTCGGCACGAATTCGTCATAGCACGATAAGGATATTAATTCTGGTTAATTTGTTACAAGAGACGTTCACAAATTTGCCTGTTTCAATATTGTTTCACTGTTTAACCAACCATTGTTTATTCACGTGGGTAATCAGTTTTAACGTTTACCATTAATTGTTTTGGTTTCAGATTCTTAATTTAAAAGTTATTTTATACTTCGGTATGATATACGTATTTCCAATTCACAGCTTCTTTGTTTTTCTTAGAATCTTGTTCTGATACAAAGTTCCGTCTGCGCGGGATTTAAGGTTAATTAGGAATTCTCGGACTGATAAATATTCTATGTTCTGCTAGATCTCAATAATTACCTACAGTTTAGCACTTTGTTCACGCGCAGGATAATAATGTCACTTGTTTGTGATTTAAATATTTAAGTACGTTCAAACTTTAGACTAAAATATCGTATACCTGCACTAAAGAATCTGGAGGGTCTTGAATTCCAGGAAAGTGATATTTTCGCAAAATCTTAAAAATAAAAGTCCTTACTAAATTTTAATCGGGAAGATGTGATTGAAAAGCTACGATAAAATATCAGAAATTATAAGAGACTGTGAGATCCCTCATGTTTCACAGAAGTTTAACAAGTATTTGTAATCAACAAAACATTTGTCTTAATGGCGGTATTGCACTCGTAGGCTCTCGTTTACAATCTCTAACCGGCAGCCTTACCTACAGTTATTTCTAATAAATATAATACGTGCATTTTTTAGAATGGTAATGACTTCGAAGTCATAAATAACGTGTTACTAATAAGTAAACATATGCACTTTGACATCATCGACACATAAAAAGGCTAAGCAAAACATGACAGTTTACCTACTAATCTCATTGCAGCTTTTTGTATTCTTGTTTTTTATTACTTATTTTTTCGTTAAGCGGATTATTCTCGAGCAGTAGAAATCGCAGCCTAAGAATCATAGAAGATTATTAAAACATATTAGATGGCGCGATCGTATAGGCAGAGTGCAGCCTAAAATCTACTTTATTGACAAGAAATCGGACGGGTGTATCTCTATTGAGGGCTCTATTGAGAGCATCTTAGCAGGCTGCTTCCGACAAGTCCCTCTGGAGATCATTGGGAGAGGCTTATGTCCAGCAGTGGGCCTCTATTGGCTGATGGATGATTATCTTTAAATACTGTATGCTGACGACTGTCTCTAAAAAAAGTTCTTTAGGTGTTTTAAAATTTGCTGTAAAAAACTCATTGATATAAGGCATACAGGGTTGCTTCTGATAAAGCTTATCTCGCACATGTTAAAGCTAACTAGAAAATCTTTAATCGTTTCCATTATCATGCCGACAGCTCTGTGCGCAGGCATGTACTACTAGATCCGCGTTCGTTAAATACTTTCTCATTAGAGTGGCCTTATTGGTCTAGATATGTTTTTAGACTCAAAGTTCGTAGTCTGAATTTAAATATTTCGTAACGATAAACATAACAGTAATTTAAAACATGAACAAACAATAAAAGTAATGACCAAAGAATTGAGTAAACAGCCTTTGATGTTTAATTTTACAATGGGTGATAAAAAATTATATCATCATTTTCATCACTTATATATGTTCTAATGGTAGGCACGAGCCTCTTCTATAACTGAGAGGGTTGTTTTTATAGTAGGTAACGGTGCAAACTTAGAAACACTTGAATCTACACATAACACGTAAGTAATAATTTAAACCCGGAACCAAACGCCATTTATGCAGATAATCCTTGTACTATACTGAACTCTAAAGTAAAGAAAACGTTTATAATCAACAATATTACAATCTGGGTGCTGAGTCACCAAGTCTTAAGTAAACAGTTGACCCAGTTGGTTCTTTTAAGGTGTAAACCTTAGTTCCATTGTGCACGAGCGCAATTACGGCTCTTAACTGTTCAATTTTGTTATTTTAAATGTTTTGGTAAGGTTATTATCAAGTTAAAAATGGCTGAAAATTTATTTAGAGGTAAACAATCCTGCAGAATTGTCCATTAAATATGTATGTCGTTTAATATTGTGATGTATGAATTCTGAGTAATTTTTACAGTATAAAATAATAAAATTTACTTTTTGTGAAACTCGTAATAATTTTGTATTAATATAATATACATAAATCTAGTGACAGTCTTGTGATTGAATATACTACCAAATAATTTTTCATTCAAACAATAACAATTATATATCTTCGTTATTCGATAACAAAAGTACAAAGCTCATAATTGAAAGCGATGAATTTCTGAGAAACAAACGAATGTCTAGGTATCGATGACATGCTCGATTCGACATCTTATACTATTTGACACGTATTGGCGAAGTCAGCACAATCAATCGCCAAGACGACACGGACCGTGACCGTATTCACATCCAGAGCTTGATCAATCGCTTTCAGCCCCGTGGCGCAGTTGGCTAGACACCAGCTTGCGAAACGAGATGCCGCGGGTTCGATCCCCGTACCGAGACAAATATTTGTTTACAAGTCTGTGTTGTGAGATCGAAAATCCTCGAGTAGTTTCTGGTCTTAATTTAGGGTCATAATTGTCTATGTAACTGAAAGGTCTATTTATTTATTTTAGGGATTTTTATATAGATCTAAGGTCTTGCAACTACTACTAGCCGTGACAAGTAACAGCAGCCCGTCATTCTTGCTTGAAATTAATTATTGGCCGAACTTAAAAATTATTGTTGGTCGTATGATCGTAGTAAAATAAACAGGTAACATACTAGTGGCGAAACTCACCCCCATTCAAAATACTGGCTATTTCCCATCTTATCCTATTCAGCTATTCTGTGTAAATGACAGTTTAGGTATATTTTGAACACATATCATGGTATACATTTTAAAATTCTAGTTACTAATTTACTGTCTCACATCAGACGTATTGGCAGGAAGTATCATTTTAAACACAAGGTGCCAAGATATGAGATGTATCAGTGATGGGAAAAGTACACCTCCCACTCAAAGACAAAAACAACATGAATAAATATAGAAATTCGAATTCAAACACGCAATTAATCCTTATTTTACTACCAATATTATTACACGAAATTTCTTAAGTGTTTAGTGCGCCAACCTACACTATTCCAGAGTGTTGAATTAAGGCCGAGAAAATATTAGTTATAGAAGAGACCCAATGTCCAGCACTGAGACGTATATGGGCTGATGATAATGATGATGATTTAATTATATATCATCAGACCATATAGGTAGAGACATCTCACTGCTGGGCACGAGCTTCCTCTATAACTGAGAGGTGTTACGCCCTACCATCTACTGCTGGCTGTCTTATTTTCTGTCGCTTTGGTGGTAAATTCACTTCACTTCAGTTGGATATCATTTTCTGCGAAATCGCTAAGGAACGTAGACAAACGTGGTACTGAATTAGGGTTATAGTTTATGATAAATCTTAATACTGTCTCATTTTAGATACACCACCAAAAAAAGAAAAATATTTATCTCTATATTGGAACTCACGGCTGTTCGTTTCATAGCCTCTCCCGCCTCATTGCGCCACGTGGAAAGCAAAAATAGCTACAATGTAATGCTTCAACTCCAATATAGAACTCTGGTATCAACAAAAATTACCAACCTCAGATAGACCAACATATAAATTTACTATAACTACTATTTAATATAAATATATTTATTACCAGTCCCTTGTTTCAAAGCAAACCGGACTGGTTGTTATGATAAAACAATAAATTACCGCGCTAGTTAATAACAGGCGCCATCTAGTTATTCACTCGATTGAATTACCAAATATGGCTGAACGTGGAACAGATTCCAATTCACGGAATTATTTCGCAACAGTTTATTCAAACGGGTTACACAAAGGTGTTACTCGTATTTTTCTTAAAACACGTTTAGCATTATGTATAACTCTTATAATGTATTTCAAATTAAAATTCAGGTAAAATATATTCAATACTTATATTTTTAAGAATAAAAATAGCTACAAACGTAGGCATTACGCGTATAGTCATCCCATGTTTTACCAATAAAACTTTGTATGGAACGTTTGTTAAAGTTCTTTTTTATTATAACCAAAAATTATACAAAGACCAAAATAATGTACAGCCTGAAATTCACCTTATATTTTGAACATTAGCACACACACGTTAGCACACATATTGAACACAAAGGTAACCCCATCGAATGATTCATTTGTGCGTAAATCAGTTGTTTTTGAGTCATTTACTGAACTCTCGCGATATGGATTCCGAATAATTTACTCACCGTTTTGAAGAAATTATGACGCTGTTATTTCTAACTTAATGGGTCAGATATACGGTAATTTAATGTTCACAATTTTTCTTGTAATCTGACGTGAATTGCTGAATTTTCATTACTGTACGCAGGGTCTACAATTATCACATTAGGTACCTATAGGAAATTAAATGTAATCATCTTGATCAATCGACCATGTAATAGTTTTTTTCTATGATGGTTCACAGTGACTTTTATTTTACTTTCTATCCCCCTCGGAACATGCTCAGAAAAAACAGAGCTTAAAGTTGCCCGTACAGATTCTTCTTTTGATGTTCACTTAGGTGCGATAAGACATAGTATTCTAGAACAATAATATTTATTCTGTATATGAATTCATCACTACATGTACTAATAAAAAATCATGATTTTCGTTTTCTAATCGACAGTTTTCTACAGTTCTAGAACTAATGTTGTCTTTAAATCTATTATTACATTTCCAAGTTTTTCTATTATGTTCATGCTTCCTACACCCAATGTGGTAAAACAATTTACCCGGTCTGAGAATGTAACTCTTTAAAAGGATTGTGTTAAGGCGACTAGAATTAATCAATACTTCCTGCCTTACAACCGAAGAGAGTGATTATAGATTATTCCACAGCTCCATATCAAGGGCTAGTCATAATTATAAAATTTTATACACAAAGCTCAAAGAAATATATGTTTTAGCGCTCAGAAATTACGAGATGCTTTTGTATTATTTTATACTCTGGTTTATTGAGCTACCGGCTAAGAAAAGAAGAAAGGATTCGAGTAGAACTAAAACCAAGGGAAAAATTCCAAACCTATATAAAGTTTTCAGCATTTACAACAATATTATTCCCTTGAAAATGACTATTATAGGAATACCACGATAATGTTAAAATATTATGTTTTACTGAAATTACGACGGAGACAACGTATAAAATGTACTGTCGATTATGCTCTTTCAACCTGCTAAATCGAACAATGTTTTTGCCTACTTAAATTAAATTTAGCTCAGCTAGTAGATCAAACTTCCGTTTCACGTCATTCGCTACTGTTTAAACCAAGAGATTGCAAAAAAGAACATTGAGATATACAAATCTTATGTGGATAAAATAAATAATGTAAATAAAAGCAATTGCACCAATGAAATGAATAATATTTATAGAACCTATAAAATATCAAGTATATCACATTCATTCATTGTAATATTTATATAGCCGCCTCAATATCTTTATTGTACAGAATTTGACAAAGGCATTTTTCAGTTGCATTTTATTTCATATTGGCGCTTAAAGATTTTCAAGCTTCGATCTGCTATTGGTAATTTTTATGGGAACGCGAGACCCCCGGTCGCACACTTAAGCCATGGGGACTTCAAAATAGTACGATTAGACCATAATGTTTAAAGAATACCTACTGCATTGTCTAAAACCTATTACACATTAAAATTTAAGGGTAGCTTAAAAGGCAAATTCCATATTCTAATATTATTCAGCAAGCGTTTATAAAAACTTATAACGCTTTAAAAAATGATCAAACGTCTTTCTTATTTTTTTTTAATTTAAATTTCCAGGCATTGCGGGAATGTATTTTTGCTAACATTTTAGTTCAAAAATTATAACTACAAAGCCAAATTAAACGCGCTTTAAGTCTACGACCTAGTAATAGACAATCTTATCCGCAGATACTAAAATAAGCCCTTTCTATTCCTGTCCTTGCTAATGTGAGCAGCAAACGTACTTTTGCTTTCTTTTTGCCGTTTCACATTTGTATCTTCTGACCTTCGCAGCGGCACGCAGTTGAGGCAGACATCGCTCCATAGCGATAAATATAACAAACTGTGTAACCTATGAACATCCTCGTACGTTTTAAACAAAAAAAAATGCATTTGGGAAGGGTTAAATTTATTTTACATTACATTTTTATTACAAGCTTTTAAGATTAACGTACTCTCTGTGTGTACTTTCATTTGTTCTAACAAGTCTGTAAGCATCTAAAATACATCGATGGAAATGTAATCAAAATTGTATTAAAAACAAGAGTCATTAAATGCTCAGTGATTGGGAACGGATCCGGGTGCCGTCGGCGCATGTTTCTTGGAGCTATTTACGTACCGCGGCGCGTGTTACCCGCGCGCCTGAAATAACTCGCCTTTCGTCATACTGCATACATCACAATCCAGTTACAACATTCTTTTTATTTTATTTGAAACTTATTAAAGTTCTTGCCGAACCGTAGCAATTTTTTCATTGAAATGCCTTTAAGCTCAATGTTTGGAGTAATTCTTTATAATTAAATAATATATCTACTTAATTCTGTACAAAAACACGTTAAGTTTGTGTTGAGCAATGAAATTAAAGCTTATGTATGAATTACAACTTCAACCTAAGCTGTATGGCATTTAAATTGTATCGACCCAAGTACGGGCTGTACAAACGTGAGGTTTCACCTTTAAACAGCTGTCCGTAATCTCGACAATAACTCGTAATGTTGTAATAGCAAATTAATGGGACAGTCCATCGCAACCGTGGTCGAGTCGCGACGTCGACCTCAACCAACCCTGTTGCGAATGCTGACATATTTTCTTCCATTTATGGCGCTGGCAGACCCTGATGAAGTTTTTACGCCACAATACAATGCACATGTCCGTTTATAATTGAGTGTCATTGCAGCAATAGTTCAATAATATAAATAGCATATTGGGACTGCTATATAAGCAATATTTTTACTTTATTTAAATTAATATATCCCGTTTAAGGTATTTATAATGTAGAGCAGACAGTAAGTTCCCAACTAATCAACTAACTTTCAAAAGATTATTTTTAGATTTGTTTTAGGTCACCTTATTACCTTTAATTAGTAAATAAATGGTAGACCTATTACAATTCAGCATTAATGAGAACTCGGATCATCATAATTTTGAGTCTTGCTCTAGTCGCAACACCAATAGATATTTGGAGTCGTCATACTATCGTTATTAACGCCTTTTTTTATTTCATGACCTCCGACAACGGTATCAAATCAACAATTCCCGAACACGTTTGATATAATAATAATAAAACCAAAAATAGTTCTCCAACTGACATGTTACTTAAACGGGTTTAGGAGACTTGCACACAAAGGTATTCCATATTTTGTTACTAAAAACATATTCAAAATTTAGTTATAAGAAACGCAAAATACAAGTCATACTTTTAAACCCAGTTTGTTATTATAAATTGACACGGCAAAACGTTTCGCTGACAAGACCATATGTTCCAGAACCTTGCATCGCTTTATAAAGCTAATTTAGTATATTATTGTACTTGAGATCCGCAGTAAGATTTATTAGATGACTAATGGACCAGCTGGTATATAAACCATCGGATCACGACTTTATTGAAGGAGTAAGAACTTGTATCTAATCAGCGAATGACTGAGAAAGCGGCAATAATAAACTTCGAATAGAAACACTGAATGTTCAAATCCATAGTAGTAATGGTTCAAGGTTTATCTTGGCGGAGAGAATCAAGAGAATCTTGGCGGTCTCAGGTTCAAACTCTAGACACGCACTTCTCTGCCCTGTGACAGGAAGGCGTTAGAATGCACCATGGTCCCTTGGGGTCCCTGGGCGGGGCTGCGGGGGCAGCATGACAGTATATAACTGCTACTTGGGTTTCTTTCTGGTTCGTCTCATCCGTTGTTAGAGTCCTAGGAAAGGACCCAAAGGGGAAACTGTTCCTTCCCAATTATTCCTCAATAATATAAAAGTAGATAATAATAAAATACAAAGTGGCCATATCAATATAAAAATTCGCTTTATAGCCTCAAGGGAGTAAACAGGCATAATTGTATCTTTAATCAGTGAGTACCAAGTCGCCATACAAGTTACAAGTTTTTAATAGTAGCAATTTATTAACTCAACCGTCTTAAGCTTAACATCATTTTAATAACTCTTTTTGTCAATATCTGACATTTATTTACTATAAACAACGAGTCTATATATGGAAATAATTATATAATTTTTCTCCATATTTTGACTGAGCAGGCTCAAGTTATTATTTCAATCAATATGAAATATCAATAATCGAACACGGCCGGCCATGATTGTAAATAAGGAACACTCAAGTTTTTTCCTGCGCGTGAGTCATATCTCGGTCACAGTGTCGCGCCATTACCGCTGGGCTTTACTGGCATTCATCAGGCATAATTAAAAAAAGATGCAGACTCCTACGACCTCGTCGTAATAAAGGTCGTTTGATTCAATAATTGCATCTTACGAATTACCGATGACAAGCAGTCCTTGTAAAATTTCCAAATTTGTCTCATCAGTATGTAGGATTTAGGGTTAACGTAAAAAAGCCAAATAGGGATCAAATTACGCACCGTTTATTTTTTTTAAAGCGAGATAAACACTAAGCAAAACTTCATATTATTTAGCCACATTTATTACCACAATTATTCAACTTATTCCTAATTTACTGCACTTTCCTATGATATTCTGGCGTTGCGTTGCCGTAGTCTTGCAGATTGAAGAGGGTCGACCGATTGGTCACCATGTACTTGAGGAAGTCTTGTATGTGCGACAACACGTGCTGCAGAGATTTCTCGTCCAACGCTGTATAAGCCAACATCGGGCCCATTTTGGCGAACAAACGAAGCAAATGAATTGAACCGTATATTTGTGACATTGGCGTGTCGGGGTACTCTTGCAAAATCTCGCTGTATTGAGGTCTTTCGAACTTGTACAGAAGTTGTGACCCCAATGTGGCGTTGAAATACTCTTTTATGCCCTCGGTTATGTCGACGAGCACGGATTCTTTAGCTGGGGTGTGGGATTTGCTGGATTTCTTGAAGGCTAAATAGTTATCTACGATCTGGCTCACAGTCATCTTGGCGGGAAGCATCGCCAGTTTCTGCTGGCGCGTGATCACGTCCCAGTCGTCCACGAGCCACACTTTCAATTCTTCAGGGATCTTGATTTTCACTTCGACTTTCGCTAGGTACTGCTCCTCAGATTCGATTGATAGATCCAATCGGCCTCGTTTTTTCCTTTAAAAATACAAAAAATAGTTTTTTTAAAGTTCAATAGTAATAGTTGAATTAAATTTTATTGTTTGGATTATACTGAATACTGAATAGTCATCATCAGCCTATATGTATACATGTGGGAGATTTTTCTTAGTTCACAAACCCTGGCGTAAATAATGTAGATTATCGATCGTGAAATTCTTAAAAAATGATTTAGGACTGAAGGTTTGTTTAAGATAATTTTCTTCACCGTTAATGAGCATTATAATTCATTGTAAATGCGCACTTAACTTCGGCAAATCAAAGGTGTGTGCCTGATGTGGAATTCATTTTGATGCATTCAATGAGATTTTTTTGAGATTCAATTTGATTTGTTTTGACTGGGCACCTAATCCTCAAGGCCATCACTACTTGTAAATGTTGAATAATCCGCATTTGTTTTAACTTTTACTTAAAGTATCATAATATAATAGCATGTTTTTATTGCATATTTTTACTTTTAATTATAAATTAGATTTTTAATATTATGTGACTATGCAAAAGATATTTTATTAATTTTTAAATATTCTATATTTTTAAGCTAATTTGTCATGCCCAAAAAGGTATATGCTTATTACTCACTTGGGTTGATCAGATCCAGAATCTGCAGGTGTGTCTTTGCTTTGTGTTTTTGTTGCTTTAGCTGGCACCGGTGTTGTCTCTGTTTCTTTGCCTGAAAAAAGATAATAACATTAAAATCAACATGCACCTGCATACTGTCATTTTCAGCCCATATATATCCCACAGCTGAAAACAGCTGAACAGTAAATTAAAATAGGAAGTAACTGTTTTTCAAACATTATACAATTTAATGTGTGTAGTATTTGTAATTTTTATATCTTATGTCATAGAATTATATAATATGCTCATAGAACTATTAGAAGAAGAAAGTTCTAGTACAGACCGGCAGGTGTTGAAGCCCTTGATTCCTCTCTAGCCGGTGTTGCACTTGCTGCTGCCTCTGACTTACGGCCTTTGGCTCCAGCTAAAACAACAATCATAACTCACAGTCAAAATATGTTAAAATATCCACTGCTCTGCCATATACTATAAACAAATCAAATATAAACTATTCATACTTGTTCAATACTCTTAAAAATAATCTTCCTCCACCATATATTAAATTGCAAAAGTCAGTATTTTTAAACACATGTAGAAACACTTTGAAATTCCTAAATCCAGATATAGCAAACATTACACATTTGTATTCACCGGCACCTTAATATAATGAGAAATCTGTATTGATTGTATGGCATGTAACTTGAGTCAAGACTTTGATTACAATACATACTTTTCTTAGTCTTTACTGGCTGAGCAGAGTGAGCCCGCTGCACCTCCTTCTGTCTCTGGACATTAGCTTCATTGTACTTCAATACACGGCTCTCAGGCACCCATTCATCCCAACTGGAATCAATCATATTTATTGAAAATCATATTTATTGAATATAAAACTCAGAAATATAGGGAGTGAGAAAAAAAATAAGTTTAATTTTTTCAAACAATATAAGGTTTTATATTTGGTAAATTATTTGATACTTTCAGAAATTCACAGTTCCTCTAAGTCCAATAATTATATAACGTTAGCATCGGATGTATTACTCTCTACACCTAAAATTTATGTATTGCATAGGGAATTTATTTAAATAATAAAGTTTTAGCTACAAAGATATAAACAAAGGATATACAGAAATGTAATAGGTACAAAGCAAATATGTTTATAGAGATCCAAATATTGAATATACTTCAGTAACCTATTAAGTATTTTCCTAAACATCCTGAATGTAAAAAAAGCGTAAAGAACCTAGAGGCTTTTAAATTATGAATACGTTTATTTAGTAATAGTTCAGTTATAGTGTATTCTTAAATAACCTACAAAGGAAAAAATAATTTGATTAACTAATAGTCAACCTTTATAGAATGAAAAATTATGAAATGTCTTTGTTATACTTTAGACCTTGTTTTTTCTCAGACGGTCAACTATTGGCTTTTATTTAAGCACTACAGATATATCATAATAGAGCAGCTAAGACATATTTTATATTAAATTACAAAAGAAGAAACTGCTTTACTTCGAAAGTCACTTACATCACGTCTACTAAATATGTAGCCACTTACTTCTTGTTCCATCCGGCATAATGTATAAGATAACGAACGTGTTTGTCTTTTGTAAAAGAACTTTTGAGGCATTTTGCCTCGTAAATCAACGGCCCATGAAAACACAGCACTTTTTCACCTGTAACCATAGAAAACCGTATGTAACATACTTTCCAAAGGTATTGTAATATATTGAAGATACAAACGAACAATAAAGCATTATTTACAGAAGTTATAATTATATATTACCATCTGAAAACTTAAATTTCGGTGGAGCCATGTCTTCACATATTTATTTACAAACCATTTTACAAATGGCCGCCCGAGTTATATTACTTTTTTAATCTGTTGTATTTGCAAAAGTCAGCTATGTGTAAAGACGGATTTTGTTACATATTTAGTGACAACTATTTTTTTTAATTTATCATATATTATTTCTAAATAATGTAAAGTATAATTTTATAAATTTTTAATTTGGCCGAATGCATTTGACCGTGCTGGCTTCATAACTATGACAAGAGATGGCGTAATCGTCGTAGCAATTCAAATTTAATTTTTGTATTTACATTACTACATACTCCTTAGTCTAAAACACAAGTGATGTAGAAAAAACATTTAAAAGCGTCGATACGGCAATGGGCAAATGCTCTTAACACCTTTCCCCCATTTCGATGAAAGTAAACTGACAACGTGACATATTTACTGGTCTTTTATAATTTTCTAACAACTTAGTACTTACTTACTTTTATTTAAGGCATAATTTTTATATGCCTTTATAGATACTTAGGCACATTTTTAAAAAAATGTCGCACCCTAATGACTATTTAGAATTTAAGAAGATCTTTATATTATGAATAATCGATATGGGTTTAGGGAAGTGTTGCGAAATCACTAACTCAGCAAAAAATAAATGATAGGGAGTAATTTTCAGTTGTGGCAGATTTCCTTCCACAAGTGAAAGCTGGTGATATTTATCCTACCTGAGAGCTGAGCTACGTGGGGGTCAACGTTCTTGTAATCGCCGCGTTGTTTATATCGACATGGCATCGTGCAGTTTTTAATGTCAAACTAGTCTATATTGGCAAGCTATTACGAAGATACCTTCCTCGCTATTCCTTTTTTATTTGCTACTTTCAGTTTTTAAATTAAGTATGTACGTTGCACTAGTCAATCAGGTTTAAATAATAGTCTAGCTTACGAAGATTTAATGGATGGCATTAGCAACATAAAATGTTAATTTGTTTTCTATTTATAAAAGAGTAACCATCTCTGTAGTCGCCTATATTCGTTTAATGTATAATGGCCTAATTTTATTTAGCGTTAAGTGCAGATGCAATGTCATCCCAACAATAAGCCAAAAATAAAATCTAATTTAAAATCAGAAATTTAATGTTGCAGAGAGCGTAGTGTAGAATACCTACTAGAGTAGTGACTCTTTTTTTCAGACTTAATACGATTTAATAGCACATACAAAAGCAATTGTAAGGGTATTCGATAAAGAATGTTTAATTTGAAATATCGTAGAACTATTTCTTACTTCGTCTATCTCTAAGATACAAATGTATTTTATTTGTATATTGAATATGATTATTTTGACTGTGTGATAGTTGTATATTTGTCCTCTTGAATTATGAACTAACCATAATCAGCCCATATACGTCCCGCTAATGTGCACGGGCCTCCTCTAACAAGTATTATGAGGAGTTAGGCCTAAGTTCACCACATTGGCCTAGAGAAGTTTGCGACCTACACACCTAAGAAATTCTTGAACTCTTAGATGTGCAAGTTTCTTTACGATGTTTTCCTTTATCGTTAAAGCGTGTGGTAATTCATTAAGAGTAACTTCGAAAATCAAAGGTGTGTGCCTGGGGTTTAAATCCGGGTCCGTCGAGATTGTCGATCCCGCGCCAAAGCCATCACTGCTTTTATCTTTATCAAAATAACTTAAAACAATAATTAAAAATAAATCTGAGTGTGATTATTGTCATATCAACAGGGTACACGCCCTAAATTAAATATAGATAAAGCTCACAAACTTGTTTATAACTCGTAAGTTAACAACAACTTACATCATCATTTGAAGATAAATATTAAAATCAAAGCAATGTTGAAAAACTACAAATTATCATTACTGATAGGCGGGTATTAGTGAGTTTCACATAAGCAGCACGAACCACTGCGGTAATTAATAGAGTACTTAAGTACTTATAAATAAGAGTATTTTTTAATAAATCGTCTAAGCCTTTATTGCCATATTTTGGCGGCATTATTTAGAAATCGAAAAGAAAGAACATAACTTTTATTTCGGAATCCAGGTTTTTGTCCCAGGTCGGAGTGTTTGTAGTCTCACATAGTTTCTGATAACCTGGAGACTTGTATTTACTTAAAGTGCATGCAGAAGTTTACAACTGGTCTCTCATTCATGTCATGAATATATCCGCACAGTCTTACCTAGTTATGGCTAAACCATCGATCCAAAAAAAGTATTCATGAATTATACAATTTGGTTCATATATTTTTACGCAAGCAATACTGATCTAGTACTGTAAAATTCTAATTCTACCTTTCACGGTACAAAATTATCTTTAAATAAACATGTACCTACACTAGCACATCGTTATCATAAAACGTTAAGAAATATACAGCACTATAGCCAATTCATGCACGATATACACTGTATATTCTCGCTCGCAAAAAGTGTGTAATATGCAGGGAATCTAACAACAACCTTGAGGTCGAACTCCAAAGCGGTTCGGCCGGAGGCGCGGCCAGTCTCGTCGCGTCAGCTGGACGTGTCGCTAGTATTCTTGATTGTACATAAAAATGTCGCAACAAGGCCCGGCGTTCGATGTCAACGCTATGACGTTGACGCGGTGGGTGCTGGCTCAACAACGGACGGCGCCCACCGCCACTGGAGACCTCACACAACTCCTCAACTCCATACAAACTGCTGTGAAGGCCATACAATCGGCGGTGAGGAAAGCCGGCATCGCTAAACTGTTAGTAACGTTTTCATATTCTGATAAACTCATTTCCCTATTCAGCTGTGCCTACAATATTTTTTTTAGTATTTTATGACGTCGAATGATGATAACGGACCAAATTGTTTCAACTTTTTACTGTTGGGAAAGTATTATGTGTCAAGAATGTAGGTGTTGCGTAAAGTATCTAATGAAACTTGCTAACACTTAAGTACAAGATATAACGTTATACAGTAAACAAAGTTATTTGCATAATTTCAATTGAAAAGCTATTTATATTTCACTTAATGTTAATTTGCATTCACCGACGTTAAGTATCGGTATAGGTAAATTTAAATTTCCATTCATCAAAGATACAATATAAATAAGTACCAACATGTCAGTTTATGAATAGTTTTCATACTCTCAAATTATAATAAGTTAAATAATACTGCTACAACGTGACATGACAGGATTTCATCATACAGTACAAACAAGATACTGATTTATTTTGATAAGATTTGACATACATAGAACACTTTGGAAGTCTTTGGGGGAGGCCTATGTCCAGCAGTGGACGTCCTTTGGCTGATGTGTGTGTGTGTGTGTGACATACTTACAGTAGTTAAACTACTATAGTGTAAACATCAATGTATTTCCTTTTCATAGTCATGGAATCTCCGGCGACACGAACGTGCAAGGGGAGCAAGTCAAAAAGTTGGATGTATTGTCCAACGACTTGTTTATCAACATGCTAAAGTCATCATTCACTACCTGCCTACTCGTATCTGAAGAGAATTCATCCGTTATTGAGGTAAATATCTAGCATTTTTCTTAATTAACATTATTACACAAAGGCATACCATGAATGCCATTACTATGACGATCTTTGTTATTGCAAATACTCGAGTGATTTAAATGGCATAGCTCATACTACACTTTTACTTTTTATAAACCGGAAAAATATAATTGTCGATTTTAATGATGCAAACTGGTTCATGTCGAAATATCATCCAGTTCTAGTTGATCTACCAACAAGTTTTAGTACTGGAATTTGCAATAATGGAATCGATATGAACATACTTTTAACCAGAAAACGCTAATAGGACACGGGACTGCTATTTATATTATCTTAGTCCTAACTTAACTTCCTCTTCGAGATATTTTATTGGGCTCCTTTTATTGTTATATTTTAACGAACCTTGAAAGCTAGCTATTGGTTTTCCAAAGATTGTAGGTGTACATGGGCGGTAGTAAACAATTCCTAGACGAGCAGAATTAATGTAATAAAAAATATAAAATCTAAATTGGAAGTTAGTTCAAATTGGAACTTACTTTATCACCCGGGGTAACCTTTAGGACGTTCTTGTTAAAATATTATCAAAGACGTCATTGAACAATAACATCGTTTTAGTAAATATTTTTTGTTGCTCGAGTTTCACACTTTTCTATCCATCCTATCTTCAGGGTCATAAGGCATTGACTCATGATAACAAGATCAGCTTGGAAGAAACAATTTAATTGATAGGAAACTTTGTACCCAAGTACAAAAGTCCAATGGAAGATGCATATGATATCATTAATATTCAAGATTGTTTACCATTTTGCTTTGGAAAGGAAGATAAATGTCCGATATTAATATCGACAATGCCTAGAAAATTATATTTTATAAGTATATTAAAATATTTTTACAGGTGGAGACAGAAAGAAGAGGAAAATACGTAGTGTGCTTTGATCCACTGGATGGATCATCTAATATTGACTGCTTGGTGTCCGTCGGATCAATCTTCGCCATTTTTAAGTAAGACAGAATTTCCTTACCTCCGAACCGCACAATACACACTTTTACTTCTAGACCCCAATTAAGCCTTTGATCTTCAAAAGAAAAATAAATGTAAACAATTCGTATCATCTATCTAATTATGTAGTCGATAAAAATACCCTAATAGTAAAAATCATACTTGCAGAAAAAAATCTAAAGGAGAGCCCATAGAATCCGATGCATTACAGCCAGGCCGGGAATTGGTGGCTGCTGGGTACGCGTTATATGGATCTGCAACCATGATGGTCTTGTCTTTGGGAAAAGGCAAGGGCGTAAACGGATTCATGTACGACCCCTCACTTGGAGAGTTTATCCTCACAGATCCTAACATGAGGATACCTGAGAAGGGAAAAATTTATTCAATTAATGAAGGTAGGGATGGAGAATTTTTTATTTTTCTCTTCAATAAAATTTTTCAATACCTATGGATACTTACTTAATTTATCTTTAAAAAAATATATTGTTTTTTTTCGCAACTTCCATCAATTTCGTATCACAGGTTACGCAGCGGAATGGGAAAGCGGTCTCAAGAAGTACATAGAAGACAGGAAGCAGCCAAAGACTGGCAAGGCTTATGGCGCGCGATACGTCGGCTCTATGGTCGCTGACGTGCACAGAACCATAAAATATGGCGGCATATTTATGTATCCCGCCACAAAATCCGCACCCAGTGGAAAGGTAAATTAATTCTGATCATTCCTGCAAAATTAATTAAACATAGGTTTATATGAACTGACACGTTTATCCTAGAAATTCGGTTGTATAATTGCATATACTTAACTGTTGGTTAATGCATCAGACCTGAGTGTTGTCCCTTTGACAGGACAAGTAAACTGAACTTCAAAAATCCTTACTGTAAACTATCTACGCATTATATTATTATACCTTTTTAGAAATAAGTTGAAATAAAACTCACAAGTAACTCTCATATAAAGTTTTACTCTGGCTAGTACACCAAAACGTCAACTGTTTACATACATGGTTATTACCTTACTTGCGATCTAAAAAAAAATGCATGACAATGAAAAAATATTTATAAATAAATAATAACCGCTCAGATTTTTACATGCTTAATTCCATCTCATTCATCTTTCAGTTACGTCTCCTCTACGAATGCAACCCAATGGCCTTCATAGTGACTGAAGCGGGCGGGTTGGCGACTAACGGCTCAATACCTATCCTAGATATAGTGCCAACTAAAATACACGAGAGGGCCCCATGTTACCTCGGCTCGAAGCTCGACGTCGAAGAACTAATGCAATATCTGAAATGATTTTTTAATTGTACACAAAAAAAGACTAATAAAAAGGCTGACATCTAGTCTAAAATTTCGTACTATATAACACACAATTATCATATAACAGTCTTACTTAAATGTCTCATGTTGAGGTCAGGATATTTATACGCGATCACGATATTTATTGTATGTTCCATGAGCATCAGCTAGTCACTTTCTGTGATATGCAAGGGGTAGGAAATGCCACTATAATCAAAACATACAAAGTCTTTTTACCTCCCATTACCATAAGTGCATATTCCAGTCTAAATTCTTATGTATCACTATTTTGTCCACATATTCTATTGGTTATAGAAATATAATCTTTAAGCGTCTCCTCAGATCTAACTCCCTCTGTTTTATATACTTTTCCTACTCCATTATCAGATAGTGACTAGCTTTGGCACTGAATTTTTAACACAGAATTATACATCTTACAATGCCACAGGTCGATTAATATATTACGAAATATAATAAAAATGCATATTAAACACACAAGGAATACAATATATCTTTATTAAACAATATTTCTTATCTACAAACTTCATTTGAAGTTGAACTCAAGTATCATTTTGCTATTATATCTAAAACCCAATTGGACGTGGGTCAAAGAAAATTAATGTCAGACCGGAGACCGGCTTTATCCCATAAATTATAATATATGAAGTATTTTTTATGTCTCTCCTCACTTTACTGTATACTCTAAGGTGAAATCCTGGCAACTCTTCATCAATTAGTGTTTGAATATGGCATTTTAATTACATAATATGTAGTGTTGGGTAAAAAGTAATGTTCAGTGCTGTATAGTGCAGAAAAAATTACGTGGTATTTTATATTCAGATCATGTTCCTTTCCCAACGTCCAACCAGGCAATTACATAAGATAAATCTTCAACCGTTTACTACCGTGTAGACACCTAATGTGTTCAATTCTATTGTCTATCGATTATTCACACCTACTGGCAGTGCACTGTTCATAAGCTTGTGCAAACTATGTGAAAAGCGCAAAATAACCTTAGAAATATTGAGAAATTTGTATATAATTATTTGAGATGTTTTTATTTCTTGTCCATGATGCGTAATAATGATTTACAATTGGCAACCATTGCCTGCAAATGTCGAATGTTTTGAGATCATTACATATTTCTTTTTTGTTATGATGATATCAAAAACTTCTTATTGGAAAATTTTGTTACTGCTCTATTGCGTCAACTGTTGTAAGATAATCATAATCATTTCTTGCCTCTCAACATTTTTTCCAACCAAATCACCTTCTATTAGTCCTCAACGCAGTCACTGCATTCATCCCTTTACAAATGAAACTTAATTACATCCTTTAGCAACAATACTCCCGGCAATATTTCCTACAATTCGACATCCCATCAACGGTTGCAACCACAACAGAAAACCAAGAACTTCCACTAGAGTACATGGTGTATATGTGAGTATCCGCCCGCTGGTGTACTATGGGAGGTGGATGACGGGGGCGGCGCGCTGCTGCTATGCGGTGAGCGCGAGGAACTGGTGGAACACGTCCAGGATGTGCGGGTCCAGGTCCTGCGTGAACAGCAGCGTCTCCAGCGTGCTGCTGTACTTCTGCACCTGCTCGTGGTGCTAGGAATTTAAAAATTTACGGTTAAAAAATTGCTAGGGCCTTTAATTTGATGGCACTGGTGAATTAAGATACCGATTAGAAGATTAAAATAAACTTTTTTTGTGTATGAGTTTATTCTTTCTAACATCACTATGCAAAGACATCTTACATTATTAATTTGACTTTGACAGAATTAAATTACAATTTTTAGTACTTCACAAAGTTGAATTGAGCAAATATTTCATTTAGAAAATAATTAAGCAAAACAATTACACCTCATTAAAAGCAATCCAATCTTAAAATCGAATTTAAAAATCCAAAATTTACAAATAGTTTGTTTTTTACAAAACAAAAAAAAATACAAAAACTTCTATTTGTACGTATAAGTAACGTACGTAACTTATGGTAACATAATCGTTCCGCACCAGTCAATCAACAACATTTAATGACACAGCAGTATGAGTAGCACGCCACGGTATACGCACCACGAGGAAGACCTGCCGCAGCCGGCCCACGGTGCTGCGGTACCAGTGCGTGTCGGGGTCGCGCGCGTCCGTGTCGCAGCGCACCAGGTGCTCCGACAGGATCATGATGAACCGCTGGAACACGATCAGGAACAGCCGCTTCTGGTCCATGTGCGCAGCCTCCAGCCGCTCCTCCATGCGCTCCACCGTCTAGGGAATATCAAACTCTTAGGAGCCTTTTATATTTTTTTCGAAACCTACATCACTCCATCAAATCATTAGCTTCCATATATATTTTTTCCCGAAACCTAAATCAGTACATCAAAGCATCAGATCCTATGAAATTTTCCCTCGAAGCCTATTGTCGTCCACAGTTTAACGAAGGCATCCCCAGGTAAGCGCTAAACATCCCGAGATCCCATGTGTTTTTTGTCTCTCATCTATGAATCATGATCAACATCAACAGCCCGTATACCCCACTGCTAGGCAAGGACCTCCTTTATCATAGGGAGGGTTTAGGCTTTAGTCCACCAATCTGACCTAGTGCAAGTTGGCGGACTACACAGCCAAGTAATGCCTAAGAACTTTTAGGTCTGTAGGTTGTATCATGATGTTATCCGTCACCGTTAAAACTAGTGATAATTCATTGTGAATACACACATAACTTAGTAAGTAATAAAGTAAGACATGTGTGCCGAGGGTTTAGACCTGCGACTGCCGAGATTCTCGACCGCGCACCTTAACCTCGAGGTCATAACTGCTATTCATGAATATGAATCTGAAACCCTGTATCCAAAATATTACCCACCTCTTCTGTGGGCTTGTCTTGATCCTTCTTCTTCTTATTTCCCTCGTCCTCAGAATCTGAACTACTGGAATCTGCTCTAGCGAGTGCTTCTCTTGCCTCTTGGAGCTCATCACCTGGAATGATAATATTTAGATACTGTTGTCTACAACTTCCTTTATATATATTTTTGGTGCCAACAACCTCTAACTAAACTTTAGTACTGCAAGAGGAGTTTTTGTTATTACATTTGTTTTAGGAGCCTTTCTATTCAATTTAAAATAAATTGTAACTACCAGTAATGAGTAACGACCTACAACCTTTTTTAAGGTATAATTTCTTAATCTGCTTCTTATAACGAATATTTTAAAACTGAACAACAGCAACCTGTCTGTATTTTAAGAATGTCTTAATACTTGTTTTCTAAAATCAAGTCCTATGCCTTTTTTATTTCGACCACAAAAAGCAAACTCACTAAGCTTCGAAACGTGTTTGTTCATCTTGTCTATGGTGAGGTGGAGCATCTCCCAGAGGCAGCCGTGCGTGAAGAATGGCGCCATCTCCTTTGAGAAGAGCCACGTGGCCACAGCACTGCACTCTACTATCTGCGTCTTGAGCATCTTGTCTACTAACACACACACCATCTGCGCGTGACGTTGCCATAACTCCCAGACGTTCCGCAGGATACATATCTGGGCTTCTTCCGATTCCGCTAATATCTGTTGTGTGATTTCCATTGGTTAACAATTACTTCGGTTGGTGTATTTAAATAGGCAAATGAGAAAATTAATACTATTATTGTCGACTTGAATAAAACCTTGATGTTAGCACTATTTCATGAGACCATATTATATTATCCGTTTATCAGCTGTAAAAGACAAATTGCATAAAAAATGATACTACATACTATTGTTCTCAAAATTTTTTTAACCAAAAATATTCAAAGAAATAAAAATTCAGTCTCTACTTTTAATACGCACAATACAATTACTAAACGACAAAAGTCTAAAACCTAACCACCATTCTACACAACAGTTCTAAATTAAACAAACCCTCACCTTAAACACATAATGGAACTTAGACAAGGCAGCAAAGCTGTGAGATATACTTTTGCTACCCAGGTTGAGTAATGTCTGGACGAACACGTCTATTTTGAGTGGGTTATGAGGCGCCGCCTGAGTGGCCGCCTGTTCTCCTTCACGCAGGGGATTGGGCAGTTCCCGAAGTACGTTAAGAGCCTCTTCTGCAGTACATTTGTTGCGAACGCAGATAACGAGCTGATGTGCTGCCTCTGTGCCTGGTAGTGACGCTGTAACAAAAACAATTTAGACATTTGTTTTTTGTTTTTGGTTGTTACGGTTCTACTACAGTACTCTACAGAGTAAAGAGTGCCTAAAATATCGGGTTGTTTTTCTTTAACGTTACTATAACGAAAGTCTAAAATTTGGTCTTGGAAGAAACAAAACTATCTCTACAAGTAAGGGATATCATGAGTGACAAAATTAACTGTCGTCTATGTGAATTGGATTTCCATAATGGGACAAATATGACGCATGATTGTGAAAATTAAACACATTATAAATTCATAGACCTAACACAATACAATACGGAAGTGTAAAGTAAGACTCCTGTTTTGAATATTTAAAAGTATTAAAACTTCACATTCTTCATAATCCTAATTTCGACATTAAAACTGTTAATACAATATCGAGATATGGATGAAGTAATACCAAACTCTTACAAAATACGACACAAACACTATAAACAAACCTCCTTCTTTGAAATCTCGAATCACATAATTCATAAAAACGATAAATCAAAAACGACCCTACAATTAACAGTTGTCAACACATATCTTGCAAAACGCCATATTAATAACTAGAATGGCAACGGCATAAAGTCTGCAATTAGCAACGATGGTGGAGATAAAACCAAAGCCGTTGGAACAATATGGAAGGCATAGTGTTGCGTCAAGTTACACAAACGTAACTACGGTTAAATTCTTGCTCATGGGAACTGAACGAGCATTATATAGCACAGTCATAATTGCCTTATTTATTAAGCGATTGCTTAGAGACAGCAACCGTCAGCGAGCCGGAGTATTTTGTTTAAGCGTATTTTTAATGGTTGGATCCATACTATAGAGTGTATGAACAGTAGTAGAAATAGGTCTTCTGATACTAGTAACTACTGTTTAATCTATCACAGTCAACGCGCAATTCGTTCGATGTTTAACCCAATAAGCATCAATATTGAAACCTTTTCCCTTTTAACAAAAATTGTTAAAATTGCTCATGGTTTTTCCTACATTTGCGTGTCTGTATTACATCTATCACTGACTTATAAGTCTATATTCTTGGACAGATTTTTCTTGTCAGGGTATCACGTAATTTGATAAAATTTCAATATCATTGATTTCTCTCCCCTTTTCCCATTTGAATCATCATATCTCCAGAAATTACTCTCACTGGTAGTCCATGTATGGAGACAAATGAAGATGCAAATCGACGCTAGCACATATCCGATTAAGAAGGAAAGCAATACATTCCCCACATGCAAGATGAATGCAATCATTTATCAAAGCAGTTAATATGTCAATTGTTATTTTGTACCTAATGAACAATAACGCAAGAACAATAGCAATTATAGATGAAGCAGAATTAGGTTCAAAATGGAATCTAACGTTTAAAGAATGAAGTTACTCTTTGATAAGAGTGATTTTGTAATAAGTCGAATAATCTAGGATATGATTAAAATTTCAAATAATGCCCTAAAAATTTGAACGACGATAACGTGTACTATGAAAGAAGTAAACCAGATTGGCTCGCAGCCATATAATAGTTATATCTTTAAAAACTTTTTGAGTTACCGTGAGATTTAAACAGCCATTCATATGTATAGACAACAGTTAGAAGTCTATATGTTTTTTTAGCATCAAAATCACAAAATTTGTACGACATTTCAAATTGGCTAGAAATGAACCGAAGACAAAAGACCTCCGCCAGTCTCATAGACCCGATAAAATGTGCCATTAATGACGTTACTCGCACCATACTATTAATTAAAAATTGATTAGCGTTTCCCAATACTTACAATGTAATTACATATTTAATCAATTTGCAATCCTAAATCACTGTAAACGAGCGTCTAACATTCCACATGCGACAAAGTTACTGAAAAAACCAACAGACTATCCACGAGATGGAAAGTAGGCACGCGACACAAGGAATTTCACTCGAACGCTCTTCGCGTGGACAAATGGACTTTTTCTACGGACGTCGAAATACAATGAGATATGCTTCAAAACATTATGCATAAGACTAGTTAAGTCAATAGCAACTAATTACACGATTGCGGTGTTAGTTGCGTGATGGGATAATCTGCACTAAGTAGCATTTAAAATCTGAATAAGATAAAAATTAAGTTACATTCTAGCATTTTTCAGGAAACTAAAAAATCAACTTTCTTGATTGGAGAAGACGACGGCCGCTTATTACACGCTTTTAACATTTTGGTAGGATTACAAACTTATCAATTAAAAATAAGGTAGACTGTGAACCTATTGATTTAACGTCAATATAAAAGTTTATAGTTATAATCTGTCTTTTATGCAAATACAAAATATAACCATATTCATCTTCATAGTCTCATAAATTCGAAATTGCCAGACATTAGAACTAAGGACGAGAAATATTACAAAACCGACATAAACGATTCGTATGCATAAATCAATTTCGCGCCACGAAGCGTAATGTTTTACAGAGTTATGACAAGATCCATCTAAGGAGTCGTTAACATACGGATAGGTGTTGTTGCAATTTCCTGGCGCACATCAAGATACAGTTCCTACGAGTACTCTTCACACATGAAGCAAAACTGTGAGTACAAAAAAAATTCAATTGTTTTAATTTTATTTTTTTTTAAGCTGCCGATTCCCGCGACTTTGTTCCAATGATTTAACCTTTGTGTGAGCAGTGTACTAGGACACTATAATGTATGTACGTATTTTGTTATTCTTTTCTGTGTTCTCCCCAACAGTACCTTTGCTTCCCTGATCTGTTCTTTTTCTTTCTATAGTTAATTATGATATTTAGTAATTATGATATTTACAACTCAAATATAGCTTCCCCATTCCCTTTCTCGTAAAAAAATATAATAGTACGATTCTATAAAAATAGCGTTTTATTTACCTGACAAGTCGTAATGGCAACAAAATCGCTTTATTAGCTTTCCATTGCTGTTTTTACATAAACCACTGCCGGTTATTTATTATGGCCACATAACACACGTAACTTGTCGTTTCATAATAACAAATCATATTGGTGCGTTACTATTAATTGTCTTTGTAAATACAATAAACTGTTGTGTGTTTCAAGTCTGCTACGTTCATTTATTGATTAAGTCCATCATAATTACCATATTTTTTGGTAACAGAAGAATTATTTCCGAAAATAAGATTATTTGTTTTAAAGTATCAAAGGATTTATTACATAAAGTCGAACGGAAATACTACTATTTAATCATATAACATAATTTAATAAATGAAATAAAATTTAAAATTTTGATATGAGACAAGTTTTGGGTCCGACTTTCATCAATCGACCTTTTCATAACAAATATCCATAACATGAGTAAAGCGAATATCACTAGATTACAAACGATCAAACTCAAGTAAGATGCAAACGTACACGTTTTTCATTTCAGTATATAGTGATCAAAACTAACCGAAAGGCGACTTGACAAACATTCCTGCATATTAACAAAATCGAAAGGCGGAAACCGAATTTCAGTAAAATTATTAGGAACGTACGCGTGTGCCTGTCCAGTAAATACTAATATGTTGGAATTCGTGTGCAGCCAAATACCGATACGGTGAATGATTTTGCTAAGTATTTTCCTAGATTAAATGAATTTTGAAAAGTAAAGTGGTTTTTTTTATAATTTCTTGGTAATTACAAACTTTACCAAGAAGGGAATAGGAGGACAATGTAGTTATTTTGGAAAGACTTTTACGTTTTAAAATGTTTTTTTTGTACATTGAAGTTTTAAGTAAAGCTTTTTTCATTTTATAAGAAGTTTTGCGTCAACCTTTCACGCGGAAAAATATAAACTTGTTCTATACTTGATAGATTGTAAAACGCGCGAAATTGTAAACATTTTTTTTAGATACGTAACTTTCCACGCATTATTTTAATACAAAGCAAAAACTATGCCTATAAACTCCAATTACTACAAAGCCTAACCACAACGTCCCTCTCTACATTACTCTTATGAACCCCTACCAACAATTCTTTGCACCGATTTACATCTAAACACGCACTCGCGTATTAATAACATATCATAGTAGGGAAATGTATTCGGCGGGGCATAAGTACCCAGTGACAGTCGTGAAGTGGCTTCCTTGGTACCACGAACAGAGGGGATGAAAACTTCAGCCGCCTGCACTCAGTGCGCGCAGTCGGGGTGCGATCGACGCACGCCGTCGTATATACATTTTTTTTTTTATTTTTAACACAACGAGCGGAACTGACGTGCAGTGAAATAGTGATACAAACATGAGATCCGCTTTGCTGTGCGTTCTCATTGCGCTAATTACTGTGAGTATATGTTTTTGCACCGCGACGCGCTCATGAAAATACGAGAAATTTTAATAATCACACTGTGTTGGAATTTTAACGAATTTTCTAATCGCTTTAATTCATAACTTCTTTGTAACACAGCAAATTGACGATCCACCTGATGCTAAGTTCGGTGTCCTACTCGAGAGCTAGTTTAATAACCTCATGCTAGAGCCGATTATCTCTCGCTGATGGACACAATTATGCTGTGAATATGCTGATTAATACAATGTGAAAGTAGTTATTTTAGCAAAGATAAGGCATTATTTGTCGTGATCAAGATTCTACCTGAAATAACTGTATAAATCACGATACATATCTTGTATTTAATAAGCTTTTGAAATATTAAGAGCATTTAGGATTTTATTTTTCATATTTATTGTGCATACAAGGCATTGTCATTTTAAATTAAAATCAACCTCAATAATTAGACTTCACTCGCGCGGAACAAGAGTGCGACCTATATTTCCCGGGTTGGATTCTCGCTTTAGGAGCAGCACCACTATGTTAAGGCTCAGGATTTGGAAATGTGCCCGAAAAATGAGTCCAGTACTTTTCTATGTTGGGACAATCGAGTGACTGTAGATGAACATTTTGTCCAAATAAAGCATTAAAAATCCGGTGTCTATCATCTCTCTCATCAACTTCAGTTGCAAAACGTGCATGGAGAAATGCACCTTTGCCTATCCCTTCGATTTCGAAATGTAACGTTTTCATTACGTTACACATTATACTTTGCTACACAAATTCAAATTTTAACTCAAAAGCTTAAAGCTTAGGAAGCACACTTTAAAATAAATGCCTTCCCAAGTGAAGCGCAGATAAAATGCCTGATATAAATATACTAACAAATTACAAACAATTAGCAATAGTAAAAAACCAGGGAATTAAGGCATTGTTTACGAGTTCAAACTCAAAGGCCGGTAACGCACTAAAGATTAATTTCTGAATCAGGAGGCTTACATGCTCGTTTGTCTATTTGTCCATAAAAAAAAAAAACAATTTTTGTTGTCCATAAAAAACACTTGTTTTGAAGTTACAAGTAGTCAGTAATTATTATTGCAGAAAAAACTGTCACACAATGAAGTTTTGAAAGAAAACACCGTCAAAAAACCTGCACAGTATGTAATCTTTCATAGGAATTCTAAATGTATTTGTAATTTATTATCACGAATTAGACTAGAATTGTGTACTAAGGTCTTACTGTTCTACGTGGGACGTTTATGGGCTGATATCACATGAAACTAAAACAATCAAATTAATCGTGGAATTCTTGAATTTTGTTAACCAAATTATTGTATTATGAATGCAACTAATGAATATGATACAAAAGGCAATGACCTCATTTTACCTATTGTGTGTCTATGAGAAGTTCCCATACAAGTGGAGCGATCGAGCTAAAGTCTACGGTGTGATTGTCAACGCGATCGAGCGGGAAAATCATAATTTACTATCAAATCTGAAGTACCTTAGCACCTCACTCTCATCATCATCATCAAATATATGTCTCAATGCTCGGCACGGACTAAAGCTACAACTGACCGAGAGTAGGCCATAGTTCACCGCACTAGCTTAGTGCGAGTAGGCACACTACACACATATTTTCTCACTATGTTTTTATTCGCGGTTAAAGTAATTGGTAATTGATAATTCATTATGAATACACTCAATCAGATAAGACTGTATGTATGAGTCGCCTTGACCGTGGTGGCTGCTGTCTCTCAAAACACATATTTAAAGCAATCCCCACAATCTGACAGTTATCGGTCACACGCTGTTACTTTACCACGCCATTACATAAAATAAACACAAGAGCACATCTACCAAATTTTTCATTCGTCAAATGAGTCACAGTAACAAAATATATAATATGAGTTGAGAAAAAGGCCTTGAAGGTAATTAAATACTAACAACTGAGAATTAAACATAACAACTGCGCGATAGGTGAGTAAAGGCAGACAGCTTAGGCAATGGTCGCAGGTTCGTCGTTCAAATAAGGTTAATTTTTTATTGATGATAAATTTGTTTATTAGCACCGTGTTTACTTTGCACAACTATTTACCATGGGATCTAGAGGTTCAGGATCCGAATCCCGGGTCTAACAGATACTTTCATACCTGGTTAAATGTGGGTGCAGAAATGCATTTGTGCCTACCCCTGCGACGACTGCAGGTGAGGTTAAGAATGTGTCTAAATTTGTTTACGATAATGATGAAATTTGGATACCTTGATACACAAAAAATATGCTAAACTTTTCAAAACTAATATTTACTAGACTTTCATGTACCAAACCAAACCGCAACGAAAGTTTGTGAGCCTAAGCCCTGACCTATCGCAACCAAATGAAAGGTTCTTATTAAGCAAATGCACTTGAGTCTATGGTCATCATATACAAAACTGACAGACAAACGACATGTAATCCACCACGGAGGTCGTCATAGGAACACATAAAGCAAAGTCGAAACGATGGATGCACAATGCACATGTAGGTCTAGATCACTTCTCAATCGATAGCGATCGCCAATCACGGCATACCATCTCATTGTAATAGGATACAAAAAAATTGCTAAACACTGTAACAATTAACGTTATGAAACATGACGTTCACGTGTTAACAACCACATACAACAAAGCACAATCAATGCGAGGTTACGTAATGGGGTCTGTATTGGACCTTCTGACGCGTGGTAAAATTTATAGAGTAAAAATAAAACTTATTGTCTTAAAAGGTTGATAAAGATCAATAGTTAAAAAAAATGTTAATTTAAATTTTAAAATAACTCATACACAGCTATTAGGTAAATAAATTTGGTAAGGTTCATTACATTAATTGGACTCATCGTGCCGTAATTACATTTAATTAATTACATTTTACATAATTAATTATGTAGATAAGTATTATAATATTTAACATTTGAGGTAGAGACTATAAGGCAATAGGAGACGGAAATGTCATTATTAAACTACTGAACATTTTTAATTTCACCTATAATATAATTTCTAATAGAGAAATGAGAATGCTTTCCATTTGACATGATTTCTCATGTAAACAACTGCTGTTTCCCAGGAAGACGTTATGTAAATTAAGACGATTCTCATACAATTATTGAGTCACATTGAAATTATTCGATTGGAAATTCTCGTAGCGGGGTTGGATGCTCGCGCACGCAAACGCCGTATAGCACGCCAACTGCGCAGGCGCACTTTCCCGACGATCGCCATTTTACTTTCAAACGCATACTGAAATATCCATTTTTTCTTCCAATAATCGCGACGATGCCGAGTTAATTAGTAATCATTTATATCCAAACGTTTGTCATTCCAGACGCACATAGAAGAAAACAGGGCGGACGAGGATGGCGACTTTAGACCTACACCGATTCCGCTAGACTATTGGAATGACAGAAGGGCAGGTCGAGCCGGCACATTACACCAGATAAACAAGACTGACTCTCCTCCCACCGAAGTCGCTGTTCCAGCTCACTATTGGGAAGACGCTTTGAGACACAGTGTTTATCTTACGCTTGTTAGAGACAAAATAGATCAACTTATTTCCACTGGCGCAGTTATTTCTCCAAATACCAAACCAGATTATGCCTCTAAAGAAGTCGACGACCATGACTTGTGGGAAAAAATCAAAATGGCGCCATTCGATAGGCTAACAAAAGACGATCACACTACATTTGGCGACGTGACCATCATGTCACGGGGGCGTTTGATGAATGATAAAAATGGATTTCGTTTCGCTGAAGATCAGGCGTCTAAGGAAAAATGTAACGACGACAAATGCATGGAAGGTGTGAAAGCGCTTTGGTCGGTAAAACGAATGCGACAAAGAGAACCTGGGGCTCCGCCTGGAAAGTATCATTACGAATTAACATTTTCTGTAACATCGCAGTCTCCAAGAAAGCAACGGAAACCTTATGAGAATCCTGTAAGAACATTTACTGTCAGAGAAAACCCACCAGTAAAACCGCAACGCGTGTATAATATAAGTCAAAAACAACGGCCGCAGAGGGCTATTTGGTTTCACAAAAATATAGTGCCAACGAAACATCACCACAGTTCATATAATCAAGGGTTGGACAGGATTTTCTCTTCCTTTTTTTCAGATGACGAATCGTACGTTGAAACTCCCAGACACAAACCGCAAAATTCTTACGTTCCGCAGGCATTTCCTCAGCTTTCAAAAGCGGGATACGCAGGAGTGCATCCTGATGCTCATCATCAGAAAAGATTAATGCCTTACAATGTTAAGCCTCAGTCATACAAATATTCGCGGCCTCCTTTGTCTGCTCCGCCTTTATCGCACATCCAACCGTATTTAGATTTCGACACAATGCCAAAGAGTCCTTATCCTCCACCACCACCACCGCCACAAGACCATATAAGATACCAACCCTCTAATGTTATAAAGACGACAAGGCCAGCTGTTTTACCCACGCCTATTATGCCTATTCCGCAACCCTCATTTTCAACAGCGAATAATTCTACACCTGACGACTTTAACTTCTTATTAATTCCCTCAGAAAACATAACACGAGAACCAGAGATAATCACTGGTTTTAAGAGTTCTAGCAATCCTAAAATAGCTCCCGTGAAAGTAAGTTATTTCCCAGATCATGTGAGGCCGCCAGTTTACAATGCTCCCCCGGGTGTATTCGTTACCATGGATAAAAAGCCATTTAAACCAATGCCACCATTAAAGCTGGTTCATAATTCAAAACCTATGAGAACCAAACCAGTAGATTTTAGGCCAAGTCCGCAGGTATTAGATGTCCAATTTTCTAATTCTGAAGCTGTTCCTGACTCCGCCTTCAGACCGATCACCATTAATTATAGTGAAAGTAACACGACAGAGAAAATTGTAACTAATGAAAACAATAAAAAAAGAAAACCAAGCGCTCACAATAAGAAGAATCAGAAAAAACACGAGGCCAAAAAGACGCAATCGATAATGACTACTATTACACCTGAAATCATAACTGCCAACAATGAATCTGACGAAGACTCGGAATCCATGGAGTGGGCTAACTTACTAGGCGCGTTTACAAAAACTACGCCGATGGTAGCTTACAAAGACAAAAATTTAAGTACAGAAAGCGTAGCACCTGTGACAACTACAACAGCGTCCACTACAATTGCGATGAAACCCAAAATAACAGAGACTACAACGACGACCACATCCACAACCACTACTACTGCAAAACCGACGAAACGTACGCGGCCTCCACCTAATTTTACGAAACCAGAAAAAATTAAAAAGCATAAGCGCATAACAACCACCACCACGACAACGACGACAAAACCACCACAAAGAGTAATTGCAAAGAAACCAGCGCAGGACTTGACACCTCAAGCGAGCTCCGCTGCCACAGGCAGACCTAGTTGGAAACCTAAAAGCAAGCCAATCACTACCACTACACCAATGACTACTTCAAAAAGTCTTTCTACCACGTCTAAGCCATCCACAACATTAACAACAACTACGACAACAACAACAACAACGACTACAGTGCCTACCACTATTACGAACGACATCGAACCAGCAACAACCCAGCCTAAAATTAAAAACCGTTACAGACAATCTACATTAATGCAAAAAGGTACATCTGTCAAACATGATAGGTGGAGTACCAGTGGTATCGAAAAGAATAAAACTGTAACACTAAATAAATATCCGCCCAGAAGAAAGGGTTCTAACTTCCAAGGCTATGTGTTTCCCACGCGCAAGACTACTGAACCTGAACGTAACAAAGAAGAACATCCAGATAATGTCTCTAAGGTGAAATCAAACATTATAAAAGATGCGGGAGTAAATACAGTAGCACAGAATTCTACGTCAGTGGTCACAGAAACTTCACAAACAACAACAACGTCAGAAAAAACTCAATTTAACGAAGATATGTCAACAGATACTGTTGATGCGGAGGAAGAAGAAGAATTTGATGAAGGGGCTGACGACCTAGCTGAGGAAAATTACGATCAAGAAACAAAAGATCATGGCGAATATATTTTTAATGTTTCCACCACTCCAGTTTTAGCCGCGAAAATAAATAATGAAGAAGATAAAATAACAACAACAGAACTAATAATAACTACTTCCCCTTACCCAGTGGCTAAAAACAAAACAAAATGCAAGAAGAAAAAGCAACAAAATCTCACAACTACTGAGGGAGCAATGGCGGAGATGAAAATTGACTTTGAGCCTACAACGAGTACAACCACAACAACTACGGAAAAAGCACCTACAACCGATAGTTTTGTAGATCTTTTTGAAGAATTCATGATGGACGACAAGCCCGAAAAAACACATGACCAATCGATAAATGTATCAACAAGTAAATCCGAATTAGACGAAGAAGAAAGTGAAAATCACGATATATATGTACACACGAAAGATGACTTCCAAATGTTTATGGACTCTCTAGAGAAAGATGATGAAGAGTATGATAATGATGACAGTGAGGACTATTCGCCATTCAATAATGTCGAAGAGAATTCTGAAGCTCGAAACTCTGACTCTGATTATACTGATTACCAAGATAGATCTTATGGATTATTAGAACTTATACCAATGGAATAGACTGAATTAAATTCTAGAATAAAAAATACAGCTTTAACCTGCAGTTTCTGAAGCTGATCTCACTTTTGATTCGCAAGATAGAACAACAGTTTAAAAGTGGATGTTTAACAACTTTGACATTACAAATGATTAAACAGCATTTATTTGATAACACATTTATATTAGCACAGAGCCAATGTTTTCTTAGGAACGCGTTACCGAAATGTAAATACTCAGATAAGTTATAGACTAAGTTTTAATGTTAATAAAGAAATTAAATTATTATTATTTAATGAAAAATGTTTTTATTACCTGCACCTTCCATAGAATACTTGTAAATGGGCTCGGGTTTGAGAGGCACAAATGCTGCAAATGATTCTGGAGTGATGTCCTTGATTCTCTGGTGGTAAGACAACCTATAAACAATACCAAAATCATTTTATTATCTTTGTTTGCACATCTTGTGCTTTTTAAGTGCCATAAACTTTTACAACCTAGCTTTGTTGTGCCTGCGGGTGCAGCAAGCGATTAGATTGCTTCGGAGATCAATTCCGGAATTGATAGGTGTTATTGGCATTTTCTAGAGGAACTACTAAGGTTGCATACAAATTGAGAGGTTGATTCCTAGGTTGGGCAAAGTTTTTTGGATTTAAGTTTTGAATAGTGAAAAATTGCTTTAGAAATACATACCTTAAACATTTTCCAAGAACTTCTCTAATAAAACGAGGCTTTGGATGGTCTAAGTCCAACTGAATGTAGCCCTCCCAATCTTCCCAAGACCAACGGTATTGGAAATTACTCAAATGATATGAAAACCAATTCACAAATCTGAAACATCAAAATATTATAAATGTTACAAACTTCACATATAAAACTTATAATACTACATAATTAAATTAATTATATATTCATTAATATAATAATACATAATGAAATCAGCTTGCTTATAGATATTTATTATGGTGAACTTTCGAATTGAGTGCAATAAAGTTCATGCAAGTTTCTTAAATGTATTATAGCTCAAAAGTTCAACTAGAATATAATCCACTGCATTATGAATCTGAAAAAATATTGTACTATTTCTTGATTTGTTTAGGCAGATGATCAGACATCTGCTTCTTACTTAAGGTTAATGAACCTCCAACATTGTAACTCAACAATGATAGCCAAGTAGCTAAGCTTATTTTAAAATACCAAAACATTTTGTCTACTGTTCACAATTTACGGTGTAAAATGAGAAAGATAGAAACACATACCTGTCAAAACAAGCAACATTCATAGTGTCAATCCTCATAAATAAAATCTCTGTTGCCTGCGCTAAAACTTGAGGCATAGTTGATGGCTGCAGCTTACAAAGTTCAATCAGAACTGATCCGTAGCATATTTCTAAATATCTTGGCTTTGGTAAGTTGAATAGTTCGGCAAATATCACCTCAACAATGCAGTACTCTAATGGAATTTTGTCTTTGTACGGAAAACATAAGAGTTGAGCAGCACATTCCTTCCGTTCCAAATGGTAAGCCTCTATGATATTGTGTAAGTGTTCTTCAATCAGGAATCTTTCAATTGAGTGTGCACCAGGTAGCACTGGACCGTCAGGGCAATCCGTATAATCAAACATACGGAAAATGGCTCTAGGCATGGGATAATTATCTGTGTCATTGTGCGGTGGAGGCTGGAATGACAAAATACTTCAATTAGTATTATATGGCTTGTACTATTTCCAAAAGGAATGTGTCTTTGTAATATCTACTTTGTATTTTATTCAGAAAAAAAACCATTGCATTAATGAGGATAGGTACAAATTTGTATAATATGGCCATTATGGCATAACTTATAAGAAAGTTTTTTTTTAGTTCAAATAAAGGGTTTTAGTATGTTTTATATATAAACTTTCTGGACATGTTTTAGCAATGCCTTTAAAAAGTAAATAAATGGTGTTCTTACCTGAATAGAAGGTAAAGTATGTTGCAGTGCCTCACAAAGTATTGAGTCAAAAGCTAGGTAGGGCCTGGGAATGTGCTTCTCTGACCAATTGTCTTGCTTCAACTTCTTTATCTGAGCCCACAGGCAATCCAAATACTCTTCTTGTAAGTGTGGGGAGTCAGCTGACCATACTTTCAAAGCTGGCCAATGTTTCTTACTGCGCTTATTGAGAAACACATCAATTGTAACCAATAAGTGGTCCAATTGGGATTCCTTCTTCTCATACAATTCTCTGCCTACCCAGGGTAAGGTAGATAACACTGCGAAGACAAACCAGTCTCTCCTTACTTGAGGCACCCCATCCTCATTTGCACAGTCCACCAGTGTTTCTAATAAAGTCAGTAGTGAGGATGCTGCCAATACATGGCAGTTGACTAAGTCAGCAATGAACCGCAGACAGTATCTCGCAGCGTTCCACTTCCCAGCTTTAAGGTTCTCTTTAAAAGTCTTCACAATGTAGTCAACAAACTCTCCACCAAAATTATAGTTCTTAGCATTGAGCAAACCAACTAATGTAGCGTAAATTGTGCATTTCTCTGGCATGCGTATCGCACAGTCTGTCAATATACGTAAAATTTTCACTCTGAAAGTACTCAAATCGGCTTCTAATACGCTCGCTAACCCTTCCAAGTTACTTTCCAAACTTGAACTACTTTTTTCACCCACACGCAGGATTAAGGACTCCAAACGGTCTTCCAACTCTTGGTTCTCAGAAACACGTCGTCTTTTGCGATGTAAGCGATCTATAAGGAATCGGTAAATTTGTTACTACCACAACAATTTATGTCGTAACCTAAAAAATATTATTTGCCATTTACATACCGTATCCATCGTCCTCCTCATGTGCTCTCCTGCGATTCATCTTTATTCTTTTTTAAACACCTTATAAACGGCTTGAGAAATAATAACAATACAATTACAGTACACAAAACGCCAACAAGCAAATCAAACTAAAACCTTAAAAAACTAAGTCGGAACTAGGGATGCCCCAACAGCGATCGTCAGTTGCAGTGACATTAAATGTATCGATATGAAAAAAAAAACAATGTCCAAACAACGAACATACTATGTTGGCGACTAATACTAGAATTAGGAAATAAGTATTTGACAATATAATTATTTTAACGTATTTTGTTAACAAACTTATATAGACAATGGACAATTTAGTTTTATTACTGACTACGAAGGTTTGTAATACCATTTTCTACCCAACGTTAATCAGCTCTATTGCTAACAAACTGATAAAAGTCAGTTTGTCAGTCACTAACACAGTACATACAAAAGTATGTGAAAAAGTATTTTGATATTTTCTACCCCGAAATAAAGTCTAAAATCAAATAATAAATGGAGACACGAGTGCTTGCCGAATGCCGCACTCCGCAGCATAGCTCAAGCTCGCTAGCGGCTAGCATTTTTACTCGTTTTGAAGTGGTTTGTGGTTAAACTAACGTTTAAAGGAAATAAAACTAAAATAAAAATTGAATACAATAACTTTATTTTATAATTTTGATGAGGTAAACATACATCGAAAAAGTGGTCTTAGAAGATCAAGTTTTGTGAACAGAAAAGAATGTCTTGCAATTATGCAGAAGGCCTTTCTCCATATGAACACAAAGGTGTTTTGGGTATCCCAGAAGTAAGCCTTTTTTCTTATTTGGCTTCAACAGCTTTATTGTAAAAAGTAGTATCATTAGCAGTATTTAAAAATCTATCATTGCAGAAGTTCGAGCCTATTGATAAATTCAATGAAAAATGTGGGATATTGGCAAAATTAATTAAAGAGAGTAAGCATATAGTTGTACACACTGGAGCCGGAATAAGTACTTCAGCAGGAATACCGGATTTTAGGTAAGTAAAATCATGTCGTAAGGAACATGCTTAATATAAGATGAACATTAAGAAATGTATTTTATCTAATTTATAGTGAATAAAGTTTCTGAGTCAGGTTTTTGTAACAAATTTAGATAAAAATGAGCAAAAAATATGTTGTTTCAAATATAACATAATGCATGTCCTAAAATCTGAATGATCTCTGAAAAAACAAGTTTGTGTAAACAGTTGATAAAAGTTTTTACATGTATCTTGAAGAAATACATATAGGTGATAATGGCATTAAAATATTACTTATTTATATTATTTTCAGAGGTCCAAATGGAGTCTGGACACTAGAAAAAGAAGGTAAAAAGCCTAACATAAATGTATCATTTACTGATGCAAAGCCTACAAAAACACACATGATATTAAAAAAGCTTGTAGAATGCAACAAAATTAAATACATTGTTAGCCAGAATATTGATGGATTGCATTTAAAGTCTGGTCTGTCCCGTAAATACTTGGCTGAGCTGCATGGTAACATGTTTGTTGATGAATGCAATTTGTGCAAAAGGTAATTTTCCCACTAATGGTTGTTTTTTTTTTCTCTTTTAAATATTATAATTACTGGGCTTTTGTTATTCAAAGCAAACTTAAGTTTGTTTTGTTTAGGTTCACACAACACATTTAAGAAAATTTAAGAGTTTTCCAATAATAAACTGACACTCAAAAAAAATCATTTTATCATATTAAAAATACAATATGCAATGTCTCTTCTTACAATGTATCAATATGAACATAATACAAATTATAGTTTTAATATCTTGCCATTTATGGTACTATTCAAATGAAGGCTATACACTATTCTATTGAGATTTTTAATAAAAAAATATAATTAAAATCATGCCAATCAATGTAAACATTTCATAAAATGTTTCCAGGCAGTTTGTCAGAAGTTGTCCTGTAGAAACAGTTGGCAAAAAATGCAGTGGAGTACCATGTGCAGCTGAGCATGTCAGTGGTAGGCCTTGTAGGGGTCGCCTGTATGATGGAGTGTTGGACTGGGAGCATAGCCTGCCCGAAAATGATCTGCTGATGGCTGAATGGCAGAGCAGGTAAAACTGAGCCTTTATTTTAAATTTAGTGTTGCAATATTAAACCTTTTTAAAATAATTCTTGAAATTTTTTGTCTATTAAATTTAACATGTCAAGGTAATATGCAAATAGGTTACTAATTATTGTATCTGTTTCAGTATTGCAGATCTCAGCATATGCTTAGGAACTACACTACAAATTGTTCCAAGTGGTAATTTGCCGTTAGAAACTGTTAAATATGGTGGAAAACTAGTCATATGCAACTTACAACCCACAAAACATGTAAGTATTTATTTTAAAGTAATTTTAGTCAGCCACAAAATTATGTTATTTCAACAAAAAAAAAATTGTTCCAGGACAACAAAGCTGATTTAATAATAAATTATTATGTAGATGATATATTGCAAAAGGTTATGGATATATTAGAAATTGAAATACCAATGTATGATGATACTCAAAATCCAATTAAAAGAGCAGAAACAACAATTATTGATTGGACCATAAACAGAAAAGATGTGTTAGCTCTAGAAAAAGTGTTCAAAGCTAAATGTAAAGGTGTTAAGAAGAAAAGGAGTTTAATTAAATCTAAGAGAAATAGTCAAGAAGCAAAAAATGAAGATGACAAATCAAAAATCATTAAATTAGAAATAAAAAATGAAAAAATATTACAAGACTCCGAAATAAAGACTGAAGTTGGTACATCCATAGTAGAACCAGTAATAAATAATAGTGTTCCAGTCAATTCATGAAAGATTATATCACTTGGCAATATGACACCTTTTTTGGTTGTTCTTTTCAGTACATTCAGTTTCATAAGTTCTTCTTAGAAATAAGAAGACTAACGTTTTGACAGTATTATTTCTAATTTGAAAAAATAATATAATAATTCAAGAAACACAATAATAAATGATAAGATCAACCATAGAAACCGGAAAGAAACAATAATTTTTAATGAATAAATGTTCATGTCAAAAAAGGCTTCAGTATTGGAATAAAACAAGATCAAATAATAAAAATAAATTATTTATTTCAATATTACTTTGATTTATTTACAACGGTACAAATTATTTGGAATGATTACTTACAATTTAATAGTATCTCTCACATTCTTTTCAAGATAAATCTCTTTATAACACAATATGTATATTTTAAAAGTTATATACCACAATAATAATGGAATTATGTAATTAACAAACATCTTGTAAATAAAATGAATAATATAACATATGAAAAACAACACTTATAAATTACAATTAGACATCTACTCCCAACTTTTTTAGAGTTTCAATTAGTGAATTAAAAACAAGTGATCAATATTTTGTATGTCAATTATTTTCACATTTACACATACTTCTTCTTTTTGTCTTACAAAGATTTGTGATTTTTATATTTTTTTATAAAATTATAAAATGCTTTTAATCATAGAATGTTTTGACTATGTTTATCTTAGGAACCATGTTAGTTGAAATGCCAGGAGTGTGGTAAGTGGGAGTATTAGATTGTCCACTTGATCAGTTTTAGCTTCCACTAATCCAGATATTGACGCGGCAACTGCTGTTCGGATTATCGCATTATTGGCTTTTAATATATCTGAAAATTAAAATATTTTTTAGTATAATGTAAAATATTGAACAGATGAATATAATAGGGGTGTTTCGTATGTTGTTTCTATATATGTATTTCCTTAAACAAACAAAAATAGTACTGAAATGAAGTTGTAATTGATGTTTATGAGATTCGTAAGAGTGTGCGTGATGCGTAAAAACACTAATTATGTCTTTTAATAATTTTACGAAGGTCTGAAGAGCATCTTACCAAACATTTCCAGGGCGTGGATAGTAGCTACTTGTGATAAAATATTGAACGTCGTGCCCTCTAATGTTCTGTTGCTATCTGAAAACCATAAGAATAAAGTTTAAGATACAAAGTCTTTCTCACAATCGACATCATTAATATTCATATGAACTACATCAATTTGGAAATAAATTGCCTTATCTTTCAAGAAAGTTACAATTTTTCTTCTTTTCAGCATAAAAAAAACTGTTAAGATAAGGCCCGATTGTAGACTAAATATACATCATTTCATTATGAATGAATATTTATAAAATTAGACAACTAATCGCTATAACTCATATAACCTCGTTGTATTCATAACTAATGAAGTGCTAAAATTGTAACAGAACTTTATAATAGTGAGTGTCACAGAAATTGATTTCTATCCTCACCTGACCATTTATTGAACCCGTACCGGGAACCGAACCAGCTGGCCGCCGCATCTCCTATCCCAGTCGCAAGAACCCCACTCAGCAACTCCAATGCATAACCCTCGCGCTTTGGCACTAGCAGTAATGGACACGCCAGGCCAACATACAAATACATAGGAGTCATCGCGAATGTGCCTGAATCCTATAAATCAACAATAGTATCTTTGGATATTGTTTTTCGTAGTAATAATTAATTTGGTACAGAAGAAATAAATACACCCAACAGTTACATACATTGCTCTGAACCCACATTAAGGTAGAAGTCTTGTGTCGTGGGTATCAGAGACTAGAAGAGATTTTTCGGTCTCGACCCAGACTCGAGACAATCGATCTCGATGCCAGGGTTTGAACCCGCGGTCTCTCGTTTCATGGCGTTCTCATGGGGCTGTCAAAATTAGAACTTGTAATATGAGTGCATATTACATAGTACATACCTTCTCGTCTTTATATACGTCAAATACAGATTGCAACCCGGACGATATTGGTTCTATTCGGGATTTTCTTAGTGCCTGTAAAATAATGTTTAAAATAAGATTATTTGTTTATACAAACTTCAATCTGTATAAGTTCCTTATTCCTCTCAAGGCGTTAATTTACACTTATGACGTCGGATCTCAGTAGATCACGCGTTCAGCCAAATCTAGCTCTAGCAACAAAGAGCATAAAATAGGGAAAATTGTTATATAATTACTTCACATTTTGAATAATATTACTTCAATATATCCAAGTTAGAAAACGAATAATAGCAATTAATAATGCACATACCTCTATTATAGCCAAAGCTCCAAAACCGATTCCAGCGGCAAGTGTTATCAGTTGAACATCGTAAACGATCCCAGACAAGAACACCATTGACGCTAGCACATGGAATGACTTCCTAGTGACTGTATCTGCCTTTACCGCCAGTTGAGTTCTCATGAGGAGCACAAATGTTGCTATTAACACAAGGGCTATCCAAAATGCCACTAGTTGCACCTGAAATATATGTGAATTACCTTATATTATGATGATGATGGTAGCACAGATAAATGTTTGTAACAAACTCAGTCTTCAAATAGTTGCACTTAATAAGTATGATGTATAAGAAAACAAGTTGTGACTTTTAACTATCAATAATGGTATTGAACCTGGGCTTCCCAATCACATACACAGCTCATATCCCAGAATTGATTCAGTAAGGTAAAGGTAATTAAAAATAGGGCATGACACTACTTAAAATTCTAGCTAAATTTCAATGATTTTTTTTTTAAACATGTTCAGCCTAATAAATAAAATAACATAAATACTCACCCTATTTTGATTTAGGAAAATGTAACTTATTATTCTAACAGTACAATTCATTCCCAATGTTGAATGTAAAGTTACTAAAGCATATGCAGCTGCTATCATAAATATATACCCAAGGGTCTGTAGGTTTCTCTTGTCTTCTGTCAAGTGATAAAGCGCTGTAACAAGTAATCCCACTGTTGATAACACTGTCTGAAAATAGTCAAGTAAGAAATAGAAATATATACTCAACTAAAAATAGTATGAAGTTTTACTTAGTGTCTTGCTAAAAACCTGAATATTAGAATTGAATTTACATTACATTTATGACATACATATTGCCTATTAAATTATAGCAAATTGCCATGACCAGTGTGTATTGCTTGGAAGTAAAAATATTTACTCCACATTAATACTAATAATCATGTTTATGTTAATTTCATGGTATCATACTTAAAAACTTAATAAGAAGAAGGCAAGTAATCTCAGTAATTTTAGAAGATTGACAGGCTTCTGTATTTAAAATTTAGTAGTGGGTAAGCTACATCCCAAGCACTATTTCCTATACTAAAATTTAAATCCTATTAAATATTTCTAGATTATAAAAGCAATGACATTACAAATCTTAGAGAATGAGCTATTTATCGACAATGAGAATTTATTATAAAGCAATATCTACTTACAAAAACAATGGTGTTTATAAAGTCTGTTTCATCATCAGCATTCTCATCATCAGTCAACATCTTGGCAACAAACATGGTCAGGAAGAGCACAGTAGCTTGTGATACTATCATTCCCTCTCCTATAGTATAGGTTTTGGGGAACATTGTCACTGACCACCGGAAAATTGTACTGTATATAAATATTGTTGGGACTGAGAACACCAAAGAATATGATAATCCTGTAAAAAAATAAGATTTATATATATCACTACTTTTTATATTTTAACTTGTATTCTTTTTTTAATTAGTGTTTCAGATGTTTAAGTGCTGAGAAATGATTTCACTTTAAGATTTATGCAACATCTTCAACACTCATAATCAAACTAATGGGCTATAGAATTGTTTTTAGAATGTTTATCTTGTAATTTTTTAATTGGATCTATACAAAATTATTCTAATAGTAGCAAAATCTTACCTTGTCCTAATTTCACATAAAGCAGTAAAGAAGCCAGTAGACTTGAAGCTATACAGCCACCATAAATACTTTCTTTTAACACCAAACATGATATTGACATGAAATTAATGAACAGCAAACAGTAACATAATACACCCACAGACACATAGGCCACTAGGTGGTAGACTACTGAGACTTCATCCAGTGATGAGAAAGAGAGAAGAACTGCAGGAAGGAGGGCACAGCACCACAGCCCATTGCTTTTAACTGGCCTGAAACATTATACAGCAACAATATAGACAACTGCCTCATACACATACCATTACCCGATGGAACGAGGTTGTAATCAATAATTACAGCAGAATAATATGTAACAGAGGAAAATGATTTGTTTACTTTGTTATTAAACTTTATTTGTTTGGAAACAGGTATGTTTTAAATAGAGTTTATGTCATAAATGGCAAGTATAACAATAAATCTAAAATTTTCTGTAGGCCATATCACACGATGAGACACGTAAGTGTGTGAAAAGAGTAAAGAAAGAATAAGCCGCATAATTACCTGGTTTGAATACCCGCCTCCTTTAAATTCCTTGTTATACGTCTGTCTAGTGTGTCTATTATACCAGCACATTTCTTTAAAAATGTCATAAATGATAATATTTTTGAATTTTCTTCCATTTAAAACCACACTGTGTTGAGATTAAAGTCCGTGTTCTGCAATGTTTTGAAATTAAACCGAGAGGCGAGAAATGTTATCACAATGACACATTTGACATTACAAGAAGTTTAAAAACCATTATATTTACCTGGTAGATAACGCCATCTCTTAGTTATAATTATTGTTAGGTACATCTCTAAAATAATTTTGCAGTGATAGAAAAAAAATTGCCATTCAATAACAATTATCACGTGAAGTGGAGGTGATTTTTTTTCTCGCATCAACTTTAAAATGTAGAGTACTTTTTATAAAGGTCTTTAAAAAAATTATAAGGATGCTAAGAATATTTTTTTAATACCTAAATGTATGTATTTTTTGTTATCATATGATTCAGAAAACTCAAACATATCGAAAAACGGCTCAACTGTAGAATCTATACAATCGATTTGAGAATTGAAAATTTTATGGTGAATAGTTCTTATTTATGTTAGTCTACCCCTAAAATTTTAACTTGCGGAAACTCATAGTTTTTGAGATATTAATTTTTGAAATTCCTTAAAAATGTATGAAAAAACGCGTATTTTAGCCACGGAACGCACTTTTGACAACTTTTGACACTTTTGACGTTTTGTTATTCGTTACGTTATTCGATTTAAACTTTTTTTTAACACTTGAAATAGTTTTACTGTATTATTTTTATATTTTAAGTTAGTTTTTATTGTAATACAAATCGTAATGTATGTAGAAGTATTTTTGGAGTATTTTTACCACAATATCGTTTTGACATTCAATCCAAAAAAAAAGGAGAAACAAAACGCAACACTAACGACGCGACGCTGTTTTGTTTTTACTAGAAGGAGACGAAGGGGGGTTCGGGGGGCGGGGCCCCCCGCAAATAAAACAAATCCAAATAAAAAGTAAGTGTGTAGGTTAGTTTTGGTTAGAGTTGTGATAAAACAAATAAAAACAAATGTCTGTCCAAAACAAATGAGTAGGTTAGGTTAGGTTAGAGTTGTGATAACACAAACGAAAACATATATCTGTCGAAAACAAATGAATAGGTTAGGTTAGGTTAGAACTGTGATAACACAAACGAAAACAAATATTTGTCGAAAACAAATGATTAGGTTAGGTTAGGTTAGAACTGTGATAACACAAACGAAAACAAATATCTGTCGAAAACAAATGAGTAGGTTAGGTTAGGTTAGAACTGTGATAACACAAACGAAAACAAATATTTGTCGAAAACAAATGATTAGGTTAGGTTAGGTTAGAACTGTGATAACACAAACGAAAACAAATATCTGTCGAAAACAAATGAGTAGGTTAGGTTAGGTTAGAACTGTGATAACACAAACGAAAACAAATATCTGTCGAAAACAAATGAGTAGGTTAGGTTAGGTTAGAACTGTGATAACACAAACGAAAACAAATATCTGTCGAAAACAAATGAATAGGTTAGGTTAGGTTAGAGTTGTGATAACACAAACGAAAACAAATGTCTATGGAAAACAAAATGAGTAGGTTAGGTCAGGTAAGGTTAATGATCACGCAAAAGAAAATTGGAGAGATGGTCACTAGTATGCTCAAAAGTAATTTTCAAAAAATAATTAAAATAAAATTAGTGGGTGGAGGGTATCTACCCCTCGCCTTTCCCCTTTACAATCATTGAGAAACCGCAACAAAATCTATTGGATACATTGCAAAATGAGACCTAACCTCAAAATTTTCAAAAATTCATAAAAAAAAACTATGAGGTTCCGCAGTCCCCCCTTCGAGGGGGGTATCTACCCCCCTCCCCCCGCCTCTCCCCCCTCCCCGTCGCTCAAATCGATTGTATAGATTGTAAAGTCCTTCCCGAAAAACAAAGAAAACCTCATTGTAGTTCCTCGTTAAAAAAATGCCGCCTGTGAGATTCCACCATGCTGTGGAAAAACAGCAAAAAGCCAACATCACGCGGTGTTCCCAGGCGGTCACCCATCCAAGTACTGACCGCGCCCGACGTTGTTTGACTTCGGTGATCGGACGAGAACCGGTGTATTCAACGTGGTATGGACGTTGGCAGGTGCTACAACATACTTATCGACCGGCACGCACCAAATCACCAACAGTGGCTTTTTAAAGGTGTCTCCATGAAAAAGGCAAAAACGAAAAACAATCGTGCGTCCTCGTCCAAAAATTTACGCCTGCGAGATCCCACCACCATGCTGTGGAAAAACAGCAAAAAGCCAACATCACGCGGTGTTCCCAGGCGGTCACCCATCCAAGTACTGACCGCGCCCGACGTTGCTTGACTTCGGTGATCGGACGAGAACCGGTGTATTCAACGTGGTATGGACGTTGGCAAGCAGACTGACATAATTATCGACCAAAAACAGTAGTTTTTAAAAACGTTAGACAATATTTAATTGACATTACTTCTACTAATCGGCAAAATAGGAGTAGGTTGAGGTATATGTGTATATTTTTACGTCAGGATACGTATTACCTATTAGATTATTTCCCAAATAAAATGTGTCGAGACATATTTATAAAGCATGTTTATTAACTTCCTCATTACGTCTTTATCATTGCTCCATGCGCAAAGCCCATTGCTTACATGAGTTTTTGTTTGCTGTTGCTTACATCGTTGCGCCGTGACAAGACAATATTATTATGGGGCTCTTAATTCTAATTCATGTACAAAATCAACACTTTTACGTGTAAATGTCGGAAGGGATTTTATTTGTTTTTATCGCAACTCTTGAAAACACAGTTAGGCATAGTTAAAGAATATGGTGACGCAGTAAAAAGCACCAACTCAAAATCTATGGGTCCATAAATACTTGTGTAGGGTCATAGGATCAAGATATTTTCATCGTCACTGACACAAAGTACGTAAAAATGAGGTTTAAGTAAAAAATAAACATGATATTATGTGTAATAAGTATTTTTTTAATCACATTAACAATGGTATACAATATTGGAAAATTACAAATGGCACCATAGTGAGACAAAATATACTGAGGAACAGATCAATCTATATTTCTCGGACATTGAATAAAAATACAAAATTATAGATAATTTTAATAGAATGTAGGTATATAGCTCAGTTTTTGTCCATATTTGGTGAGAATATTATATTCTTTTTCATATTACAAATAACTGATCATATCAGCATGAAAATTATTTAAATTTCCGCTATTTTATAGCCTCCTTTCAATTGAAATGTTAATGCATTTTTTGTTGTGACTAGAGAGATGGTCAAAATAACATAATTTAGTAGTACATGTAATAATTTCAACAAGCCATTATAATCACAGTAGTTAATTGTAACAATGTATAATTCAATTCCTGTTAAATTACACAGGTCTGCGAAAAAAAAAATTTTGTTAGCTGCATTAGATATTTTTACTGAATTATATGTTTTAAAGTGCGCTGATTTCAAAAGTGATGGCCATTTTTTTCTATCACATAAGGAATTTTTGCAAATTCCAACACAAAATATTGGTTAAAGCACTCCTTTATTCAAAATTTTCAAACAATAAGTATTTTTTTTAAAGCAAACGAAACATTATTTTGATACATATACTTATTCATGTTCTTTATGAAACCTCTTCTTCTTTTCCTTGATACTTTGACGAGTCCTTGTCCGATTTTTATCTTCAGTTTCTCGCTTAAGCAGCCAACAGTAGTCAGCAAGCATAGTGACATCCCATCGCTCTTGGTACCTTCTCTCGATATCACGCACATCCTGGTGAAATCGCTCCCCCTGCTCTTCACTGTAAGCTCCCAGGTTTTCAGGAAAATAGTCTATGTGAGAGTGTAAAAAATGGACCTTCAAGCTTATCTTGCAGCCTTGAGCTTCGTATGCTGCTAACATCCGTTGCACAATGGTTTTATAGTTAGGATTCTTGGTATTTCCTAAAAACTTTCGCACTACGTCCTTGAACGATACCCAAGCTTCTATTTCCTTCTCATTCATAGTTTCCACAAATGAAGGGTCCGTTAAAAGTTTTCTTATGTCGGGGCCGGTGAAAACTCCCTCTTTCAACTTTGCTTCTGACAACTTCGGAAATTTTGTACATAAATATTTGAAAGTCTCCATCCTTTTGCAGCGATTTTACAAATTGTTTCATCAACCCCAATTTGATATGAAGAGGGGGCAACAAAACCTTTTCTGGTGGTACCAAGGTAGTGTTTATAACATTTTTCTCTCCAGGTTTTAAAGTTTCTCGGGATGGCCAATAACTTTTTTTCCAGTGCTGTTCTCTGGCTCTACTATCAACCTGTTAAAACATTCCCAGTCTCACAAACAGCTCAGGTTGTTTTTCTCCATTATCAAATAAAAATCATATGGGTTTATTACCATAATTATTATTATAATGAACATAGATACTGCAATATACATAAAAACTTATGTGATATAATAATTTGAATATTTTTTATGTTTTTGGGAGGTCAAAATCTGTAAGAAAATGTAAAAAAATCCTATGCAGTTTTTTGGTCGCAGACCTGTGTTATTTACATCTAACTATACCACTGGTATTTTTTACGATTTTCCCACTTTTTTATGCAACATTCTTATAAGTACACAGTGAACATAATCTTGATTTTTTTTATAGTTGAATTCTTTGCAGCGACTAAGAATCCATGATATACTTTACAGTAAACATATTTTTTTAAAAATTGTATTTAAAGCAGCGGCTACATACAAGGGTTCATGATATCCTTAACAGTAAAAACATTTTTTTTATAGTTGTATTCTTACAAGACTAGAAGTAAAGGTCTATGAGTTCTTGTGCGTGAGTTTGACGACGACGGCCTTGACCTCGGTGTAGTTGTTGATGCCGTAGGGCCCGTTCTCCCGCCCGATGCCGGACTGCTTGAACCCGCCGAACGGCACCTGGTTGCCGAACACGTTGTAGTCGTTCACCCACACCGTGCCCGCGCGGATACGCTGAAATATATAGTATATGTATATAATATGTACATAAAGGTATATCATTGTACACAGGGAAGGGAATAAAGTCTTGGGAAAAAAAGAAAAAAAGTATGTTTTTCTAACCCATACATTTAATGCCAATGGTTGTTGGTAAAACGTCATTTTTTTGTCGGGATTTTTTTTTAAATGGTAATAGGTTTGTAATGACCGTAGCTATACCTGCCTTATATGGTTTTGCATTGTGTTGTTGTTGAATTAAATTTCAAAAAACTTTAAAGCAGTCGCGGATTTAAAATTAAACCTACATCCCACTAATTTTTAAATCTCATTACATTATTTACATATTGTACCACATATGTGACAATAAGTTCCATGGATTTGAAGACTGTGTCAAGTATGATTAAATGACTGAATAATCCCTATAAGTGTACTTTGATATATGAAATATTCTATCAATTACTGTAAATATTCTAGTAGAGTACCTGCACTAGATAGTTGGCCTTATCAAGGTCGTTAGTAAAGACAGCGGCGGCGAGTCCATACTCGGTGTTGTTGGCGCGCTCCACCACCTCGTCCAGTTGGGAGAACTTGATGATCTGCTGCACGGGGCCGAAGATCTGTGGGGGTCGGTATATTGTTTAATATTTGTAGATACTAGGAACAAGAATGGAGAACATTTTTTTTTATGCCATATAAATTATATTGAAAGGGGGTAGAGACAAGATTTCAATGGTAGAGGAGACCCGTGCTCAGCAGTGGGCGTATATGGGTTGATGAAGAAGAAGAAGAAGAAGAAATTATATTGCTTCATTTATTTATTTACACTCCATACATAATGTGCCAATTTCGCTCAATTGATGAATATATTACAGAGTAAACACACTGTAAATTTCAGCATCATCTGTTCATAAATTGAACTATCTAAATGAGGGGCATCAATTCTCGCCATTCATCCAATTAAAAATAAGCATCTGTGACATTTTAAAATCTAGGAACACTACTGTACACAACCATTTAAAGACCACAAATAGTGAAAACCTTTCACCGTCTTAGTATATAATACAAGGCGTCTTTTAAAATCCTTCTTGCATCATACATACTGTAATGAAAATCTTTCCGCCCAATCTACACGTCCGAGCCTGATATACTACTCAAATATTTCCCCTGGAGTATACTCCAACATAGGCAGTACAGGTAGCATAGGTATAGTATAGGCATACTATAATATATATTATAGGTTCGTCGTCGTCGTCGTCGTCACCAACCCATATACGCCCACTGCTGAGCACGGATCTCCTCTACCATTGAGAGGGTTTAGGTTTCATCACGATGTTTTCCTTCACCGTTAAAGCAAGTGATAATTCAATGTGAATACACACATAACTTCGATAAGTCAGAGGTGTGTGCCTGGGGTTCGAACCCGCAACCGCCGAGATTCTCGACCGCGCGTCTAAGCCTCGAGGCCATCACTGCTCAGTAGGTAGATGTATTATAGGCAAAGCATAGTTAGTATACTCCAGTATAGATACTAAGGTATACCGACCTCAGTCCTGGCGATGTCCATGTCATCCTTGACGTCGCTGAACACGGTGGGCTGCACGAAGTAGCCCACGTCCCCGGCGCGACTGCCACCTGCTACTAACTTCGCGCCCTGCTGCTTGCCACTCTCGATCAGGCTTAGGATCTTGCTTTGTTGCTCACCATCTACCTGGAATTAAAAAAAAAAAAATTAATCCGCCTTCAATGAGTTAATTACTTTTGTTTGAAAGCCTCAAGGGGGAATTATTACGACCAACTACACATTAGTTTTTGAAACGATATGCCACAGGTTCGATCCACTCATAAAAAAAATGATTGTGGTCCATTCTAGCATGGGGTCGGAATTATGTGTGGGCATAAATAGGCATCACTAATATATAATAAAAGGACGCTTAAAAATTACATACATAGTTTAAACCCCATACTAAGACACGAGAAATAATAGAAAATAACTTTATTACCCTACCAAAAATGAGTATTTTTTTAAAAGTTTTATGACCTTAAAACTTAGGCTTTTAAAACTGTGTATAATTTGACCATGACTGACAAATTGTTATCCACAAGATATATTTACCTGAGGACCTTGTTCCACATCTGGTCTGAAGGGGTCGCCCACCACTCGTCTCTTGGCGCGCTCGGCTGAGAGTTCCACAAACTTGTCGTAGATTTTATCCTCAACGAATGTTCGGGAACCTGAAAGTATTATATATGATTTTTTTATTTCGGGATTACCTAAAAATTATAAATTTTATTTATTGTGATATTACAGCTGAATTAGTAACGCCTCCCAATAAGGTTTTTGTCACAATTAATTCATTTTACAAATGGGGTGTGTTTTTGCTGAGTTGGAGAGTTGTGACAAAATGAGGTAAATCTCAAGATTTCCATTTACATCATGACTTATTCATTTCCAATGAATTGTTATTGATTCCTCTCATCTAAATACAATACACTGTCGCTGTAAGAGATACAATCTGGGGAGCATAGGGTAGTCAGTGAACTCAATGTAGGTCAAATACATCTATGATTCCAAATTACAACATTTATTAGCACTGGTCAAATTCAGTTGTCTTATATTGCTGCTGTATGTTAGGTAACAGTGTGATTACGTAACTAGGTAGATACATAATCATGCATGTACACTTATATTTGGAATCATAAAGAGACTCATGGAGGGCTCACATATATGACCTACATAGAGTAAACAGATTACTTATTCACAAGTCCATACCTGCGGTACAGCACTGTCCCATGTTGTAGAAGAGCGCGGTATGGGCCGCCTCCACAGCTTTCTCAAGGTCCACATCTCCCAGGATGATGTTAGGCGATTTTCCACCTAGTTCCAACGTGATACGCTTCAATGTGCCCGCAGCACCGCGCTGGATCAACTTGCCCACCTCCGTGGAACCTGAGTGATCATCATCATCAATTAATATTAATTTTAACGATAGTATTTTTTAGCAAGTTTTAATAACATTATTTATCGCTAGTGTTTTTGGATAAATTTTGAGGATTTTGTGGATGAGATGGCTGTTGAAAAATGTTGATCCCTATCCCACCACACACCCGCCACTGCAACTCCTGTATTCCAGGATCAACAGCGGCACGCACAGTATTGGCGCCGAGCAATGAAGCTCAGCGAATCTAAGGGGACCTAAATTGTCATAATCCCGCAACGAAGTTAATCAGAAAAGCAATGTAAAGGAGGAGTTGGAAAAACAAAGAGTTGTCCACTTCCCTCCACAGCAAAGCGGGTGACAAAACATTGAGCTATGAGGTTTAACCTCACATAAAGAAAGACAATTACAATTACCAAAAAATTTGACGCAAGTAACGCACCACGGATAGTTAACTATTGCTTAAATTGGACCTAACGTGCGAACTGTTATACAGACTTCCAATAATAGGCATGGCAAAATCGCTGAAAGGCACGGAAATTCCTCCTAGATTCAACGAGGTCTGTATAATAAACAACACCAGACGTTACGTGCATACTATTGAGCATACTGTTACGCTCATCCGACCAAAGATTGCACTCCCAAAGGATATGATGTGCGGACTGTTCATATTCGCAATCATGTGTTGAGCATTGGCACATAGGAGAATCAACCAACCTAAATGAGAATAATTTACTACGAAAATTGCCGTGACCCGTTAGAAATTGCGACACGTAATGATCAATCTCAAGCCAAGTTTTTGCCAAGCGATCGCTAACTGAAGGAAAATATTGATAAAGATGACGGCCCTTTACAGACAGCTTCCATCGGTTTTGCCATTCTTCTATTAATTCCGAGTAAGTCTCGGCGTATGGTTTAAATAATCGAGTTATTTTTGAAAAGTCGCGCGATGGAAGGAAATCTCTATCAATACTTTGCCTGTCAGCAAAATATAACGCGGCGCGACGCTGTACTTCCAGGTCGACTGGAAGCACACCCGCAAGAACAGGTAAAGCCTCAGTACTAACGGTTCTGTACGCCTTACACAAAAATATCAACGCCAAACGCTGACTCTGGAGCAACTTCCTTCTGACTGCACCGACAGTTGCCCTATCGGCCCACACAGGGGAAGCGTAACAAATACAACCCAAATATGTAGCTCCATAAATTACTTTTAAGGTATTAAACGACAGACCCCAGGTTGACTTTGATATCCTTGTCAAGGCATAAAAGTTGTTTTTAGATTTTTCACCGACGCTTTTTATATGTTCAATAAAAGAGAAATTTCGTTCTAGAACAAGCCCTAGGTAACAAACCGATTGTTTACTTTTGATAAGGACGTTATTAAATTTTATACGCGGCGGGGTTTTCAAGTTGCCTTTCAGCAGCAAGTGAAATGATTTTTTGGGGAGCGAACGAGAGACGGTTTCTTTCACCCCAGTGAGTAATTAAACGTAGACACGTGTCTGCTAACTTTTCTAGACCGGACCTACTATTCGCGTGTATGAGTAAGAGTCCGTCATCCGCATATCCTATTAAAGAACAACACGGTGGTAAAGGAATCGCGAGAAAGTCATCAAAGCCTAGATTCCATAAGTAAGGGCCGACAACAGAGCCCTGGGGGCAACCCATTGTCAGTGACTTCGACACTGCGTGGTGACCTAAGCGCAATTTAGTTGATCCATAGATAAAATAAAAGTTGATCATAGAATATATATTCCTTGGGCAACCGCGAGATTTTAATTTCAGAAGTAACATAGGCCACCAGGCATTGTCGAATGCACCAGAGATATCTAAAAATATCCCTAACACATACTTATGCTCCGATTTGTTAACCGCTCTTCTAACCGATAAAGCTGCGTCCACGGTTGACTTACCAATCGTAAAACCGAATTGATTATCGTGGAATTTCGGTCCGCCTGGTAGTAAGCGAGGCACAATAAGGCGTTCAAGTAGCTTGCCTAACGACGGTAACAACGTTATAGGACGATAGGATTTTGGGTCTTCAGGAGGCTTATTGCCTCCTTTTGGTATAAGTTTAATGAGACCACACCGCCAAATTCGCGGAAAAACACCCTCAGCTATACATCGATTAAAAACGCACATTATAGCGACACCGGACAGTTTACACGCTTCCTTTATCATCCTGTTGGAAATTTTGTCATCTCCAGAAGCTTTATTAAGCGGCAGGGAGCTAACTACTTCTAGAAATTCGCGAAGAGATGGGCTATCCGAATCAGGAGTGGATGGTGAAACGGTGGCCCATAGTCGTACTTGACTATGATATGCGGAATCGTTATCAAGGCTATCGTCCGGGATAAGTGAGTTTAATAAGGTTTCCGTGGTCTCCTCAATACCAGTAGTGTATGTTCCATTAACCTTTATATTTTCAATATATGCTGAATCAATTGATTTATTAGCTTTAAACTCATGGTAAAGGGGGGACCAGGGACCCTCAGTATTAAGACGGTCAACTACTCTTCGCAACAAATCGCCTTTTGCTTTAATAATCGCGGCTCTATAACGCGATCTGGCTATTTTTAAAGAGTTAAACGCACTTTCAAGTAAGTTACTATTATTACACTTTTTCCTAAGCGAATTGAACCTCCTACGCGCTCGACGAAATAGTTGACGAAGGTGGACTAAGGTATTGTTCCACCAATCACATCTGCGAGTATTAGTTATAAATGCACGACCGAAAGTCATATCCGCACAGTATGTAAAGGTATCGGTCATAATTTCAGCGCAAGCTTCGGCTGAAAGTTCATTGCGAGTGAAATCTGTGGTATGGTTAGCAAAAAGCGAGCCAAAAGACTCCCAATTAGCCCCTCTTAATTTATATCTATAATTGTAATAATTATTATGATGCCCTCGTGTAAATCCAGGTAAAAACTCGTACACTATCAGGCGGTGATCACTACAAGACGCGTCAGGTATAACACGCCATTTATGGAGATGGACGTCTCCACTGGAAAGTGTGACGTCGATTGAAGAGTCGCCCGTAGGACTGCTATACGTAGGTGGTGCGTCAGGTGTATTATGAATTACTAAATTTAATTCTGCAATGAAGTCTTCGACGGCACAGCGTCGCTCTGAATCGGTCGTTCTAAATTTGCCATACCAAAGAGGGGAAGACGCATTGACATCCGCGCCAACAACTATTTTATTTCCCGAGAGAGACCTCAGGACATGCCGCAAATGGTGTAAATGTGGACCCACGGGGTCCGAGTATTGAAAATAACAGCTCACAACGTATATTTTAGTTGAGGGAGTAGTAACCTCCGCGACCGCACAGTGTGACGTCATAAGATTACGCACTGATGTGACTGTAAACACAGAACTCGACACGTAAATGCCAGCTCGCGACCTGTTATCCAGTTGTATTAATCTAGTACGTAACCGAGCGTGTTGGTACTGCTCTTGGACGAGGACAATGTCGAGCTTATATTCGTTAATTAAGATATTTAACTCCGACGTTGCCGCCCTATCATTGTGTAAATTAAGCTGTCCGATCGTGAGACTATCCATTTACAATCAGTAATTAGTTGAAAGTAATAAAATCTGCAATTTATGTTTGTACGATGGACATTCCTGAGACCCGCAGCGGTGGTCGTGCGGTTTATTAAACTTTTTGCACGTCGCGCAGATAGGTTTGAACGCGGCATCACCCTTATGTGGGCACGATCTCGAATCGTGTTCACCGGCACACAGAGCGCAAGTCGGGGATTTCGTCGTGCAGCACTTATGCACATGTCCGTACTGCTGACAGTTAAGGCACCTGACTAGTTCGACGTCGTCGAAGAATCTACATGTCGCCCAGTCAATAAATAATTTGTCTTTAGTGGACATAAGATGATTTCGAACTTCCGAGTCCACTTCAATTCCGACCCATTTGCGACCGTTATCTAATACACGCCTGCGGACTACCCTAACTGACTTAACAAAATCCTCCTCTTTTATGGGGAGCTCCCCCTTAATATTTTGCTTGTACAAAGCACTGACGAAGACGCGATCTTCCATTGACGCCGGTACATCCTTGACTAAAATACGTGGTCTACGCCCTTTTGGTTTTTCTAAACGCAAACCGGCTGATTTTATTGCGTCTACCGATTGGAGTTTCCTAATTTGAGACTCGTTCGCGACACGAAGTACAACTCCAGATTTCGCGGTCTTTTTGACGCCTACAATTTGAAAACCGTCGTCACTAGGCTTTATAACTTTCATTAACGCCTGCTTCGTCGCAGACGATGACGCAAAGTCAGCTGATCGTTCGGCGGCGGGGTATGCGACAACACAAGGCAGCGGCGCGCGCGACTCAATTGCCGGTGTCGGTTTAGATAATTTAAGCTTTACGCGGTCCGCGTACGATGCATTCAACGGTGCAGGTTCGCGCACATTTTTACTGTTTTCAAATTCCCGTTGTAAATTTGCAAGTTTGGTTTCGTTGCAGGACGATTTAATTGCTAGTAACGAAAAAATGTTAAAAAATGTGTTATGTATTAATATTATCGGTAAGAAATCTTTCCCTTATAAATGATGGTAGAACCAGGGAGAGTAAGTAAGATGTAGAATGGGCCCCAGCGCAACAGAGGTAATATGGGCTATATTTTATTTCATGAAAATCATCATTAAGCTAACATCAAATAACATGATCTTCATGAATCCTTTATCCTTTATGCATGATTTTTAAAATACAATATTTAAAAACCTAGAGAATTTGTTTTTTGCTTGCTTGAACACGATAATCTCAGGAACAACTAGTCCGATTTGAAAAATTCTTTCTGTGTTAGTGTTAGATGGCTCATTTGTCGAAGAAGGCTTTAAGGGAGCAGCAACGAAACATATGGTTAAAAATTACAATGGGAAAAGAATTATGTCTTAAGCCGTCACCAATAATTATTACTTAATAATTATTTCTTACTTATTATAATAAGTAATATGTACCTGTAAAAGCGATCTTGTCTACATCGGGATGGTCGACAAGCGCGGCGCCCGCGTCTCCGTACCCGGGCAGCATGTTCACCACGCCGGGAGGGAACCCGGCTTCCTGAAACATGCATTAAAGACTTTAGCTTAGAAATCAAATTGAACTGAACTGAATCTACAATAAATGCATCAAATATTTCAGCTTATAAACTAAATTTAGCTGAGCTGTATCTACTAAAAAAAAGAGAGTTGCTAACCAAGGTTCGTAAAGGTATTAGGAACAAGGTATTTGGCTTTATAAAAGACTTTTTCTTTTAAATGTAAATTTGACAGTTTACAAGTTTACTTTCAAACTACTGTAAATAAATAACGATTTAATTTGTTAAATTGGTAAAATGTACATACCACATCGATAATATTTAATCGTGACAATTTAAATTTAATGCAAATTACGCTGTATCGAGCGTTCACTGTTATTATTCTGCAATTGGCACGGACGATATTATGTTTCGATGAAATTCGAACGACATATTCTTTGTTGTCGAAAACTTAGGTGACCAAACGGCTATTTTATGTGAAACACCAAAATTACGAGTTCTTAAATCGTAGTCTCTAAATACAACTCTACATGATCAACCCATATTTGCTGGCTTAGTGCGAGTTGGCAGATTACACACCTAAGAAATTTCTATGAACTTTTAGGTGTGGAGATTTCATCACGATGTTTTTCTTCATCGTTTAAGCAAGTGGTGATTTACTGTGAATACACATAACTTCGAAAGGCAGAGTTTTGTGCCTAGGATTAGAACCCGCGACCGTCGAGCTTCTCAACCGCGATCACTTTATGATGTATGTACCTTGATGAGCTGCGCGATGTACAGTGCAGTGAGCGGCGTCTGTTCCGCCGGCTTCATGATGACGGTGCAGCCTGAAGCCAGCGCGGGGCCCAGCTTCCACGCCGCCATCAATAAGGGGAAGTTCCACGGGATGATCTGACCGCACACACCTTGAGGCATCACATATTACATAAAATCTAGAAATTATGATGTTGTGCATGCATGTTCAGCTAGATGGCGCTATTTCGAAATTAGGTGGCACGGGTTTTAGATTGTTATACGGTGTAATCACTTAATAAGCCGCATAATGTTTCTGACTTCTATAAATGCTATAAATCTTTCTAAAAATGTTAAATAATCAACAAATGTGAAATGTTATAATACAATAATTAACCTTATTATTATGACATAGTTATTGATTCGAATTAATTTCATTCACTTAGATTATAGCTCAGTAAAATATACTGGCCTCTTAAAAATACTTAGACAAAATATATTTTTTTCATTATTATGATATTCAAGATGAATTTAACGTTGCTCTGAAAGTGTTCTTTAAAGAGAAATCTTCAATCGTCGTCGCATAATGACTCGTAAATAAATATGTCGTTCCTTATATGAATTACGGAAAAACCAGGTGCGTTACAAAAAATGATGAACGTGTTCTAAGTATTGCGTGTTCAAGTGTTGACTCTTGGACTTTTGCAAATAATTATATGACATAGCAAAAAATGTGTACTTATATTGTAACTAATAGGTACTAAAATTACGTAAGCGAGTCTTTTTCTATGTTTATCTATGTCACTTAAATCGCTGGAGTTCTCAATTACAAAGATATATGGGATCCTGGTCCTCAATACGCAAATCTTTAAACGGGAAAATATAAGATTCTTGAAGCATCATCAACAAATGAAAGTTCACAAATTTTACAAACAAGTGAATTGTAAATGCATCCGCGACCTCATTTAATTGCCTACACCAGATATCAAGGCAAATATTTATACAGCCGATAAGCGGCATAACCATTTAAATTGTAAGAACTTTCTCTGTACTTAATTCGCTGAAGATATAAACATGGTTTTTAAATTACAAAATTGTGTTTTATCGATAAAAAAAAGTATAATGCCAATTTTATTGCAGTGCCGTTTTTAGCGGATTTATATTGAAAAGTATTGTACTTTCACAACTCCAAAAAAACCTGATATTTTTGCTATAATCGTCGAAAATTTCCAATACTTTTATCAACAGATATTTTACTTTATCTGTGTGTTGTGAACAAATAACAACATGGACTCTTATAACTCTATAGTGCATACATGTACTTGTACGATTGTGAATTAGCTTTCATAATTTAACAGTCCAATCGAATACGTAAGGAATTCCTAGTTGAAATCTCTTAGGTGCGTAGGTTTTCTATTATGTTTTTCTTAACCTAATAAACCAGGGCTTCCCAAACTGTGCGTCGCGACGCCCTGGGGCGTCGCGGCAACATCCGAGGGGCGTCGCGAGGCGATCGGCAAACATTCGCTGTCCGTATTTTTCTGATAACCTCATATCACGCTAACTACTGCTGTTTTTATTTCCAGTAAAGTAGGTAGTTTTGATGATGTTGGGGGGGGGGGGGGTGCGTCGCAAGAAAAATAATAATTCTGTAGGGCGTCATAGTGTAGATAAGTTTGGGAACCCCTGCTATAAACTATGTGATAATTAATTATTAATTCACATATGATCATAAAATGACATGTTTACTGGGTTTTCGAACATGTGAAATCGGGATTTCGTCTCAAATTTTATAAATACATCAAACATTTAATCTAGCATATATCGATTCAGACAAATGATTCCTAGACTCTTAATTAACCACGGTTCTACGTATTTCCTGCATTATCAACATAAATGGCATTTTGCTCCAAGCGATTTTGCCTAGAAGTCACGTTACGCTTGGTCAGGGAACTGCATATGCGACGAATAAAAAAATAGCTGTTAATGAACTTCCCTAATCAACTATTTTCCTCATTATAGTTTTATTATCGTGTTTGAAATGAGCTAAGGTCCCTGTGGCTTGAAACTCGGTTGTGAATCGAAAGCTGGGGCTTCAAACTGTACGAAACTTAATGTATGCTTCGGTACGGTCGGTAAGAATTAATTAATTTAACAAAACAATTCATATTCATAAACTCTTAACAGATGTTTTATAATATTCTGACCTATTTAAGTTAAAAATGACTATACTATCTCCGAAATTATACAAATTATTTATAAAGCCGATATCTTAGTGTGTGGTCAAAACAATTTGTGGACTGTTTTAGTATCATATTATCTGTGCATGGGTTATCATAACTGTCTGGTATAATTAGAATAAGATATGATATCGCGTTGAAGAATGTATTTGTTAAACAATTGTTTTAACAGATCTTATAAAGTTATCATTTAATGATGAATACAAAACAATATTACTCCTAATCCTCACCCTCATTTGTTTTTATCAGCAGTCTAAAAGTAAGTAAGTAAGTAAGTCTAGTAGAGTGGAAAGAAAGAACTTATAACCATAATTAAATGCCATCTAGGATTCACCCTCACTAGTAACCAGTCGACAAAACTATGCTAAATTAATACTTGATGTATTCACAGAAATTGATTCCGATAATATACCAAATAAAATTGTAATATCGGATTATTTTACAATGGTGTTATTGTCACATGACACGAAAATATCTATTAGACACACTGTGCAAATAAAAAGGTCCTTGATCCGGGCCATATCCAAAGGTTAGTCTTTAAAATTATCGATATTGATTCAATAATATTGGAGATAAAAAAACTTTATATTTTTTATCACACGCTCTGTGCAAATTAACAACAATGACTTGACTTAAATGACTATCAATACAGATTGACGTGAGATAAAGTAAACAAACGAATGTGGATGCGTGATCGCTTAACTAGAAACGCAATAGAGTGCAAAGTATTTGATTTCGTTCCATGGATGTAAACTAAGAACGAATTGACTTCTCTATACATGCTGTGTACCTGATTGTTGCTTATAACAAGTGACATTGAACCAATTAACCGTGGCAATACTTCCATAAAAGAGCAAAACCCCATCTTAATTTACAAAATTTCAAATTATCTTTAAGCTTTAAATCTGTATTAGTTTGAAGTATTTTGACATACAAATGCCATGCCATATCACAAACTAGACAATAGACAATTAACGTGTAACGCATTTGGGCTTCTATGGAAGTACCACCACTGCCATCTAACACAACAAATGTGAAAATCTAGAGTAACAGATGTTTGTTACTTAATGACAACACAACGGCTAAGCCGATCCGAATCAAATTTGGCACCAGCAATAGATCGGAAAAATTTAACCCCATATTTTCCTCCAAACACATTTGCGATATCAACGTCTTCAAAAGTCTTACCGACAGGCTCGTGGCGCGTGTAGGCGAAGTATTTCCCGTCAGTCGGCAGAGTCTTGCCGTGGTTCTTGTCCGCCCACCCCGCGTAGTAGCGCAAGTTCTTCACAACGGCTGCTAAATCGCCGTAGTAGGCCGCCGTGTACGGCTTGCCGTTGTCCAGGGTTTCTAAACTCTGATGTGGGAAAAATTATATATGTACTGTATTGATCTATTTCCATATAATAAGCGAAAGTGTGTGTTACGCTTTCACGCCTTAACCAGTGGACCGATATGGTTATTAATTGACTGGTATCAGCCCATATATGAGTACATACACCCTACTGCTGGGCCAGTGTTGGGCAAATGTTAATTGAACTAACAATTAAAAATTAACAATTAATTAATTGTATTTGCAGTGACAGCAACTAACAACTGATTAATTGTTAATTGTGGTTTTATACAATTAACAATTGATCAATTTTTAGTTATTTTGCGGAAAAAAAATTGACAATTAACAATTAACAATTAATTTTTTACCAAGTATTAGTTTAAGTATTGGGTACATGCGTGTGCGGATTAAGCCTCTTAATACATTTACGGTACCAAATAGAACTCCTGAACAGCTTATAGAAGGGGTGCGGCAGAAAGAATCTTTGGTAAAGTTTATAACTGTATGGAATCACATAGCAATGCGCTGACGTTTGTTGCTACATTGCAACAATATGACGCGCAGGCGTTCTAATTGCATTACTTAAGGGTTTAGGTAATTGCGATGAGTGTCGGTGCAGCGCCGAGCGCGCGCGCCGGTGGTTTTGAGCCTCCAAAATGACCCTAAAATAGCATAAATATGACAAGCTAATTACCTTGTAATATATCAAAATTTGCATCATAATCATTAAATGTTCTTTGAAAAGTACTGTTTTTGCTGAAATTACATTTACTTATATTAAATAATAAAAAAAATACCCATTTTACACGGCTTCTGCACCTGAATATTATTATAAATAAAGCTACAAATGGTGTTATATTGAAAGGAAAGCAATTGACATGAGTTCAATTGCATTAAAATAAATACACCAAGTGTTAGATAATATTCTAACCACAAGTTGAAACCCTTTTTAGGCAGACAATTATTTTGTTATTACGTTTTCAGTCTTAACTGAAAAACATTGAAATAGGGTATTATATAAATAATGATAATCTTTAAATTAATTCAGAAAGCAACACATACCTATATTTTAGGTACTCAATTTTAATGATAGAATCAGATAATGATAACTAAGTAGTTGTGTATTAATTGGTTTTAATTAATAAGAGAATTAGAATATGAATTAGTCTAAATCATGTACTTGTATGTAATTGTTCTCATATAAGTAATTATATTTGTATATAGCCATGTATAAAATCCTGTTTGTAGGAGATGAAATAGAAATTATTGAGATATCACATGAGCCACTTGTAACAGTTAATTACAAGCCCTCAACTTCTTGTAAATTGTTGTATTGGGACATTATAATAATTAACTTGTAGTCTTTATAAGGTCAACAAACTGAAAACAAGAAAATATGAAGCAAGGACCTCTGATATTGGTGAAATTTCATGTAGGTCAAAAAATAAACAGTACCCAATTGTTTTATGTCATTTTTATAATACTCAATCATATGAACCATTGTTTGTTTTTGTAATTTAAGGTAAGAAGAAGAAAGTTACCACTATAAAGCTGTTAAAACAAAAAACAATCCCTCAAGGAAAATTATTTTAAAACTCAATTGGTCAATGCGCTATTGAAAAGAAGATTTATGACAGAAAAACTCCACCTTGAAATTTCATTATAAAAATTAAAATAAATAGGGGAAATTAAACCATAACCTTTTTTCAAATTAATATCCTAAATATACACAGCACCTCTTTATGTGTGTAATACTTAGGTACAGCTTTGTATCACAAGTGTCAATAAATACTATTTAGAGTGAAAAACCCAGAAATGAAAGAATAATATATATTGATGCAGGGAATAATCCCACAGTCTGTTGTATTATAAGCTGGCATCAACCTAGAGTCTGTTGATTATTTAGCATTAAATGAAAAGAAGTTTTCAACTGTAAAATAATTATTATTTATTGTTCTATTTCTAACATATAAATTATCATTATCACCTTGTGACTATATTGTGGATTTCTGGGATGTTTCAATTATATTCTCATGAATACTTGCATAGTCATTTTTTCAGTATTGAATATTATGTAGAGCTATACCTACACGCCACAGGTAAAAATCATTTTTTAATTTTATTTGAAGTCCAAGTTGGACACATAAAAATTTTTCCTTAAGCATGTCAGAAACTCTTTTCACAAGGTCTCAGCTCTTTGTGTAATCCTGTTCATCTGGTACTCTTTATTCTGGATTTAGTACAGGAGTCAAAAGATATTTCCTATGTGTGTCGCAACATTAATTTTGAATCACACACTATTTGAATGTTTAGAGCAAAGTAGCCTCTTCTGTTTCTGTATGATTGACTGATGTAGCCTGCATGCTACCTGAAAACATTAAGTTTTAAAGTACAAGATAAATATTTACATCAACAATAGCAAAACTTTATAATACATACCAGGTGACTTTAGTTTGATATGGGTGTCATTAAATGCACTAATACCGGTTTGTATTATTATGAAGTTACTCATCCTTCTTGTAATTGGCGTGATGTTGTCTTTAAACAAAGGGCTAAGCTGTACCTACAATCTATACAATCAATTTGAGAGTTGAAAATTGTATGCTGAATAGTTGTTAATGTGAGTCATGGACGTAATATATAAACGTTTATATATTACGTCCATGATGTTAGTCTACTCCTTAAATTTCAACTTGCGAAAAGTCATAGTTGTTGACATATTAATGTTGAAAACATGTTTGAAATTAAGCGTATTTTTGCTTCGTAACGCACGTTTGACATTTTCTCGACGTTTTGTTATTCGTTACGTTAGGTACTCGGTTTAAACTTTTTTAAACTCTCAAAATAGTTTCTGCGTATTTTTTATATTTTAAGTTAGTTTTTATTGTAATACACATATCATTTTGTATGTAAAAGTATTTCTCACCACAATTTCGTTGTGATATTGACTTTTATTAAAGGACCTATTTTCTTTAAAAAGGAGAAGCAAAACGCAATACTAACGACGCGACAAGTAATGATAACACAAACGAAAACAAATTGAAAACATTCAACGACATTTAAAATAAATAATATTTTTTTGGCAGCGTTCTTAACAATATTATATAGTGGCCACTGGCACTGGTAGGTATATTACCGGCAATGTCTTTACTTAAATGAAACAAAATACAATATACATTCATAACAAACGGAAAGATACTTTTTTCCCAAATTTGCTGGAATTGCATATTCAGGGCAACCAAGATACTCTTCAAGACGAATCTAACGAGTCCAAAGTTGATAGAGTTGCGTCATTTAATTACGAAGTTCCGATGGCCACCTTCCAGCTCCATCATCAGACCCTGGTTACCATATGGTATCATAGAATTTGTTAAAACGAATCAAATGAGCCCAAACTCGACGGGGTTGCGTCGTTTAATTGCGGAGTTCCGATGACCACCTTCCAGCTCCATCATCAGACGTTGGTTACCATATGGTGTCATAGTACTTGTTAAAACGAATCAAACGAGCCCAAACTCGATGGGCTTGCGTCGTTTAATTGCGGAGTTCCGATGGCCATCTTCCAGCTCCATCATCAGACCCTGGTTACCATATGGTATCATAGAACTTGTTAAAACGAATCAAATGAGCCCAAACTCGATGGGCTTGCGTCGTTTAATTGCGGAGTTCCGATGGCCATCTTCCAGCTCCATCATCAGACCCTGGTTACCATATGGTATCATAGAACTTGTTAAAATGAATCAAATGAGCCCAAACTCGATGGGCTTGCGTCGTTTAATTGCGGAGTTCCGATGGCCATCTTCCAGCTCCACCATCAGACCCTGGTTACCATATGGTATCATAGAACTTGTTAAAACGAATCAAATGAGCCCAAACTCGATGGGCTTGCGTCGTTTAATTGCGGAGTTCCGATGGCCATCTTCCAGCTACATCATCAGACCCTGGTTACCATATGGTATCATAGAACTTGTTAAAATGAATCAAATGAGCCCAAACTCAGTGGAGTTGCGTCGTTTAATTGCGGAGTTCCGATAGCCACCTTCCAGCTCCATCATCAAATCATCTCTATATCATAATAATATTGCATTGCCATTCAATTTACATATGCATGCAAAATTTCAACTTAACCGGAAACCGGACAGTTGATCAAATTGAATTTGCAATTTTTAATTACAGATACAGAATGGGACAGGCGAAACGAAATAAAAGCTTGTAATTGAAAACCCCCGACAGAAAAACCTACATTCCATTTAAAACGTAAAAAAAATCTAATTTGAATTTTTCACTCACGATTAAGTCATAGATATTCCCTTTGCGTGCTCTTTCATTTGACACCCCGCTAGAATATATATGGAGATATTCGGTTATGATTCCCCATTTTAACACCCCACAACTTTGAAAATACCAGATTTTGAGAGATTTTAATTTGTTATGTTTAGTTTTCCTACCTAGTCGTAAGGAGTATATGAGATAATTAACGTTAAACATCTACAAGGTTTGCGGACCACCCTTCCGTGCAAAAATAGCAAAATTTAATTGTTAGTTTTAATTTTTTCATCAATCGATTGAAAAAAATAATTGCAATAATTTAATCGCGATCTGCAATTGATGTGCATTAGTTTAAATAATTTAATTGAAACGCGCGATTAATGGTTAATTGCAATTGATTCAAATTCAATTAATTTAATTGCAATTAATTTTTTAGTCGATTGATTAGTTCAATTAAAAGTTAATTGATTGATGCCCAACTCTGTGCTGGGCAATGGTTTTACAAGTGTGAGTTGGCGGATTACACACCTAAGAAATTCCTAATAACTTTTAGGTTAATATAATGGCATGGACAATGGGATCATGAGACAGCATATAATATGATAATTACTGCTCCTGAATAACAGTGCAGGCATACACATTGAAAATATAAAGCTCTTTCAGTTGGCTTGAAAATCAGAAACAAAAAAATCAGCATGTAAAACGGGAGGTCCCAGTTTCGATCCCCATATTAAATTTTATGTGTTATCGAGGTAACGATTTATTATTGTTTTACAGAAGTAATACATGATATGACTGGTACTTTATTGCAACATACATTAATCGATACGGCAGTAAGACACACTTGGAGTATTTTATAACGTTTTTTATTCACATAAATAATTCATTTTATGACAATTGTTGCGCAGTAAGGCAAGAATAATATAAATGAGATTGAAGTTGATAAGGTCATAAGTTGCGCGGCTTAATACCGCTAGTTAAACATTAACATGTCCCACAGGATATTCATGTTTATCTTCGGAAACATTTGCACAAAAATACTCCACAAATAAAACACGATAACATTTTTAAATTAGCCAAACGGTATCACGTACGTCTTCAATATCAAGGCGAAGGTCACCGGTGTTATGCCGAGAGTGAATAACATGATTATATAATACATCGTAATACTAAGAAGATTTTTATACACAACATGCTATGGCATCACTCGCTCGATTTAAGATATATTTTATGATTGACCATGGTCAGATTTTTATTTCTTGTGTACAGGATTTTAGAGCGTTTCCCACAAATGAGAGTACAGGCATAACGATTTTAGGATTGAATTATGTTTATAGCTTAAGAATTTCAAAAACCCATATAAATAGGCGTTATGTAACTCAAAAAATATGTGACGTTCAATTTTACATTACATTGCGGGCTAACAAGTTGTAAAAAATTCACATTAAAAATCAATGGCATTAGTAAATATCGAGGATCCAAATGTCCATAACATTCATAGCGTTGTTGAACGTATATACTACAAACACATTCCGAAACAATCGAGTTTATAAAAATTCTAAGAAAAATGAATAACTTTATGAGAGTTGGCCGTATGTCCATAGTTTTACATTCCAATGTTACGATAGCATATACAAGTATATCCTGTATTGGGATCACTAAAATATCCTTGATTGAACACCAGACTTATATAGTGGCGATTCAAACGCCGCAGTCGAAACTGCAATTATTCAATTTAATTTACATTCAAGTACAATTTGACAATAATGGTGATGTCCCAAATACTGTTATATCAATAACACTAAGAATGTTTCAGAAATTCAATTTTAGGATTGCGGTATGAAGATTATCACAACGAAAAAAATTTTTAGTTAAAAAAATCGTTGCAACATCAAACGTGCAAAATTGTATGAATAATATCCTATCAATTTAAATTTTATATACATAACACTCAATCATTCATAAAATATACTAACAAATGTATGAGATGACGAAAAAATATATTTCAGTGCCTATGAATTGTATTAACATAATAAAACCAGATTCCTTTTTAACGCGATTTTATTTAGAACGTTTTATTAATGATTCCGTACTATACGACTTAATATTAAGACAACAAGTCCCTCTACCTCTATCTGCAGATGCTCCAGTTTTATCCCGCGGTCCCTAATAATTTTACACATTTTTGTCCTACCAAATTTTAGAGTTTTTATCCTGAATTACTACAGACTACCTGGAATTTCGTTATGTATTCTCTATCGATATTAAAACCCTGGAAACACATCTTTGTGCTGAATCGAATAACTAACACAGTTTACCGTAGAACATTTAAAACAAATAGAAATTGTGCTTTTCAAATTGAAATAATAAAAATAAGTATGTGCTTATGGGTAAACTTGACTGGTTGTCATTTTTTACGTGACCACGGAACCATGATAATACCAGTTGACTCTTCTCGCCAATTATGTATTTAAAATACCATCAATGAATGCATTAAAATAAGCCAAGGCCACAGTTTTTATACGCAAAACAAACTGTAATTACGTATTTTTTTGTTATAGAAAGTGTTAATAGGCGTAATTTTGTGCTCGAAAATAATTATTGATAACACCACAGTGTAAGGTGAATGGCCTGAGTACTAGTTAGCTTTAAAAACTGAAACAGGTTTTCATTTGTAACTATGTATCTCTTTAATGAGAGTTTCAAATAGTAACCAGTCAATGACGGGACTGCGTAGGAATCCAGTTCGAATAAAAATCGTTATTCGGATACTTTATAAAATCTGAATTTTTACTGCGAATACTTGCAATCTGATGACCATATTCGTTGTGCTATTTACAATATATGAGATTTTGTATAATTTTTTGTACCAAAGAGGTAAATGACTAGAATATCTTACCCTACGGGCCACTTTTACTTTTTTTTTGTTTTATGGTGATATAACAAACTATCCAACAAAATCCCAGTGGCGTGCCATAAGAGAGGCCTATGACTATTAACAACAAAATTCTTAAAATAGTCTTTTGTGCTAGCAATACCATGTCGCATACTCACTGCTAGGTACACCCTATCCCTCTCGATAAGGTCAGCGAGTCTGTTGATAAGTACGCCGCGTTCAGACGCATCCATCGTCCTCCAAGGAGAACCCAACCTGTATACAAATTGCACGATTACTTGCAAATTTATTAACTACATCATTCGTGGCATTGTATTTTAATGGGGACCAAATACGTTAAATGTCATCATGATTCGGTCATTGGGGACAATTAAAACAGAGTGTAGTTCCGCATGACCATAAGTGATTTTAGTATGTTTCATGCAAAACTTGTTTAGTGATTTGTTTTTTTTTTGTATTATGCATGGTTTAATGGCAATTATTTTTTATTTGCTTGTGTTTCTGTGTAATGCCCGATGACGGACTACGCACTACTATATTGACGGAAATTTTTGGGCTAACGATGATTTGAAGAGAAAGTGTGGTGTATCAATTACAAAAATGTATAAATTTATCTAAATCACTGATATTTTCCACTGATAGCTTACATTTTTAATCAATAAACCTTAAAAAAGTATTTGCCACAATAGCCACCAGAATGTTGTAAATGAGATTTATGATTGCGTGGGATATGTCTTAATGTAATATTATTTATATAATGTTCATTAAAATGCGCAGGTTCGTAGTTGAAAGGGACGGTTAAAAATCGTGTCATAAATTATGTCCCAATATGCGAATATGAAGCAGTTTTATTAGCGACGTGCAATTGGTAAAAGGTGACGTGACCTTGGTGTCAACCATGCATATAAAAATTAATTATTTTATGAATTGGCTCTTTGGTGGACCGACTCTGGAACATGCGGGCGACTTTCGATAGAAAGACTCGATTTCCGGGTCAAGCAGTGTTTTCATTTTCAAAAGGACCACAGAGCCTTACAGCCAAATAGGGAAATAGACTAGCCCAAAAAAATGTGATGGCAAAATACAGCTGTAAAAAAGTTACCCTGGGTGGATTTTTCTTAAATTTATCATTGTGACAACAATGTATTGGAAAAAAAATGGATTAACTATTTGAGATATTATAGAAATGAGCTTTACCTATATGCCCATTAAAAGAGGCTTTACTACATTATGTGGCCTGTAATTTAAAATGGTTCTAGAAATGTATGCTTCTATATTAGAAATCAATCATATTAATTTTAGGAGGACTATATAAACCGCTGAAGAAATATTTATTGAATGAAGAATTATTTATGTCTTAGATTTGTGAATTATAAAAAAAGTTAATAATATATTATGTTCATGCTCAAGACACATTCAAATAAAAGTTGTATTTTACCAAGGAATCTATAAAATAGTTTTTTTTTTAATATTGAAAATGTTTGAAAATTATTCCGGAGTACCAGGACTACATGATTACTAATGAATATTATATATTAAAAAGAATGAAATACTTACTTGAAGGCATCTTTAGCTGCTTTGACAGCTTTATCTACATCAGCTTTGCCAGCCTGCTGGACTTCAGTGATGACCTGGCCATTTGCAGGATTTTCAGTTTTGAAAGTCTTGCCGTCTGCTGACTTCAACCATTCATTGTTTATGAAGAGCTAAACAAAGAATAAATACTTATTTAACTGGTACCTTCTCTCAATTTAAATATCAAAAGAAAAATATTATGAATTTTCTGTTCTAAGTGTTCTAATTTAAGAAGGTTCATGAAATAAAAATGTGCAATGCAATTGTCCAAATAGAAAAAATACTACAGCAAGTACAAAAATGGAAATTATATATATTAACAACCTTACCCCGAAATTTTAAGGGGTGTTAATGAAAATTTTGAATTTTAAAGATGTTTTCAACATTTAATAAACAGTTAATTGTTTTTTGATTAGTGTTATGAGACCGCTAACCATAATAATTATTATTTTACGATACATTTTTTTTTAATTATTCAATAAGAACACATGAATACTCGTTTGATTATTTAAAACAAAAATACATCAAAATATTTATGTTAACCTCTTTCAATAGATTTACATGTTCTTTGTAATAATTGAAAATAATATAATTTGTCGCTTAGTAGTATCTTTTTAACAAATCGTCTGTTCCTTGCTTAGGGTGTAACTATGATATAAATAGATAAAAATACCCATAAAAACATAACCTATGCATAATGACCTTGAAAAGCCGGCACGGATGTTGGCAGATGCGGATTTTTATCGCTAAAAATTATGTCACGCATTGTCATGAAAAACAGAATTTTTTTTTTTACTTACACCAGTGTACAATATTTCCGGGTTTGTTTGTGGAGCTGGTGCGGCAGCTGTAGCGAATTTAGCTTTCTGTGTTAAAACTTTGCCTAAATTTCGTAACATATTGGTTATTTATAACAACACTACACGACTTCACCACAGCAGTTATCAGTACAAATTGATTCGTTTCGTGTTTTTGTGCTTGACTGTTTACGAGCTGAATGAAAACATTATGCGCGGAACGCGACTGGGTCGGGTGTTTGCAATTATTGCCAGACTAACTTTCAAAATCCCGGAAAATTAATTATGTGAAAAATATTTATATGCATCAATTGTTTTTTTTTTAAGAATTTCACAAATTAAAGAAAGACTCGTTGGTCCCGGAGATTGACTGTAATATAATTCTAACTTCATCTCTACATCACCCTAGGTTCGACTGTAAGAGAATGCCATTGGCATTACCTAAGTCCACCTATACTTAATGTCTGAAGTATAAATAAATAAATAATTTCTGAATCGAACAAATGCCATTTGAATTTTTTATAAGGATGTTTTGAATATTTTCAATGAGCGATCCAAGTCTCAATGTGCAAAACACCAATAGGCTCGTTCCTTATTACGCCCTGTACTTATAACACATAACGACAGGGGCCAGGGCTAAATGTTGTTAAATGTTAGTGGATTAGACTTTAAAATTTTTCTCATTTGGGACATTTGTGTGTTCATACAATAAGTTTTTAACCAGTAAGTCATAATTATAAATATCAATATAAAGGTGAAATATTATTGAGCGGTGGCGAAATATTATTGAAATAGGAATTGAATTGAATTGAATACTCCATAGTATATAAGTAATATGTTGTTTACAACTTTTTAAAGAAATTTAGCTGTAACCATTGTAGAGGTCTTTCAATAGAAAAACTTAACAATAGTAAGTAGGTACTTAAAATGACTGGTTCCTAAGATTGAGCTAATATTACTAGTATAATATTAATAATATTATGACTATTACGACGTAATAGAAAATATTGTGAGAGTCAAAAACTAACAGGATTTAAAATTGAATGCCGGAATTCACGTAACTGTATATACCTACTTGCACATGAAATTTAAGGAAATAATAATGTAATTCATGAATTCAGAAACAATAAAAGTTCTGGCAATTCACCACACGCTAATTTATATAATTGCAATATCAAGGCTTGTCGTAATCAATGGTAAGTACTAAGTACCTAAGTAAATATTTTTTTAATCAATAGGCATCAGATTAGGTGCATTGTTTACACGGATATTATTAATTCGCATTCTCTTTTACATAATAGATAAGAAATAATTTACGAACTATGGGTTGTTTAATAGTGTTTAATTTAAAAACAAATAGCCAAAAATAAGATGATTTTTTGCATGGAAATTAAATGGAAAGGGAAACACCGTAATTTTATGTGAATTAAGAATATTTGCTGACTGGGATTGGGACTCAATCCTGAGGCCTAATACGAGTGGCGAGATTATCCTTCAGACACCTTTAAAACGCCTCTGTTTGTGATTTGGTGCAAGCGGGTCGATAAGTATGTTGTAGCGCCTGCCAACGTCCATACCACGTTGAATACACCGGTTCTCGTCCGATCACCGAAGTCAAGCAACGTCGGGCGCGGTCAGTACTTGGATGGGTGACCGCCTGGGAACACCGCGTGATGTTGGCGTTTTGCTGTTTTTCCACAGCATGGTGGTGGGATCTCGTAGGCGTAAATTTTTGGACGAGGACGCACGATTGTTTTTCGTTTTTTCCTTTTTCATCGAGACACCTTTAAAACGCCTCTGTTTGTGATTTGGTGCAAGCGGGTCGATAAGTATGTTGTAGCGCCTGCCAACGTCCATACCACGTTGAATACACCGGTTCTCGTCCGATCACCGAAGTCAAACAACGTCGGGCGCGGTCAGTACTTGGATGGGTGACCGCCTGGGAACACCGCGTGATGTTGGCTTTTTGCTGTTTTTCCACAGCATGGTGGTGGGATCTCGGAGGCGTAAATTTTTGGACGAGGACGCACGATTGTTTTTCATTTTTTCCTTTTTCATCCAGACACCTTTAAAACGCCTCTGTTTGTGATTTGGTGCAAGCGGATCGATAAGTATGTTGAAGCGCCTGCCAACGTCCATACCACGTTGAATACACCGGTTCTCGTCCGATCACCGAAGTCAAGCAACGTCGGGCGCGGTCAGTACTTGGATGGGTGACCGCCTGGGAACACCGCGTGATGTTGGCTTTTTGCTGTTTTTCCACAGCATGGTGGTGGGATCTCGGAGGCGTAAATTTTTGGACGAGGACGCACGATTGTTTTTCATTTTTTCCTTTTTCATCCAGACACCTTTAAAACGCCTCTGTTTGTGATTTGGTGCAAGCGGGTCGATAAGTATGTTGAAGCGCCTGCCAACGTCCATACCACGTTGAATACACCGGTTCTCGTCCGATCACCGAAGTCAAGCAACGTCGGGCGCGGTCAGTACTTGGATGGGTGACCGCCTGGGAACACCGCGTGATGTTGGCTTTTTGCTGTTTTTCCACAGCATGGTGGTGGGATCTCGGAGGCGTTAATTTTTGGACGAGGACGCACGATTCTTTTTCGTTTTTCCCTTTTTCATCGAGACACCTTTAAAACGCCTCTGTTTGTGATTTGGTGCAAGCGGGTCGATAAGTATGTTGAAGCGCCTGCCAACGTCCATACCACGTTGAATACACCGGTTCTCGTCCGATCACCGAAGTCAAGCAACGTCGGGCGCGGTCAGTACTTGGATGGGTGACCGCCTGGGAACACCGCGTGATGTTGGCTTTTTGCTGTTTTTCCACAGCATGGTGGTGGGATCTCGGAGGCGTTAATTTTTGGACGAGGACGCACGATTCTTTTTCGTTTTTCCCTTTTTCATCGAGACACCTTTAAAACGCCTCTGTTTGTGATTTGGTGCAAGCGGGTCGATAAGTATGTTGAAGCGCCTGCCAACGTCCATACCACGTTGAATACACCGGTTCTCGTCCGATCACCGAAGTCAAGCAACGTCGGGCGCGGTCAGTACTTGGATGGGTGACCGCCTGGGAACACCGCGTGATGTTGGCTTTTTGCTGTTTTTCCACAGCATGGTGGTGGGATCTCGGAGGCGTAAATTTTTGGACGAGGACGCACGATTGTTTTTCAATTTTTCCTTTTTCATCCAGACACCTTTAAAACGCCTCTGTTTGTGATTTGGTGCAAGCGGGTCGATAAGTATGTTGAAGCGCCTGCCAACGTCCATACCACGTTGAATACACCGGTTCTTGTCCGATCACCGAAGTCAAGCAACGTCGGGCGCGGTCAGTACTTGGATGGGTGACCGCCTGGGAACACCGCGTGATGTTGGCTTTTTGCTGTTTTGCCACAGCATGGTGGTGGGATCTCGGAGGCGTTAATTTTTGGACGAGGACGCACGATTCTTTTTCGTTTTTTCCTTTTTCATCGAGACACCTTTAAAACGCCTCTGTTTGTGATTTGGTGCAAGCGGGTCGATAAGTATGTTGTAGCGCCTGCCAACGTCCATACCACGTTGAATACACCGGTTCTCGTCCGATCACCGAAGTCAAGCAACGTCGGGCGCGGTCAGTACTTGGATGGGTGACCGCCTGGGAACACCGCGTGATGTTGGCTTTTTGCTGTTTTTCCACAGCATGGTGGTGGGATCTCGGAGGCGTAAATTTTTGGACGAGGACGCACGATTCTTTTTCGTTTTTTCCTTTTTCATCGAGACACCTTTAAAACGCCTCTGTTTGTGATTTGGTGCAAGCGGGTCGATGAGTATGTTGTAGCGCCTGCCAACGTCCATACCACGTTGAATACACCGGTTCTCGTCCGATCACCGAAGTCAAGCAACGTCGGGCGCGGTCAGTACTTGGATGGGTGACCGCCTGGGAACACCGCGTGATGTTGGCTTTTTGCTGTTTTTCCACAGCATGGTGGTGGGATCTCGGAGGCGTAAATTTTTGGACGAGGACGCACGATTGTTTTTCATTTTTTCCTTTTTCATCCAGACACCTTTAAAACGCCTCTGTTTGTGATTTGGTGCAAGCGGATCGATAAGTATGTTGAAGCGCCTGCCAACGTCCATACCACGTTGAATACACCGGTTCTCGTCCGATCACCGAAGTCAAGCAACGTCGGGCGCGGTCAGTACTTGGATGGGTGACCGCCTGGGAACACCGCGTGATGTTGGCTTTTTGCTGTTTTTCCACAGCATGGTGGTGGGATCTCGGAGGCGTAAATTTTTGGACGAGGACGCACGATTCTTTTTCGTTTTTTCCTTTTTCATCCAGACACCTTTAAAACGCCTCTGTTTGTGATTTGGTGCAAGCGGGTCGATAAGTATGTTGTAGCGCCTGCCAACGTCCATACCACGTTGAATACACCGGTTCTCGTCCGATCACCGAAGTCAAGCAACGTCGGGCGCGGTCAGTACTTGGATGGGTGACCGCCTGGGAACACCGCGTGATGTTGGCTTTTTGCTGTTTTTCCACAGCATGGTGGTGGGATCTCGGAGGCGTAAATTTTTGGACGAGGACGCACGATTGTTTTTCATTTTTTCCTTTTTCATCCAGACACCTTTAAAACGCCTCTGTTTGTGATTTGGTGCAAGCGGATCGATAAGTATGTTGAAGCGCCTGCCAACGTCCATACCACGTTGAATACACCGGTTCTCGTCCGATCACCGAAGTCAAGCAACGTCGGGCGCGGTCAGTACTTGGATGGGTGACCGCCTGGGAACACCGCGTGATGTTGGCTTTTTGCTGTTTTTCCACAGCATGGTGGTGGGATCTCGGAGGCGTAAATTTTTGGACGAGGACGCACGATTGTTTTTCATTTTTTCCTTTTTCATCCAGACACCTTTAAAACGCCTCTGTTTGTGATTTGGTGCAAGCGGGTCGATAAGTATGTTGAAGCGCCTGCCAACGTCCATACCACGTTGAATACACCGGTTCTCGTCCGATCACCGAAGTCAAGCAATGTCGGGCGCGGTCAGTACTTGGATGGGTGACCGCCTGGGAACACCGCGTGATGTTGGCTTTTTGCTGTTTTTCCACAGCATGGTGGTGGGATCTCGGAGGCGTAAATTTTTGGACGAGGACGCACGATTGTTTTTCGTTTTTTCCTTTTTCATCCAGACATCTTTAAAACGCCTCTGTTTGTGATTTGGTGCAAGCGGGTCGATAAGTATGTTGAAGCGCCTGCCAACGTCCATACCACGTTGAATACACCGGTTCTTGTCCGATCACCGAAGTCAAGCAACGTCGGGCGCGGTCAGTACTTGGATGGGTGACCGCCTGGGAACACCGCGTGATGTTGGCTTTTTGCTGTTTTGCCACAGCATGGTGGTGGGATCTCGGAGGCGTTAATTTTTGGACGAGGACGCACGATTCTTTTTCGTTTTTTCCTTTTTCATCGAGACACCTTTAAAACGCCTCTGTTTGTGATTTGGTGCAAGCGGGTCGATAAGTATGTTGTAGCGCCTGCCAACGTCCATACCACGTTGAATACACCGGTTCTCGTCCGATCACCGAAGTCAAGCAACGTCGGGCGCGGTCAGTACTTGGATGGGTGACCGCCTGGGAACACCGCGTGATGTTGGCTTTTTGCTGTTTTTCCACAGCATGGTGGTGGGATCTCGGAGGCGTAAATTTTTGGACGAGGACGCACGATTCTTTTTCGTTTTTTCCTTTTTCATCGAGACACCTTTAAAACGCCTCTGTTTGTGATTTGGTGCAAGCGGGTCGATGAGTATGTTGTAGCGCCTGCCAACGTCCATACCACGTTGAATACACCGGTTCTCGTCCGATCACCGAAGTCAAGCAACGTCGGGCGCGGTCAGTACTTGGATGGGTGACCGCCTGGGAACACCGCGTGATGTTGGCTTTTTGCTGTTTTTCCACAGCATGGTGGTGGGATCTCGGAGGCGTAAATTTTTGGACGAGGACGCACGATTCTTTTTCGTTTTTTCCTTTTTCATCGAGACACCTTTAAAACGCCTCTGTTTGTGATTTGGTGCAAGCGGGTCGATGAGTATGTTGTAGCGCCTGCCAACGTCCATACCACGTTGAATACACCGGTTCTCGTCCGATCACCGAAGTCAAGCAACGTCGGGCGCGGTCAGTACTTGGATGGATGACCGCCTGGGAACACCTCGTGATGTTGGCTTTTCGCTGATTTTCCACAGCATGGTGGTGGGATCTCGCAGGCGTGAATTTTTTGACTAGGATGCACAATTTAGTTTTTCAATTATGACTGGATTATATCTATATGCGACTACCATCGGTGGTGGCTTTTCCAGCAGGATGAATAGGTCGGAGCCTAGGACGGCAGATTTTAGGGGGTAGCAAATTCGCTTGAATATTTTTTATTTTTACACGCTTTTTATTAGCTCCACTTGTATGTATGTTTGTATGTTTGTAACCGACTTCTTTGGGCGCGATTTTGACCCACTTTAAACGATTAGATTTCGTTCAAACTTTGTAGATTTATCGAGGACCGATGACAATACACTAATTTGATAAAAAAAAACCGAACTAAAAAATAGAAAATAAATAATAGTTTAAAAAAACTAAAAAACACGCTTTTTATCGAAAACCGAACTAAAAAATAGAAAATAAATTTTAATAAATTTAAATTAAGAATAGTATTAAAAATTTCAATAAATATAAATTAATAATAATGTGAATAAAAAAAAATATTTTATTTAAAAAAAGCGTGGGGTGCTTTTTAAGATATTATCAAAATGATAATCACTCTACTCATATCTGTCAATAACTATTGACACCATGCACCCCACGCTTTTTTTTAAATATTTTTTTTTTATTCACACTATTATTAATTTATATTTATTGAAATTTTTAATACTATTCTTAATTTAAATTTATTAAAACTTATTTTCTATTTTTTAGTTCGGTTTTCGATAAAAAGCCTGTTTTTTGTTTTTTTAAACTATTATTTTTTACACTTTTCATTAGATAAAATTTATGTGAAAACCAAAGGAACGAAAATTATTGAATAGCCAACTGGCTGCAATGAAACAAAGTCCGTTAAGTACAAAGATTTATTGTTAACAGATACATCTAAAATCAGCCACACGTTCAACTAAACAATATTTAAAACATGAAACTTTTGAAATAACCTATAAGTACAAAATTTTTAAAATCAACCTAACAAATCTACTCAATACGCTTTAAAAATAGATCCGGCAACTAATTAAACTTTGGTCTATTCATTAATGTATTTAAAATCAATACAAACCTGCTTCGCAAAAGTGTTATTTAAAACATAAATAGAAATTAATAAGAACATCTTAAAGTGCTATTTGCTATTCTAAAATCACAACAGTGGAATGTTTCGTGCCGCTTAATCTAAAAATCACATAGCCTTGCACTAAACGACTAAATAAAAAACTAATCTAAAATGTGAAAATAATACGAAATTCGACATAATATCTTTGGGATCTATAGATGGTATGTAAAACTGATGATATTATTTAAATTTGTATGGCAATGAACTTGTATTCTCTGATATATAATAATAATTATGACTTTGTACTTGTCACAACTTGTAGCTGCACTTTTTGACAATAAGGTACAATGAATCCGCAAATAAATTAGCATTCATTGCTAACACATTTAAACAGCAATTTCATATTGTACTTTGCACTATTTAAAATTCTTCAGATCAATCAACAAGATAATTCCAAAGTGGTAGAAGTCTAAAAAGCTCAACTTCAACAATAAATCCTCATCAGTTTCAAACTGACTGTCATAACAAAACTGACCCAAAAAAGTAATTTATTTTTGACTTACTTGCACTTTGGAATTCTTCAAACAATACTTTTTTTTAATAAATAATCAGGACAGATATAATCAGTCCTTGTCAGCGATATCCTCGTTAAGTACAGAGAGATTCTCTTCGGATATTTTCTCTAGACAGCCGCACGTCATGGCCGCGAGGTTGTTCGCCATGTCTTCTTCAATCTTTCGTTCTAGAAGTTCGAAATCATCGTTGTCTTGGCACTTGAGGCACTCTTCCGACGACGAATCCTGGTAGCACATCACGTTTTCTATATTCACTTCGACCTCGTCCTTGTCGTTCATCGCCAGCGACGGACTGCTGATGCTCATCAACCTGGATTCCTTCTTGATGGGTATAAATACTTCTGACTTGGGTCTGGGCCGTTCCTTCTCGGGTCTATTCCTGGCTATGACGCGTTTCTCTTTGGGGAAGACGCGTTGAATGCGCTCCTCCACTAGGGAAATGCTTCGTTTGAAGACCACAGTGTCCCGAGGGTCTAGAGAGTTGTTAATCCTGGTGCCGTCTATGGCATCACGAGACTCAGTGTCGGAGTTGTCGCAGCGGAAGTAGATGGTGTCGCAGCCGTTCTCCTGCTTCACCTTGATGAGGCAGCAGTCGTCCTCCTTCTCGCAGAGGATCTCGTGCAGCGAGCCGTGCAGCGGGATCAGCTTCACTTTGCCCCCGAAGTTCTCTTGCATCTGCGTAGAGAGGTCGTCGTCGATGTACAAGTCTTCCGTGCTTCTAGCTTCCTGCAAGTGTTTTGTCATTGTTAGAAAATATCATCATCATCATCAACAGCCCTTAATTCGTCCACTGCTGGACATAACCCTCTCTTATGGCGCGCCACTGGGCTCGTGGCTCGAAAATATACATGTGCTTTATGGTTTTTATTGATAACAAATACATTGAAATATTTATATCTTAACAGTGATTTAAGCACAATAGAAATCATCCCCAGTAAACATAATAATGATTCTGACTAAATATCGATCATAAATTACACTTAAAGGAACAACCAACATAAGTGAAATGAAAAGTTATGACTGGCAATCAATTTCTTACATTGATCTTCCAGCATAAATAGTAATAAGTGATCTTATACATATTATGTTAAGAAACATATCAACATTTATTAACCATTTAATATCACCCACCAATGTGTTAACTTCACTTTACAACTATAAATTGATACGAAACAATCTCACCTGAATAGCATTGAAAGCCTGACATCTCTTGAGCGAGTTGACATGCACATCCTCTGTGAGTGTCTCCTCCAGTGAAACATTAATTTTATCTTTCCCGCTGTTATTATCACAAATGGTCACATTCACACAATTATCCAACACTTGCAGGCTATTTTCTCCGGACCTGCTGAATGTGATTTGTAGTAGAGGTTTGTTGTTCCCATTGATTTTTACCCTGGAGAATGACTTGGCTGGTTCTTTTCGCAATGTTTTCTCTTCATCAGGTGTGTTGAGTGATTCTATGATGTTGGCAACACCCTTGTTGAGTATATCTTCGTTCTTGTGCAGTGTGGAGGCGGTAGAATTGTCATCTGATATCTCATGGAGTAGGTGTTGGAACTCCTTGCGGATGAGATCGCGAATAAACTCCTCGATGCTTCGCGTGTCTGTAGCTTGGTCGATTTTTATTTGCGTTTTTTCTTCGACGGTTCTGTAAATATTAAAGATAAATTTAGTACTTGTATAATCAGTAAACATTTTGATGCATGAATCTTATATAAAAAAACTTTACGCCGTCTCAAAAACAATCTTTATGATTGAAAATGACAATTGTGTTTGAAATTTGCATCGAAAAGAGTATTTTTAGACAAAAATAAACAGCAAAAAGCCAACATCACGCGGTGTTCCCAGGCGGTCACCCATCCAAGTACTGACCGCGCCCGACGTTGCTTGACTTCGGTGATCGGACGAGAACCGGTGTATTCAACGTGGAATGGACGTTGGCAAATAGCTGAACATAATTATTGATCGAATTAAAAATTGATATTTTGACATATTTATTAACTCACCCATCATTAGAATCTCGCCTCTGCAAGCGGTCAACGTCACTCTGGCTCGGTCTTATATTTTTAGCCAAAGTTTCCCGGGCTTGAGAGTAGTGATCCCATTGAATCCCTGAAATTAAAACAACGCTAATCAATTAAGACTATGTGAAACTTTTTAAAACACCAAAAGTGCGCCTGTTATTGCGTAGGAAAAATAAACACCTGTCTACTCCAACAGGCGGCGAATGTCTATGCAATATGCATATACAAAAACACTATGATATAATTTATTTATACAAATTTTTCTTTAATTGTGAATAATAAAAGGTATTTTTTTTAAGTAGAATATTCAAAACAAAAAAAAAAAAACAATTTCAATAGTCTCCTTAACAATATAAAAAACATTACCATTTCGCAGGCTATTCGGCGATGAAGGTGGCACCCGGAATGGTTTTGTCGCTGGCTTTTTTAAATTCAATTGAGGTAGAGACTTCTGCAGCGTGTCCACGCAGTGGGACGCTGGCTTTACCGCCGGTACGTTGGCTCTAGAAAAATGAACAATCCATTTTTAAACCAAGGAAACTCTAGATATTTTCTATTAAGATAAATAAAAATATTATCTAATTTAAACATTTTTTCGATAACAAATGTGAATTAAAAACCTCCTCCTTTTTTGAAGTCGGTTAAAAATAGCAGTATATGCAACGCATAATTTCACTTCGTCAATAGATAGCATTACTGTACTACGGTCTATACTCTATACCTTCATGGCGCATTTAGTTAGGCGAGTAATCGAGACTGGTGGTATACTTTGTGATTCAAATGACAAAGTGAACACTATAATCAGTTTTTATTCTGGTGTTATGGCACTAGGATGATTTAGTAAACTCCTTTATAGACTAACATTGTGAATTAAAAAATCATTTTCGAAGAAAAATAATTAATGCCTATATTTGTAATTTAATGATACTATGAAGAACATTGTACGTAGAAGAATTTTAAAATTATATAAAAAAGCAGCAAAAGCCAACATCACGCGGTGTTCCCAGGCGGTCACCCATCCAAGTACTGACCGCGCCCGACGTTGCTTGACTTCGGTGATCGGACGAGAACCGGTGTATTCAACGTGGTATGGACGTTGGCGCCAAGCATTCTAAAATTTCTGTAAATGTCCCTCACCTATTATCTTCAGGCAGTGACATGGACCGGCCAGTCTTCTTGTTGGCTTCGTAAATCCACTTCTCGTGTATGGCGACGAGTGGTTTGACGTGCAAGTTGGCGAGTATGTCCTCCTCCACTTTGTACTTGTGGTTGGCGCGCGGCGGCTGGCACGACCACGAGTTGGTTCTCTCGCGCGGAGTCTCGTCCGGCTCCGACGACAACAAATCTACGGGCGGATCGATCCTGGAATTGATTTAATTAAATTATTTTACTAGGCTGGTAATATTTTAACCAACTGGACTAAGGCCTAAACCCTCTGAATAGCAGAGAAGGCCCGTGCCCAGCAGTGGGACGTATATAGGCTGATAACATTTTAACTACATTTTATTAGTTTAAATAAAGAAGCATATAAATATGATTATGATTTAATTAAATGTAATTTAGGAAATAAAAATTTGCTTTAGCGCCATCAAGTGAAAACTTTTAATACTAAAACCTCACTTATGGCTATCAGTTTTTGCTTTATAGATATGAGAGTTGTTTGACAAATAATTAATGTAATTATTCCATTCTTTTATATCCATATATAATTGTTTATTTACAACATATAAAAAGGTTTGTGCTATTTTATAATATCGTGCAGACCATCGAAAAAATATTTTAATAGTGCATAATAAACACTGAAGTCTTTTTGTAATTCTGATTTTGTCTCCGGATAATTAATAACTCCTTTATGGCGCCAGGTATACGCTCTTACAACAAACTCCCGAATGAGATTAGGGAGCTTCCCTTGGAAAAGTTTAAAAAATCAATTAAAGATAAACTGTATAAAAAAGGTTATTATAAAATTTCTGATTATATTGAAGACACCTGGGAGTAAGTAAATTGATCGGAGGTTATGTTGCTCCAATTTGTATCCATATGACATTAAATTGTAAACAATGTAATAATTGTAATTTATTTAAAAAAAATGACATTTCGTGTTGTTGAGGGAGTTTCTTACCGTTTCTTCTCCAGAGCGATAACACGTTTCGAAGCGGCACTAGTTTTAAAAAGATAGTATAAAAAATTGTTAAAAAATGACGATTGAAAAGAACTTGTAAAAATCTATTTGAATAAAGAAGATTTGACTTTGAAGGAAGATTCTACTTACTTCCTGAGACCAGTGTAACTATTTCTTATAGTATCGACACTCTCAGCAGATGTATCATCAACTTTTTCCGGTGTTGGAAAATTATTTTCCGACTCAGTTTCCTTCTGTAGGACAGCATATATTGAGGTAGCTGGTGTTTCTGGCGCTGAATGGATGTCTTTAATACTTTCTAAAATTCAAGAAAAAATCTATTTATTAGTTTATTACAACGTTAAGTTTTAACGCGTCTAGCATTTAATGGACTTTGAAAAAAGAGAACATGCAAGTAATTTGTGAAGTGCAATGGACTGAGGATATTTTTCATATAGATAAGAACTAGTCATAAGGAAAAACACATAAGAAAAATAAATATAATAAGAAAAATAAACAAATGTAAGGGTAAAACAATTCATAGAACTTGGTAAATTGATAAATTTAGTCAAAATAAAATCTAAAAATCCACGCCTGCAAGATTACACCATGGTGTGGAAAAACAGCAAAAAGCCAACATCACGCGGTGTTCCCAGGCGGTCACCCATCCAAGTACTGACCGCGCCCGACGTTGCTTGACTTCGGTGATCGGACGAGAACCGGTGTATTCAACGTGGTATGGACGTTGGCGAACAGTAAACTGTATTTGTGGATATTATGATGCAATCCATAATGTCATATTAAACTTACCTGATTTAATCTCAGATTTAAATGAGTTTTCATTAATTTTGTCCGGGAATCGATCGCTCGCGCTCAAATCGCCAGACAGCCATGCGTTTTTCCTCAATTTATTACTCCGAGCTATGGGCGTTGTAGGCAAACTGTAGTTCTGTATATCGAAATTGTACGAAGAACGCTCCTCACTATTCTTCTCTCGCAGTAAAGGTCGGATTGAATCCAAATTGTATTCGGGCACTTTTATATGTAGCGGTTTATATGACTTCGGAGTGAAACTTCGACTGAGTTTTGCAGTTGGCCGCTCCACGCTACTCTGATCCTTATTGCTATTGTCGTGGAGACTGAAGTTGACTGTGCGGTTCGGGCTCAGTATACTGCAATATTCAGTCGAATCGCTCCGGTGCAGGGTGCCGGGCGTACCCGAGTCTTTCAAGCGCGCTTTGATTTTACTAATAGGGGTTGAACAGGCACTAGAACATTCTTTTTCTGGTAGAAGATCGTATTTCAATACAGGTCTCTCTTCGACATTGTCCTCGTCGGATATGAAGCATTTCTCTGGTATGGCGTATGTGGTTTCCTTGTAAGATTTGCGTATTGTTTCGTATAGGGGGCTGGAGTCACTTTTGCTGCATTCTTTTTCGCTGCTGTCTGTGGAGCTGTCTCGAGACTTGTGTATGACGGCTTTGTGCTCAATGTTCTGTGGACTTTGACACTCGGAGTCAGTAGGAGACACGATCTCCCACGCGGAAGTACTGAATGTGGATTTCTTCTTCGGCAACCTGGCTGGTATGATCACGTAGCCGATGTCGTCTAGGTTTTGCTGAAAAAAGAAAAGAATAATAATAGAAACATGTGTATTTCAAAATTGGGTATTTCCATTAGTAAATTCTTAATAATATTAGTGTGGTATCTGGAAATGTGCCCCAATAAGGGCAATACTAAGCCCTATATTACCTGGGACTGAAATATCTGACGGATTACGGAAATATCTGACGAAATGTAACCCACATAAATGCCTCTGCCCACGCCTTCGAGGATAAGGAGGTGTGAGGATGAAATATACATACATAATTAAGAATCCAACTATAAATAAACTCTGCATTTATTGTAGGTCATGTATTAAATTATTTATGAACTCTTTTATGCGATCTGTCACTTAATATATCACTTATTACTATAATAAGCCAACATGCTTTGTTGTGCACAATTGAATTATAATCGAAATTGTTTTTTAAGAAAAACATTGTTTTTTGTCATACTTTTGTGACTATAAGAACTTATAATTTTATTATAACACATGGATTAAACAGAAATATTAAAAATAGAATAGAATCCTTAGGCAACAAAAAGCCAACATCACGCGGTGTTCCCAGGCGGTCACCCATCCAAGTACTGACCGCGCCCGACGTTGCTTGACTTCGGTGATCGGACGAGAACCGGTGTATTCAACGTGGTATGGACGTTGGCATACGAATTTCCATATTTGAAGACCTCTATGTACTGTGTGACGTCATAATAAAACTTTACAATGATATCTCTAAAACTGAACCTTATCATCTACAAATCGCAAAAGGTCTATAATCCCTGACACCCTAATAAAACGTAGTTTAAATGTCTATTTACCTGTTTCCAAAACTTTTTATAAGCCCATATTGCAGTGACTCCAATATTATTTCAAATGAACGTAACTAATACTATGATGACATTTACCTTGACTTTGTGTAGATTCCTCTGCAGCACGTCTAAGTCTGTGCGTTGGAAGCGGTCGAGTGTCAGTCCGGCTTGAAGTAGGGACAGCAGGCAGCCTGGGTATGTGCCGTCCTGGGGCAAACTCACTCCGGCCTTCCACACTGTGTACTGATGCTTCAACTTCTCATAGTTTAAATTCTTCCAGGGAATTGATGCTGTCAATTTATAAATATTAGTAAAGGTGTTTTATCACACTACATTTTTAAAATAGATATTTCTTTACATTTTTACATTTCGTAGAGATGGACCATTGCATTCTCTTACAGTCAGATCAAAGGTGAACGAGAGTTACATTAGGACAGTAGTATTAATATTATTTACAATTCTACAATCAACAAGTAATAATGGACGTAGACTGTAGATGGCTCTGAAGCATGTATTTTTATTTATGTAAAGAAATATATTTTCATATACGTTTCTCAAAATTGACTATTAATTTAACCGACCGTTGCAGCACTCCCACAGCATGAGCGCTAGCGAGTACACATCGCTCCGGGAGCAGGGGTACACCATGCCCGCCTCGTCGGGACAGAACAGCTCGGGCGCCTGCCAGCGGTACAGCTCCGAGCTCTCGTACTGCGAGTAGTGCTTGCACACCGCCTGAGACGACAGGTACGCCGCCGACGAACGGCAAGATAGCAACGGCTCCCGGTCCGTGCTGCCGTCCTCGCATGGCTCTGGAATATTTAAAAAATCTTGATTCATTATCATCATCGTCTTTAAATTATATATTTACATGAAACGCCATCTTTTAGGGAATGTAGTATGTATTTACAATTTTTGAAATTATAACGACAGATGGCGCTGAATTATAGCGACAAAAATAGGAATCGTCATGGTGAATTTATCCAGGAACTCAATTATAACGTAGATTTGTTTAATTTGAAAATCAACCAAAAACTACGCTATTACGTACATTAATGTTGACTCATTCATATTGCCGAGGTGCATACAAGTCGATAAATAAGTGATTACGCCTGCCAACGTCCATACCACGTTGAATACACCGGTTCTCGTCCGATCACCGAAGTCAAGCAACGTCGGGCGCGGTCAGTACTTGGATGGGTGACCGCCTGGGAACACCGCGTGATGTTGGCTTTTTGCTGTTTTCCCACAGCATGGTGGTGGAATCTCGCAGGCGTGAAGTTTTGGACGAGGAGGCACAATTTGTTTTTGATTTTGTTAAACAAAATATTTGATTTCTTGACTTTACGGCATTGGTGATTGCCTTGCGATCGGGAGGTCCTATTTTATTATATTATATATGCCGGGTTCCAAGTATTATCAGGTTATGAGATAAGACAACAATACAACCTTCGAAAATCACATCTGAGGCTCAGAAATAATATCAAATAAACCTTTTAAATGAAAAAGTATAAATAGTTATGAAGTTTAATGAAAAAGTGCTCACAAAATTATGCTATGTTGTTCAAAAACAGCAAAAAGCCAACATCACGCGGTGTTCCCAGGCGGTCACCCATCCAAGTACTGACCGCGCCCGACGTTGCTTGACTTCGGTGATCGGACGAGAACCGGTGTATTCAACGTGGTATGGACGTTGGCGACTTGCTTTCCAAAATTCTCTACCATATCGCACTAGTATTACAATAGTGTTGTAACTCAAAAAAGACGATTTTTCAGAATCAACGAAAAACTAATTTGTCACTTTCTGTAATAGGTACGAATATAATGAATGTTTTATGTGTTTTTGGAATGAAATTGAAGGCATTACCTTTTTAAATTTTTTAAAAAATAATAATAATAGGGAAATTATTAACGAATTTTGAGTTAAGACAGTATTTTTCCAAGCACAATGTTCAAAATGAAATATTATTTTTAATTACGTCATTATTGTTGAAATATTTTGTGTTACGACAGTTTGAATAAGTCATTTTCTTTACGTTTTAAACTCACTTTTTGGCATTACAACAATAAATCGAAAACGAATTCCGAGTAAATGGTAGTAAAATATACCATTTAATACGATCTCTTTATTTTTTTTGGTTAGGATTAGGGATTGCAATCCAGCGGCGTTTTCAATCCAGCGGAATTTTTGCTGGATTGACCGAAATCCAGCTGGATCCAGCGCGGATCCAGCAAAATGTGGAACGAAAATAAAAAGACGACATTTTTAAGACTTTTTTATTAATTTGTACTTCTTACGATAATCTTTGAAATCTTCCACTCATTTGGTGATATCTTATATTAATTTGCTTTGGTTTTTTGATAAGTTGAGATCAAAATAATCAACATAAAATTAAATAACAAACATATAACCTTATATTCATATAACATTTAAGATAATGTTTCTAAGTAAGCACTATCTTATTAATTACGCTTATGTTTAATGATAGGACGGTTAATCAGTAGCAATCAGTCTCACAAATTCTTTTAAAATTAACTTCATTAACATTCTTTTAAAAAAGGACCGTAACAATAACACTATTTTAATTTTCAATAGTATTTTTGTATCAAACAAAAAAAGCTTTGAAATAATCTTCTCTCCGCTCGTTAATCCTTAATAATTAAGCAGTTTAAAGTCTGACGATAAGAGACTACTTCTTTTTTTGAATTCTCTGAAAGTAAGACCTTAGAAAACTAATTTTATCTATAGTCTTATCTCCCAACCTGCTTCGCACAGAACTGCATATTATGTAGCCGGCTGCTGAGAATGCCCTTTCGGCCTCTACACTGGTCGGTTTTAAGGTCATTAAATACTAATAAACCATTGATAAATGTTCACCTCGCACTCCTTCGCTCTCATAAACGCTCATTTCTTTTTTCAGGATCTTTTCGTAATCTAATTGACCACTTGGCTTTTGTTTATTAAAGTTCTCCTTCTCTCTTTTAAGTTCTATCTCAAGCTCTAGCTCTAAAGTCATTTTAACGGGTTCTGCGTCATCATCTACACGATCTTCTCCTATCTCCATGGTATCTTCTTGCACCGGCTCTACAATATATTGTTTATTTACTCGTTTTAACAATGTTTTTATCTCCTGCCGCATCGCATTCTTTTTTGGCAATGGAAAATAGCCAGGCTATGGTGACAGAACGGCAAGTTGCCGCGCCGATTCGAAAATGGCGGCAACTCAAAACTAAACAATAGAAATTGATACGTTTGCGGATCCGCATCGCTGGATCAAGATGTATGCTGGATCCAGCATGTTTAAAAAGGCGCTGGATCCAGCTGGATTGCTGTATGCTGGATCCAGCAATTGCAATCCCTAGTTAGGATATTATTAAATAAAACCAGATTATTCTTTTTAGCTATGATAATTGAAATATCGTGTACTAAAACTAATGCTTGTCTACCTATACCTACTTAAAAACAAGTTGAAACATTTTGTAAAATAACATAAACCTTTCAAGACAAAAACAGTCTTACCTAATCTTGATAAACTACACTATTTATAATTAAAATTTTGTTTTTAATCAATTTTTAGCAAACAAAATCTTGTCTTGATGTCTCGTTTATTTTTACACAACAATTTAACCTGCATTTTCCAGGTCTCAACATTATGTATCCTCTCCATCTCTTCCTGCCCCAGGTATTATTGTTTTGCTATTCCGATGAAATATTTGATTCAATAGTCAGCCCACTGGTTCCAGCAACGCGACTCACATTATTCACAACTCTATCATCCATGCCGCTTGAAGAAGAGCTTCCAGAAAAAGAGCTACCTGGACATTTTGTTATTTGACCTCTTAGCAATCTACCCTATATTCCTTTCTTGGTGAATTAGGAACGAAATGTGGATCATGATGGGAATCAACATCGTCGCTCTGGTCTTAGTGGATGGGTGAAATGTAATATTTCTTTTCATTGCAATCATACTCGGGGAACTGTTTACGTCGATTTGTTAAAGTACTGAATGAACTGTAGATGATGACGGTGTCGAAAGTGTCGATTGCACTTTCGTAGTATCAATGTCTTCTACCTGGACAGCAGTTTGATCGTTTTTATTCACCTGTGACAATAATGACGGTGATGAATTCACACAAAGTTCGTCATTTGCCTTCTACTGGTGGCCCTCGATGGATAGGTACTAAACCTGCAAATTAAATAAATATTTATTTTGTTAAATACATTCCTACCCACCTCCCAACCTGATGCTTGTCACAAAGAGTGTAGTAACTCTAATTTTTTAAATAAAAAAGTTAATAAGCTTTATTTGCATTAAACTGATACACATTCGATCGAATTGTAAGTAATACTGTAACTTAAAGTAAATATTATTATTAATAAATATATAGACTATGCAAAAAATCGATTTGAAGTTATAATTCAACAAAACTGTATTATGTCAAAAATTACTAACTTAGTCAATTATAGTGTCTTAAGTAGAAATATTATTTTTATTAAAGCTTGTGTAAATCAGTAATAGTGTATTAACTAAAAATAAGAACAAAACCATGTCAAGTGTAAATCAACAATACTGTATTAATTCAAAATAAAACTATGAATTTTACATACCTGATCCAGTAATAACGTTGGAACTCGAAATAATGCAACAAGCGGCATGCACTTTTTCGATCACTATTGGTCGCAACTAAAGATGACACAATATTGGGATGGAGGGTTAGACTACCGGTCAGTCATGGATAATGTCTTAACACGTCATAACTTATTCATTTTCTGCATTATTCCAATGACAGTTTTAATGACTTGTGAGTAATTAAATTTTACGTTTAATTATAGTGTTATGTCAATTTCGATGTATTTTGAGTTACAACACTATTGTAATACTAGTGCGATATGTTTCCCTTACCTTCGATATTAACATACTGCGGTTCTATGGTGTATGTGTCGTGTCTCCGCTTGGTTTGGTCTCTATTGACCCTGGCGCAGGGTCCCACGTCTGCTAGTTTGGCGGTATCGTGCGCGGTGACCATGACGCTCATGCTGCTCAGCCCCGTGTGCACGTAGCCCTGCATGCGCAGGAACATCAGCGCGTTGGCGATGTCCAGCGCGTACTGCACTGACGTCTGAGCGGTTAGTATGCGACCCTGTAGTAATAATTTTAGAGTATGCTTTAGTTATGCATATGGTATGTCTGCCTCATGCTTTACAGCAAAAGCAAAATTTTTACAATTGGATTTAGAGGTCTCGGGATCGATTCCTAGAACGGGCAGTGTTATTATATTTGTTTGATTGCTATGCACCACAGTATTTCTGATGATGATAGGTTTTTTGCCATGTCAGTATTTAATAGTGTATGTATATTGTATATGATAGATACATTGTAGTACTGTAATTACCTGTACATGTATGATGCCAAACAGGGAGTCGACACATCGCTCGCATATGATGTGCACGTTGTTGTGCGCGTCGGGATACAAGCCCATCATAAGTATTATATTTGGATGGCGACATTTTCTGAAAGCAAATGTATTAAATAAATAAATATTCAACATTCACATAATATGTCCGTAGTTCAGACCCCACACTAATGTAAAAGTCTTGTGTCGAAGTGTCCAGAAACTACGAGAGATTTTTCGGTCCCACAAATATTTTTTGAATCACACAAGCATTTTTGTCAGAGCGAGGATCGAAACCATAGTCTCTCATATCGCACACTAGTATCAAACTATAATGCTACTGGGCTGTTAATAAGTTTTATTAATTTTTCTTTTTATGCGAAAAGTAGGATTAGTAGATATAGTTATTTTTTATTTCAGATATGCTGAAACGTCTGTTTATTATGTGTTCTCCGAAAGAACTATTTAGTTTCTTATATCGGCTTTTCATTATTTTAGAGTCGTGTAACGTATTTTCCCTTATTTTTGTAAAAGATATAATCCAACAATAAAATACTTAAAGATCCAAAAAGTGTATGTGTGGTTCAGTGACCTCAATATGTTAATTTCGGTGTTCCGTTTCTTCCTAACGTGTTCGGTGGTTACGTTCGTCAATTTCTTGATCTGTACAGGCACGACGCCCCACTTGCCGCTGTTCCACGCCTTGTTCCCGTCCGCGACGATGTCGAGGCTGCACGAACTCGCGATCGGCAAACCGTACGCGCTTGTTTCACTCTGAAGGGAAAAAATGAAGTAGAGTAAAAGAAAAGAGTATACATGGCAGTAATACTCTAAGGCTTATTATGATTCTGTTCTAACAAGATTTGTGTTGTGTGAATCAAAAAAATAAGGAATTTGACAATTGGTACGCCATCCCTCTTCTGATAAAAAAAAAATTATGACAATTTTATTTTATAATTTTGTACATTTCGCTTTCCTCTTTAATCAGTGTTTTTTGAAGGTTTATGTAATATTTAAAATTTAACATAATATTTGTATAGAAAATTGTAATATTAATTTTAATAAGACCGTAAGATTTTATAAATTACACTTCCGTTAGTTAATTTTGCTTAAACAAACATAAAATGTAACTCCTCAACCTTTAATTTATTTAAATTGACGCTCATTAGTTATGTAAGTCACAAATATATACAGATGAGACCGTTAAAGTAGATCAAATCGTTAACTAAAGGAAACTGTGTATCCCGGAAACCGAATGTATCAAATATATTCTTAACTAGAAAGTTACTGTTACAAATATTGCTCAACTCACCTTGCTGTCGTCAGATTTGCTCATGTTAGGAGACCGGAGTTGCAGTTGTTCGTCGGCCCACTGATCGAAGTGTTTCAACTCGCTCATCACCTCCCATAGCTTTTCCTCGCAACTGTCGTCTTTATTCGCGCTCTCTGACGACTGACTAGACGTCTTCACGTCTCCTGCATCTTTCGACCCATCCACTTCATCCGAGAAACGTCTAGAAGCTTCCATATTCTCGTCCCCATATGGCAATGAGCTGTTCTTGCAGAACTCAGGAGGCGGGTCTATCTGTTCGTCTTCTCTAAAGTCTATGTGCTTTTGGACCATGAACTCCATGTCTGGCGATCTGCAAACGTGCCTCGATTGTCTTTTGGACTTATGCGGTTCGGAAAATGAGGATGTAGGGTACAAGTTTCCAGGCATGAACACTTGGTTCTGGAACAGGAATTGTATATTGGGGACGCCTTCGTAAACCTTTTCTGGTGTGGTGCTACGAGCTCTGCTGCTCTGTTTCTTTTTGTATTTGACGGCTGATTTCTTCTCGTAGTTGAATGTGTTATCGTGGTCGGCGGAGCAGTCTGTGCAGGAGACGGGTAGGGAGTGCCTTCCACATTTCTTCTTGGGCGTTTCTTTGTCTTTGTTGCCGAGGGATCGTCTCGCCTGGAACTCGGCAAGGTCTCGCTTGTACTCTTCGGTTCGTATGGTGCCGATCTGCGCGGTGCTATTGGCGTACTGTTCTTCGGGCGTGGCGGGCGCCGGACTCACGCTGTGACGGGTCGTCACCGTCATGCGTTCTCTGAAATTTATTTACGAAAATCATATGATACAAAACGAAACATAATACATACATATTTCCTAAAAATAGTCAAGGTAAATTCAATAAGGAGTTCTTCTTAAATAAAAATCGGCTGCCTCTCCTTAGATACTGCTTATTTATGCTACTCTTGGGCATTTACATTTCTCTATATGCAAAACGGTGAATCTTTTCCATCTAAAACAGAATTACATAACTTTGTAATATCAAATTCCTTTAAAAAATAAATATTTTTAACCAACATTATAGAGTTATTTAGTTTCACCTCAAGTAAAATGATTACTACAAATTCACTATGTTTTATATCACTAATGACTTAATCAAAGTATATGTTGCATAAAAACATGTAATCATGCGCAGCAAGAACAAAATTAAGAAAGTGATCGCGGTAAATTCACGAGTGCGGAAATTACTAACAGTATTGCATGATTCACTTTTAAAATATAATATGGATTCCCTCGATATGTCCGTACAAGATTATTAGCGATCTGTATCAAGATAAAATTGATTTTGAATTCATTTTGAACAAACTGGTAGTAAACATTTGACAACCCCGTGGCGCAGTGGATTAGAAACCTGCTTGCAAAGAGAGGCGACAGGTTTGATCCTTGCACCGAGACAAAGGATTGTCTGATCCATAAATATTAGTTTCGGGTCTGGATGTTTTTGAGATCGAAAAAGTCTCTCGAAGTCTCTGATACCCACAACAAAGGACATGTCTCCTAGTTTTAAGTTTTAGATCAGAACGTATGTGTGTGACTGTTGGATATATTCATATATTTATTTATTAAATAGCTAAGGACTCCTAGTGATATATATAAAACTCATTTTTCAATATTATCGACTTAGACCTATCCCGCTTGTTAATTAATCATTATCTTATAAATTAATTAGATCTTAAGTAAATTGTTTCCGTAACGTGTAATATTATCTGAGCATAATCGTGCTCTTTGGCTTGAATGAAATGAACTCGAGACTTCACGGTTCACAGAACATACACGCTATTAAAGGAGTAGAACGATAGGTACGTCCGTTTAGAAAACTATCATAACTTTTATTTTGCAATTTAAACTATTTGCGAAACGATTTCTATTAAATATTAGGTTATTTTTTTTATTATTGCTAGATAAAAGGCTATAAGGTACAAAACTACTATGAAGAAGTAAAACTCTTCAAATGTCAGTTGAATATTTCCCAGCTTTAAATCTTAATAATGCTTGTGTTTGTATCCTGAAAGGTATATACTTACTCCCACGTTAAACTAATTTTGTCACGCAAAATAGGAAGTAGGAACAAACCAATTGCTATCCGCCCATATTCATAACTACTACATTGCTATTGAGATTTGAGAATATCCTTATAAAAAAACTCTTCACGGTTCGGCTTAGGAATTGAGCCCGTTATTTTGCAATCGCACCCCTTTACACCACGGAATCAACGAAGCAGTCATGACTGCAGTAATTTAATTTCATGAAATTAAATGATATAAGAGATGTCCCCTTCTAAAGTTAAGCGGAAGAGGAAATGATTAAAAGGATTACAACATAAGAAAACCTAATATAACGACCAACCAAAAAAAAAATAACTATAGATTTTTAATTTTTTTTTTGTTTATTTTATAAATTAAAACTCTTTTATAAACAGAGGACAAAATATGTAAACATTGCTGCTATTTATCAGGACTTAGTATCCGATCTCAGAGTAATTTGCTACAGTTGATAGTACTTAACTATATAGTCTAAATCTCGTAGGCTAAGCTCCTTATTACTAAAAAATAAACTGCGTATAAACAAGAGAACACACAAATATGAGTCAAATAACCTTGGAACGACATTGCGAATGGTTCAAGTAAGCATTATCTTCCATCTTGGTACCGACACGTATGACCCGCTACGTTTTGTTGCTGAATTAGGTTTAAGACAACAATGGGTACAAAAACTCACACATAAAACTGCGAACAAGAACAACTAATGGCCGTTTCTGGCACGTATTAAACAACTAATAGGGGCAGATGACCCCCTCGTCATTATTAAGCTGTGCCCAAATGTAGGCTTTAATTTTGTTTAGACAAGCTTTAATTAGTTTTAAGTTGGAGCGATTTTTAGACTCTTTTTAATAGTATGAAGCAGTTGCTTTCATAAGAGCAAATTCTCAGAGTTTTCGTGAGATTTTAATTTTGGGAAGAAATTAATTTTGGGATACAGTCAAAGATTGCACATAGCACATATAAAACGGCCATAATTATATGCTTAATGCTATCTGAGAAGAGTAGTGTTACGAGTTCGTTTCCGCATATTCCATGAATGACTTCTCATTCCGCAAATAACCGCGATCATTGAATTGTATTTTTGACCCCAAAAGCGATTCTGATTGCGCGCTTGTCATTGCGCGGCGCGTTCAACGGGCAAAAGCGTGGGATTGTCGCGGGTCACCGGACACGAGATTCACTTGACAGATTTAATGGGAACATCGGATCAACGGTTTTGCCACCATTACTGTCTTGTGTAACAGAGAAATCAACCAGCATGTGATTTTTTTTTTATATCATTATCTAAGCGTTCACGGGATATAACTCATAATGGATGCTGATGATTTTATTAAGCACGAAAACCGATGTCATTGTATGCAGAATATGCATTGCATGATCAGTAGGTATGTCTTAGCATGTTCTCAATACGCAAGGCATAAGATAGAAGGTATCTTTGTAACCATTAGCGATATCCTAGAACTCATAGAGCTAGTTTTCATACTTTTAGAGGGCACTAGCCATTCGAAATCCTATGTAATTGTCACTGTGATAATTAAAAAGTCACAAGTTTTATTTAACGGTAGTAACTCTAGTATACTTTATCTAATTAAAAACTATGTTTAAGCAATTTGTGTAAATGGGTACTCGCTTGACCGCTATTTTAGCAGTTGGAAAGTCAATTTGTACCAACATAAGTGATACCCACTGTGCTAATGTGGTGTTTGTGTTTGAATACGAAATAAAGAAAATGTGTTATTGTTAAAAGGTTGCACTGTCTTCCTTGTACACAACAATGTATGGTATATTGTCTTTGCTCATTTCTGTGAATAAAGAAAGATATACGATCTCTATGTGGTAAAACCGCTATAATAGACAACTATGGGGAAAGTTTTGCCGTGAATAATATCGCACTAGTATTACAATAGTGTTGTAACTCAAAAAAGACGATTTTTCAGAATCAACGAAAAACTAATTTGTCACTTTCTGTAATAGGTACGAATATAATGAATGTTTTATGTGTTTTTGAAATGAAATTGAAGGCATTACCTTTTTAATTTTTAAAAAAATAATAATAATAGGGAAATTATTAACGAATTTTGAGTTAAGACAGTATTTTTCCAAGCACAATGTTCAAAATAAAATATTATTTTTAATTACGTCATTATTGTTGAAATATTTTGTGTTACGACAGTTTGAATAAGTCATTTTCTTTACGTTTTAAACTCACTTTTTTGCATTACAACAATAAATCGAAAACGAATTCCGAGTAAATGGTAGTAAAATATACCATTTAATACGATCTCTTTATTTTTTTGGTTAGGATATTATTAAATAAAACCAGATTATTCTTTTTAGCTGTGATAATTGAAATATAGTGTACTAAAACTAATGCTTGTCTACCTATACCTACTTAAAAACAAGTTGAAACATTTTGTAAAATAACATAAACCTTTCAAGACAAAAACAGTCTTACCTAATCTTGATAAACTACACTATTTATAATTAAAATTTTGTTTTTAATCAATTTTTAGCAAACAAAATCTTGTCTTGATGTCTCGTTTATTTTTACACAACAATTTAACCTGCATTTTCCAGGTCTCGCAATATGTATCCTCTCCATCTCTTCCTGTCCCAGGTATTATTGTTTTGCTATTCCGATGAAATATTTGATTCAGTAGTCAGCCCACTGGTTCCAGCAACGTCCCGTTGCACCGTTCACATTATTCACAACTCTATCATCCATGCCGCTTGAAGAAGAGCTTCCAGAAAAAGAGCTACCCGGACATTTTGTTGTTTGACCTCTTAGCAATCTACCCTAGATTCCTTTCTTGGTGAATTAGGAACGAAATGTGGATCAGGATGGGAATCAACATCGTCGCTCTGGTCTTAGTGGATGGGTGAAATGTAATATTTCTTTTGATTACAATCATACTCGGGGTACTGTTTACGTCGATTTGTTGAAGTACTGAATGAACTGTAGATGATGACGGTGTCGAAAGTGTCGATTGCACTTTCGTAGTATCAATGTCTTCTACCTGGATAGCAGTTTGATCGTTTTTATTCACCTGTGACAATAATGACGGTGATGAATTCACACCAAGTTCGTCATTTGCCTTCTACTGGCGGCCTTCGATGGATAGGTACTAAACCTGCAAATTAAATAAATATTTATTTTGTTAAATACATTCCTACCCACCTCCCAACCCGATGCTTGTCACAAAGAGTGAAGTTACTCTAATTTTTTAAATAAAAAAGTTTATAAGCTTTATTTGCATTAAACTGCTACACATTCGATCGAATTGTAAGTAATACTGTAACTTAAAGTAAATATTATTATAAATAAATATATAGACCATGCAAAAAATCGATTTAAAGTTATAATTCAACAAAACTGTATTATGTCAAAAATTACTAACTTAGTCAATTATAGTGTCTTAAGTAGAAATATTATTTTTATTAAAGCTTGTGTAAATCAGTAATAGTGTATTAACTAAAAATAAGAACAAAACCATGTCAAGTGTAAATCAACAATACTGTATTAATTCAAAATAAAACTATGAATTTTACATACCTGATCCAGTAATAACGTTGGAACTCGAAATAATGCAACAAGCGGCATGCACTTTTTCGATCACTGTTGGTCGCAACTAAAGATGACACAATATTGGGATGGAGGGTTAGACTACCGGTCAGTCATGGATAATGTCTTAACACGTCATAACTTATTCATTTTCTGCATTATTCCAATGACAGTTTTAATGACTTGTGAGGAATTAAATTTTACGTTTAATTATAGTGTTATGTCAATTTCGATGTATTTTGAGTTACAACACTATTGTAATACTAGTGCGATATGAAAAACGTGTGCTAAGACTTTGAAACCTATTAGTATTAATTTAATGCAATAGTGACTACGAAGTTCGCTAAATTTTAATCTTTATTACTAAAGATATAAAAAGCGTGGATAAAAATAAATTGACAACAATAACAATCTACTGAATACAAAATTAGATATTTACAGATTTGGTACAAATGTTCTACCGGTAAATAATTTTATTAACTTTCCACCAATTGTGTGGCACAGACAATTGCAGACGGTCATGGAGACATCAAAATAAGTATAAAAATAGCAATACCTAAAGTCTGTGCAATGAAAATTGAGACGGTTGAACAGTAAACTTTTTGCCATCAAAACTCGGAGACGAATTCAGGCCAACCGAATCTTAACTTGGACAATGAAACTAACGTTACCGTTAATTCAACACTTTTAATTATTCCGCCATAACAGTTCATTGTGGAAGATACATTTGTAAAACGCACTACAAAGATAATTATCTTAATTAGTATAAGGTGTGTAATTGCGAATTTGACGTGCCGTATTTGTGGTTATATGCGGAGAAAAAACATATTTTTTTTTGTAATTAATTTGTTGACGATCCTTTTTGCTTGCACAACATATTTTTTGCTTCTTTTTCAGACCAATTTCTGAACCAGCTGCACCAATTTTCATAGGATTTTCGCTGTATAATAATAAAATTATGATTCTATCATCTTTATCTTTATCTTTCATCTATTGATGAAATACTTAAGAAAAATTGACAGTATTGTATGTTGCCGCATTTTTTTTCCTTTTTCACCGTTAAGTGCGTGGTTCTTTGAAAACTCAGGGACTTCGGAAATATTCCTAATAGATAAAGCGATTTTAACTTTTAATTAACAGGTCACTTTGCGTGACTTAAATGCTCAGGATATGTCGATTCACAGCTCATTTACTTAGCATTACAGGAATGAGGTGATTAAAACAGGGAATCATAATCACAAAGGGGTTCGTAAAGACAACCACAATTCCTATGATTCTTAGACCGTAACGAAGGATAGTAGTTTCACATAGCAGGTCACAGAGTTGGACGAAATTTACGGAAATTTCGTCCAACTCTGTGACCTGCTATGTGAAACTACTAACTAACTACGGTAGTTAACTACGTCAGCGGGCCGTTTAAAATGGAAAGTGGAACTTTCAGTACACTCATGAATAAGCTTTGTCGCGGTTTGCGTTATAATAATAGAATGCAAAAAATAATAAAGTAGCCAGGTAATAATGTCGAAAGTAACAGGCAAGAGGCGATTTTAATCACGGCGAACGACGGGATCGACGCCCGATACACTTTTACCGATTAGCGATTTGATCAGGCTCCATTGAGTGACAAAAAATGTTCCCAGGCATCGAAATGAGATATTGAAGCCTAGCGCTGAGAGTTATTATGTACAGACAGACATAAAAGCTTTCATACTTACTGTAACGGAACGTGGTCTCATTAATGTTAGGAAAGTACACGGCAGGACGTATCGATAAAAAATATCACGGTACATTCATCGCGTAGAATGTACATCCGAAATATTTTTTACACTGCCTTTAGAGTGAGTTACAGCTATGACTCAGCAATTGGTACATTATTTTGAAATTGTTGACCATTAGTTGTCAAACATTTGGAACAATATTTTATGAAACGTTCAGGGTGACAGAATAGTCCCAAAAGTATTGCGCAGTTATCGGTACCTAGTACTATTTATATTTTATACTATAATGATAAGTTCGGAAAAAATAGACTTTCCATTGGATTTGTAGGTACTGGCACGATTGTGTAGCTATAAGTACGATAGATTATATCCTTTTAATGGTTTATTTAAAGGGCATGGTACTGACAATTAGGTGTGAGAACCTAACTCACGATCAGGTGCTCGTGTTGTCAACATACCGCGCAGTTCTAAAGAAATGAATACGGTTTTTTTTATAAGATTATGCAAGAAAGGATCAATTAAGTATTTGTATGGTCGACTACCACTACTTGCGAGTTGCGGGGTATGATCTGAACCAAATTAATAATTTTTTTAAAGTGACAATTTCTGAAGAAATGCCATCGAAATCTTCAAATCACTTGTAACGGTGAAGGAAAATAATTATGATTTAACATTGATTTAAGCATGTATACTCCCTCAACCGACACAATACCTACTTGCTGTACGTTGGTTTAAAGTCATTGTTATTTGTGTTGTGCTCGACGGTACTTCTGGCAATATCGATAATTAGAAAAAGGCGAAAGACTAGATTATGTAAATGAACACAACGTCTAATCCAAGTGATATAGAAATTATAGCACAACAATAACATGACGTAACTTGGCAATTAAGACGGACGTAAATCATACAGACGGTGCGTAAAATAATGCTTACATAAATTACCGTTCGATACAACCATCAATTTTGGTTATTTGTAAAGCAATAAGAAAACAATTCGACGATCAACAAATGAAGTGAAAGTGAAATTTCAATATTGTTTTAGTGAATGCATTGAAAGGTTTCGGATCGAAACTGGTAATTAATGGAGGTATCAATCACGTTTAGGAATATTTCATTGTACGCGCCGCTGTTATTGTTGATTCGTGCACGATAAATTGCCACGGTGAAATGGAGGACTGCCTCTTCTTCAATTCAAATGGTCGAAAGTCGGTGGCGATCGCAATTAGACACGCTTATTCTACTGATACATTACGCCTTGCCATTGCATTAATGCACGCTACAGGTTCCTTTACCTGTAACTGCCTCGTAAAATTTAAATTTAAATCGACTTTTATTTTTTTTGCTATCGTTGATGATCGCGACGGATAATGTTGGTGTAGTAATGAGTAAAGGTGTTCGAAAAGCAATAATGAGCGCAACGGGTGCCACCTTTACAAGAAGATTAATTCACGTGTATTAGACTAGAGCACCATTGCTATTGACTGTGTATTTATAAATTCTTAATTAAATGTTTTGGTGTATAGTTTTTAATAGAATGAACAGGTTTCAACATTTCTCTTTGCTAAAAATAAGCGTAACATTATCCTCTTTTGTGATTCCTTTGGTAACCGTAAAAACGGTCACTTTCGCCGTCGCGCGAATCACGTATACACGACCAAGTTTATAGGTATCAATTTCTAACAAATAAACATTTCTCAATTACATTCTCAATTTCACACAAAGTTTTTAAAAGACGTGCCTATTAGTCAGGCAGAATGTCAGTGAAGAATATTGCATAACAAAATTACTGAAAAAAACTACACAAGCTTTCTATTACAAATAGAATGGAAACTCCTATAGGATTCTTATCTGAAATACTCATATTAACAGATCAATGTTACTATAATAATTTAATGATACTATAATAATTTAAAGATACCAACTAGTTATAGTTTATGAACTAGTGAAATAATCATTAGTAAACTCATTAACACCATATTTACCTGATCAATTAAACAACATATTTGAAGAAGGCTGTTTGCATAAATATCTTTGCCACATTTTTTTGAAATTGACAAAAATAAAAAAAAAATACACCACCCTAAACAGGCAGACACTAACTCCAGTCTAGAGCTCTGATACCAGATTTCATCATACCAAACAGTTTGCAATACTAAACTGCATCCAACATAACAATGGTGATCCACAATGCTTCTGATTCCCATTGAAAAAAATAACAATTGAAAAAAGAATACAATTCTGATGACTCAACATTTTAGGTGGAGACACCAATGTCCATGTAGCCATTGTTGGAAATGATTAGTTCTAAACTCCACTTGATTGAAGATCACCAATGATAAGTAGTAATTACATTCTGTTCATCAATTGTAATCTTTTGCAGGGAAAATATATTCCTATATTGCATACATTTTTAGGCACACCTGTTGAAAGAGCAATGACCTTTGTGATGAAGGGATCATAACAGTTATTTACATACCATCAGCATACAACACCTTTTTTTTATAAACTATCAATGGAAGTGCTTCAGAGCAATATACTTTAAAAATAAATAAAATTAGATTAAGAATTAATTTGTTATTGTGAGGAATGTTTTAATTGAATTTAAACATTTTTTGTAGTTATTTTTCTGCTTTTGGTTGGTTTATTTTTGTCGAATATTGGTTCTAAATAAATTATTTATTTTAAACTTGGGTATTTTTTTACCGCCATCTATCCGCTAAATAGGAGGATAGTAATGAACAGCTATTTTGTGCATATTTTAGTATCAAAAGATGTAAACAAAACGGGGTTTATGGAGAATATGACCATCAAAGAACAAAATCTGAAACTACACAAATATTAGTTAAATACTATGTTGGAAACTTACCGGCGCAACCACTTAAATACACCCATATCCTGCGAAGAATCCACTTTTTTCCAGTACAATAATAGCACTTTATTCAAATACGTCGCTTTTACTAACTAAATAAACCTATTAATACCAGTAAAACTTTTTTTTATAAAATGGAAGGTTCAGCACTTGATAGACACGCGGAGCATTACCGGCGTATTATAAGTAAGAATGGTTAGAAAAAACGGGTAGCAACAATGACCGCCGATATATTGTGCGGTCAGACAAAACATCACGAACAACGCGCCGTTCGCAATGAGCCTGAATTTAGTTTTTTGTACAAATTACTTTTCGTTGCGCTCCGGTGATCCACTTCATGCCACTGGTCGACGGAGCGCCGGACCTCGACGATTCAAGTCTAGTCTGCTGCGACTCGTCAACCGTGTAAAACCACTAGCAGCCTTAGCAATTGTCTTTTTGTAATTTAGAAATAATTTGCAGGGTACAATGGGAATTATACTAATAAAGAGACTTGAAACGATTGTTTACCTCAGAGCACCGTCTGTTTTTGATTGACTTCGCATGTACTTATACTCAAATAAAAACTTTTTCATTGCGTAAGAGATTTTGAATATTACTTCAATTTATAAATTATTTAATAATTACACAAACATCATGATTTACAAATAATAATGGATAATACATACATATATTTTTTTGAGCAATATTAGTGCGTTTCAACATAGTTGTTGAATATACACCGTGAACAGTTTATTCAAGTGACAAATTTATTTATATTGTAGAAATATTTCTTATTAATTATAAAAACATTTTTATGTCACTAAACTGATTAAAAATAAACAATAGTAGTAAAATTTAAACAATTATAAACACTTTCAAACACTTTTGTATGTTCCCGCTTCCGCTTAGTTTAATCTTCCTATATTTTTTCTTGTTTGTTTATGGTAAAAGAAATGCTTTATTTGTCAGATTGATTGTCGATTTAATTTTTATTCTTTTTTAAATAATAACAATTATTCTCATAAAAGGATCATTGCATATTTCTTTCCATTTTTTCCTGATAAATAATAGAATAATGTAACTAACTCGATTGAAAATATATGATGTTCTTGCAACACCGTAGATTAATGTCAATAATACTTTGATTTTGGAACGGAATGTTTACAGTTGAGTTTGATTACTATTTGTTTATAATTTATTTTCTTGCTAATATACATGGATGAATTGCGAGGGCCTAGTATACAAGTCGTATTACACGTTAAAGAGGGTATTCTATTTTTGTTACTTGTTTTATCTACCTGAATAAAGTGCATTTGATCTTAAAAAACCTCCTTGCTTTGTAGGTCTCGGATTTGGGTTTTTGAAGACTTCGTTCATAGTTAGCGGCTCCCTCAATGGATATATGTTAGAGACTGATCCTATAGCACCCTCACATGCCCCTGTTTTCGATGCTGAGCTTGTTTGGGAAGCAGATAAACGAAGATTTCGGAGGTATAATGCATTCATAAATTCCCGCTTTTAAATATCTGGTAAACATGCTGGATATTGTCTACAATTGATTCTATTTTTTTTAAGTCAAATTAGTACAGCACTTATAATTATTAAAACATCCGATAATGAATAAAAATTAATATATGCATTTTTTCTTAATTGACTGTTTGGCCTAGACGGCATAAATATTAATAATCATCATAAATATGGTCTACATAGGTATAGGTAGCTTAATTTCCAGACATGCTATGTATATTTAATATCTAATATTCCAATTCATATGAGCATACATAAAATAAATATTAAACATTCTTTATAATTCACATTTCAGTTTACGAGTACAAAATGTTCCTGTCAAAGTTGAGGTTTTCTCAATGGGAAGTCAGGGTCGAAAGGATAAAGTTGGATATCTGCTTTTGAGCCTATTGGGAGCCCAACCATGCCCTTCAAATAAGATTGTTGATGTATGTGAATAAAAAAAAAATAAGATAGATAAAATAATATCAAACTATAAAAAAGTAAAAGTACTAATATAGTACTTCTTTAAGTTGCATCTAAATATCCTTAATTTAATTAATATTTGTACGTAGTGATGGCTTTGATGTTTTGGAAAGATTTGAGTATCTCAGCAGTTGTGGGTTCAAACTAGACTATATGACCACCTATGATTTATCAAAGTAATGTGTGCATTTACCATGTAATTTAATGGTGAAGGAAAACTGCACTCCTATAGTGTAGTCTACCAACCTGCATCAGGCTAGGGTTGTGGACTCAGGCCTAAATTCACCTAAGGTTGACAATGATGATGATGTTTATATATTTTTTTAAATAATTATTATAACAATTATAATAATTATAAAAATATTATAAAATTGCAGGTGAAACACTCATGGCACAGATTGCTCGGAGTGAGGTCTGAAGGAAAATGTTGTCATCCCCAGTTGTTAATGAGTTTGTCAATCGAAGACAGAGTGAATACACCAACTCCAGTAGGTATTCTCTGAACAGTTATTGGAACCTAAGCTATTGGATTCTTTAAATTTAAAGACTTATTTATCCAACAAAAATATTTCTTAGCAATAACGGTTTGGGTCACTTGAAATAGTGTTACCTGATTTCATCCCAGATATAATACCAAAAAAATTGTCAATTGGTAATCATCACTAATATTTTTACATACTCTCATAAGCCTAATAAGCCCATAGGGGCAGGACTGTAACTTTTTTGCTATAGTAGTTATTTTCAAAATTCAAATAACAAACATAAAATAATACTATCAATACACAGTATACATAATTATTGTTAAAAAACCACTAAGTATTTTTTTTATTACTTTCAGAGAAATGAATTGAGAATGTTTCACAGTAATGAAGTGGCATTTCCACCATCCAATCCACCTACAGCTAAATCTATGCTGCTAACTCTCAGTATGTATCAATTTTATTTGTTACCATGGAATTGTCCAATCCTTATTTTATAACAGGGAAAAATATGTTTAAATTGTAATTTAAAGCAATTCACATCTGAAATAAGGTTTTTTTTCTGGCAAAGTAACAACCTTAATAGTAGTTAGTGGTGTTCAAATGAAGTTCTTACAAGTATGAAATAAAGACTTCCATCCCTTATGGCCGAAAACTAAAATGCTTCATTCCTACATTATTTATTGAATAATTTCAGATGAATACATAGCGGAGAGCAAGAAAACAGTGTCATCTCCGGAGCTCCAACCACAACTGCTTTGTGACGAAGGACTCATACAAATTGGTGATGGCAAACAACTGTTTGTACTCAGCTTTGTTATTGGAAGTGTTGAAAATATTGATGTGGTGAGTATCGGTAGTTGACCTGTGGTGCATGCAGGTAGCTTTATACCAGCTTGTGTAGCGAGAGGCCCCGGGTTCGATTAGTGTACTGACATATTTTTAAGTGATCTATAAATATTTGTTTGGATCTGGGTGTTTGTGAGACTAAGAAGTCTCTCGTAGTTTCTGATACCCACGATACATGAAAAAAGAAAGAAATAAGTAGCATTAAAATTACCAACAAATATTTTTCAGTTATTACCGGAACATGGCAGAGCGAAGGATGCAGTGGATTGTTACGTTACTTATTCCGTATTCACACACAATATTATGACGGACAGGTGAGTTATATTCCAATATTGTATTGTATTATATGATAACGAAGAAAAATTGCTTGTCAAAGAACTGCTTTAACTATTAGCATATTATTGGTATGCATGTAGGGTCTTCGAGATTTAACATAGGTTCGGAGAATCAGGTGAAAACTCTTGTTGCTTGATGAAAATAAATCTATTCTTTCTTTATTGACTTAACAAATTGTGTACTGATAATTGGATCATGAGTTAAAGATGTTTGTAACACCTAGTTAAAAGAAATCTATTCTGTTCGTGGGACCCTCGATATTTGCCAAATATCCTCAGCCTAAGTCCAACAGTTACCTCGACATTTTGTCATATAAGTATACTCGGTCTAAGTCCATAAGATCAATTTTGAATGACATAAAATATGTATTTTTCAGAGTGAAAACTAGTTTATCAAGCAACGGCGTGGGTTTATCTGCGCATTTCAACCAGCGCACGTCACTGCGACTCGCTGCAGATCTCTCTGCGTTGTCGAAATACTTTGCGGAATGCTCATACTTGGTCACACGGGTGTGTGCCGGAGACAAACATATAGGTTTGTTATTTATTTTGTCTATTGATTTTTAAAAGGAGGCCAAAAATTGGATTTATTGATTATTGAGAAATGTATAAAAAGGAGTGATGTACGCTTCACGATCGGCTGCTTTTTTGCACAGAACTGGAATATTTTCAATTTTACTAAAGAAATAATCATAAAAGACATACCTGAAAATTCTTTGACATAATATCATAGATTTGAATTCCGTTAATCCGCATTAAGTCAGCATGGTGGACTTAAGCCTAAACCACCTCAGGTGTGAAGTAGGCTCGTGCCAAGCATTGGGACGTACATTGTCTGATAAGATGATAATAGTAATGATTATGATAGTGATAACAACAATGATAATGATGACAACAACACAAAATCCCCAGGTATATGCAGCATGGACCTCCGCAAGTTAGTCCCGAGCACCGACCCCGCCCACTTCGTGCAGAAGTTCTGCAACACTACTTCTGCGCTGACCATCCACGAGCGCTGCTACATCCTGCGCTGCGACCACACAGACTGCAGGGACGGACGCAGGCCCTACGTCGACGTGGAGATGACCCTCCGGTATCTGGGGGGCAAGGACCACGTGCAGGTATACTGGGCTTTATTTATGGTGTGAATAAAAGTAATGGAGGGGCCATTAGGAGAATTTGCTTAAACAATAAGAGCGTTAGGTTGAGGGTCACGAGTTCTATTCGATGGTCATGATAATCATTCAGTAATTAAAAATCGGTACCATGATGATGACATGAGACAATATTTCGTGGAACAAAATAGGTAAAACTGGAGTGAAGAAATAGACTTCTTTGGACCGATATGAAAAAGAATTAATTTTGTGAAAAAAAAATCATATATTAATAACATTCTTATACACATTATGTTCCCAATTTTATTGTTCAGTGCCTTAGCTATTCTAAAATAAATTTCCACTCTAGTAAATACCATAATAATTTCAGAAGCCCAGACTAACAGCGCGAAGTGCTACACAGTTGGAAAGCGCCAGGGGAGGGGACAGTCTTGGTCAGGGGAATAACTTGGAGTACAAAAGTGGCAGTTGCACCAACATACATCAGGATGTCGGAGGAGTGGCATACACTAATATGGCTGCCAGAAATACTGATAGGTGGGTGAAAAATGGGTTAAAATAGTGTTGTTGTTTGAAGAGATAATATGGATTTTGCTGATGGTGTAACGGCGTATGTGAAATAATTAAACTTTGAGGCGGAGGTGCACTTCTGCACCCATATTGCGGTAGGTATGTATTAGACACACTTCCCGACCCGGGAATCGAACCCGAGGCCTCTTGATTGCACGGTACATATGTATGTATCAATAATTTAAGATACATACTTAGAGACGTCAGAAATGAAATTACTATATTTGCATTTCTATTTGACTCCCAGGCTGGACGAAAAGGTGTTGGTTATCAGCACAAAGGGTGTAGCGAAATATGTAAATAAAATATAAAAATTCAACATTTCATTCATCTACGTCTATATAAAAAATCATCAAAATTGGTCCAGCAATTTATTATATAAAAAACATTTATAATTTTACAATACTTTTTTTCAGATACAAAAACGCGTCTGGAGATTCAGTTCTGCAGACGAATGAGATAGCGGAGATGATAAAGAAGCTGTGTGATTCGTTCACCGTGAGTCAGGAGAAACTGCTCGCGGCCAGCCTGCGGCCCTGCACCAGCGATATGCAGGTTCAGTGCTCGGTGGGGGACGAAACAACGAAAGAGATACAAACAGACACTCGTGAAAGGTATGCTATATATATAACTACATTAGTTTAAAAATAAAAAAAAGATTTTTTTTAACAGTCATGGTTGTTTGCAAAACAGAAAGATATTTTTTTTTGGGTATTTTTTTTAACGCCAATTGGTTTGTGTTCACCGTAGCTACTACTTATCTTAGTTTTCGATCACAGTCTGAATACACCTTGTGTAAGTTGTATATGTCATATTGTAATAATATTGCATCATCATCAACCCATATACGCCCACTGCTGGGTACGGGTCTCCTCTACCATTGAGAGGGTTTAGGCCATAGTCCACCACGCTGGCCTAGTGCGGGTTGGCGGACTACACACCTACATTATCAGTTTGCAGTCCCATGTCCAATTTTTACATAATGCTATTTTGTCTCGTATTTTTTCAGTGAACCAATTAAGTTGGAGACGAGCAAGAGTGATACCTGTATTACTAACAATCATTTTGATAAAGGTAAATTAATACTACTAACATATGAGTCATCACGCACTTTTACGATGAAGAAAAACATCGTGAGGATCCCAGCGTACCTAAGAATTCTTCCCAAGAAATACTTGTATGTCCACTCTGCTTATTTGCTAGGCCAACTTGGTGGACTAAGTCCTACTACCTCAGTTGTATAGAAGGCCTGTGCCCAGAAGTGAGACATACATATCGACCTATGCATCGAATAAGGTTACTTATGGCTATAACACCAAAGTACTTTTTATGTCTATAATAGAGTTAAAATTGTTTATATATTGCACTAGTAAAGTAATAATGATCATAAATTTTGTTGTTGTTTGAAGTACATAAAAATTTACTGATAATTTTGTGCCCAATTAAGTTTAAATCGCTGAGAAAGAGAAGTTGTGCAAAAGCACATATAACTTTATTCGATGCATAGGTCGATATATGGACTGATATAGATGGATCATCATCATTATCCACTCAAATACGTCCCACTGCTACTTCTACAACTGAGATGGTTTAAGCTTTAGTCCACCACGCTGGCCTAATGGGGTTTAGTGAACATATAGATAGATGATATGCATTAAATTATTAATAATCACCTGTTTATCTCATAGTTGTCCTTATTTAAACATGTTTATTTCTAACCGGAAAGCCATTGTCCCATTAATAAATAACAAACGTACAAATATAAAAACTCAAAAATCTGCATATTCATAACATCAGTTTGATTTGTTTAGTGAGGAATGTGTTGCTTCCGATGGATCGCGACGCCGTCATGCAAAAATTTGTCGACGAACTTGAAGACTGGAAAGAGAAACAACAGGAATTATTTAAATGTCAGGTAATGTCAGGTAGATTATAACTTATTTAATGAAAACAACAATGGAAAATATAGAATTAAGGAAACATTAAAGGTTAATAGGCTAACTGATGTTAAGAACTAAATGGAGTTAGGAAATGTGCCTGAAAAAAAATAGGTAAATTAGGAAGGAAAGGGGCCTGTGAAATTTTATGACTAGGATAATATGGGTGTATAAAATTATTTTGCCTATATGTTTGAAATTCATTATCAGGCAATAAAAAATAAAGTTTGAATTCTGGGCATATGTTAAATTAAACCCTGCGACTACTCACCTGTATCTTTACAATTCTCGCTCATAAAATTCTGCTTAAATACTATTTTAATGCAATATAATTTCAGTTAAGAAAGAAAGAAGAGTACCATCTTGACTTACTAGCGAAGGAGTGGGCCAAAAAGCGACTAGAATTGGAATGCAAATTAACGCGGGGAATCGAGCAGTGCCGGAATTTGGCCTCGGACCTCAGCCGGGCCACGGACGACTTCCGCCTCAGAGGATACCGGAACACTGAAAGAGAGAAAAAGGTATTTAATATAACATCAGTCATGTAATACTTTTGTCCATAATCAGAAACTACGAGAGTCTTTTTAGTTGTATTACTTCCAAGAAAAATTGTAAAACATATAAATTTTTGTCGCAGTGCGAAAATCGAACCCATGGCCTTCCGTTTGGTAAGATAGTGGCTAGCCAAATGTTGCATAAAGACTATGTCTATGCACTCTATTTTGAAATCACATTTAAAATCGCGTGTATTTATTTTTGGACTCAGTTATACCGGGTACAATTTAACCAAAAAAATATCTTCTTTTCCAAAGGTTAAGTACTTATTTTTATCTTTCCAACAATTTTATCTTTCATAATAATATTTTTCCCATACATTTCAGTTGTTGGAAGCTAAAAAAGCTCTAGAAGCTCACTACACTGCGAAGTACCAAGAATTAAGAGAAGCTTCACAAAAGATGGAGGACGACATGAACCACCAGCTCAAACTCAAGGACATGAGGATCGAGGAGTTGGAACTGAAGGTGGCGCAGATGGAGAAACACGTGGAAGATTTGAAGGTATTCAGAAATTGTTTAAAGATATTCTGAAGGGTTGTAATTTCTAATATTAGTCTACTATAGTGGGATTGACTATTGCAAAGCAAACCCATATATTTAAGGAGTCTTGTGTGATATAGGGGGCAATTGGGCTAGCAATAATATGTATTATATTATCTTACGGTTTAAAATTTTGAAGATTTGTTATTATTTTCAATGCATAATCTCTTGGCTCAATCTGGATGTTTAACATGTCCTTCTTGTATTGGTTTGACACGAAAGAGTATGTTTTAAAATATTTTTTTAATACATTTAATTTCAGAACAACATTAAAAATGTCGAGAAGGAATCGGAGAGCAAATATTCGGGCCTTACAAAAGATCAAACTGCCAGCTTGATTCAGGAACTGGTAAAGTATAGTTTGATAATTCATCATCAGTATCATATTATGTCCCACTAAAAGTCTAGAAATGAGCCTAAAATGCTGAACCTTTAATTTCAATCATTCTCAATATATTTTATTATAACCCCCCATTATGTTTGAAACTGTATCCATACTATATTCAAAACATTGTAATAAGAATATCTATCAGACGTGGATGTTTGTGACGTTTCGAAACATAGTTAGACTATTGTCATAATGATTTAATTATTTAGCACAATCACGTCACATATATTAAAACATTTATAGTGGTTTTTATTTGATTAGGTATTAACTGTAATACATATTACACTTAAGATGATAATTAAAGATAGCTTTGTAAATATAATAATGATTCCAATGTAATCAAACATTAAAAAATAAAAAAGTAGTACCTATAAATATTTTTAACATTCCAGCGTTGCCTAGAAGAGAAGCTAGACAGTGCGGTGCAGTCGAAAGGTTTCTTCAAGGAGCAGTGGGGCCGCGCCGTCAGAGAACTGCACCTCGTGAAGCTAACCTCGCGCAGGCACATGCTGGCGCAGCTGCACCACGACCGGAGGCAGCTGGGGGAAATGGGGTGCAGATACCATATATATAATTATAGACAGATAAAATATAGGGATGAAAAGGGCAACAGATATATCTTTAAGAGCCGGATCATTAAACAACGAAATCGATATAATTATCATTCCGACAGACTTATGTCTGGCAGTGAACTTGATATATCTCACTGCTGAGCATAACCTCCTCTCGCGTTGAAAGGATTAAGGCCTCAGTCTGCCACGCTGGCCTAGTGAGAAACAATCAGGGATTTTTCACGCCTACCCACTTCCAGTATTTCCATAGAAGACAAAAAGCGTTACACGTTAAATGCAATGTCTAGTTTATATTTGTTTATTGTGGGGTCACAATATTCTCATTTACATGTCAAATTACTTTTGTTTATAAAGATTATGCTGGACTTTTATGCTATGGAGATACCGACACTACCATTTACTTAGATTCCTATTTATTTATACAGATTGGAGACGATAGAAGACCTAGACGAAAACAAACAAAATCCAGTGGATATAAAGAAGTTGAAAGACGATTTCTATGTGGATATATTGACAAATATGCCTACGCTGGAATCTCATTCTGTCATAAGTAAGTAGAAATACCTAAAATATTTACAGCTAGACAAAATTTGTTCAGATGCCAAGACAAACAATTTAAATTTTTTGCAATATATTCCTCTTAAAATTACCTACACTTCTTTGTTTCTACCTATACTAATATTATAAAGCTGAAGAGTTTGTTTGTTTGAACGCTAGGATCTCAGGAACTACTGGTCCGATTTGAAAAATTCTTTCACTGTTAGGTAGCACATTTATCGAGGAAGGCTATAGGCTATATAACATCACGCTACGACGAATAGGAGCGGAGCAGCAATAAAGAATGTTTCGATATCGGGGACATTTTTTCCTTTTTGTGAGCTTCCGCGACGTGCGCTGCGAAAACGGTTAAAGTTTCGCTAAAATAATGTATGAGAGAAATATTCCTCTTTAAAAGTTCTAAAAAAAAGTCCGCGACAGCATATGTCTATTTTTTAAGGTTGGCTCACTATAACGTTTTTTATCCTAACCAAATTAATTTTAAAATAAAGTTTTATTTGTGAAGGTGTTTTTATAAATGTGATATTAATCCTTATCCAAATAAATACGTTATTCATTACAAGTATTTAATTTTAAATAAAATTGCCCTTTACATCATTTGATTTCACTGAGTATCTTAGAAGATATTGCAGTTTTAAAATATTGATCAAGCGCGCAGTAATGATGCACAAGGCGCCGATCGACGCGTTACGGTTTCACGTCTGAACAATTTGACCGAATTGTATGAATTTTGGTATGGACATAAATAGGACTCTGAGAAGTAAAATAGACTACAACTTATTTTCCTTCTGATTTCAACCCTGTAGTCTACGCGGACGGAGTCGCGGGCAAAAGCTAGTGTAATATAAAGTGAAAATAATAAGGTCATATAAAAATGCCGCCCTTACAATAATTTCGTGTACCTAGCGAAGTTATATTACTTGTTACTGGACACTGTTTCCCCTGCCTGCTTAAATACCTTTTCAATGTTTCAAGACTTGTGCAGCAGTTGTTAAATACTATTTAGTTATATAATAAACAATGAAAAAAATCGCTTAATTCTGAAATTACTTTTAGGTACATCTGGGCCTGATGGGTTGGACTTATATGACGACTTAAGGTTAGTTCCAGTTTTACATTTTTTTTATTATCATATGACTATTTAAAAATTCCATTCAGTTAATATTATATCCAGTGTCGGATTAAATAAGCGTGGGGCCCGTAGCAAATTCATACAAAGAGCCCTTCATTTGCTATGGGTTCTAAGTAAAAACAAATTAATACAATAAAAACTTCAATACATTATTTGTCATCTATAATTTTGTGAGTAACCTTAATTTGGTTTAAATTAAACTAATCATGCTTTATGCATGTTTAAAATGTAAGTTATAGTGATCTACCTGCCATGGGAAACTGAAGTCGATGTACGGCCCCGCTTATTTAGTTCTTGTAGCGTTTTCTCTTTACTAGTCACCTTTACCGATTCCATGTTTATTTTTTGCAGGAACATGCCCAAAAATCCGTTGAACGATAAACTCAACGAGCTGATAGCACAACGCGATCGTCTCATACAAAACGAAAGTCCTGATGAAGAATTGCTCAAACATTTGAACCACGAAATAAGAAGCATGCTGCTTAACTGTGGCAACTGAATGGAGGATTCAGACTTTGTTAATGAACAACTTTTAAGATATAAAAATATGACTCGCTAATGAATCCATTCTGATTATTATTCAGATGATGATAGTTTATATATTTTTTTATAAATATCAAAACGTATAATTATTTTTAGAATTAACAAATATGTTATAGAAATGTAATAAAAAGAACAGGGACTAAAGAAAATGCGATGGTTTTCAAGGTATTTTGCAACTATTCTTCACCATTTTCATGTTGTGTTCATAACTGAGGTGAATGGAGATGAAATAAAAGGCGGAATATCTTCGTATTGTTAAAATGAAGCGATTAAACAGATTGAACATATTGACTATTATTTTTAATTTATTGTTATTTTGTATCATGTACTTGATTATTATGTGATGCATTGAAATGTAACAAAATATTGGATGACAAATTAAATAATTGTTTAATTAATAAACCCAAACAAAAAAGTATTTTTGTTTTATATTTAGGAATCCTACGATAAGCTATTAGAGGATAATGGAGAAAGAAATACATTATTGTTACGCCACGTATCACGTAACGTTAGACCTAGTATTTCTTATGTTTGTCATGTCGAATGTTATGATTGTCCTTTTTTCGTAGAAAATGAAAAAAAAATCGTCTCATCACGTGTCGTATTTTTCAGTTTGCATTCACTTTAAAAGTGTTTCGTAGTCGTTATTCTGTGGTATAAAAGATAAGTCTGACGTTAACCCCAAATAAAATAAAATACCACGATTTTCCGCTCTATTTGTCTATTGATTAAAAACACCTACATTTGGGGGATTACCATGAAAGTGATGCCAGCGAACTAAATCTTAAATTGATGTAAGAGTAAAACGAGAAACCGACAAATAATATAAATAACCGATACTGCATATTAAATTATATATTTTTTACTTAATGTTACACTACTTTGGCACTGTAGTTTATGTACTGTAGTTTTTTTAAAAATAATTGCGATAATGTTGAACGAAATTGGATCGATGTTTTTCATTCGATGCATCGATTGGGTAAGTACGCAAATTATAAGGTTGAGGTGAGTATACTATATAAGTGAAACGAATCGTTATAATCAGTGCTGCATCATCGTCATCATCATCATCAGCCTTTATTCGTCCACTGCTGGACATAGGCCTCTCCTATGGCACGCCACTGGGCTCGATCTTCGGCTCGATCAGTGCTGCAAATATATTAAATTAAAAAGTGTTGTTGGACGAACTTTCCGATTATCTCAGAACTCCTGTTGGAAGACTAAACGAAAATCCTTTAGAAATTTAGAAAGATTATAAGACACTATTCCCGAAGTTGTATAAAATTGCTTTTAAGTATTTAACAATAGTTGGCACGTCAGCCCTTTCTGAAAGAATTGTTTCTCAGGCAGGGCTTGTTATGACTGAACAAAGAAACCGGTTGAAGGGGAAGAGATTAGGCAAGCTTTTGTTTTTACATAGCATATAAAAAAATATTGGAATTTCTAAAGAAAAAAATAGTGGGCTATGTGATTCTCAATTTTAATACATATATTTTTTTATTTTCTTAATATACATTTTTGTTTCAATTAACGCCTAAATTGCCTAACCTAAAACACTCGATGTTTAAGAAACATCGATGTATTTCTCAATACATCGTATTCGATTAATTACATTCGATTAATCGACTACAATGGACATTGTTTAGTAGAGTAGAAACAATTTCCTTAATCCTTGTTGCAAACTCAAATGACGTATCGGATGATCGCATGTTGTTTGACGTATTTATTTATTCGAGATTGATTTTTATCAAATAAAAAGTGATATTGTGCCTAAAATAAATATCACCGTTTTCCCTAACAAGTGTACTTAACAACAAAACCATTTAATGTTAAATTCATCGTGCTGAGTCATGGCAAAAACTAAAGTGACTGGAGCGACTAGCAGGCTGAAACAGGACTACTTGAGGCTAAAAAATGATCCAGTACCATATGTGACCGCCGAGCCGGTGCCTTCAAATATTCTCGAATGGCACTATGTTGTAAAAGGACCAGAAAAAAGCCCTTATGAAGGGGGTTACTACCATGGTAAAATTATTTTTCCACGAGAGTTTCCTTTCAAACCACCGTCGATCTATATGATAACGCCGAATGGTAGATTTAAGACTAACACAAAGTTATGTCTTAGCATTACTGATTTCCACCCCGATACTTGGAACCCAGCTTGGTCGATTTCTACAATTCTGACTGGGCTTTTGAGTTTTATGTTGGAGAAAACGCCGACTTTGGGCTCTATAGAAACTTCGGACTACCAGAAGCGATGTCTAGCAGCAGAATCTCTTGAGATAAACATAAAGAACAAGATGTTTCGTGAGTTATTCCCCGAGTATGTTGATGAGATTGAAGTGCTATTGAAACAGCGCCAGGAAGCAATGCTACTATCTGAGAATGCAAATGCAGGAAGTGAAGGTGAAGTGACAAATGAACAACAGTCCAACATGCATTACATACTGACAAACTTATTTGTGCTAGTTGGTTTTGTTTTCCTTGCCTACATGGTTAAATATGTTTTGGTGTCCATATCTAATGACTAGATTTTATCTCACTGTATTAAGTCATCTTTTTGAACTAAAGAAATGTTATAAGAAATTTAACACATTAAAAAAAAGTGTTAAATGTATGACAGGTTATGATTATGTTTTACATTCACTATCATTGAATATGTTATGTTTCACTTAAGCCCAATTTCTTTAGGTTTAAAGAGATGATATGTATATATTGTAATTTATTTTTGTACATACACATATTCCATTAGGCAAATTGAGAGTTAGGTTTTGTTCTGTCAACAAGTGTAATTTTTTATGCTACTTGCACTTTTCTTTACTTGCTATGTTAATATGTGTGATAATATCTCTATGTCCTTTGGTCTTACATATATTTAATTGATTTTCTTAAACTATATTTCCAAATTGATCTATTCTCACAAGTTTGTCATGAACACAATTTTCTTTCAGCTTCATTATTGGTTGTCTTCAAATTAAAAAATGCATATTGCTCAATAATAATATACATTTTTTTTGTAATTTACAATTTGATTTAATTTAAATTTGTATTCATTAAAATTAATGGAAAATTGTATTCCTATAGAAAGTGAGAATTGTGAACTTATCAGTTTACATTTTCACTGCTTTTTTACTAAGATGACTAAAAAAAGCTTAGATTACTTTTGAGATTACTCAATACTCAGATGGCAGCTTATTTCTGGGATCTTTATCTAAGTTACTATGCAAATATTGAAAGTTTAATAAGCAAGTTTTCATTATATTTTCGCATTTAAATGTATTATGTGGTACCTGTTTTGTGATTTAAAGAAATTCCTGTTATTTTACAACTTGTATGTGTAACTTTAGTGTATATGTATGGACTTGTTTATTTTTATGTTGGGGTGGATCTAGGTGTAAACTTGATCAGGGTATAAATCAGTTTTTGTTTTCACTGATGCAAGGTTTAGAAGAAATGCATTATTGCATTGTCTATTATAACACATTTGCCCACTGTTTGTATACATTTGTAATATAAAAATATAATATATAGTCTGCTAGACCCTGATGTTGAAAACTTTGATCCATCTATATGTTATGTGTATAAAGTTTGCCAATAGAGTTTTGCATTATTGCAAATATTTGAAAGTGGACATGGTTTATACTGAAATGTGAAAATTTGATGTAACTGTAAGGGATCTGTTACATATTACAGTTCTGATGCCTAAAATAAAGTTTTATAAATACATTGATTACATGTGTTTCATAATTACATAAAGAATGCCAATTATCATACAAGAATTTAATTTTGTCTCATGTATTGCATAAATTGTTTTGGGCAATGAGGCTAATATAGTATTTAGCTATTGTATGTAACAATCAGATTTTGTTTAATGATTTTGGTTCACATAAATTGAATATTATTACACATAAGTAGCCAATCATGTAACATACTGATAATGCATATACTTTTTAGTACATGTAGATAAATTGATCAAAAATCAGTAAAATGTTATTTTTTTATCAGTAATGCTCTTTTATTTCTTCAAAGGTATAGAATTAAAGACAGTTTTCTCAAAATGCCCAGTTTATTTACAATAATAGCGTGAGGTACTTTCTACATAACATGGAATAATGTTCCTTATGATTAATAAAGCAAGCACAAAATATATTCTATGATATTATATGATTTTGTCACTGATCCAAGTATGACTAAGAAAAACAAAGTATTTAAATTATATAATGAAATAAATGGTTATAAACAAACAAATTTTATAGTGGTCCTATAAGGTACTTTTGCCTTGCTCTATTTAGATCTGTTTATTAATAGCAGTCACTTGTAAATAATATTCATATAGAATATTTTTTCAGAATATGTTTTTATTACATATTTTTATATGGTTATAATTTGTATTTTATATTTTATAAGATACACTGTCAATTAGGAATTAGTACTGAATAAAGATAATTACCTTTTTGTGGTATTAAACAAAATACAGTACCTATTTTCTAAACAAAAAAAAATATATATAAATTATACCTAAAGTATAAACCTAAGTTATGCATAATTATCTGAAATTCTTATAACTAATATATATTTAATTCTTCTATGTTCAGTACTAAATTATGGTGCAATGCATGAGATATGCATTCATACTCATTTATCTCCTTCGCGAAAAGGAATAAAAAGTTATGAATTTTTAAATTCTTCCTCATCATCATCCCAATCACTTACTAGGCTTTTGATGACTTCTGGTTTCAGTGAAACTGGATTTTCATCATTATTTGTTTCATGTTTTCCAGGAGAATCTTGAACTGTTTCGTCATTTGTTTTAGATTCAATTTTTTCACTGGAAGCCTCTTCCTGAGAATCATTATCTTCCCAATCATTTAACAGTGAATGTATTTTTACTTGGGACATGTTATCATTACTATTTTCTAGTGGTCCTTTTTCTTTTTCATCATTAGAAATATTACTGTTTTGGGAAACATTTCCATTCATTTCTGTATTATTATGTTTAACAATTTCTTGCTGAATATTTTCTATTGATTCCTCCTCTTCATTATTTGATGCAATAATATCTGACTCAGGCTGACACACTTCAGTTATTTTGTTCTCATTGGTACCATTAGACTCTGGAATGTCATATTCATCTTCAGACCATTCTGATGCTAAATCTTTAATTTTGTAATCAGTCAATTCTACAGGAGTCACTATTTGAGAATCATTAGGAACAGAATTTACAATTTCAGACTGCTCATTTGACTCTGTATGATGTTCCATAGGTACATCTTGAGTATCTTGAGTAAAGGTTGGACTTGGCATTGGTTGATCATCGCTATTATTGACTTCTTCTTGAGGAATTTCGTGTACTACAGATGATTGAGATTCATCAACATCAGTAACTGTCTTTTCCTCCATTACTTCAGGAATACTGATTACTTTTTTGATTACACTTTCATTAACGCTTACATCTTTAGAAATTTCAACATCATTACTGGAAGTTATTTCTACCACCTCTTCACATGTAACATTACACTCCATTGGTACATCAATGATTGAAGGTTGAGATTCTGTAATTTCTTCTGCTGTTTCTGCAATAATTGGTTCATCTACATGTTCAACATTCATGGGAATATTTGTTGTGTCTTCTTCATTTTTGTCACATGTATCACTTGTTTCGCATATTATATCATTTGATTCACAGGTTTCATTTGTTTCACTTGGTTCATTTGTTTGACATGCATCATTTATTTCACATGCATCACTTGTTTCACATGTATCATTTACTTCACTTGTGAGGGGTTCAACAATTTTGGAAGATTCTGGTAATAATTGAACATCAGGCAAATCACTTAGATTATTGTCATCAACATTTACTTCAGTTTCTAAATTAGGCTCTTCTGCCTGTGTAACTGTTTCTATTTGATTACTTTGTAAGTCCTGATTATCTATTGTTTCATGAACTTCATTTTGCCATACTGTGTCAGAATTGATAACCTGAGCATTAACAATAGGGGCAGACGTGGTAACAGTTTCATAATTCTGTGTTATAATAGCTGAAGATTGGACAAACTGTGCTTCTAATCCCTGTGTAGTGATCAACTGAAATTGTTTATTTTGACTGTCTACTGGATGACTATAAACCACAACTATGTTTGAATTATCTGCAGATACTGTTTCAGCTACACTCAAGGGGAAGTCTTCTTGGATGATCATCATATCATTTGATTGAGGATTATTCAAATTGATGGTGGTTGTGTCTAATGTTGCAGTGTGTGGTGCAGTTAAAACTGTTAATGTTTTATTATTATCACTATTATCAAAAATAATAGGATGATTGGCAGACATCAATGCTTTATATTCTTCTTCATTGGATACTACAAATCTTATAGGATTAAGGTTAGTCGGCTTATTAATTATAACACTAGGCTGCTGAACATTTTCTACAATATTTCCACTCTGCGGGGTCCTTAATTCTACTGATGTTGTAGGTGTAGCAGCAGTAGGGGTGTTTATGTTTGATTCAGGGTTAGGTTCAGTTATCTCGGATACAATATACTCTTCATTACTTTGGGGTTTCGGTTTTCTTGTAAAGAATTGATTGTCCTTAAGTATATATTCATTGTTATCTATTGTAACAATGTCCTCTTTGTCACTGTTATTAATAGGCGTGACATTGATTTGTTGAAGGAATTCATTGTGCACATGCTGATGTTGAATGTTTTGAACATTTTTAGTTTTTCGAACAGGTTTAGTTGTACAAAATTCTGGGTTAAGAATCTTTTGCCTTGAGATAGGGGTTACCTGTTGTTTAGGTTTTTTATTGGATATAACATGGATGTTACCATCAGCTTGAATTTGATATTGAACATCAACTTCCTCATACTCATTTTCAATAACAGGCACAGGTTCATACTTTACATCTATCTTCCCATCACTTCTCAGTCTTGGTTTATCATCATCAGAATCTTCAATAATACCATCAGATTTGGCTTCTCTCCTGTGATTAGTTTTTAAATGAGCAAATAAATTATTCTCTCTCAAAAACACTTTCAAACAATAAATACATTGTAAATTATTTTTTCTATCTGCACTGTATTTATGGCCAGTGTTCTGTATATGTTGGAGTAATTGATGTGAAGTTGAAAACATGGAAGCACACACATTACAACGGAAGCCATTTTCAGTAGTATGTGTAATCTTGTGTTTAACAAGAAATCCTTCAGTAAGTGCAATGTAATTACACTGATTACATTTTGGAAAGTGGTACTGTGCTGGTGGAGCTATACCATGTTTTGAGAACAGATGATGCAATAAATAATTTCGTTTTAGCGCCTTGTGGCCACAATATTCACACATGTTTACAATGGGCTTTTCATTGTGCACATCTACCAAATGTCGTCTGAATTTATAATATGTAGTAAAATGTAAAGCTCGGCCAGGTGTACCACAAATTAAGCATATCCAGGGTCCTTTGGTATTTTCTGCACCCAATGCAATTAATTCAGCAGCTTGTTTTGAATCTATAACATCTGTCTCAAAGGTTACTAATTCAGTATCATCTTCTGTTTTTAATTGCATAGGTTTCTCCTCAATAGGTAGCAATTGAGTTTTTTGTTTTTTAGACTTACTTGGTGTGTTTAATATTTTTAGCTTAATATTTTTACTACCTTTAAGCAAATGAGAATACTTTTTCAAGACTTCGCTTATAATCTTAGCATGATCCAAATGGGCAGCTGTTTTACTATTCTTAGTATCTATTGTGATCTTGGGGGTGTCATTTTGATCCAATATTTGATCAAAAAGCTGATTGGCATCCTTTGTAGATTGCTTCTTAAAGCTCATGAAGGAAGAGAACATGTCCGAGTCATCCATTGTATTATGGTCTGTCAATGAATCTTCAAAGATATTGTCTGAATTAATCTTTTTACATTCAACAATATCAACAGTTGATGTGCCACTAATAAATCTCTTTGAACTTGATGGTTCTCCAAATAACCCCGATCTTCTTGAAGAATATCTTTTAACTGTTTCCGGGTGGACCATTAGGGGTTTTGATGTGTATGAAATATTACTAAATGAATTGTCAAATCCCAGATCTGTGTCTAGTTCTTCAGGTAACTCATATCTTGTAGGCCTAGGTTCTGATAGTGAGTATTTTTTGGGAGTGCTTTTTGAATCAAGTGTAATAGGGGATGGGGGCATAAATTCTTCCTTCTCCTTAGTTGTAGTATAAACTTTTTTCTCCTTATAAACGTGATTACAGTCAAATGCTTTGCTGTATGATCGTTTGTGACTTGTGGATGGCGTCGAATGACGGCTCGAATCATTGACCTTTCTTTTAGCGGTATAGCAATGTGTAGGCTTTGGCGTCGGTTGCCGGTGAGACTCAAGGAGTTTCGTTAAAACGGGTAAGTTCATGATTTGTGATGTTTGATATAATCTCTCTAGCAAATCCATCCGAAATTCAAGTTGGCCCGTGTACATGAAGTTGACGATTGGCACGACGACATCGGCCTGCAGGTCGTCGGGCATAACCAAGCAATCTTCATACATCTCGCATGTTCGCTCCAATAGTTCAAAGTACTCTGTACACGCACTAAGTACAAGCCGATGCACTTTAAGTTGGGCATTGTCTTGAAACTGCAGTGTGAGGTCGCAGAAGTCCGTACGATTGAAAAAGTGCTTCAACCTCTGGAGGAAATATACTCCCCAGTTGTCCACTTTCACTTGCTTTACTTCGTTCATTGTCACTATTTCAGTGTATCATTATAGGTTAAACTGTAGCATTTCTTTTCCTGGAATTAGAAGTTTTGAATATTTTAAATTTTGATACACTGTCACAAACTTTAGTGAATTTATTGAAAAAGTAAACGGCAAAACGATCGATCGTGTAATAAGACAATTTAATGGTCGTAATGTGAAGCGGTGCCATTACGGATGCGTTTAATGACCCTGTCTTATATGATCTATTACTTGAATTTTCCGCCACAATATACATATTTCAGTTTTAGTACTTACAAATAAAAGTCCAAACTTTATAGTTTGTATTTCAATAACTCGACCTCGTCACAATCAACACAAAATTACTGCACCAAAGCAATCTGAAGTTGACAGCGTGTACGTAAGATGGCGGTGTATAGGCGGCCTATTCCGATACAGTTTGTTTGACGCTATTATAAGTCAAGAGTACATTTTTATATTTGAATTAAATTCAATGAGACTTTAATTAGAATTTGAGTATATAATTTCAATATAAAATAATAAAAAAGTAAGAATGCACTTATATTACAATTTTTTAAATTACATTGAAATAAAAGAGTAATGATTTGACTGCGCATAATTTGCTAGTGACGCCCTCTACTTCGTCCGTATTGATTCGGTTTGTTCTAAATTTACGCAGTGGGAAGTGGGATGGTAAACGTAAAATAACTGCGATTTGGTGTATACTGTAGTGCTCTATTATTACATAGGTAGCCATAATAGGTCAATAGATGGCACTGTTTAGACCAAAATGTTTGTGGTTCAAAGTAATATAGTAGGTATACAAGTGTGTATATACGTCATAATATGTTTAATGTTCATGTAGCTTGTACTTAATTTTTGATGAAAACAAATTATCATTTGGTCTTCAATTTAGAATTTGCTAAGAGCGTAATAATACATTTACAATAAAAATTATATATTTATTTATCCCTTCAATTTTATCAATCAAATACTCAGGGACAGTATCTAGTGTGTGTTGTGTTGTTTAAGTTGTTGTTAAATTGTTATTGAGTTTGAGTAGATACGGGCGTAAGCTTGTAGTTTTTGCATCGTGATTATAGATGGGCATTTGCCCGGAAAAAACCCCGACGTGGGAAAAAATGGGAAAATACCCGAAACATATGCGGGAATGGAAAAATATTCGGGTTTTTTCATATTTAGCATATGTAACATTTAAGTAATGTGTAGAGATATGTATATATTAGGGATGTTGCGGATTCAATTTTTTTCACATCCGCGGATGCGGATGCGGATGCGAATTTTAAGAGGCTCACATCCGCGGAAGCGGATGCAGATGCGGATCTGTATAAAATTGATCGATTGGTTGATTTGTATAAAATGTTATTGCTTTCCTATTGGTCAATCAGCACGTGCGGTCAACCACTCGACACTCGAGACCGACACGCGCACCTCGCCGCCCCTCAACCCTTTCTTTCTTTTCGCGATCTGCTACACATCCGCATCCGCATCAGCTCCGCAGCGATTTATGCGGATGCGGATGCCGATGCGGATGTCTAAATCGATGCGAATGTTCCGCATATGCGGATGCGGATGCGAATATTCGCAACATCCCTAGTATATATCAAATAGTACGTCCTATTACTACTAGTTAGAGCTAATCTAACTTTGTTTATATTCATAATTCAATAAATCCATATTAATATTATAAATGCGAAAGTAACTCTGTCTATCTGGAAATAGGCTCGCCCCCTATTACGTGGGACTGATACATACTTGGCGAAATGTGGGTGCAGAAATGCATCTCTGCCTACCCCTTCGGGGAATATAGGCGTGAGGTATGTTATAACTCTGTCTATCTGTCTATCTGTTACGCTTTGACGTAAAAACTACTAAATGAATTTAATTGAAACTTTACAATAATATAGTTATACATCAGAATGAAACAAATGATACTTTTTATCCCGGAAAATGTAGTATTCCCGTGGGAATGGTTATTTCTGGATCTACCCAAGCGATTTGAATGAAATTTGGTATAAAGAGAGGTAGAGCTCACAAAATTAACATGGGATAGTTTTTATCCCGGAAAATGAAGTATTCTCGTGAGAATGGGTATTTCTGCGTCTACTGGGACAAAAGGATTTATGGTTTGGAGATAAATAGGAACCAAGGAAGTAACATAGAATACTTTCTATCCCAGAAAATGTATTCCCGTGAGAATGGGTATTTCTGGATCTACCAAACCGATTTGAATGATTTCTGGTATGTGCATAAACATGACTCTGAAAAGTAAAAAAGATTATAACTTATTTTATATCTGAATTCAACCCTGTAGTCTACGCGGACGAAGTCGTAGGCAACAGCTATACGTTATATATGCTAAAAACTTGTCTTGTTGTTTGTCTGTGTGTGTGTTCATCCGCTCTTAGTGACAAGTAACCCGAAACTACGTACGAGGGTGGGGGGCGGTGAAGCAAGTAGTTGCAGCGGCGTACGCGTTGGTGATCTATTTAACTCAAACGTTGTTTTGACTTCGTACTGCGAACTCGTGTTAATTTGTAGGTTTAATTGACGACATGGATTTTGTTTTGTGGACTTTGATTGCCTGGTGAGATTAAATACGTGGTTTACTTTGGGTTGACGACTATTGCGACTCTTACGGACTTCGATACCTTCTTCTTATTACGAGCCGTTATCAACACCCAGGCAATTGTTAAGTCCATTGGGTAGCCCTATAAGTGACGATGATTGATTCCATACTGCAACAATTGCAGCAGCTCCGTGGGCATCAATGATGACGTAGAAGACTGATTGGTTTTTATTTTTATAGTATAAAGTTGATTTGATCTCTTTGTTAGTATATAAGATTAGTGATTCCTATTATAAGATCAAAACTCAAAATATAAATATGTTACGTTTTTATCGTTGATTTTTTCATGTGTTATTAAAAATAATTATAAAAGTATATTTCTAACATGTAATTCTTAATATTTTTATTTTACCATCTAAGCAAAGAATAATTATAATAAACACTATTTAAAATTGGGGTAACTCATTATATTTATTTAAAAAAAAAACATTCAAATTCGGGTCAATATGACCAGGGGTCATCGTCCTATTAACTTTTTTCACGTCATTTGCACCGGATTAATCATCATGACTACTGCGACAGTGACAAAAAAATTTCAATTGTAAAAAAACATTTTAGTAACTTTTGTCAAGAAATGATTTATCATCATCATCATCATCAGCCAATCTCAGTCCACTGCTGGACATAAGCCTCCCCCAATGACCTCCACCCGGATCGGTCGAAGGCCGCCTGCAGCCAGCGACGTCCTGCGACCTTTACAAGGTCGTCTGACCATCTGGTTGGAGGGCGTCTCAGGCTGCGTATTTCAGTACGTGGCCTCCACTGGAGAACTTTCTAGCCCCATCGGTCATCAGTTCTCCGCGCTATGTGGCCGACCTATTGCCACTTCAACGAGCTAATCCGTTGGGCTATATCGGTTACTTTAGTTCTCCTACGGATCTCCTCATTCCCTATATGAGATATTTTCTAAGTTATAAGATATGTCTATAAGTTGTTTTCAAGGGTCATCACAAACCGTCTCGAACGCAGGTTTGATGACTTACAGCCTCCCGAACAAGCTGGCTTCCGAAAAGGCTTTAGCACCATAGACCACATCCATACGCTTCGGCAAGTTATACAGAAAACCGAGGAATACAACTTGCCACTTTGTTTAGCGTTTGTGAACTATGAGAAAGCCTTTGATTCGATCGAGACGTGGGCGGTGCTAGAGTCTCTCCAGCGGTGTCACATTGACTGTCGGTACATCGAGGTGTTGAAAAGTATATACAGCAACGCCACCATGTCGGTCCGAGTACAAGATCAGAGCACGATGGCTATTCCACTACAGAGAGGCGTGAGACAGGGAGATGTTATATCTCCGAAACTGTTCACTGCCGCGCTGGAAAATGCCTTCAAGCTCTTGGAGTGGAAAGGATTCGGCATCAACATCAACGGCGAGTATATCACACACCTTCGGTTTGCCGACGATATTGTTGTCATGGCAGAATCGCTGGAGGACCTTAGCACTATGCTCGAAGACCTCAATCGAGTCTCCCAACAGGTGGGTCTTAAAATGAACATGGACAAGACGAATGAATTTAATGTGGAGTCAGTATAACATCATCAGCATTGTCATCGAACCTAATCTAGGTCAGATTTTAATATAAATATGAATAAAGATTACTGCACAAGAAGAGTCACGCAGAGTTACCCATTAGCACGCACCAAGACCAGTCGTTTTATTTACCTCGCTGCTACCTCATCAGATAACCTCACACGTGTACCATAGCTGCACCAGCATCGGTACACAACGTGACCCTGTCCACTTACATTGGTGACCCCGACTGAAAGCAACCTTCCAGAGAAGAAAAACCGACGTACTAAAGCAACCCTCACGATGAAGATTACCCGACGTCCGAAGCCCAGCGTGGTCAACAAAATGGTGACACCGAAGAAGAAGAAAAAAGCTCCACGAAATAGTGACTCCAAGAAAACAAACAACATTTAAAAAGCCATCCGAAGAAAACAAGTACTGCCGGTCTGCTCAGAAAATTTTCCGACATCCACTGTAAGAAAAATCCAATACTTCACCGTCGTTTTACAAGAAATCCAAGTCAATAATTCAGCAAGCAAGATTCAAAACACGTGGCAACGCCTAGAAGAGGAATAATTTACAAAGATAACGCACACAAAATACACGCTGCAAACAAAACGTCAATACAAACACATGGTGTAAAAACGCTGACTCTGAATTAGAATATGACACGCCCGTGCAGACAGGTGCATGGAATTTCATCGTTGCTGACATTACGCAACCAATTCAAGCCGCCGATTTATTTTTAATAGAAAAACATAATACTTCGCTGAACCTTCTATCCAAACTGTTACAAGATAGCTAGACTCGACTTCAGGAAAATGCAAAATTTATGAAGTCAAGCACGCCCACGCTCAGGACGGTCAAATCAAACGGAAACTATGAAGAAATTCCGATACCTCTCGACGCTTTAGTCCTGCCGAAATATGACATACACTACACGTCACTGCAAAGGAAACGACTTTCGAGTATGCGGCAATTATAGAAACCTAAATGCAATCACGGTACCCAAACAACGTACAACAAGCAGCGAAACATCAAGCAGCGACACATCAGCTGGTTCACCTCAGAAAAACAACAAACTGAAAAGTGAAATCCAATGGACTCCCGAAGCACTAGAAGAATTCGATCAATGTAAATCAAGTCTAAACGACGCCTTTACATTGACGTCATCAACAACAAACTCCCCGCTGTCGCGCATGACACACGCGCCCCAAACATGCGCTGGCGCTGTTCTTCAACAGTATGAAAGTTTCATGTGGATAAAGGACCTTACAATCCAAACCCCAGCACAAATGGAGATCCGACCAGCATAAATCTGAAGCAAATATCCGTTTATCTGGAATGTAAATCGAGCCGAAAAAGCAAAATACATCACCAGAAATATTTACACGGATTCTACAAAGGGCAATGGCCAATCAAAGCCCGTAGTAACACGCATTATTGGTCGAAGTTCGAATAATCAAAAATGCGACTTTCGGAAACATGTGCAACTGGGACGGAAAAGGCGAACGAACCTTTAACACAATTACAAGACAGCAGCAGCAGCGACGTCAACAACCGCAAGAGTGCTGAGCTCGCAGACAGCAAGTCCACGCTGACGACAACGCGATCGGGCCGCGTCATACGCCCGGTAGTACGTTTCGCAATAGAACGGAGCAAATCAAGAAAATATTTTTAAATGTTATTATGTATACAATATTTAATTATGTATTTATTTATTTTTCAAAAAAAAAGGGGAACTAATGTGGAGTCAGTATAACATCATCAGCATTGTCATCGAACCTAATCTAGGTCAGATTTTAATATAAATATGAATAAAGATTACTGCACAAGAAGAGTCACGCAGAGTTACCCATTAGCACGCACCAAGACCAGTCGTTTTATTTACCTCGCTGCTACCTCATCAGATAACCTCACACGTGTACCATAGCTGCACCAGCATCGGTACACAACGTGACCCTGTACACTTACAATCATGTCGAATGTCCATGTTGTGCCCACCCCAATCGCAGTTGGGGGCTCGACTCTCGAAGTTGTAGACGAATATGTTTATTTGGAATAAGTGGTCCGGTTAGGCAGGTTCAACTTCGAGAGATAGGTCAATCGTCAAATCCAACTCGGTTGGGCAGCGTTCGGAAAGCTAGGAGACGACTTCTCGTCCGAAATACCTTAGTGCCTGAAGACGAAAGTCTTCAATAGTTGTGTGTTACCAGTGATGACATACGGCACTGAGACGTGGCCTCTCACTAAAGGCGTCATGGGACGGCTCAGAGTCACTCAACGTGCTATGGAGAGGGCTATGCTCGGGGTTTCCCTACGTGATCGATCAGAAATGAGGAGATCCGTAGGAGAACTAAAGTAACCGACATAGCCCAACGGAAGAAATGATTATCGTAAGTGTTATACCTGAATGATTATCGTACGTGTAATAATGATTATCGTAAGTGTAATAAATGATTATTGTATGTGTAATAAATGATTACTACTACTCTCTCGTTCTTCTTTTTTCAAAGATTTTTAAAATTCAAATAGTAGTTCCTTCTGCAATTCAGCAACATTCCATCACAATGCACAGAAAAAATCTTATTATAAAACAAGAAGACGTCTTTTTCTTTTAGTTCCTGGATCAGGCTACACATTTGGACGTTTCGAACAGCAGGCAACAGCTAGTACCTTATATACGCTGGTGCAAAGTATGTGCGCATTGCAAAGTACCTATTTTTCGCTGCATTTGTATAAAGCAAAAAAACGTTATTTTTTTAAAAAATCGCGATAATCACGTTAAGTGATGAAAATACCCGTCGATTGGGTTTTTCCCGCATAAATACCCCATTTTTTCCCAAATGGAAATTTCCCAGGGAATTTCCGATTCGGTTTTTTCCCACCGCCCATCTATAATCGTGATATCTATTTAAGAATATTCTTTTTACTGCATACATTACTTTGACAGTAAGTATAATTTGTAGTAAACGGCAAACGTAGTGTAGGACGCCCTCTGGCTAGGTGGGATGACGATATCCGCAAGGTGGCTGGCAGTGGTTGGATGAGGAGAGCCGAAGATCGAGCCCAGTGGAGTGGCATAAGAGCAGCCTATGTTCAGCAGTGGACGAACTGAGGGCTGTTGATGATGATGATGATGATGATGCAGTATAATTTGACAGTCTCGTGGCGTAGTTGACTAAACACCAGTTTTTGAAACGAGAGGTCGCAGGTTCGATCTCCGGACTGACACAAATGTTTGTGTCATCCACTAATAATTATTTGTTCCGCGTGTTTTTCAATCACATGTCAATTTTTATTTTTTAATGGATATTTACTCTTTTTTATTATTATTTAAATGAATATTTAAAAGTTTAAATATTATTATTCGGAATTTAAAAGGCCACCTGGGCTTTTGGCCGTCTTCTTTAAGCCATTTAGTTTTTCGTAAAAGTACGTAATGTATTGTAAATACACACTAAAGTTCGAAAAGTCAGAGGTGTATCTGGAGTTTATGTCTGATATCGGTGATCTTTGATTGCATCGCGGCGCTATACCAGGCCATCGTTTAAGCTAGATTTAGTGAAGCATATTTGCGAAATAACTGTTTCGTTTACGAAAATTAATTGCGTCTGTATTGTGTATGAAGCGCTTGTGGTACCTGTGTGTAAATAACACTGGTCTACAATTCGACTTTAGAATCTGGCGTTTAGATAGATAGCTTTTTGAATTTATTTATGTACATAAAACAACACCCGAAGGCCACAAAATTGTTTATAAGGTAACAAAATTACGTTCTTTCGACCAATCCCGGCATACGACCATGGTACGTGAGCGAGAGGTGCCCACCGTTATCCACAGCCGCCTGGTGCGCCTCCGAGACGTAATTGTCTCGGCAACTCAACTAGAAGACATTTCCTCAGGCATTAAGTTCACTTTTACATATTTAAATGTATAATGTGAAATAAATAAATAATAGAATAGCAGATGACTTGAGAAAGTTGGGTAACGGATGGATGAGGGCTACACAATACCAGGATGGTTGGCGCTTTCTTGGGGAGGTCTACGTTCAGCAATGGACGGCGATAGGCTGAGTATATAAATAAATAATTACCAATAGCTATCCTAGTATGACAGCCCCGTGGCGGAGTTGTCTAACTCCAGCTTGCAAAACGAGACGCCGTGGGTTCGAAAGTTTCTGTAATCCACAAAGAATGGTTTCGGGCACGGGTGTTTCTGAGTCCGAAAAGTCTATCGTAGTTTCTGTTACCCACGACAAAAGACTTTTTTTTGATTAGGGAGTCAGAACTATGTATGCGACTGTTTGGTGTTATTTATTTTGTTATCTTACATAATCCTAATTTTTTTTGCTCGTAAAGCTACTATACAGCACCGTGTCCGTGATGCTATGTTTAAGTGACTTAAAATCCTATTTATAAATTAATCCAAAACATTATCCAATTGATAGGACGTGTCTAGAATAGAGCCCTGTAAACTAAAATTTGTAATATTTTACTTGGTAAATAAATATTTTTTTTTAAATAAGTATTGTATACTTAGCTACATTCCTGACTGCATTTCGCATATTCGGCCCTCAGTTATATGGATTCGCGAATATCCAGACTACCAACCGCGAGTAAATAAAAAGAAAAAAAATCTCTACAAGTCAATCTTATTTCCATAATATCTATGTATGCAACCATGGTAATTTGTCAGAAAATGTATCTTTTAATAAACATTTATTTTCGTTGATGTGTATCTGTTGTTTTATTAAACATACATATCACACTCGCTTTTTCCCACATTCGATTATCCAGATTTTAGATTATGCGAATACCTAACTGCAACAATTCGTTATGTCAATCGAGTTTCCAATGCGTCTACTTTTCAACAGCTTTGATATTATTCCAATGCGAGCAACTAATACAGCGGACACATGAACAGCGGCACGGTATTTGCTCATTTATCTTTAATTTTTTGTATATTTATTTTTTCTAGCCCCAAGCTCAAGTCGATATTTATGTCGTTTGTATCTGGAACTGCCGAGATTGTTAGATCCCACAAACACCCTAACTTAGGACAAAGATTGTGGAAAAGAAAATTAATCTTTGTGCGGGCATTAAATTCGTAACTTCTAGTTTCTAAGCGTGATTATAGTCTATTCCACCAAAAGGGATGGTAATATACGTACAATGTACATTAATACATAACTTCGCCTGTATACTCTTAAGAGGTAAGCAGGCACATGCAGCAGTCTCACGTAATAGGAGGTGAGTCCTTTTCCGGTTTTCAGGTACATTTCCAGACTCCATGCTCTTACTGAGAATTTTCCAATGGAAATATTCAACAACACTACCCGACTCGGGACCTCCAGATTGCACGGCATGTGTGTATGGCGAGAGATCTGGAGGCAGTAAATATGATAGCAATATAATGCCTGTAATATAAGGGAAACAGTATAGTTATTGGCCCCTGTACAGTTATTAGCCATTTCAACTTTGCTACCAAAAAACTAGCAATATTCTATACTAATAGTAGATTTAAAAATTACATAATGGCGACACTTTTATTCTCTGTCATAAAGTCTCATCGAAATTCCGCTAGGTATGTGGTTTGTTTGTTTTCCGATGTGTAATGTTTTGCCGGAGGGAGAAATTCAGTTAAGCGATTAAAAATAATGTTAAGACTGCATATTTTTTTTGGCGCTATATTTTGAAATGAATATGTAGTTTGTCAATGATTTATATTTCACAATAGATCGTTTTTTATGCGTTATAACCATATTAAAGGTGCAATATAACTTACTTTCTTTATAACTACTATGTTATGGCCAATTACTGTGATTTTGAGTTTAATATTTTTGAGTTCACACTATTCTTAACATGTATAGTGAAAGTTTATCTAAAGTATCTTCTTTTGTAGCACATTAACAAAGCAACATAATTGAGTTTTATTTATTTTCAGTAAGGATATAATTTTTTATGTGTTTTTGTTTAACAACTGGTCGCTTAACTGGCCAATAACTATACTGTTTCCCCTAGTTAATGATAATTGGCAAATCTTGTTAGTAAATTAAATGCTGAAGTCTGTTACAATAAGCATGTCTGGCAGAGATCGCTGTAAGCGATAGGACCGCCAATTTATTGTGCCTTTGCTGTGTACATATCTTTTTCTTTTGTTTCGTTTTACTTTTATTATGACAGATATACAAGTCGAATCATCGTTGTGGGCAAAATGGACATTCATCATCATCATTCTCAGCCAATTCTGGTCCACTGATGGACATAGGCCTCCCCCAATGACTTCCACCGGGAACGGTTGGAAGCCGCCTGCAGCCAACGACGTCCCCCGACAAGTTGGTCCGGCGATCTTGTCAAATGGACATTGCCGCAACCCTATTAGACGAGTGGCATAATACATAACACGGTTTGATATATATATACAGATTTAAGTCTAAAAATGTCCCCATATATTTTATGAACATCTTATAAATATATCATGAGTAAGCTCAGACGCCAACCTAAACTTGACCGATTTTAGTTTTTTGGCGAGAGAAGACTGCCTTAATTTACTCTTTCCGTAGAAAAACACAGCACGAATAGGTCGGTCAATAAGACATCAGTATAATAAATTATAATAAAGCAAGCGTTATCAGAATTAAAAAAACTGCCTTGAAAATTTATTTACATTTTTTTCATGAAATCACAAATTTATTGATACGCATAGAATTGTAAAACATTTAGTAAAGAGTATTCGTCCTATCCTAAAACGTCCTTCAGTTTTGGCGAAAAAGTTATGTAACACTTAATCACTACGCTACAATTCATCACTCGTTTGAAAATAGCCTTAAGCATTTAGCGAAGTAAAACGTTATTCAACAAATTGCCATTGACGTTTGAACACTTGTCCATTACTTGCTTCTGATACTGATTAAAAATCTCGTTGCACGGGATAATGGGCTCTCTCTACTTGTGTTTCAATCTATGCAATTTTTGTCTCTAGATATCAATCAACTACTAAACTCGATATCAAGAGAACTCAAATCAACACTTTGCAAATAGAGTTAATTATAATAGAAAAATAGTAACTTTCGCATTACTTGAAAATATCCAGTTTTTCATTATTAAACCATCAGTGCAGAAAGCAGAAGCAACATCATTTTCAATATTGCAATTTTAGTTGTTTAATTCTTAGAACGATTTTAAAGAAACTCTTTCAGTGGATTCCCTTTAAATGGATCATGTACTAAGTTGTTTAAGAGACATTTCTGCAGCAATTACGAGCTGGGAAAAGATGGCCGATAGCTTACGGGATTTGCCTACTTACGACTTTATCCCGCTGTATCGCGTTTAAGTTGTGCCCACTTATTTCTGACCATTCCACTTCTCAGCAAGACAAGAAAAGAAGTGTTGAAATGAAGCTGATTTGCCAAGTGCCGTCCCGCCCAGCGGTGGCCCCGCCTACGCTACTGGGCGGCGGGTAAGGCAGTAAGTTCCCGACAGTATTCCCTTTCATTTCAACGGGAGTGGAGTTTTTGTTCGCCAGTGGTTTAGTTCGCGCGCGCTTTGCTGCCGGAATCGCGGTACGTATTTTGTATTGTTTGGTTTTTGCGTCGGGAAACTGTTTTTGGGAGATTTTTAAAAGAAAGTCATATAAATGTCAGAAATTACCTTAGGGTTTAATGTTAGCGGGGTGTGTATTTTTAACGTATTTTTTAAGGAAAAATTTAAAATAAATCTATTCAAATACAGTTTAAATACATAGCATATATTTTATACATTGCTTTAAAATCTTTTAATATTAAAATTGAAAATATAAAGGGAAACGCAGAAATTTCTTAACAAAATGTTTCTTTGGATTTTTAAAATATCATAGCCTAGAAAAACATGTTCAATTTCATTATTTAGAAATAAAATTCGGAATTCTTTTTGCACTTAGGTATAAGAAAATACTCCTAGCAATCTTAAGAACGTATTTTTTAAAACATTTTAAACGGTCTAATTAACATGTCATTAACCTTAGCTTTAATAAAACCAAATAAATAAGTATTGCTTATTAAACAAGCGTGTAGAAATTAATTTATTGAATTCGGCAATGTCAATTTCCGATTCATGGCAATAGTGGGTAGTCACCACATGTTCTGAAGAAACAAGTAGAGGTTGGCTTATGTACATCCTTACTGGATGATTGTCAGGGGGTTGTTTGTCTATTTTTAACTTTCTGAGTCCTTACCTTAGAACATCTAACAAAGAAATATCTTTGAATCGATATTAGCAGATTAATCGATTTTTTTCTGCAAGAAACGAAACATTCGTACAGATTCGTTAGGTTCGTAGAACATTCGTTAGGTTTTTATTCCTAAATTTTTTATCATACCTAGAAGCAAATGAAGGAAATTCGGAAAAAAATGCACTTTGTAACTCAGGAGATTAAATGTATAAATGCACCCAACAGTTACATACGTTGGGACACGTTTTTAAACTTCATGCTTCTATTGATTAATTGCTAATTGAAAAACTCAATAATCATTCGTCTAACTCGGAAACCAATCTTGGGACATTTACATCATACACTGTGCACTTTGTCGTCAGAAGAGGTGTGATTGCTTGCCATGCGAGTATAAGAAAATCAGAAGTAGGCCACTTTTTTGGAATAGCCAGTGTAAAGTGGAGCTTAAAGTTGGGTACTAAATGGATATTAAATGCCAAAGATAAATAAAATAAGTCCGCCCGCTGGCCAACCCTGGTTTACCAATATATCCCTTATATTAATATTTTCGAGGGTTGGTACACGTTGTAGTCTTCTGACGACTTCAAAAGTATTTGCTTAGAGGTTTTAGCAGGCATTGCACGGTTTGCAAAGAAACTACTTTGGTACCTATCGTTTATACTTACCATAACGGTGCTTTAAAATAGTCCAAACTATTTTTGTTCTAGGCAAATTGCTCAGCTACTAAGGAAAAATTTGAGTTATATGCTTTCTCATTGTTTTGATAGTTAGTCCCCTGATTAGTTATTGACTGTTGCTTGTCGATGCTACATTGAACGTATCCACGACACATTATTTACGCAAAACAATTTTAAAACTAATGTAAGTTCAATTTGCAGTTTAATAACCAATAACCAGATTCAATCTGTCTTAAAAATGGATATGACTTTGATTTAACAAATGCAATTTGCATAAAACCTATAAACAATCCCAATTCTATTTAATAAGAAATACATTTTAAGATATTTTCAAAAGATTAATTTGACGACACATACCTATTAACAAAGTGGACGCGGCACTTATTTACTATTTTGAGGGGTTATACCTTTGTCTACTACTAAGAGAAGAAATTGAATGTTATTCTTAGAAGTTGCATGAGAAGGGCTGAAGATTGAGCTTAGTGGTCATAGGAGATACCTATGTCCAACATTTGTAGTGAAGAGAGGATGTAGGTAATGATTAATTTGAGTTTAGGTTGAGGTCAATAAAATGTATGCAAATCATCTTTAACTATGTGATACAGGGTCCTATAGTTTTAAGTAGTAGATATTTTTAAATAATTTTTATCGCTCACACAATATTACCAATAAACACCAATCTTCCATTTCATTCAGCATCACCAATTCAATTTGAACACAAGTTCCGCGCCAAAATACAATTTTATCTCCAACATGGACGCGATCACTTTTTGAAAAATAAAATGCAGAACAATTGATGGACCGCGTTGAAATCCATAAAAGCGTTGCAGTGTCGGGAACGGCGTGAAAAACGGAGGGAAATGCACAATTAAATTATTAAGTGACAGCTGTGGCGGGTTGTGTCGACACCGCCGTAGCTTTGCGGTTAGCAAACCAAGTATGGTTGCGGTTCGATTTCTGTTCTAGGTTTGGGTAGGTTAGTTTTTCTATGGTGGGCGCGGTATTGGATCAGTTTTTGGCATAACTTGTAGCAAGCAAAGCGTATAATAATAGATAGGTTATGTTCCAAATAAATTTGTTCCAGGATTAATGACGTTTACAACTTTGTATAAAAAAGCTGCATGTGCCCTGTGTCCCTCCTTAAAAACTAACTTTTATGATTGTACGTCAATTTAACGTGCAAGTGTTTCCTTTATCGTGAATGAAATTAAATAATTGACAGTCCATTGAACAAAGGAGTAGTGGCATATGCCATGTCTTATATCAAGAGCGATAAAATTTGAGGTATTAATTAGATTGATTACTTTGGCACTGGGGCAAATACTAACAGTGTTGTAAATTCATACATAAAAAATAATTTCATTTTAAAATAAAACACGTTCGATACATAATTGATAATGCTGAATATATTCTAAAATGCAATATCATGACATTAAATATTCTTTAAAATCTTTGAAAAGAAATCTTGAAAAAAAAATCTTGTTCGGCACAAAGTTAGTCAGAAGTGAAGCTGCTTTAATATGAAACGGGATACTTTTACCTTTATTTTCGAAGTCCCCAGGGGAGCTCTTTTCATATTTTTTTGTTGGCTCGCACAATGCTTTCTCGCTGCTTCTCATTTTTAAATTAGGCTCCGCACAGTAGGTACTTTTATCTATTGAAAGGCATGACGTTGTTTAATAAATTATCAATTGATTTGCGAGTGATATTTTAGATTTAATTGGGGAAATATTGGTTATGTAATTGCCCTTTTTTACTATAATATTGTCATATTTTTTAGTGGTTATAGTTGAAGAAAGACAATTAAATTTAATTGAGAAGATGTTAGTGTAAAATTTTTTTCAATCGCAATGTATCTTGACGCACTTCAGCCTAATTTCCGAAGTAAAGAACATCATGCAAAATTATTACATTATCAGTATTATCAAAACCGCGCAGTATTCATTCTGTTTAATTAGATTTATTTTCCATAATTTATTTAGGAATTTCACACTAAGATCAGATTTCATCAGCTGCTCTTTTTTGTTACATATGAAATTCCTAATGACTATAGAATTTTAGTGCGAGATTTTGAACATAAATTTACATTTTGACTTAATGAAATACACGGACAATGCGCATATTATTTTTAAGACTTAGTCCTGATACTAAACCCGCCTTGTTTTTTCTTAAATATAAGCTTGACCAATCCCTTTTTTACTGGAAAAACAATAACTGTTTTTGCATCTTACATTTCATGACAAATATGTTTGAATATCAATCAAACCACATCCCAGTGGCTTTACCAACAACAAAAGATTAAAAATTAGATCGGACAGTATGCAAATGAAGCCCACGGCCAAAATGCTAATTTCCGTGGGAGAGCCCGTCAAACTTTTTAATCTCATGTGACGTCACACCCTGCCCCCCCCGCCCACTTCTGCACCCCCCTCTCTGGCCTCCCCGACGACAATGTTGTCAGAGGGATGATTGAAGGCGGCTCATTTGTGTTTTTATTACTTTTTAATTTTTCTCATTCTCTCGAGTGGTTTAGTGTTTGGCCGTAATATTAGGATAATACTGGCTGTTAGAAAATTTATGATTAAAAATGGTCAATTGTGATATTATAACGTCTTTATTACCTGAAAAGGTAGATAAAATTGCATTTCTGCACCCACATTTCGCCAGGTAAATAAGGGAGAGCATATTGCATTTTTTGGACACATTGCTAGAATCCGTGCTGCTATTGAGAATTTCTTAATGAATAAACCCAAAAACACTTTGTCCGACTTTAAAATGCCAAGAAACCACGAAGCAGTGCATGGATACATTTACGCGCAAAAAGCAATATATTTTTTATACTTAGAAGAAATATATTATTAAATTGAAATTCTATGTTTCTGAGAATTCATTGATAAAAAAACAATGACTAATACTTATTATATTTTGAATTTAACCGACACTGGAGTTAATCGCTATACACAACCACACTATACACCACCATATCAACAAACCTAGCTTATTCTTATGTAACATACATTTAATACTTATTGGTTTTAGGAAAACGTCGACTTTTAAACTTTTGTTGACTAATGATATAAAATGTAGGTGTTATTCAGTGCGTATGGAGCCCCAAACAGTATCCAGTTAGGTTTGTACGATCGAATGCACCGTCTACCCTCCGCGCTCCCCTTGCATTTCCGCGACCCTGTCATTGTTGATCCGTCAATCATCGCTATACACAACTTCACCCTTCACCAACCCAAATTACACCTTATCAGACTAGTGATAAAGTTGGGAATCGTTATTATATGCTGGTGTAACAGTATATCAAATGTAGATGTTTCTGACATGCATTGTTTCGCTCGTCCCATTGATGTCTCTGTTATTGGGTATCAAAATTAGATATTCAAATAATTTTAATATTATGGTTTCGGTGCTATTATTTTGGGAATTTATTGAGAATTGTCTGGTCAATGTTTAGATGCAGTTATAGTAGATTCATAGTATAATGGAGTTATATGATGCAAGACCAGAGATGTATCTCCGGTTTGTCAGTTTTTACTTTACTTTTACGTAAGGTGCTACGAGGACTGTGAAAGAAATTATAAGAAAGTAATTACTAATTTTATTGATGTTTTATATAAAATATTAGATATTTTTTAAGAAGAGTCTTAGTAGCCTCGTATATAAATTAAAGACATAAAAAGTTGGATTTAATTAGATATTGGTGTATAAAAAGTCATGACTGATATAAGACGTTAATTAATAACTGACAATCGAGGCATAACGATTAAGAATATCGATAAGAAACAATCGGACTGCGGATGGTAAATGCGTCGAAAAATTGTACTGATGACATTTTTGTCACCCAATACCGCCGGAACAAATCGCACTCGTTAAGGGAGCCGTTTCTGTGACATTTGACTGTAAGTTGGTAATGTTTGTCCCCTTTAGAAATGTCTACCCGGTTTTATAAACCTGTCTGTACTAACACAATATCCTAAACTTATTGGTGTTTTATGTGGGTTTTATCATAGCGATACCTTTCTTTATAAACAAACAATTAAATAAGAATTTTATGACGTAAATTTCCGAAAATATGTTAAGTTCATAAAAGGTAACCTGTACATATCAGGGTGCAATGAATTCCTTTGTCATCAAAGTATAACACAACGTTTATTGTTGAGTAGTTTCTTAAATATGCGACGAAGTAGTGTCCACCTTGTTATTACGCCATACGTCATAACTCATATACGCGTCAAATGTCAAAGAACTGTTCCCAGTATTATCACCTCAACATTTCGAGGGGCAAGGTAGGGGTGGCACACGCGGTTAATACGAGGTTAGCAAGTAATATAATTATGTAAGGCGAGGGCTACCGCCCCACGCTTTTTAGTGGTTTTGTTCGCTAACCTATGATTTTATTGAATGTACGTGACGTGTCCGAATGATTAGGGGTTGTATCGGCCGCGAACAATGCACGCAGATGTTTGTGTCAAAGGTCCTCTCGCAAGCTTTTTTGTATCCAACTGCGAACTCCCTTTGCAAAATGGACGGTAGTTCGCAAATTATGATACCGAACTGTTAAGATCGGCGAGCCTTTTAAAAAAGTTATAAACAGTCATTACGCTGACCACGATCCTCAGATATGATGGATGGTATGACTGTTAAATCATACCCATAGTTCAGAGTCCATACTAGGATACAAGTCCCACAAACACCTTTTGTCTTTAGGAAACTATATTATGGTATTAAACGCTTGAGGTAATTGTTATAAATAAAATAAAGTACAAGAAAGAACTTTATGCCCACCCGAAACTGGGAAAACAGTTAAGAATAAATATTATTTGCTACGTTGGTTTGGCTTTCTATCTACCTCTGTACCTAGATCAATACCTACCTATACCTCATTCACGATAACTTGATTCTTTTGGCAGATGTCAAGTTTTCTGAGACATGACTTTGAAATAAAAAACGTATCATTTTATTATTTTAATGATTTGATTAATATAAAAAAATACATATAACACAAAAGTCCCTAAAGATATAAGCGATATACGAAAATTTTGAGACTTTATTGCTTCAAAGTAAAATTAAAATAGAAACACTGAAAATAATAGACGCTTGTATAATGTTACATCGGTCGGACGGAAAGGGACGTAACTTCGTTCATATCGATGTCCACGTCGATAATTTTACTGAACACTATGATGATCATGTGCTCCTTTTTCTTAATAAAAACTGTTTTAAAGATAAAACTATTTAATTTTTCAATCTTAATTTTTACATACTGGGTTATTATTGGACCTCCCGTCAACTTAAAATAGGTGGTTTAGACCATGAAACTAAACAACTTTTCCAAAGAAACATGGGTCGAAACGTGATAAATAATTCGACCCTCCCATAGAAAACTCATAGAAGGTCTGAATTTTTTTTTCACTTTTCGACTTTGGGGAAGTTGTTTACTTTCGTGGTCTAAAACACCTATTTAAATTTGGCGGGAGGTCTAAAAATAACCTTGTTATATTAAATAGGTACTTATTATGAACTTTGACCCACCATCGCTTATCTAAATAATGTTTTACATGTCGAAAGTAATAAGGAATTTCACACATAATGCAGTATTTTAAAACGCAATATTTTTTAACTACTAGATATTATATATTTTTCCCATCACTAGTCGATATGCCAAAAGAATCAAGTTATCGTGAATGAGATATAGATCAGTACCTACTTCTACGGGTTACTAACCTGCAACCGCTTATTCATCTTTATATACATTTTTTTATCACATGAGCTCGAATAGAACACAAATTATTCTCAGAAACGCAAATAACAGACGAATTTCAAATGCATTTACGATTATCAATTTTGATTTCATCTATAGCAAGCAATCTATAATAAAATTGTTTGGAACATCTTGTCTAAGAGCTTATATTTAAGTTATGAAAATATCCCGAAAAATAAATTGCTCGAAGAGATTTGCGCTCAAGTTTCTTTCAAAGTTTGATACGTCAAATTAGCGAGGTATTATTTCGAAAACAATTTGCCCATAATAAAAGCGATCTGTTGAGTTTGTTAATTAGCATTGAGCGCGGAGGCAAACCGACAGGAATTAATTCTTCCCCTTCGGTGGTCGCCTTCCTCCCCGAATGTCTTTTGGAACAAATAAAACTTTGATTTCAGGTGTAATTTGAATTTAACTGGGAATCACAAAGGGGAATTTATGCTTTGACTGATTTAATATGAAATTTATTGGCCGTAGATTTGTTGAAAGTAATTTAAATGATATATTTGAGAAATTTTATGTTTTTTTGGTTACTTACAGGACAACTTTCCAGAAATCATATTTATCTAAATACGGAACTAAAAATCTAATTTATCGATCAAAATATTACAGTGATTAAAAGGATTAGAAGTTTGCTATCATCATAAAACACGAATGACTTTGCAATATGTGGAAGCTTACTGGGTTTACATACTTTATTCAAGTGAAACTTATTACATTTACCTATCATCAATCAGCCTATTGCCGTCCACTGCTGAACGTAGGCCTCCCTAAGAAAGCGCCAACCATTCCGGTCTTGAGCAGCCCTCATCCATCCGTTACCCGCCACCTTTCTCACATTTACCTATACTAAAGAAGTATCCCAAAATATGGTCACACAAAGCGGATAAGGGGGTAGGAAAGGTTTTAAACCGCCGAAAGTGAGTTTCAATAACAAGGCAAACATTAATCAGGCGGGATTACAAGCGACCAACTTGGGGAGACAGCTAATAAAAATGAAAGGCGAGACGACAAACAAAAATTCAATCCGTCGAATTATTGTCTTAGCACAAAGGCGGCCATTAACGAATAGAACATCGCGGGCGGTCTACGGATTGACAACCCACGATTGACTTGGACCAATCGAGTGCTCGTTGTGATTACTTTCGCTATTTTTAATAGCTGGTTTTGATACTCTTGTTTGTACTGAATTATCATGTTCTATAACGTTGAAGGAAAATATCTTGAGGGAAGCTGCATATCTGAAAGTTCCGTAAACCTGAAGTATGCCATCGCGGTGGACACAGGCTTATGCCCTCTCAGTTTTAGAGGGAGCCGTGCTTATTAGTGGGAATGTGTGGTCTGTTGATGATGATGAATTTGCTCTTATTATTATTTGCATAAACTCATAGCTTTTCTTCAGATTATACGAATACTTTCAATCGAAGCGGATATTGCACTACCTTGCGTAAAATCGATGTGAATTGAAATTAAGTTTGAAAATGTGCTCTAAAAAGGGCGATAGGGTCGCTCCGTAATACGTACCACAAAAATAAAATTGGCGAAATGTGGGTGCGGAAATGCACTTTTGCCAACTCCTACAATCAGAAATGATCTTCAGTTAAAAAGGACGTGAGGTTATGTGTGTTTGTACAAAAAAGATTTAAGCTTCCCTAATATATTCGTTGTAAGTCAGTCTATAGAAATACTGGAAAAATCTCTATGGAAATCAACAGAATGCGCCTTTTGATTAATTAGCGCCATTCTTTCCTCCTCGCCGACGGGGATAGTCGCCATTAATTCGCTGAAGCGATGTGCCGAGGGTTTCAGGACATATCCGGTTGCTAGGGGTAAAGTTTTAATATTTAATTACCCCAGAATCTTGGCGCTATGTAAAGTTTTTGATGCCGGTCGTAAATTTCGAATTTGGTGATGTCATTTGTTATATTTTATGAATCACGAATTTATGCTGGTTGGTGAATTATTTTAGTAATAAGTCTTGTTGAGACACGTAACTTGGATAAAATAAGACCACAAGCTTCTACTTTATGATGCGTGCAATAGTAGATACAATGTCTCAGGATACTCAATAATAATTTAAACAGGAATAAATTATTATTTCTTTCAAAATATCGCTTTATAAAACTCGACAATGTGATTATTTATTACAATTCTTCTACAATGGCAATGTGTTCATTGTTTGATTTACTCTTTACCCAGAATAACAAAAATTATCAAACATACATGCATAACTTTCCGGCTGTATTGTCCAAAGGGGTTAGTAGAGGTGTATTTGCACTTCGTCAGGTGTTTATTAGTCCCACGTAATAGGGATTGAAACTATTGCCGTTTCTCGGGCATATTTCCTCACTACGTGCTTCTTCAATAACACTTTGGCCGATAACAATGATATTAATAATATTGAATAGCTTGATGTACTTAATAATATAACGATTATTTAAATGTAACTTGTACACTTACGACTATCTTTTATTTCTCTTTGTACATATTTACTCTTGGTCTGTAAGAAATTACCTGATGCGATAAGACCGCCTTTTGTACTAATGTAGTTTAGTCTAGAATTTTTATCTTGTGTGTACCATAAAATGTCAAAAATAAATAAATATAAATTTCCAAGTATAATAATAGCCAAGTTGCAATATTTCACGACTGAAGGAACGTAAAAGCGCCACAGTATTGCCGGAGCACATGTCTTTACTTCTTGGCAAAGGCTTTTATTAATACAAGCGGAGATTTATGCGTCTCAACTTTTTAATATTTATGGGCGAGCAATAAATTGTGGAGTTTCGGCCGCGATGGGGTTGATTGTAACGTTGGGGAGCATCTGAGAATCAACAAGTAGGCTTGAATTACTTTCGTTACTTTGAAATAATTTTGTAAGCTCATGTAGGTATACACTACTGTTTTTATGCTTACTGTTATTTATGTCGGGTGTAAAAAGACGACTTTATAATCATCTAAATATATAGTCTAAGTCAGTAAGTAATGCATTTTTGAACATACAGAAAGTTCATTTCATGTCTAGGTTTTTCATCATCATCACACCATATACAATCCCATACATATTCAACATATTATTTGTCAGGGTCTTTGTGAGATCGAAAAGTCTTTCGGAGTTTCTGATACCCCGATACAAGGCTTATATCTATACATGTGGGGGTTCAACTTTATCTATGTGGCTGTTATTATTTATTAAAAATTGCTTTAAAATATCTCCATAAAAACCAAATACTTACCATCACACAAACACTACGTTCATTCATAACCCAAATACCATTCCACTAACCCTACCCATATTAATAACAGCAATCAAACTAAACGTAAAGTTACAGTACATAAATCACCGGCAGTGAGTCAACACAAGACGTCCACAGGCACTTAAGGATTGTCTTCAAGACGATCCCATTACCTACATTAATACCCGCAGACGTCTGCCGCTGACTTACCAATGCGTTATTAGCTCGAGACAAAAGGACTCCGGGGGGAGGTAAGGGGTAAGGGGGGGCTGTTTTCGCCGGATTTACCAGTTTGATATTTGGAGACGAGATTCGAGTCTATTGTTTGAGTTTGTGGATCAATTTTTTGAATTAGTGTATAATGTTTTTAAAAGAAAAAAGAAGTAGTTTGCAGGGAATTGGCTTGCTATTTGATACTCTATTTGGATAGCTGTAAAGTTGAGATCATAATATGTATGTACATATGGCATGGCGCTGATTTTCAGTGACGTTGTAAGGACGCTATAAACATACCTTATGCTGTAATGTTAAAAAATAGTTTAAAGAAAAACAAATACTAATGATATTAGCAAGAAAAACAAGCATTAAACAAATAAATTATGATATACATTCGTATCAATTACTTCGTCTCTGAGCTTACTATTACGTTTTGATTGCAACAAATACAGCTGTGTTTCTATATTAAACATTCGATGTTAAATATACCCGTGAAATATTTGTATGTTTCTCTTAAAGGATTTTAACTTATCCGTTAAACAAACCTGATGAACACAGTGTTATATAAAATCAAACCATTTTTGTTTAGTTCAGGCTTTATTAAGCCTTCCTTTAATATGAGCACACAATATAGAGTTAAATAATTAAACGCACAGGCTTGTGCCATAAAGGAATTAGTGTTTGAACAAGCAGTTTAATACCAACTATTGATATTAAGTTAGATAATTGTCGTAATTCTGTTTTGATGTGGTGCCTATATTGAACTAACTTATATTCTATTTTAATACAATAGATGTAGATACTTCATTATTGAAAAATGTAAGTTTAGTTAGTAGAAAAATCTTTTAGGTAGTAGGCTTGAATTTAATTGTATACATTTATGTGAAATTCATGTAGACATAAATGTTAGTTATGTTTGAAATTTCGCGTGAATTACCATTTTTAAAGCATATATCCACACTTCGTATTATTTCTGTGAATTTTCTTATTTAAACCCCCATTGATATTTTACGAGATCCAACATTCCAACCCGGGACAGCACACAAAAAACATTACTGTCAATATATTTATCTATATTCATTTGGAGTTGCCAATTCCATAACCTTGCTCCTCAGGCAATCGAGTTTATCATTAAAAATGCTATCCAATAGTTAGGTAACACGTCACTCCAACGTGCAAACAATAAACCCTGTCTGTATTCCCAGTACAACGCGATACTATTGTTTGCACCTAAATGTAACAATTCAGATAATGTAAAAAACGTCAACGAGATCAATTTCGTTTTGGAATCGGATTTGTAATTGAAACTTTTTGCGTTGCAAATTTAAAAAAGACACATGGTTATTTTCTGTTGGCAAATGTCACCTGTTATACCAACGTTAACATATAAAACAAAGAATAATTGAAAGTTCGATATTTGGAATACGTTTAATATTTCGTCTATTAACACGAACATAATTGTTACAAGTAGCCATCCTCTATAATTGTTCCTTATCGGCGCTTACATGGGGTCGGCCCAACATGTTATTTTGCGTTTAACCGAACGTAAATCCATATGGAAATGTCCGAAAGTACACATACAATAATGTATAGGTTTCCTTAATACCTTTGAATGTCTTAAACTGTAAGTTACGTATTCTGCGACAAGAGCAGCTAGATTTTCATAAAACAAAGGCTACTTGTAACAATTATTGTGTGGATAATTGAATATTTTGTAAAAAATGTTTCCAGAAAGTATTTTTCTTTAAATCACTTTCGTACACTACTAAATAATAATTAAATCGACTCTTCCATTTTAAAAATGGCGGAATTTATAAAAACATCAATTTACACATTCGCTTCTGCTCTCGGTTGTCAGAGCTGGGTAAAGACGCGTCCACACACGCGGTCGTCATCCGGCGGGACACAATGCACCTTTCAGCCGAGTCCCGGCTGTCGCGTCGCCATTGTCACTCCGGGGGGAATCGAGAATGTTGCCGTTTAGGGACCGCTATTGTTTCAAAACTAGAAAAATCCTATTGTGGTAATGTATAACATTGAATTTGGTTATGTGATATCACATTGATGACTTTTTATTTCCTGTGTCTAGGTTTTTCTAGTCGCAATGTTATCATCGTACGTCCAATTAGGCATTGATATTTTTAAAGTGAATGTTAAGTCATTAATTTACATTGATCAGTAAGTCAGCTGTTTTTATTTCATTTGTACCATAAACATTTCCATTAAGAATAATTATAGACGCCCGGTGTTATCTCCTTTTTTTCTTCACTTAGAAATTGTAACGCTCACTACTTACTTAATGTAATGGCCTATTGTGCGTATACTTGTTTGAAGGTATAAAGAATAAATCACTTTTTATTCCCATACTTCCAATTAACGTCTACACATGCTGGGAATCGTCCGCAAAGTAAACCAAGACTTAATTTGATTCGCTCTGTTTGCTCGTTACGTTTTGTAGGACCCGTTCTCCGTGTATAATATATTCAATCTATAGATCGCTTTAGAAATTTGGAAAATACGTACTTCTTCAATGTTTTTTTTGATAAATGATCGACAATAAGTAGTTAATATATCACACTATATGGTGCTCAAATAGGATGCCTGGTAATTTTTGAGAATACAGACGTACGAATAGAATTAAAAATAAAACCTAAAGCAACATTTGTCTGGCGAGCTCTTTAGGCGTGCAAGCGTAGGTGTAAGTGTGTATTAATATACATACATATGTATTACGCATTTATATCCAAACGAAGCGTGGTAGAATTATTATTGACGGGACTGAGTATCTCGTTTACATACTTTAGTGGTTTTGTATGTTGCAATCTATTTGTGACGTGCGTCGTGACGTCGACATTTGATATTCCCGCCGAGAGCGACGTTCGCGGAATAACGCAGATTGATGTGAGTGATTGATTTCCATTACTATGTATGTTAATGTTATAATTGATAGTGATAATATTAAAAGATTCTTAAAAAAAGCACAATACTTTTAGATTATTATATACTGCTGAATAAGATCCTCTTTTAAAACTGAAACGGATTAAGACTTAGTCCATAACGCTGGCCTAGTTCAGATTGGCGGACTAAATACCTAAAGGATTCCTAAAAAAAAATTAAGTGTTCCTTACGATAATTTTTATATTTAAAAAAATATTTATCAATATATTGTATCAAAACATTCTGTATTTTAGATAACCATATTTCTCATAGAAAACTGAAAATTATAGTGAGAGCGTAGTTTACATGCAAACTTCACAATCTGCCGGCATTCAGGTGCGTAGCGCTCTAAACCGTAGCACCGTAGAGCTGTAGCTACGTAGCACGTACTTTTATTGCCTACGACACAAAGAGCCGCTCCATGCGACGACTGAGTAACGAATACATTGAGTTATATTACAAAATGGATAAGGAGTTTAAATAAATTGTGAGTTTTTTGACTACGTAATAAGTTGGTTAGATTCCGCTTGTTTAACCGAAGGTCTTCGGTTTAATTCTTTGAACAAGATAAGAATGGCTAATTGATATTTATAAGTTAAGGAAGATAACGAAAAAGCGAACATTATATTTTGACAATTACATATACAATATAATCCTAAATCTATTTGTAATCAGTTTCAAATACATATTCCAGGATTCCTACACTTTCTCAACTATTTCACTTGTTAATAATCACGAAGAATTTTAATTTCATATCCTTTTATTCTGCCAAGTCTAAGTAACTGATTCTATATAAATCATTAACGAAACATTTATCAATTTTGGAATACCGCCGTGGAAAACTAAATCGACAAAGATGTTGCACGAAAAAGGAAACTCCGTCTGAATTATTCTAAGCAAAAATTGTAAGAATCTTTATATTAAATTTTACCTTAGAATACCGTGTCTGCTACTTCCTGGCTCCGTACACTTGCTTTGACGGAATGTAAGCGACGGCGCGGCATTGTGTCGCGATACGATAACGCTTTTATTATTATTAGCCGCGCCGGGGGAGCACATCTAATAAAAATGACATAGAACGCACAATGATCCCGCAATGTACCCGCGGAATAAATACACAATTTAGATATATCTACCTTTTTAATATAATGGGCTTAATAATATTTTTTTTATTTTGTCTGTTTTGAGCGATTTTTATGATTGTAATTTTTCACTTTTTTGACAACGGGTAATGTAAAGCTACTTAAAACGCTACATAATTAGGACAGACGTCACATGATTAATGTCATACATACATATATCGCTTTTTGATTGCGTCATGATCTCGCGGCCTAAATATGTGCCGTGATTTAGAGGTATCGGCTTGCTAGGCCTCGGCAGTGCCATTGGGCCATTCTATTAGAAAATTCTCAGTAGTCTCTGGAAATGAGCCCGAAAACCCCATATCACGGTATGGAGTGAGGATATTGACGTTTTTCGGGGTCTTAATACCTGGCGAAATGTGGGTGCAGAAGGAGCAAAAGAATTTCGCCAAATATACCTTTGCCTCTATCTTCGGGAAATACGTATTTTATTGGTACACCTAACAGTCGCATACAAGATATTGTTTTCTATTTAATCGAAGCTTTAAGACATATAAGCGTCTTTAAACCTTACCACGAAGTCTCTACATAAAGTATATTTTATAAGAATAAATGTTCTGTTAAATGTTCGTTATAATTTATGTCAGACCAGGGTCTTCTGGTACAAGTATGCAAATACTTAAAAGAAGGCCTGACACTGTATCATTTGTATTCTTTTGTATTTTAGTAATGAATGAATGAATAAAGATTATTAAAGATTATTATTAAAGTCCTAAGAGATGATATGTTTATCCAAACGTGTGGAACTCATTAAAGTGTCTTTGATGCGTAAAGACATGGAATTTGTTTAATTATTCCGCCAAGCATAATGACGTGTTCGCGTCTTCAACTCGCTCGCGGGAGATAATTAATTAGAGCTTCGTAAACATTTACACCAATTGAACAAGTTATTGCGATACGTAGAATATTATTGGAGTATGTTTAATATTATACTTAAGTAGTGGCCTCGAGGCTTAGGCGCACTATTGAAATTCTCGGCGGTCGCAGGTCTAAACCCAAGGCGTGCACCTTTGAATATTGGAAATCATTCGTGCATTTGTAATGAATTATTACTTAGTTTAACTGTAAAGACAGAATAAAATCAGAAGAAAAGGTACATATAATGTTTGATGTACTAATCATATTGTAATTAATTTGGCGTCAAATATGTAAAATGTCTTTAATCAATTAGATTTCATAACAAAACAACCATATTATTTTGGTTTTCTCAACAAGAATATGACTAGAGATTTCTTTGAAACAATGAATAATGAATAAAATATTTATTTTGATGACTTCTGATGAAGAGTTTAATGGAACCAAAAAGATCCATGTAGCACATATAATAAAGTTACATATTTTTTTATATCACAACACATTTGCACAAACGGCACAGCATCATTCATTCGTGCGTCATTACATTCGCTCATTCGTTCTTTGCGTATCGTTCGTTCTGTAATGTCGTTATCGCCGAGATGGATCTTGTTAGGAAATTGGGTACATTCAGCTTTCTAGCCGAGTGGCTCGCTTGATTAGTGTGCTGTGATTCCGGTCCTCTGATCATTCACCAGTAAATGGGAAATTCATTTTTGGGTTTATCTTTTAGATTTTTACCCTTCGTTTAAGGGAAAAGATATATAGCTAAATTAATTTGAGTCTTCTTTATTTCTTTTCAATCGGGGATGTGATAGGGCAGCGGTAGACTGCTTTCGATTTAGAAATATAAAAGCAATTGACGAAAAGAATAGCAGTTATAATTTATTTTTTGTGAATAAGATATTCTTCTTCTTACGGGGCAAGCCCGCAGCCTCTTGCTAGTGCAATTAGCATATTGCAATACGCATGGATTCCTAAACTACAAGTCAATAATTAAATCATCTAAATCACTTAAAATAACATTTAGATATATTTTTAGTGCGATAGACGTAGGTAGTAAAACTTTGAGTATTGGTGAAGAGCGAAAATCGTATACCGTAACTATAATTTAGTCTTCAAAATTATAACTGAAAAATATCACAAAACTATAGGAAGTAAGTTATAAAACCGGCTGGCGAGTCGAAAACAGGGCTGCAATGCGAGTTGGAATCCTCGTGGTCATTACACACGCGCGCACTTTTATTTGCGAACAAAAAAATGTACATGACGGATCTGTAAAAGCTCGGCGCGACAGCCTCGTCACGTAGCCTAGGCAGGTTTGCAAATAAAAACGGAAAAATATCTAGATTTCATTTGACGCTGCAATGATACACTTGGATTGGTTTATTTGATGTAGCCTCTTTGCGAGGGTTTGTGTTTGCGTGCGGCGAATTATTATTTTATACTTTTTCGTGGAATTTTGGTAAATGTATATAGGTATGCTGAAATTTGTTATTTTTTAGTAAAAGGAAAAGGGAGATTTTTGTTGTTTTATTTTTCTTAACCATAATGTCGAGATGGAAATTAAAAGAGAATTCATAGTCTTATATTTAAATTTGGAATTCAAGATATCGCCATGGAGGGTTTAAGACTTGTCTTAGGTAATCGCTGTATAGACACATGCTTATGTTCTACTAACATATACCATTTTTTTAACGATTACATTTCTAAACTGACATCCATTGCTTACTTCCTTAGCTATGTCTCAATAACGATTGCATTCCAAGCCGCAATCATAATGTAAAAAATGTAATACAGAAACAATCATGAGACCGCAATAAATCATACTTCTCGGCGGAGTGGAGAACACTCAGTCGGATAATCGGCAACGTTAAGCCGTCAGAGGCTTAGCACTCCCCCTGGCGCCCCCTCCCCCCCGCGTGTTAACTCGCTGCCTCACCCCCGCGGGCGCCCGGCGTCTCTTCACGTGCGTTTTGACGCGATTATCATACCCTGCCGGTATCTGAGCGCAATATTGTTTGTGGACGGGATGTCGGAAGATTGGCGAGTTTGGATGTTCCTTTTTTAGTATAAAAGTGTTTAATAAGCGGCTGACTTTGATGGTATGAAATAGTATAACGGCTCATAATATGCGTCTACTTATAATGATATATTTAGTATATGCTACCAGGTACGAAATAAGAACATTGTAATCTTAGCTCTAATCTAAATACTCTAGATATTTAGAAAACGAATTTGTTGCAAATCGGCGCTAAGATTTGACCTTCACTAAGAGTAGAGTCGAAATAAGATTGTAATAATTAACAGTTCTCACTTATTGACATACTTATGCCACCTAACTTAGAACACACGTAACATGAATTACGAAAATAAAAACATAAAGTCATACAGGTCTGTTCGCTAATACATTGTTAATTTACAAATTGCCGCCTTCGAACTTTCCTACCTCCCTCTCGCCGCCTCCCCACGTCGGTACGGTTTTTGAATCTGCTTCCTTTGTGACGGTTTTAATATGGAAATTAAAGTTCGCTGCCGTGTGGCGTGGAACACCTCCACAACCATATTATTTACGGTTTATTATCACATGTTTCTATTCTCGTATCATTACTACTAGGAAATAAGGTCGAAAATCGCGCGCACTCCCCATACCGCCAGCAAATCGCAAACAAAATGAATTTGTCGCTAAAAACCGCGCGTCCGCCGCCGCTTTTGAGTCTAATTGAATTTTTTATGTACTTTAACAGTGGCTTCCACTTTTTTGGCGGTTTAACAAATTTACTTTTTAAATATAAATGGCCGGTTTTGAGCATAATAAATGGGTACGTTACAAAAATTCTCTTTTCTAGATTACAGTAACGGTAATGAATTTTTAAAACAGTAGGTTTTGTCACAATTTGAGAGTATCATAGCAACTATTGCTGTTTAAAATGAATTTAACCATGTCCATTTCGACGGTCATTAATACATTATTTACTAAAAAAATAAAATTGGGTCGGTGGATCGCTTTCATAAGTTATTTATGGGACAGTTACAGCTCTAGTCCACACGTAGGCCTAGTGCAGATTAATATAAGAAAGAAAGAGACATTTATTGCTAACACAATTTACATTACATAAACACCCTAAAGTAAATAAACGTACATTGATAGTTCTGACTTCTGACCTCACACTAGGAGTCTTAAGTCGTGGGTACAAACAAGGAATGACTTTTCGTTCTCACAAAACAAATAAAAAATGAAATTACAATAAAAAATTATAAAAAACATATTAATTTTAGTCAGCAGGGGTACTTTCTATTGAGTTATATGTAGAGCTTATGCCAATGAATTAAGAAGACTCTCAAGTACCTATAACATTTCCCTTCGCTCTCACAGCGTGAAATAATTAGTTACACGTGCATCCGCGCAATATTAAACTTATATGCCATGTTAATGCGTTTTGTTGTTAATCAATATTGCATTTGATATGGTGGAAATTGACATACAAAGGGTCGAAATATTACCCAACATACAGCCACTGAGTAACAAAATTAAAGTAAATCTACCGTGTAAGAAATATGTGTTCACGTATTCAAATCTCGCATTATTCATGTATGGTTTATATTTATGAAAAAATGTCGCATATATTAATCGAGAAGGATAATATCGTGATAAATATGTAAATTTGAAATACCGATTATAGACCATACAATTATGGAACCAAACTCTGGTCGCTTCGTTTGCTCGCGGCTTACATAGATTACCTTTAGCGAAAGAACAAAATGCGTACAAAAATATATCTACCGGTGGTTGTCAAAATAAAAATTCAAAATAAGATTTAACGTTCCATTTCTCGCATACAATTTCCTATAATTAAAAGATAACTGCCGTTCGCTCTCTGCGTGTTTCGTACTTTTTTAAATTTTTCACCGGAAAAAATGCATAAAAGAACACATCTAGATACCGATCTCATTTGTACTGTTCGCGTTTGCATTCAGCGAGTATCGCAGGCTTTTCGTGGGGTAGCGTGTGTTCTATAGGTTTGTGTTGCGTTTTGTTATTTCATGTTGAATAATATTTGTTCGAACAAAAATGTTTGACAGAATACTCTGCGGTTTTTAAAGCAAAATATGAATGGTTGAATGCGTTTTTTTTATTTTGTATCGCGTTGTTTTTTTATGATTTTAGACTTGTGTAACTTTAGCTGTGGTTTATACGTAATAACAGTGTTTATTCGTAACGTTGGTTTATTTATACAGCTTCCTATGAAGTTAGTGACAGGGCACAACAACCCAGAATAGAAAGTACTTACCGTGTTCGACTCCAGCTTAGAAAAAGGGGATGGAGCCTCAGTTTCTGACGCGTGTCACGGTAATGAAAGTCAACAGCAGGTATTAAGTCAAAAAATTCATTAGATGCAATATATTAGAATCATAGATTGAATAGATTTCTAAAAATTTTTGATGCTCAAAAATTCAATAAGAAGCAATGTATTAATACGTAGAACAAATTTCGTTCCCTTACGAAAATAAAGCGAATTTCCCATGTCTTAATAACAAAAATCAAAGCGACATACTTATCAAACTTCTAAAATGCTCAAAACAAAGCATCTGTTCAGCTCCCAGACTTGAGCGGTAAAGAGTCTTCAACATAAAAGCCCGAAGTGTAAGTCATAATTCAAAACGATTTTTCAAAACGTATTAAGTACGAGCGCGGTGCCGTAGCGGCGTAGTGGCGTAGCGGCGTAGCAGCGTAGACGCGAGGGTTGGTCGTGTTTGCCCATCGTCGCGTACGTAAGATCCAGTCCCCGCTTCACGCTCCGCATCAACTGTTTGAATAGAGATACGCCACTCTGAATTTATTGTGAACAGCGGTGTAGGGCTGACACGTTCGAAAGAAAGTAATTTTTATTTTTTGTTATTTTTATTTGGCAAACACGGGCAGTATATTTGTTTTTTTTTTTTAAGATAGATCGGTAATTAAAACTCTTCGTATAATAAAAAAATTAAACCTATTCGTGTTTCTCTGCATCACCCTGAGGTTGACAGGCAGATAATGCCTCCAATTAAATCCACCTTTATACTTGTATAGTATAGGTGGATGCTTCATATACATATGTATATGTAGCATAAATAAATAAAAATTAATTTACTATTAGCGCTATTATAATGAATAAGTATGTGGTAATAATTCATTAAAAAGTATTTACTACCCACTTAATTATCATTCGGTATATACTGAAATTAGTAGATATTTTTAAATATTTTTCCAAGAACAAAAAGCTAAGTTACAAAATTTGTGATAACCGTAATAATAAATTCATAAAAAGCTCGTCTAAAAAAAGCTTATAATTCGAGGATTGGCATCAAGATAAATACAGTTTCCGCACAGCCCTACACCGCCCCCCGCCCGCTGAGTCCCCTCAACACTTTATTGTCACACAAATCCGATGTATCGCCTCCACTCAAACTCGGTGATATGGTAATGTGACATTTAATTCCTATCGGGAATCCCTTATTAGAGCGATGCTTCGGCCCATCCTTTGTTGATTGAATCATACGCGAGGATCCGATCCTACTTTATTAATATACTGGCTATTGTTACCGATTTGTGCGTATCGAATGTTGTCTCTAGGGAGATAGAGATGTCAATCTGGGTATAGTAATTTATGCACAAATTACATTTATATGGCATCTACATAGATGTCTTTACATTTTGAGAATATTTTTGCGGGCGATAATTTTATCGATTTTTACTGAAAGTAAAAAAAACATCTATAAATAATGGAAATAGGCTTTTAACAAGTGGGTATATGATTTTGTAGCATTATTTTTCTTACTTTTTTTTACTTGATCCAATTTTTGTTTTATGTAACACAAAGTGTTATGGTATCTCAATGTATTATCTGTGAAATGTGAATAAATTTAAACTTGGAATCAAGATCTGGATTTCATATTACTTCCGGGGCAATTCTATAAACAAATATACATAGATGAAAATGATCAACTTTTTTTTCGTGAAACATGGCACTCGTCAAAGAGAAATTCAAATACAAACCCGGTACTCGCTATTGGAATGCGGACGTATCGGCGTCATTCGAATATTGGCAATAAAACCGCGATGAGCTGAAAAATCGATGTTGACAGACGAACCGACATCGGCTATATCGCGGCTGTATGTCGTGTGACTGTGTACCGGCTTTATCGGAAATTTAAAAATGGAACGCGGAATGCGTTTATTACAAATATTTTGCTGTTCGATTTTTAAATATGTGCCTATTTTGCTGGATGTTGAAAATGTTTGCACAGGCTTATGCTCTTCGATAAAGAGGTTTTATATCGTGAATGATTTACTTATTATTAAATTATTAATCACGGGCACATTTGTTAAGCTTATATCCACGTCACTAGGGTAAAAGATAATGAATTCGCGGTCTTATACCAACTTTTTTATGCTGCTGATATTCTGCAGTCAAAAAATATTTTATCTTCCTAGCCATTAGTAAATAAGTATGAGAATAGGACAGCGCGTCTAAACTTGCGTAGTAAAATCTCATTTCAGCGCGTCTGTGAGTTTCTGCGAGTGTACGAGTGCTGTACTTAGGTACAAAAGCGTCTGTCGCATTGTTCGCGGACGGCGAGTCCGCGATAATCACCGCTCTACTATCTGCCCGATTCGAATCACATTCGCATTTAGTCGGGATGACGGCGATTTACACCTTACGATATTTTTGTTTTATCTTCATTTTTTGTTATGGGGTTGACTGGTTTCACGTTTTTTTTGCCTAATGCGTTAATTTGGTGGTATTGGACGTTGTATGTGATCGAAAAATCCCAGGTTGGATAACAGTGTCGGGAATATTGTTAATCAGTTACAGCATAATATCATCAACTAACATCATTCGCATTGAAATGCCCCACTAAACATCTATAGTCTTGTACATAAATCGGTTAAAAATATTTGTGTAAATACAAATAAATACTTAAGTTAATATCCTTATTTTTATATCAACATGAGGTACTTGCCGTTTCATTTTAATACGACGATACAACGGTATAAAAATAAACCCCGAATATCGGAGGGTGTAAAGGGATCAAAACACCCCATTCACTTGTTCATCGCAACTCATTCACGTTGAGATTCCGATCCCCGGCACGGCATAGCGCTCGCTCATTTGCAGATTGATTCAAATTGTAACATCCAATGTTTTCCTTTCAGACCATGAGCTCGGTGCAGGAAGAGAAGGCAGCTGAAGGCCAGGCCAAGACTCACGTGCGGGAGCTGAGGAACACAGAGTTGGTCTCTCGCTTGTTGGCCGCTACCCCTCCATACCTCTACAGCGCTTTACCTCTTCAGCCTCATGCCTTTTTCTTCAGCGAAATGCTAAGGTCTTTCGTCAACGCCAGGCATGGATGCAGACCGCCGCACTACCATCGTCGCTTTAAGCGAAGATCTCACAAATATTTCGCAGAAAATGAAACCGAATGGCGTCGAGAGTGGCCGAAGCAAGAAGAAGAGAAGAAGGCACCGGAGACTCGTCCAGAAGTTCCTTTAGAGCTGACAGTTGATAAGCATCCGAGAATGCGTGAGCTGTCGCCTAGAGGATTATCTCCTAAATCAGAACAAGCTAAACCGAGTGGCAGCCCTGGACCACCAGGCAGACAGTCTTCATTCGTTGATGTTGGTACTGAAGAATTGCCCAAACCATCGCCTTGTGTTGGACGAAACCCTCCCGAAAATGTTGTACCCCAGTCAAACTTAATCTTGCCCCCTCCTCCACCAATGTGGTATCCACCATTGTATAATCCTCAATTTGGGGTAGATCCGTTGAACTTCTTCATAGACCTGCGCGTTTCTGGCCATATTTATGACAGGAAGAGAGCTATGCCTGAAGCTATGGAAGTGAACCAAGACATAAGACCAGATGATACAGCAGACAAAAGACTGGGTAAGGAGTTCGGCAGACCTCGGCATTTGTCGGCTTTTTCCGTGCCGGTGCGCTCGAATGCTCTTGACGGAACGGATAAGTATTTGAACATCAGCAGATTGGGCAAGATAAATGGAACATCACATATAATGAAAAATTTAAAGCACATGTATGAAAGTCTTCATAATTCAAGAGATACGAAAGAAGACGAGAAAATGAGTAATGACGAAGATGCCAAAGTAGAATCATCGGACGTGGATGATGAAATAATCGACTAAATATTTTAGTACCAATATTTAATCTGAATCGATTACCTACTTACCTATATTTAATCGAAAATTACTCAAAAACTATTCGTAGAATCGATTGTACGAATTTCGTGCACCTACTAGGTTAATAAAAAAGCTGTCTTCAAACACAATTGAAATTTGTTAATATTTCCGGAAAAAAACTAAAATTTGTTACCAATTACATTTTATTTAGGTTTAAAATGTAGATACCAAAAATAATATCTTAGTGCAGTAACGTATTATAAGTAACTTATATTTTATTCTTCATTAATGATCTCTTTATATTACTACTTCAAGTATTGCTTGTGTAACGCCAGTCACTCTGTCGATTCAAAATCATAATACGCTAATTCCGGACTTTAACTATATAATCGAATTTGTTTACGATATAACCTTTCTGTAAAAAAAATTATAAATATATGCTATTGTACTATAAAATTTCTTAAAATTATGATCTCAAATCCTAGTCTTAAATTTTTAGAAGTTAAACATAAATATATCTTAATAAAGCTAATTATGTACCTATTGGTTGTATATTTCCTAAATGTTATTGAATGCCTTTCTTGTATGTATGGACCTGTACGCTATCTTTCATAGAAACTGTTCATAAATTAAAATATCATTGTATATAATGTATTGACGGTGTAAAAATTCGAGTAACAACATTTCCTAATCATAAATAAATATATCTAAAGAATTATGTACTTTATTAATTTTATTGCTGCCCTTCGTCGTATCTCAATATCCTATATTTTAAATAATTAATCATAAAGACCTCTAAAAGGTTCGATTTTTCCGATTCCCGAAGGATTACCACTTAAAAAAGTGGTTTTATTTAAATAGGTTCAAAAAATTAATAAAAATCAGAAACAGTCCTAATGAAATAAGTTATTGCCCGTCCTGGGATCTTATGATAGCACTTCCCAGACTATAAGTACTGCGTGCATATTTTAGAACCTATAAATACTAATTAAAAATGCGAAACAATATGCATAACATAATCGCAATTTTAGAGTGAAATTGTTCAGTTGTAAATTATAGTTGTGTCACATAAAAAACAGCAAAAGTCGCGTCATCTAGTGGAATTAGTCGCAACTAAATAGCAAGTAGTAAGGTTATTTCCCTCTTTAATTTATCGTGTGCAATTAAGCACGACACAGTTGGGCACTTTAAAACTAAAACTAGGTACATGGCGAATGGTCTTCTTGGCGCTAGTGGCGCAACCACTAATTTCTTACAGAAATTTACGGGGCTGATAGCTATTACCTATATTAATATATAGCTCTTTACAAAATCTTCTTCTTCTTCATCAACCCATATACGCCCACTGCTGAGCACGGGTCTCCTCTACCAATGAGAGGGTTTAGGCCATAGTCCACCACGCTGGCCTAGTGCGGGTTGGCGGACTACACACCTAAGAAATTCCTAAGAACTCTTAGATGTGCAGGTTTTATCATGATGTTTTCCTTCACCGTTAAAGCAAGTGATAATTCAATGTGAATACACACATAACTTCGAAAAGTCAGAGGTGTGTGCCTGGGGTTCGAACCCGCGACCGCCGAGATTCTCGACCGTGCGCCCAAACCTCAAAGCCATCACTGCTAAATTAGGGAAAAATATATACACACTCAGGTAAATGAAAATACGATGACATTAAGATATACTTTGCTCTGCGATCTATTGAGACTTTTTCCGTTCCGTGTGTACGAATCTCATGCAAATTCCTATAATTTTCAAAGTTAGGCCTGAGTTCTTTACGAATAAAACCATGTATAATTATAAGTAACCCATAAGAAATTTCTAATATATGCCATGTTCACCGGTTCTTTTTCCATAATGATGCAGTAATACTAAAGTCCTTTATGTGATAGAGGACGTTCATGCACATGGGTGCGACGTACACGGGCGCGCCCGATATATTTTTAAATATAATGTATTGTAAATGAAAAAAACATTATTTTATAACAAGATTCCTTTGCTACCTTTAATTCATCATCATCATCCACTTGCTCTTTTCCCAAGTCTATTTGGGGTGGGCATGTTAAACACCATTACCTTTAATGTTCCTAAAAAATAAACGATCTTGCTTATGGTTTTAAGGTGACATTTATGATAATGTTGTCAATAATAAAAAATGCATAAATATTAAGTGTAATGTGAATTAGCTCCAAATATACATAATTTTTAATTTATCTTTAATTTTATCAGCAACAATTTTTTTTTTCATAATTACATTTCAGATTTAAAAAAGTTTCATGAAGTAAATGTGGTATTTTTGTGCAGCTTGTGAGAATAAAACCTTACATTTCTGGTAACATTAGTCACCACGCGATTTTTGTTCGTGAGTTGAATTTCGTCAATTTCTCGAACAAACTAGCTAAAAAGTTATAAATTAATTTAGCTTGTGATTCAAAATGTACGGACAACAGCCAATTTTAGTTCTCAGTAAGTAAATTTCGTCAATTAAATTGATAATTGAGTGAGTATCAGGAATTTTCCATTCAACAGTGGTGTCATTTTGCAGGCCAAAACACAAAACGTGACTCCGGCCGGAAGGTTCAACTCGAAAATATAAATGCTGGAAAGGTATGTACCGTTCAATTTTATGATAAACTTAAAATTTACGCTATAAATGACGATTTTAGTAACAGTATAAGTGTTTATTTTGTGTATTTTAGACCATAGCGGACGTTATTCGAACATGCCTCGGGCCGCAAGCTATGTTGAAAATGCTCATGGACCCGATGGGAGGGATCGTAATGACCAACGACGGAAACGCTATCCTCCGTGAGATCACAGTGCAGCACCCGGCTGCCAAGTCCATGATCGAAATCGCCAGGACTCAGGATGAAGAGGTTAGGATTACTCATAATTTATTATTTTCACAAATTATGAAATTAATTTTTATCACTACTTGTTTAAATTATAATTTCTTTTGTTCAATTTTTTTTTGGAAATCTGATGATATAAACTATTATCATTAGTTATGGCATTGCTTATCTTTTGAATAAATATTTGAATGTTGTAATATGTAACAAAGAATTCTTTCAGATTAATTTAAATGCTCTGTCAAATATAAAGTTATTTTAACTAACATAGCAGTAGTAATGTTTTATGAAGAAAACAAAATTTGGAATGCTTTGTTGGTAAAAAGGAATCAAACAATGTATTCAATTAAATTTTAGTTTTAAACATGTTTTAGCCTATTCTCAGCTGTGGGACATATTATATGGGTTGATGATGACAAAGCCTATTTGTTAAAATTAGCTACTTCTTGCTTTTCTACTTCTTATGCTAACTGACTTATTGCATTTCTAAATTTTGGTAAAAATTATATCCGTCTTCTCCTGGATTGTAAAATAATTAGTCAAAATGACATGCATGTTTCTTACAGTTAAAATAAAATAAATTTGTGACTGATGTCTAAAAGCCTTTTGTACAAAGATAGTTAGCACTTTTTTAATTTTTCTTTCTTAATAAAGTCTTTTATTTCACTAATACCACTAAACTTAATTTACATCACTAATAATCATTTTAGGTTGGAGATGGTACCACATCGGTCATTGTCTTGGCTGGCGAGATGTTGGCTGTAGCAGAGCCATTCCTCAGCCAAAACATTCACCCCACGGTCATCATCAGAGAGTACCGCCAAGCTCTTGAAGACGCAGTCAAACTGCTGCATGACAAATTTTCTGTCCCAGTTGATCTGAATGACAGAGAGAAAATGAAGGATGTTGTAAGTAAATTAATAACAATTTTTATGATCTAACATTCTCATTTTTACTTATACACTTAAAATTATGTATCCTATGCTTGCCATGTATGGATTCACTGACCCATACAACAATGGGACAATCAGTGGCTAACCACATGATCATTCAGTTATAGACTTCTAGGTGATGTGTGTACATACACTAGGTATTAATAAAAACATTCCAAGGTGAGGGAAATGTTATAAGGAAACCTTACTCATAAGAAATTACTTGGGTAAATGTATTCTGTACACACACATTTGTACCTACACATTAGTCCATTGTGGTGGGATAAGCCTGCTTAAAAGGAGGCTGAAATAGATCCTAGTAAAATGTAAAATATATTTTTTAGATCCGTTCATGCATTGGAACCAAATACATTGGCCGCTGGGCTGACCTTGCTGTTGATATTGCTCTGGATGCTGTGAACACAGTCACAATCAATGACAATGGCAGAGTTGAAGTGGACATCAAGAAGTAAGTTGGAATTCTGTGATTATAATCATTCTGTGATTATATGACGAGCAGTGATGGCCTCGGGGTTTGGGCGCGCGGTCGAGAATCTCGGCGGTCGCGGGTTCGAACCCCAGGCACACACTTCTGACTTTTCGAAGTTATGTGTGTATTCACATTGAATTATCACTTGCTTTAACGGGGAAGGAAAACATCGTGATGAAACCTGCACACCTAAAAGTTCTTAGGAATTTCTTAGGTGTGTAGTCCACCAACCCGCACTAGGCCAGCATGGTGGAGTATGGCCTAAACCCTCTCAATGGTAGAGGAGACCCGTGCTCAGCAGTGGGCGTATATGGGTTGATGAAGAAAAAGATTATAATCAAATAATTTCAAATACAATAAGTTAAAACCAAAATTCAAATGAGTTTGGAGTTGCAATGATGAATGTTATAACTGGTACTACCAATTGTGACTAATTATTTAGTGAATTGACCTCAACACTCTCAGTTGTAGAAGAGTCCTGAGTTCAGCTGAGGGACATATATAGAATGATAATGTCGGTTGAGTGAAAATGTATTATCGCCTATCGAAATTAAATTTTTATTTAATTTAGGTTGATGCCTATCGCCGTCCCCACTTGGCCGTAGGATTCCTCAAGGAAGCGCCAACCATCCAGTCTTGACCATCCCTCATCCATTACCCACATGACCGAACACCTAAATAATATCCCTTTTCTTCACAGTTACGCCAAAGTGGAGAAGATCCCGGGCGGTTCGATCGAGGAGTCTCGCGTTTTAAACGGCGTGATGGTGAACAAGGACGTGACGCACCCCAAGATGCGGCGCCGCATCGAGAGCCCGCGCATCGTGCTGCTCGACTGCTCGCTCGAGTACAAGTCGGGCGAGAGCCAGACCAACATCGAGATCGTGGGGGAACAGGTGCCGTTACTTATTTTGGGATTGATAGTTTATTTCACTGTGTCTCCATAACTAAAGTAATTTATGATTAATAGTTTGTTTTCTCTCCCACTATGTCTACAGTATTTTTTATGACATATAACTTAGCAACTCTCATAAGAATATTTTTAAAAGAGTTTATTATCACTAAAATTCTTAAATTAATTAGGAAACAGGCTTTACATGCATACTTATTTCTATCATGAATTTATATGCCTAGTTGTGGAACTTCTCGAATGATTCTGAGATGTAATTGTGTATGAAATGTGTGTATCAAAATCTATTAGTATGAATTTTGGAAGCACCTATGTTATAAAAGTATTTTCCCAATCCCATTAAGGAGCTCAAGTATCATTTCTTAACTAGTCTTTTAAAATATATGATTTTGAACATTTATGTACTAAAAAACCAATATTATAATTTGTGATAACTTCCAGGACTTCACAAAACTGCTGCAAATCGAGGAGGAGTACGTAAAGCGGCAGTGCGACGACATCATCGCGCTCAAGCCAGACGTCGTGTTCACAGAGAAAGGAGTCTCTGATATTGCTCAGCATTACCTCGTCAAAGCTGGCATCACAGCTATTCGCAGGTAAACCCTTTACTTCTTTTTAGATTCCAGTTATAATAAGAGGGACTCTAATTTGTGAGGGATTTGAATGATATAAAAGCAGTCAGTTCCAATAATGGTTTGGTTAAAACTCAAAAAATCTCATATTGCATCTGATACCAGCAAATGATTTGTATTTTATTCAGTGTGGGTGTGTGCTTGACCAAGTGGGCGATAATACTTTTTGGTTTTTAATGTCTAATTTACTCGCAAATGCAGTGTTTCAGTTATAAATATTAAAGTTAAAGCCTATTAAAATCGCATTGCAACATAACATTTACTATTAAGTACTAAAGAGTTTCTCGAGTAAAATATATTTATATTGCAGACTGCGCAAAACGGACAACAACCGCGTGGCCCGCGCGTGCGGCGCCACCATCGTCAACCGCACCGAGGAGCTCAAGGAGAGCGACGTGGGCACCGGCGCGGGGCTGTTCGAGATCAACAAGATCGGCGACGAGTACTTCACCTTCGTTACCGAGTGCAAGAACCCGAAGGTACGGGATAAGAGTACTTTTCAATGTTGCTTAATACATTGACATACATAGTTAACTTTTTAACAAGTTATCTTTTAGTGTGCCCACCCAATAGCTTTACAGCAAAAATTTGAATAGAAGCACAGCTTTGATCCTATTAATTTTAAAGGCATGACAAAATATGCATCAATCCACAATATTTTAGTGACGAAGGCTAACAATATAATAAGCCTAAGGGGAGTAATGAAACAATTCTCAAATACATCTTATTATTTCAGGCGTGTACGATCTTACTTCGCGGTGCGTCCAAGGATGTGCTAAATGAGATCGAGAGGAATCTTCAGGATGCGTTGCACGTCGCCAAGAATTTGGTGAGCAATAAATGAATTACACAATTAACATTCAAAGTTTAAACGTAGAATAGACTTTTATGATGAAGTTGCAGTAGTGAAGCTAGGTTTAATTTTTTTTACAAGTCAGAGAAAAATAGACTCAGAGATTTTTTCCAAAAGTTTTGTGGATTATTATAGTAGTATTTAAACATAAAAGATAAACCTATTTGACGACATGATGTATAATTAAAAACGTATTTCAGAGTTTATTGCTTTCCTTAACTTTTTTTAATATCAAAGTAATTAAATGCTCTATGATGTAACTTATGATGGCGCAAGATAGTAAGATAGGAGAATGTAGGTATACAGACTATATCACTACTTATTGATTGATGGCAGTGTCGATTAGGTGGTAATGTTGTTGGAGTGTATGTGTGTGTGTGTGTGTGCAGGTGCTGTCCCCGCGGCTGGTGGTGGGCGGCGGCGCGGCCGAGATGTGCGTGTCGGGCGCGCTGGCAGCCGGCGCCGCCTCGCACTCGCCCTACCGCGCCGTGGCCACCGCACTCGGTAACTACCACTTCTATTTAACAACTAATTACATGCATAAACCAGTGCCGTTACTTACAGAGAACCATTAAAGCCCAGCTTGCCTTATAAAATGCTTTTGGGCTTCAATAAGAGTACTGCTAGTCACCCAAATCCATAATGTTGTGGATTTAATCCACACAGGGAATAATAAAAAATATGGGTATTTCTTTGTAATATAATTATGTATTCATAAATTAAACACCTAATGTTGTTAAATCATTAATAAATAATAAAATTATTAATAAATAATAATAGCCTAACAGAAAAATCTATAAGTACATATAAGTCATTTAAACTAATTACCTTACTTAAGTGAGGGCTGAGGGCTCATCAGTAACTTGTTGATTGTTTTCCAGATAGTGTTATTTGGCCAAAAATTTATTCACTCATTGTTCATTCCTTTATTTCGTTCTTAATGAAAAGTAAAAATCTTTCATTTCAATGCTTTTCTTATATTTTTATACAAATAAAATCTACTTACACTATCACCAACAATCAATGTAGCAAGCAATAATATACCTTAAATAACACTAAACACATACAATTCCAGAGATAATCCCGCGCACGCTGGCGCAGAACTGCGGCGCCAACACGATCCGCACGCTGACCGCGCTGCGCGCGCGCCACGCGGCCGGCGACAACAGCGCGGGCATCGACGGAGAGACCGGGCAGATCGTCGACATGGCCGCCAAGGGGATCTGGGAACCACTCGCTGTTAAACTGCAGGTATGGACTCTATTTTAAGAAAAAACTAATTTTTTTTTCTTAAAGGCTGGAAATATATTGATGAGACGGAATCTATTTCAAGAAAACGGTCTATATTCTCTTTCCAAAGGCCTGCAACACATGATTGCAACAATGATTCCTCTGGTATTGTGGGTTCGTGGGTGGTGTTGAATACTGAACATCAGGTGGCTCAATTGCTTGTTTGTTTTCATTTGCAAGAAGTGAGAAAAGAAAAGCTAATGGCTCTATCTGTTTAAAAGACACAAACTTTAGAACATGAACTGGGAGATATTTTAGTTTATAGATTCCAAATATAATAAGGAACTAAACACAAATTCTTTAAAAGCATTTAGATGGACGAGGACTATTTAACAAAAGTTAGTCCATCTTTATGATCATTGTTTGCTCCACAATAGATATGCAGAGCCTCAGATTTCAACTACACAGAAATAAGTTATTATTGGGGAGCCAAATCTCCTTTGTTTTAATGCTTATCTACAAAACTGCCAAATACCTACTATGAAGTATGATGTGCCAATAATACTCACATCCATCTTCATTTTCCAGGTGTACAAGACAGCCGTTGAGACAGCAATCCTGCTCCTAAGGATCGATGACATTGTGTCCGGCTCAAAGAAGAGGAGTGGCAACGAGCCAGCCACGCCTGCACAGATGGCACAGCAGGAACAATAACTCTAACTCACACATTCTGGGGACAAAATCAATGGCACTACACAACGCTATCACTGTACCAAGCTATAGTACATTCAGTCACATTTATCCTTCCACAAATGGTATAGTTAGCATGTTTGTTACATTTATACATAGCTTTGTATTGACAAATTTATATGTGGGAAGATAAATGTAACCCATTGCAATGGATGTTTGTGCATATTTTTAATTAGTCACAAGCTAGATAACTATAAATTTAATAAATATATTTCATATGCTGAACTTTTTGATTACTTTGGTACCAGAGGTAAAATTGTCTGGACAATTTTCTGCCACAGTCTTTCAGCCACTGTTGATTTTGTTTCCCACTACGCTTATCACAGTACGAGTGATTTGCAAAGACGGGCCTATAACATTCAGACTCGGTACACGGTGCGAAATTTGGGATATTTCCCTCTAGATTAAATCTGTGTCTGAATAATGGCGGTCTTAAAGCAGTCTCTAACCACTGATTACTCTAATTTTGAGCTTCTCTCGTAATATAGTGCTAAACATGCCTTATTTATAACGAAGTTCCATGCGATGATGGTATTCGTGATGCAATTATTTTTGTTTGTGGTCGAGTGCATGTCACACACCGGAGTGCATTTAAGTTTCAGATATTGTTATTTAAATGGAACAATAATAGTATTAAAGTTTTATAACTAATTATAATTTGTTTTATTTTATTATTTTATACCGCGTTCAAAGAGACTACATTACGACCTAGAATTGTAAAAGCCAAGCCATCAAGACATATTTTGTAACGTTGGGTGACATTTTTAAAAATAATATAATATGTAAATATTTTAATAAAAGGATGTGCCCTTTTGTTATTATTTAATACTGTGGTATTGAATGCAAATGAATATAATTTTGGAGTTAGCAATTCATTAGTCACCCACATAGTCGCCTACACTGAATAATTTGAGTTGTATGTGTGATAGCTACTACCATAAAGGACTTACTGATTCCGCAATAGATTACTATCAAAAGTTGATCACATCCATAAATCTGGAACAATAGTACAATCTTTGGGAACTGAAGTGTGTATGAAAGAATTGATATATAACAGAAATATTCATATTTAATTTTTTGTATTTTCATAATATACCTATTATGCAAATAATGCAAATGGTTTATTTCTACATCCACATTTAACTTAAATTTGTTGAACGAAAATTGTCGCGTGATTAGAGTGGCAATCTACAATCTGTATTTTTATTTTATTACATTTTTATAAACATTGCGAAAAAATGTGATTCTCGTTCTTATTAAAGTTTTCAAATAATATACCTGAATTAACACGATCACTTTACAAAGAACATTAGCCCTTTCATAACGAACTTCTATCTGACTTCTATCTATTTGACCTTGCCATTTCCCCCTAAAGTTTTTGCCATTTGATTGCATTCTCATGACAAATGTACATTCAATTATATTTTACCTTCCGGCTACAATTAATTTGTAAAGATTATCATATTATCACGGCGTGTAATCAAACACTAACTATCGCCGAAACAGACCCGGCATGGCTGCCGACAGGCGACACGCACCGCGGTCACATTGTTCACTCAAAGATAAATCCCAAATAGTTACAGTTATGTAAATGTTTCCATTGGGCGATTACAATAAAAAAATATAAATCAGTAATTTAATAATCATAATTAGTTATTATTAAATGATATTAAGTAGTGATGGCCTGGAGGTCTAGGCGCAGTTTGAGTTAAAAAACGGAGGAGATCGTCGTGGATAAAAACCTCTTTAACTTTACGAAGTTATGTATCTATTCACAATTAATTAATTATCATGTCTTTTTAACGGCAAAGGAAAATAAGGAAATCTGTTCACCTAAAAAGTTAATTTATATTAAGTAAGTAATTTATATGTATTAGGTACATTGGTGTTATGTTTCCTTCGCCGAATGAAACTACGATTCTATAAAATTCCCGAGAGCATAAGCGTGGGTTACACGTAACTGTAATGTCTACTATAGTTACGCAGATAAGTGTGTGACGTTAGTGGACCAGACTTAGTAAATCCGTTTTGCATCAGTCTGGTATAATTGTGTCGACAAATGAGGCAGTTTAGTCAACATTTCTTGACAGTCGACGGTCTTCAAACTACTGCATGGACCATTTGACTGCCGCTAGGTCGCAGGGATGAAGTATGTGCGTGCGATCTAGAGGTCCCTCGACAGGCAGTGTTATGGGTTTTTACCATTAGGAAGTTCTCAATAGCAGAACGGAGTCTGGGAACGTATCCGAGAAACGGCAATAGACTCGTCTCCTATTACGAGGGCTAGTAGGTAGTTAGTACATACCTATCGAAAGGTGGGTGCAGAAATGCACCGTTGACTACTATTGAACATAGGCGTGAGGTTATGTCTGATTAATATTAGTTACCTGTTACCTACACGCCAATAAAAAAAAAAAATCACCTTTAATCTACATACAAACGTACAGTTAAAACCCAAGATGACGACATTAAAAGGACCGTATATTTCCGACGTTATATCCAATAGTTTTAAGCAATAGTTATATAGTTTCCACCATTTCCCATTCGTTTCCTATACCCCGTTCCATCGTTACAAACGGTTCACACTATTCCGTGGTGTATTGGACACGGGCCTCGTTTGTGTCCGTACAATAAGGCCGCGGTGCGTGACGGCTGGTCGAGTGTACTGTCCAGCTGCAAGCACTCACTGTACCCACATATCTTCGCGGAGGAGGTGGCTTCAGCTGTTGTGGCCGACGGGTTATGATAACGTGAGTAATTAGTATTCTTTTTATTTTATGCTTATGTGATTAAAAACAGTGGCTGATTAAACTGCTGGATACAGGCCGCTTCCGACAGAACAGTTTTGAAGTCTTTTGAGACGGCTATGTCCAGCGGTTTTTAGGATGATGATTAAGTGTTGCAGTATAAATTTGCTTGTTTGAGTAGTGGTAGGTTCGATTACCGATGGTTGTTTTTTATTAGGGTTCCGTAGCCAAAATGGCAAAAACGGAACCCTTATAGTTTCGTCATGTCCGTCTGTCCGTCTGTCCGTCTGTCACAGCCGATTTACTCGGAAACTATAAGTACTACAGTGATGAAATTTGATGGGAATATGTGTTGTATGAACCGCTACAAAAATATGACACTAAATAGTAAAAAAAAGAATTGGGGGTGGGGCCCCCCATACATGTAACTGAGGGATGAAATTTTTTTTTTCGATGTACATACCCGTGTGGGGTATCAATGGAAAGGTCTTTTAAAATGATATAAAGTTTTCTAAAAAACATTTTTCTTAAAGTGAACGGTTTTTGAGATATCAGCTCTCAAAGTCGTAAAAAGTATGTCCCCCCCCCTCTATTTTTATAACTACGGGGTATAAAATTCTAAAAAAAATAGAGGTGATGCATGCTAATTAACTCTTTCAACGATTTTTGGTTTGATCAAAGTATCTCTTATAGTTTTTGAGATAGGTTGATTTAACTGTAATTTTGGTTAAGTTTTTGTGCTTACACTGAAAACGATGGCTGAACCTTATAAGATAGATCAAAAAATATACTACAGTATTGTACACCTTTAAAAATCCGCGTATACATATATAAAATTAATATTCATACATAAAAGTACAAGGCAAAATATCGGGAGAGTTTAGGCTCTATTCACCAGGTGTATAAATTGACATAATAAGTTTATTATATTTGCTGCTACGGAACCCTTTGTGCGCGAGCCCGACTCGCACTTGGCCGGTTTTTTAAATCTATATTAGCGAGTATCAGTAGGGACTGAAATATATGGGTATAGAAACATATACATACACTTTAAGGAATATGAAAGAGGAGTATTTTATAAGAAATTCCTACGAACATTTAGGTGTGCAGGTTGAGATTCTCAACAATTCGTTTAATAACTAGTTTGTTATCGTATGCAATTAATTTTTAAATAGAATTGCTAATAATTACCGCACCGAATCCAACCAAAACGTTTTTGTATGATAGTAAACAAGAAGCAATATAACCAAATAAAAAGAAAAATGCCACTGCTAATAAATAATTTAAAATCCCCTAAGTCAAACTACCTACCAAATATCTAGTAACAATGAAAGAGCCGTGGATGAAGACGCAATACCGCGAGTAAGAACGATTACATCTCCAAGTGTTGTGTACTAACAAGTCTTACTAAATATACGTAACGTGATGTTCTAATTCAATTAAATAAGAAACAATTCATTCTCAGACGACGTACTATGTGCGTCTTTTGTTTTAAATAAATTTGTGGGTTTGAAGTAAGCCGAATTGCCAAAGAAGTGGTCGTTGGTTTCAGTCGAGATGATCTAGTTGACAATTTGAGCGATTAAGTACTGTAAATAGGTATTTTTATAAGGGAGGAAGTCCATATTTTTAAGCTAAATCCACGGCCACGCACGTTTTTACCCGTTTCTAGCCTTTGCACTGTTAGTAGTACACTGTTCTACCGTGGAATCGAACTGTCGTCTTCCACATTGACTGGTAGACACATGTGCCGATCTCCACGAGGCAGTTGACTGTACCAAATAAAGCTTTACATAGTCCTTTTAGTTAGTAGTGAAGGCCTCGAGACTTAGTCGCGCGGTTGAGAATCTCGATGGTCTCGCTTCAAACCCGGGGCACCCACGTCTGACTTTTTGAAGTTATGTGTGTATTCCTCATGAAGTATTAGGTACTTAGCGGTTAAAGAAGTTTAAGGAAATGATTGTGCGTAAAGAAAATCTGCACACCCAAAAGTTTCAAGGTATCTCTTAGGTGTTTAGTCCACCAACCTGCTCTAGGCCAGAGTGCTGGACTGAGGCCTGACCCATCTCCAATTTGATGTATATGGGCTGAAGTATCATCATCAGATTAAGGTTTACATATGTACATACTTAATGTAAATGTAAGGGAAAACCCGGTGAAACTAACATGAAAATTCATTCAATACAACTCACATACTAGCATGAATGTACATTCTTTATATTTCCTGCGAAAACTATTTTCCACGGCTTTCTATAGCTTTCCGCATAACCGTCCAACCTATAAGTAGGTCAAATAACTATGACCCTTCAATAGAAGCGTTGAATAACGGTGATCGATACAGAACTGGACAATAGCTACCATTACTATATGGAGCGGAACTGCTGTCGCACTATCGCCTAAATTGCATCGTGGGAATGTCTAGCCTGTCTGGATTTAATTGACTATAGGCTCGGAAAATAGTTCGATGCATCAGTCGGGATATTGAAGCTCAAAAATGTTGCATATTGATTGTGTAATGTCTAGTCTATAGTTGGTTATAGTGGGGTCGGGATATTCTCGTTTATAGGTAAAATTACTTTTTTTAAATAGAGTTAAATCTCGACGGTCGCGGGTTCGAACCCCAGGCACACACCTCTGACTTTTCGAAGTTATGTGTGTATTCACATTGAATTATCACTTGCTTTAACGGTGAAGGCAAACATCGTGATGAAACCTGCACACCTAAGAGTTCTTAGGAATTTCTTAGGTGTGTAGTCCGCCAACCCGCACTAGGCCAGCGTGGCGGACTATGGCCTAAACCCTCTCAATGGTAGAGGAGACCCGTGCTCAGCAGTGGGCGAATATGGGTTGATGAAGATTAAAGATTGTTAGGAATTTTGTAAGGAAAGCTGGGCTTTTTCTATGGAAGTACTGCCATTGCGATGCATCTGTAATAGACTTCATAAGAAATGATATCAAGGTGTACTTGCTCTGTTTAGGTAGTTTAATAATTACAAGCGACATAAAGGCAATTTCAAGAAAATTATGAAGGTTATATGAAAGTGGGAGAGCCTTTTCACTTGTGAATACATATTAATCGTATACACCTAAATTGATTTTAGTTGTCAGTTTATATGAATATCTTGATCAAATTTTTGCTATTAACAATAAGAATTAGTTTAAACAGGTACATATTTTGTTACTACTCCTGAACTGGTTTTGAAATCTATATTGCATCTCATTATTCTGTATCTCAGTTATAAACTAGTCTAAACATATACCTAACCTCTCACCTCAGTACGAGTAATTTTCAATTTTTTTTTTAATTCGCTTTTCGACTTCTAGATCTCTAAATAATCCAGACCCAATAATAATGTTTATAAAAATTATTTTTAGGTATAATTTATATTATCATACTAGCAGCTAATGTGCTCTATAACATTGAAAACCCAATAATCGTCATCATCATCAACAGACTTTTTTACGTCCACTGCAGGACAATAATCATTATTTTAGTTAAATTTCTATCTATTTCAGAAATACTACAACCTTGCGTCAACTGAATAATAATTACGGCAATTTCACATGGCACTGGAATCGATAACCATAATTATAATTATGTTACTGACCTTCATAGGTCCGAATGTTAGGTAAAATGGTGGCAAAGCGAGGTCGTAGCACTTGGTTTTGTTATAATATGTGATATGGACAGATAGTGGTCGCGGTTCGATGGTCGGTGCACGACTTCCGTTCGGTTTCATCACGTTTCCGCCACTCGCTTTGTCTGCTCGTGTTTGGGAAAGGGACACTATTGTTAGTGTGCTGTTGACTTGTGTCTAGACAACACTTTTATAGACGTATTTCGTTCGTAAATGCCTCAAAACGTCGTTAAAAACAGTTTTAAAAACATAAAGTCTTTAGGTAAATATAGAATAGATAAATGTGCTGACGCTTTTCGTTCCAAAGACGTAAAAAAAACATACCTACGATTCGCCACATATATTTCCAGTTCTTTGAGTAGTAAGGTGGTTAGGAGGCTGGAGAGGAAAGGAAGGAAGAAGAGGCTGTTGTGGTACTAACAACCTTTCCTTTCTTCTTCTGCCCATTTACCTGTCGACCTGGCTATATCATATTTTTTACATCATATACTTTTTTTAAGAGGTTTTATAGAGCAATGGATATCATGCACCTGCTAATGATAATAATTATAAATGATTCCAGGACTGAATGACATCAAGAATGATTTCCAAAGCAATCATCATCTACTTCAGCGTTCTAATTGGGATTGCGCTATCCGTGGAACTACCGAATGACTTCTTGAAGCACACGGAGGTAAGAATTAAGGAGGTTTTTATTTCATAAAAGAAAGGGAAATGTAATACTATTGGGAGATATAAGATGTTTTGTCCGATTTTGGGGACAAGACAATGAATAGCGAATTAAATAGACAAACAAAGATAGACTTTAATTATTTTTGTTAAAAACAGGAACACAATTAGATACAACTCGCTCGCATAATTATTTTTATATAGAATTAGGACTATGGTGTAAAGAAATTTAAATGTTACAGTTTGCCACACACATACCGTTGAAAATAGCCCAATCACGGTGAACGATCACACCTGCGTAATGTAAATCCATCAATGGATAGCGTAGTTTATTTTACAAGTTCTATAAACTCGTGCAACCAATCGAAGTTTACCGTCGTATAACTAAATTTAACGTCACTCACACAATGTTTATCCCTGTTAATTATGCAAATAGACAAGTCTTAGTGTCAATCAGTATTTGAAAAGTAGAAATAGAAAAGAAGAATTTAGTTTCTCTCACTAAAATTCAAAGACAAAGTAACTCTCTATTTACGAAATCGTAATACTTAGAAACTAGAAAAAATGTATGTAAAACCAATCATAGTACACTTTTATGGTTTGTTACTGTTATTTAGTTTCAAAAATTTTACTTTATCTGAGCCCGTCATTTATTTATAAAAAACACTAACAACTTTTGAAATTCGAACACGCACATTTTTTTAGGAGAATGCTGACTCAGAAACGCCTAGAGGTCGTCGGGGCGTGATTGAAGAGGAGAAATACTACAACATCCATTCCGACAACAGGCAGAACCTGAATGTGAACCAACCAACACCATGGATGCCAGGTCCTTTGCCGCCATTAGAAGATCCCACTACTAAAATATCAATCACGAACGATGTGAAGGAACCATTACCGCAATACCAAACCACGGAGAAAGTTACGGATAAACCCACCGGACGGGGTGCCAGAGCATCTAATGAAAACTGGGTTAAATTGCCTCTCTCTGGTAGGAACGATGCCCAAAACGACGATATCTTAACCCCACCACAACCGTCAGGAGAGCTCATCAACTCCAGGATGCCTCGGGTAAATTTTGTTACGCAAAACAAGGCTTTAGAGGCATCGGAGTCCAGACATGATAAACAATCAATCGATCGAGCCACACGGACTGATGAAATAAGGACGGAATTCGTGAGACCAGAAGATGATGACGTTGCAAAGTATAAGCCAGTTTATCCTAGACAAGCAGTGTACTACCCAGATGAAGCGAGAAGACCTTACTACGACGATCGGTACAACTTACCCGATGATTTATACAGACGCGACCCCTACTACGATATGTACGATCGTAGAAGGCTATACCCTGGTTATGGACCAGTAGTTGACCGATATGATGAAGTCGCGGATAACTATGTGCCGAGAAAACCTAAAAGAATTATATACTACGCTCATCTCCCTGAAGTGGTAAGGACTCCACCGAGTGTAGACCTAAGGTACAGATATTCTGTTGATCCTTACAAACGTTATGATGAAGATTTGTACGCAAGAACTGGCAGGTACGACTACAGATTCAGGAATAGATACCCGTATGCTCCTCTTAGGAAAGATGAAAGGAACTACAGGGACTTAGCCAGTGCTGGTACTGTTAATAAGGATAAAAAAGTAGAAGACAAAGTTACTCCTACTGCAGTATTACCCAAAAAAGAGGATGCAGCAAAATTGTCTGATAGAAATGCTAATAGGAATGTAAACAGCCACCATTACCAACAAAACGCAGACTCTTATAACCAACCTGCACACAAAGCCTTCCAAGATGTAAGATCAGACAACCCATATCATCGTTATGATGAACCCTTATTCCAAGGAGCTGCAGATAATTATCAGAGAAAATATTAACCCAGAAAAGCTTCACTGACGTTTTTGGCTCGTTTTTCAACAAATACGATTTGAAAAATAGCCTCAAATGCATTAATCAGATGAAATATTTTCACAGCGTAGTATTTATTTAGCAATGGTAATTGGGAAGTTTGGAGGCGTGCATTGGCGCTAATAAACGTTGTAACTGATCGTCTTGTTTTAATTATCGTTAGGGTTGCAGCGACAAATTGTACAAGTAATAAATCGAGCGTTTAAATTAAAACACGGGAGGGTGAAGATGAATTTCATTAAGAATTAATTAATGTCATTCTTAAAGCGTTTTTGTTTTTCCGCGCGAATAAAAAACATCTGTCGGAGATGTTGTAGCCGCGACGCGTTTTCTTGAGGTAATTAAGCAATAAATTTTGCGGCTGGCAACACTCGAGGTGGGGGCCGATTACGGTATTTAAGAAAATGTATAGTAGCTCGAGTGTTGCCAGCGACGTGACTAATTACAATTGAGGGCTTAGAAAAAATCCTACGACGTGACAGCTTGTAATCAAGGGGATAGATTTGGTTTTTTAATGTCGGTGGCAGCAGTGCTCAGTGCTCGCGGCTGGCGGATTAATGGGGCGGCGATAAATTACCGCGTAATTAAATGTCTCGTCTGCGGCTCAAGGGCTCGCGAATGTTGTTCGCCAATAGGTTTAGAAATATTTTATATTCAACTATCCGTAGCGCCGCAAGACAGGCGCCTGAGCGTTAATTAAACACGTAATTTGGCTTACTTGACCTAAATATAGATACTTCAAACTTCAAAGCGGTCTATAAATACAATATTAGTAATCTGGTGTTTATAATCTATAATCTAATTACTTCAAATTAGATTTTTTTGCTAAGACAATATTAATTATAATCCTTGTTATAAATACCCGATATCCCGTTTTAAAATATTGCTGACGATTATTATAAAGACTTTGTTTGTAAATAAATCTAAAGTCAACATGATCAGTTACCGAAATTGTTCAAACGAATTCTTGCCGCAAAAATAATACTTCGTGTAAACAAACAGACAGTGCTCACTAACGTTGACATAATCAGGGCTCGCGAGCTAAATTATTTATGATATCTTTAGGGTGACTATAATCGTGAAAGGACTTTCCATGTGAAAGCGAATAAAAATATTTTTTCTGTAAAGCAAGATAAAATTGACGAGAACTAGCGCTTGGAATTGGTGAGTGTAGTGCGATCGACGTATTGAACTAAAGAGAATTGATTAAGATCATGTCACTACTCGTCACAATGATAATCATATGCCAGTGGGCTTAATTTCATGTGAGTCGACGATTAAGCTTATGAGAGTGAATGATTTAAGTAAATTGCAACCTTAACCGAATTATCATTAAACTTAGATATTCATAAAACTATATATATGAAAAAAAAATCACAAAACAGGTGACGCATTTTACTAAACTAAGATCGTACGAGTACGGATGACAATACCACTTGTAATGATACAATTAAAATAATATTATAAGTATTATTTGGAAGAAATGTCTACCCCTCGTGGGTATGATACCCACCCCAGAGTAAAGGGTTGTGACAGATGCCGTACCCGAGGCACCGTTACATAATGGGAACGAACACAAGGTCTGTCTCGAGGCGAAATTCATTAGACGGAGTTTCTGGAGGCCATCGGCTGGATTCAAATCTAATCCGAGAGTACGTGCCTCGCTAATTGGGATCTTGTTTGCGGTAATCGTGTAAAGGGTAGCTATTGTGCCTTCCTGTGGCTAACATTTAGAGGAAAAGTGGTACAATATGCTTTGATTTTGTGTTAGTTTATGGAAACGTACTAATGATTTAAAAAAGAAATGTAAAAAGCTTTGAAAAGTCAGTTTGCAACGGAAGATGGTGTTTTGGCGCAAATACATCTACGTAAGTTCATAAAATTTTATGTTTATTAAATTACTCCAGATTAATAATAATGGTTGTGCCCGGAACCAAAATAAAGCTGTGCAATTCTAGTATCGTTAATATGGTTCAACCAAATGGTTTTAAAATTAACTGGAACTGATAAAATAACATCAGAAGGTCCTGTTGTATTAAACACTTGCCATTGAAAACGCAATCATAAATTTACTCCAATCTAATAAAAACTAAACAAAAACTCTCAAAGATTTTTAGCCTTAAAACTGAATGCTTTATCTACATCGTTTTAGTTACTTATCCTTAACATTAAGCCCCGTAGCTCACATCTCAATCCGCTTATGTTTCAAATAGGCCATACACAGTAACAGTTTGTCGAATTAACTAAACAAACATAATGTGGAGTTAGTGCGACTCGACACAGCGACACACCGGCTATTAACATGTCAATAACAATTTGCTGAATTGCTTTTATGTTGGACTTGATATGGGACCCGTAGGGAAAGGGGTGGCTTTAGGGCTGCTACTAGTATTGTACACATACAAAATGTATATTGTTAACTAAGGCCTACACCCTCTTAGCAGAGGAAAGTGTTGATGATAAATATAGTTTTAAAAAAACAGTATAAAAAATTGTTAAAAAATGACGATTCAAAAGAACTTGTAAAAGTCTATTTGAATAAAGGAGATTTGACTTTGACTTTGAGTAATTGCCGTTTTGATTGCGATATTGACACTTCCGGTGTCACGATTAATGTTGTGAGTAATGTGCTAAATATACAGTCCCGTCGCGCAGTTGTCGTGACACCATTTTGCGAAAAGAGAGACCACGGTGTCTATTCACGTTTGTTTTGGGACTGAGTATAAAGTTTAGGGGCCAAGAAGTCTCTCGTAGCTTCTGAAACCCGCGACACAAGACTTTTATCTCAGTGTGTGGTCAGAACGATGTGACTGCGTTAATAATTTTAAACTAACAATATGTATTAATAGCTAGGTCCTGAAAAGGTTTGCAAACTCTGTCTTGACAACCTCCATGGCATAGATTCGCGAGTGTGAGGGTTGATTTTTAATATTTATTTTTTTATTTATTTTTTTCCTAAAACATAAACGAAAAAACCCACTTCATTTACGTTGGACTTAGAACTAACTTAACTACATAAAAACATGCATATTTTTTAAGATATTATCAGTTTAATACCAGCAGCAGCCCTACCAATTCAAACAGTCGCAAAGTCAAGGGTCGCTTGCGGGCCGACGGCGGGCCGGTCGCGTCGCAAACCGGGGAAATTGATAATTTTCAGGCCCCTGATAACATAACCGTAACATTAGTTATTCATTAAACACGAGATATGATCCCGCTGTCCCGGGATTAATATTCACAGCCTGTCCCGCTGTCCTGCACCTTAAATTAATTTGCCAATAGCTTTAAATAGTAATGATGGTACCAAGCATAGTTTACGTGGCCCCTAATGTTTTGAATATTACATTGGGTTATAAGGATTTGTTATGTGCAAGAAGATTAGTTCTAAGCGGTTCATAGTTTAAGTGGTGTGTGAAATTTTCTTATAAGTTTGATGAAATAACCGTGCGGTTGGTTACTAAGTGTGTGGTAAGTTTGTATAAGCTACAAATTATTGTCACGGTTCTAAAAATTTCAATTAAGAAAGTATCTAATTTATACCGTCAGTTTCTTGTTTTTCCAGTCATTATAACGCGCATTAATAAATACGAAGGGGTAAACATAGCTTTAAAATATTTATCCATAAATATATAATAAATATTAAGTCTTCGTAAGAAAACAAGAAATGATAGTAGTGTACATACATATGCGCAACAGTCACCGTTTGTTCGTATGTACAAACATACTTTAGCTATCTACATTTTGATTATTCACAGTTTTATATCGAAAACGAGCGCAGTGTTTTTCCCAAGCTCTCATTTACACAATCCATAAAATATAAAGACACATAAAATACGATATTAACAATTTGGTATTAATACATACGACCACGTTTCTAAGCAACCAACAAGCCCAAACCATGCTAATAAGTTAATCCAGGGACACCGTAAATTATCTGTGACATTCGCGACATTGTATCGATTTCTTAGAACGAGCGCCGAACCCGCTATCCGCGATCTCGGCTTACTCATTTTACTTTATGTGACATTTTATTAGATGTTTAAGGAGGCTCCGCGGGCGAACAATCGAGTTATTCCGTTTCTTAGAAGAATTTCTGTCGTGCGATTCGGCATTAAAAAAATAATTTGCATACTTTGTTATTTATGGGACTATGGCGCCGATGACACACGACAAGATGACTCGCTGTAGCAGGTCCAATAAGCTATAAAATATACTTATTACCCTAAGTGATAAATTTTAGTATAAAATGTGTCTGTCTGGACACACATAGTCTAACCAGTGGCCGTAGCGCCATGGAAGCTCAAAAACCCGGCTCAAAAGCATTTTGTCATATAAATTAAACTACCCTGATCTCAAAATAACTAGTTATAAACTAGACATTACACAATTAACTTGTATTTGAGCTTCTGTGCCACTACTACAGTAATAATTAATATGCTACACTCAAACCAATGAATTAATTCGTCAAAATCTCCCATCATCCTAAATAAACCGGCACTAAGTAACGCTTTCGGGCTTCTCTAGAACTAGCTTTACTACTAATTAGCAACTGGAATGAATAATCAAATCGTCACACTCAAAAGATTAATCCTTCAACGCCTATCATGCTAAACAAACCTTCAATATCAACGTGCAGAATGACAAAAGCAGGGCAGCGTAGTTGAGTTTCCGTGTCGTGCGATGTCGCCGATAGGGACGATGTACGCGGCACTCGGCAGCGGCGACAAAGAGCCCTGCCATTAACCGATATGACACGACTATAAAGTAACCGCGCCGTGGGACGATGACGGCCTGAACTGCAAGAACCTTGCTCTACTTTGAATATATTTTAAAGCTATGCTAGCCCCACGAGTCTAGTACCGCATTTGGATAAATACGAGCGAAACGAGAGCTGTGGGTTCGATCATAGCAACGAGACAAATGATTGTGCGATTCTGGGTGTTTGTGAGATCGAAAAAGTCTCTCGTAGTGTCTGATACCCACTACCCAGGTATTGTATCCTAGAGTGGGGTCAGGACTATGTACCTATGTAGTATGTGACTGTTGGGTGAATTTATTATTATCGAATTATCACATCTCGGAAACTCATATTAGGTTAATCCAATTAACGTTTACGACACCATAGGATTTTTATAGCTAAGTAGGACAAAATTACAAAACTTAGATTGAAAGTAGAGCAGTGTCCAAGCAAAGACTGTCCCTTCTCTACTCAAAACATTGATCTATCAATTGGTAATTGAAACACCCACTAGTCTTACAGTCACCGATACAAAAATTAAACTATTTCAGTCAAATATATTCGCATTATCATATAATACAGATTCATAATGATATCTCTACGTACACGTAAAGTAGAGCTACTTCTCGAGCGTAGCGCGTGTACCGCAATATTTCGCACAGTACACACATTACGAGCGATCATTTCGCATTATATTACACTGGGCCGATGTGTCGGGCTTTTTGCGCGGACGGGTATCGAACCCGCGCCCGCGTGTCGATGCCCACCACTAACCATAAATACGCGACCGTGTGGACGGATGCAGGTGCCGATTACGGGGCATGGCCACTTTTGACTCCAATTGAGTCCTGAGTAAGTCAGGATAAACTTTAGAGACGTTTAAAAACAGTAACAAATGTATTTGAAGGGCGAGGATGGGCAATTTTTTAAGGGACGCTAAAAGCGTTTAAGTTGTTCGTCTATATTGAAGATGGAAAATTATCCACTAGCCTTCAAAATGAAAAATACCGCCGAAAGCAGATAATGAGATTAGGCATATCAATATATTGAGACTGAGTAATTTACTCAATACCAGGCTTTTTTTTTATTTATTATTACTATTTTATCCTGTTTTTTTTCTAACACGCTATGTTAGTTGGCGTTTAATAAAGTGTGACAAAAAAATTTTCGTGACTTCATTTTACATACTTTTAAAAATATAATTGGTTCTGGAAGATTTTAAATATTTGGTTTAAGAATTGTGGCTACTTAGACCCTGGATGCGTCCGTCCGCCCTGTTTCGACGCTCATAACGTATCAATTGTCTTTATTGGCGCATTTTTATTATTTATGCCCAACATTGGCATGTCAAACGATTTTATCTTGACGTTAAACTATTTTTATTGAAAATGAAGTTGTATTCAGTTGAAATATGACGGCCTTGTCTCGGTTTTTCGTATTTTATTGTATCCTAGACGTTGGTTTACTGTGCACCGTTTGTGTGTATGGATTTGAATGGTATGTACATTCAACTGTATGTCTTATAGAGATGGAGAGAGTAAGCGAGAAAAACAAAATTTTGGCGCAAAGATATCACACTAATGTTGGCTACTATCGAATCTCTCTAGAGTACCTAATTGATAAACATTTAATTAAAAACATTTATCTTAGTAAAAGCTGCTTTAATTCATTTTGTAGTTTTTGCTATTAAGATGGGCATAAGAGCGGCTATCACTGAACCACGCACCAAGGCACAAATATACCGGAAAAAAAATGTTTTCCTGACAACCATGATAGTTATTAACTATAGGTACATGTACGTATGTGGTTGTTACGGATACGCCATTTTTTTTGGACATGCTAGCTTTCTTGGTACCGCGGAACTACTGAGCGACGTGCGATTAATATAAAGATGGAAATAGCACAGAACCGATACACCAACCGCAGGGAAACATATTTCATACAAAATTTACATTCAAAAATCGTTCAACGAATTGAAATATTTAAATATCTTGGTAACACAAACATCGCGGTACAAACGTAAGTCGTAAGTTTAAAAGGCAACAGTTTTGCGGAGTTTTTAACATGAATATCCGGCTGAAGTATAAATCACGTGGAAAGTTGGAAGTGGTTGGAGTTGGCGCCACCGCAGCGCTGTCAGTGTCGGCAACTTGTGCGCCAACATGTTCGATAACTTCGTTTTCCAAGGGTTGTTGGGCGTATGCCGTTTATATTATATACAGGCTGTATTCAGACTTTGATCGGAAACTTAGACAGGTTATTACCTGATAAGGTCATTACAAACCCTTTGGCGTTAAAGGAAAAATTTCATACAAAATACAAACCACTTACATTTAATACCGATGGTTGTATGTAGATAGCTTTCTGCGTGTCTAGCAATAATAATAAATTATGGAAATATTGGTGCGTATCTTTGTTATCATCCTCAACAGCCGAAAGACGTCCAATGATTGACATAGGCCGCCCCCAAGACTTCCGAAGTGTTCTGTTGCAAGCTCCCTGCAAGTTATTATAATCTACCGTTATATACAAATAAGTAAAAGTACATATTTATGTTTCTTTGACAAGATATTATAATTGGCATGCCCGTAACAAATTTATTTGAATCACAAATTTTTGTAACTCAACTCGCGCTAATTCTCTACCTAGCCCACTGCATCAATATATTAACGCTCCCTAATTAACCCTCGAAATTGAAATATTCCGCCGTTTCGCAGCCCTATCGCGCCTAATTCACAGGTGAGTGTGAGGCGAAAAAGTTGTGAATTACAGAGGCTCCCCTAAGCGCCATACGTCATGCGAGCCTGCTTGATATTCCCCGCGCTCCTCACAGCCCTGTTTACCTATATGTATACTTGAGCGGCTTAATTTTAATAACTGGAAGGACTGTCTCATCTGTCGCAGAATAATAAAAATTTATATTATATATTTGTACCATAATAAAATACAACCCCTACTTTTTTGCAATACTCATAAAATGAGGGCTGTACAGTTTTAGTGTGCAATCTTAAGTCTCATTGACTCCCAAACAAAGAATGAACCTGTAATTTTGGGGTATTCGGAGTATATAACCTTTGAGGGAAACGATTTATCGAGTGGAGACCTTTGCGTCCTTTGGTCTGGTGGGATGTCGATTTACGAAGGTGGCTATCAGTGATTGGATGAACAGTGGCGTGGCGTGGCGTGGCGTCTTACGTAGAAAGTTGTAAGAAAGGCTATTAATGATGATTATGCAAAGAGTTTTGTTGGTCTTATGGAAGAAGTGTAGTAGCGATCTAGAGGTACCAGATTCTATTCTTTATGTTAAAGATGAGATGATAGAGGTCACGAAGATGTAGCTTCTCTCTCCAAGACGAGTATTTTTCTATGGCGAGAAGAGCAAGGAAAAATTAAAAATTAAATCAGAATATTCAACATGTTTCAGTCAATAGAACACGGTGAACGAGGAAAGATTATTAGTTTCTTTTGTGAAAGGAGGCTCGATGAACACGACAGCAGGTACTAGGTTAAAACTTACCTATGTAGTCTTTAAAATGGAAAAATCCAAAACTTTCCTATCCTCTTTCTGCGGCACAATTATTCATTTTGTTCCTAGACATCTAGAGAGGTCAAGAAAAAACACTTAAAACTGGGTTAATCACTACGGCCGAGCTCTACAATATGAAAAGTTTATTTGTTAATTCTTATTTTAATTTCTTTCGTACTAGGAAGCAAAAACAAACATCTTTCATGTAATTGGCTATTGATTTCATATATTATGCAATACGTGGACCCAATGTAACCAAAGTATATTCACAGGAATTCCACCTTTATCACAATGTGTTAAAAGTTATAATTGCGAGCGGCGCACGGTGGTGTGGTAATAAATTATGTGTCGGAATCTAGGAGTATTGGTATCGGTCGCGGCTGATAAAAGTCCTCTGTGCACGACCGACTTGTGATGTAGTACTAGTGATGAGTGTAAGTCGATAAACTATCGATATAATGTATATATTCGAACCGTAAGTAATTCGTAAGTCTAAACCAACTGTATCGGATTGCTAGGAAATCGCTCAAGAAAATTTAGACAGAGGCAATACTGAATTGTCTCGACTATGGTAACACGGTCTTACAAATGAAATGCAAAAGTGATTCCTAATTTTATTTTCGTATGATAAAAAAGTGTCATTCAGATCAAGCAGGTCCTTTAGTAGCGAAATATAAATTAATGATATTAGTCTATGATTGGTAACTGTTTCAAATATTCTAAAAAAAATTATACAGTGCTAGTTTTTCATTGCACCGAACACTTTTGCCAGCTTCATGCGTATACCGGGGATTTTTTAACAAAATATTCTTCCGAACCTTAATTGGGCGGTATGGAAAAATAAATAGCGTTTGCGGTTTCATCGCGGTTGTACCATAGAAGTAGTGACAATTTATTTAATTATTACCAGTTATCGATGCCTGCAGCATAATGGACCAACGACTTGAGAAAGGTGGCGGGTAACAGATGGATGAGGACTGCACAAGACCGGGATGGTTGGCGCTTTCTTGGAGAGGCCTACGTTCAGCAGTGGACGGCGATATAGAGTATAGTGTAACTTGTTACAGTCGTGTACATTTTGTGTAATTGTATCAAAACGTTAGCTCATCACGTAACAGAGCTTTTCTATGTTCTGGTCCATTTACAAGGCTCCAACTACAATTGAGAATTTCTTAATTAAAATATGAAGAACTAAGGCCTAACCTTCTCAGTTGCTAAGACGGCCCGTGCCTAGAAATAGGACACGCATGATGAAAATAAAGGCAGAAGTGACTATTTTAGGATCTATTAAGAAGTTATCGATGAAACTACCCCGTCTCTAATACGTTAGTGTTCTGCGCACGTTCCGGTCAGCTGCGGGTGTTTTGTCTGTTTTCTTTTTAATTACCTCCAATAAATAGCGGCTGAGGCTGTTTAAGATAGGGGAGCGTCCGTCCACTGTGTCTCGCCTCCGTGCGATTTATATCCATATTGAGTTCGTGAAATACGCGGAATTGGATACTGGCCTAATGCACTCTTGAATTGTGGTGCATATTTGGTTCTATTATACTTTCTGTTGGTATGATTTGATTATAAAGATTTTTTGGTTCGTTGTTAAGTGATAAATGAAAGTCTTGCGTTTGAAATATGATTGGTTTGTCCGAATAGGCCGAATGTAAATGAATATCGAATCTCGGGTTTTGTTGGCTATGTGTTTCATGTTAAACTACGTATTAATAAGACAGTTAACCACATCCTTGGCGCAACTAGCATGAAAGAAATATCGTGGGTTTGATCACAGCCCTGAGATAAAAATTACTATGTATGTGTTAGTTAGTTATAGTTTATTAGTTAAAAAAAAATAGTTCAAGAATGACGATTCAAAAGAACTTGTGAAAGTCCATTTGAATAAAGATGATTTAATTTTGACAGTGTGTGTCTCAGTTCATAACGCCTTGGTGCAGATCACACATTTTTGTTTGGATGTTTGGGAGACCGAAAAGCGTTCCGAAGTGTTTGATATCCACAACACAAGTCTCGTTTCTTAAATAGTGTGAGGTCTTATTAAAGTTCTAAGAAAATCTTATATTTCAAAAGCAACTTACTAAAACCCCCTATACTGGAAGTTAAAAAACATACGTGTCGAATCCATGCGACAAAAACAACTGCACCTCACTCTAATACTTACCTCACACTGCTACTTACAACCAAACTGCCGTGAAATGAATATTTCACACGCTCCAAGTGTTTTTCCACACAAATGTTAATAACGCCAATAAAAAGACACGTACAAAATGTAAATCACATAATGCTTCGCCATAATCGTCGACTTGCGGTTACGGCGGCCATTACGCGAAAAAAATTACTTGTCCCACGAAAGGCCAGTGCATTTGGAATTCCGAATGGGTCCCACCGAGTCCCGGAAACCTGGGGGGTATTTGTTTTATTGATATTTTAGCTGCGGAATGATTTTTCGCGGCTCTACGACTCTCACGGGGCGCGACCGTTGGTATTGATGGCCGGTGTGTGTGACGTATTTGGGAATATATTGAATTCGTTTTTTAAAATACTGCAGATTTAAAAATAGAATAATTGTGATTGTTAAAAGGATTAAGGATGTTTGTCGCTATGTATAATTACATATTTATTATATTATAATAAGTAAAAAGAAAATTGTTGAAGATTGAGAATATTGTTTAAAATTGTATACCCTTGAGGTGTTGACAACGAATTTTTAAGTCCATGTAGTGGATAAAACAGTAAATCAGTTGAGAATGTTAAATTTTAGTGAAAGATTTAAATCTGTATAACTTCAAACAGGTTGCGAAGCGATGTTGTAATTATTACATTGTAAATGAGAGACTGCAAGAGAATGTATTTAAAATATTTACTGCAATCATATAGGGTATCTTACGTGAATTCCGTTATCCTAGAATACATTTTGTGCTACTCCTTATTAAATCATATAAAACAAGCTTATTTATTTTTGTCATCCCATATACGTTTGGCAGTGATGGCCTCGAGGTTTAGGCGCGCGGTCGAGAATCTCGGCGGTCGCGGGTTCGAACCCCAGGCACACACCTCTGACTTTTCGAAGTTATGTGTGTATTCAAATTGAATTATCATTTGCTTTAACGGTGAAGGAAAACATCGTGATGAAACCTGCACACCTAAAAGTTCTTAGGAATTTCTTAGGTGTGTAGTCCGCCAACCCGCACTAGGCCATCGTGGTGGACTATGACCTAAACCCTCTCAATGGTAGAGGAGACCCGTGCTCAGCAGTGGGCGTATATGGGTTGATGAAGAAGAAGAAGATATACGATTTAATGATGGGCATGGGCCTCCTCTACAACACATAGAATTAAGTCCTCAGTCCAACACTCTGAGCTAGCGCGGGTTGGCGCACTATAAGTAATACTATTAACAAAAATAATATCACATTACTCAAATCCCTCCCAAAACTTAAAGCTACTAGCACTTCCCCCCTGGATAAATACTCCCAAACGAACTCAAACACTCCTATCCTTCTAATTCCGACCCTGTGGTATATTTGGGACAAATCAGTGATAGAGGCAGGGCGGTGGCGTGTTGTGAAACATTCACGGTAACGACACGCCGCCCAAAACATCGCTATGATTGAGCCCACTATACGACCATACATTCAAACATCGCTTTGGGAACTTCATCAAATATGGATCAACCCGTGATGGAAATGTACCTTCATGAATTTCGTCTATGTGGTTGGGAATAGACATATTTTCTGATTAACTATAGCAAAGTCTAAGTCATACTAATCTAGAAATCGGCTTAAAAGTGTGAAATTTTTTAAGTGTGCAGATAGCCCTAGAAACACACTATTGGCTTAAACCACGCATATAACTTTAGAAGGTAAAAATATTTAATATTTAGGCTTTGGAGTTGATATCTTAACGAACAATTCATCGGTCTGCGTTGCTAAGCTACCGTGCATTACATATTGAGGTAAGATGTTTTCGATATTCTTATCACGTTCATTCGATTTTCGAAATTCAAATATTTAAACAAAAACCACACGTAGTGCCAACATAAAAAAGTGAAATATTTCGAATTCGGAATACATTTTTGGTGCAAAAAAACATTTGCTTTATGGCAAAAGGACCGTGCGACAGTGCATTCTGCAAAACAACGTAAAGTAAAAAGATAAACACACGATGCGACACGAGCTTCAGCTGATATTTCAAACGTTGTAAATCGTAATTCGATAACGCAGCCTCCCACTGCGATACAGTGACATTTTTTGTCGATACTATTGTAATGGTGAATATCGATGGACCTTACGGATTATTTATTTTGATACTTATCAAATGCTTTAATTTCGCAGAATATTTTAATTCGTAAAAGATGGTATAGCCTTAATAGATTATTAAAAAATATATTAAAACATTTATTGATAACATTCATATCAATAAGTTAAGAAGAGCTTTTACTACAGCTTTTATAGTTATAAGTTGTTCAATGTTCATGTTTTGGATTGTCCGGGGTATTGGTAAGTAAAAAAATCTGTTTGCATAAAAAAATTATTTATTTTGAAATTTATACATTTTACAGATTCAGAAATATTTCAACATCAAAACAAATCATCCATTTGTTTTACATGGCCTAGATGTCAACAATAAAATAGAGCAATATATTCCCGATTCCCACGCCTCTTCCCGCCAATATATTTGACACGAGTATAAAATAAGATGACAGTCGCGCGGGCGATCGGGTAAACAGCGCGGGAAGATCGCGCGTGTTGTGGCATTATTGTCACCGGGCGCGATAAAGTGTTGTCGCGCTATCTGCCGGCTGAGTGGGCATCGTTGTTCGACACCGCGCGAGTGCTTCACGCGGCGCCCGCGCATAGATTTACGGCCGAAGCGCCGCGTAGATTAGCGTGATAGATGCGCGCGCAGTTAGTTCAGTGTTGCCAGCGGATTTATTCATTGATATTGGTAGGTTTGTGATTGTTGAACGGTGATTATTAATTGGTTATGTGTGTTGCTTCTTTGGTCAAATTTGTAGGTATTCAGGAGTGAATTTTAATTATTGGTGTCGTATGACAAAACCTCACCAGGAATCTGTATGTAAACTTTTAAGGACTATTTTTTTAAACAAATAAAAAAAATATGGGGTATTGTCTAGAAGTTTAATAACCGAAAGCACAAAGTCTAGAGATACGAGTACATCAATTGTCCTTATGATAAATTTTTATTTCTTACTTCTAATAGGCGTTAATACGTGAACAGAAAAAGACTGTCCGATAATGTCATACAGCTGAAGCTCTAGTAAATGCATCTTCACATAAACATGTCTCAACACACGTCACAGACAAAGCCTATCCAAATGTCGCAGCACCTCAATATCGCCATTCCGTTTGATCAATAGCCGTCCATTTGCGAAACAACAACTTGGCACCTACTTCCATTTCGCAGGAAACAAAGTGTAGTAATTAGTCAATCGGGGGACAGGGCGAGTTGTAACAAGTTATTTGGAGTTGCCACTCCGCTGTTTATTATCCCTACTGTCCCCAACTAATTTATTGGACCCTTAACGCCCTTTGCCCTGATGGATCACCTCATTTAACATTAAGGCTACCTTGAGCTACTGTTATTATATTTTTCCAGGTGAATTCGGCTTGAACATGGTGTGTTTATTGGCTTATATTTATGTACCTTTTTGCTCCTTGATTAAAACCTAACTTAGAAAAGCGACAGTCATTTATTCTTTATACAAAGCAAAAATAAAAAAGTTTATCTTTTTATGGGATGTTATATAGACTTGAAATTTATAGTCATCAATATGAAAGTGACACGTGTGCGAGTAAAGATATAGGGTAACTGTCAAAAAATCCTTGTAGTCGTATTAATACGACCTTTTTTTGAGCAAAAAAAAAACTTCTCAACAACTATGTAAGTTTGTTTTAATACAAAATTTCAACAAGTCACCAATATTAAAAAAAAATAACGCAAGGAAATAAGTTTGTCGCCGTCCCCAAATAAATATTGTTGTTATTTATGTTGTTGTAAGACAAAGGGCCCGGGTAATTACTTGGAAGGACACCAGTGCCCCCTGCGGGCCGATACTCGTGATGGAGTTGGAACACGCGAACTTTGCGCACATATCTAATGTTTGGACGTGTGTATAGCCCCTGTCTCAAGGTGCGTTCCTAATAACGCAGAATTATTATCGGTTTCCACGTGATCTGAAAATTACTGGCCGAATATTAGACTAGATTACTTTGTATTTTTTTAATTTCAATATTTTATGAGTGCTTTTTTGCGAAAACCTGTGGCCTGATTATACGTATACTTATGTGTTTTATTATTTAAAAAAACATAGTTTTTAAGATGATGTAAAGCAAACTGTGTACATAAGTTATACATACTCGTACTTATTTAATAGGTGATTATTGTATTTATTATGAAATATAAAAAGAAGTAGCTTTTCATTACCTTCATGCCAGCATTTATTATGAACAATCTATGTTTTAAAAATACGTTTTCATTTAATTTTTGAAAAATCTCCTCGTATTTCTTTACAAAAGCGCTTCGTCAACCGCGTCAATTATTTTAATTTCTAAAACAAAACGCCGAGCAAATGCTATTATGACAATATTCCGGAGGAAATTCCATGTCGTATCCCAAAGTAAATGGCCATTTAACATAACTGCCTCTAAACAGCGGAAATTGTATGCATTATCAGATTACGGGCACATTACGAATGGAACTTTTATGTACCGATCATGGTAATTTTTGAGAGGACATTAGGCGGCCCACATGGTTGTTTTGTTCGCCGCCGATCGGGGCTATGACGGGACGCACATCAATTATATTGGTGTGCGGACGGCCTACGGGACATCGGCTGTAATTATTCATCGGGTCTTTAGGGCTGGTAGGTGGAAATTTAAATTTAGAATGTAGTGGAAGGCAAAAAAAGATAGAAATTTCTTGCTTGAATTTGCTTATAAATCGAATCGAACTTATGTCCTAAAATCAATGACTCAGATAAGTCGTACATATTTTTAAAACATAATGCTTTAATGTTATCTATCCGCATTAATTTATTCTCAATCAATATTTTAACAATTTTGGCTAGAACTCACGCTGTGTTCGCATAAAAGTTTGTACCCATGTATTAAAATTAATGATAGAAATGCACAGATTAGTTTTACTGTTTGTTTCCACCTTCATCATCCTCTTACCCTGTTACTTATGTTATTTGATGTCTGCGCAGTATCTTTTGTACTTCAAAACGTCTCTATCAGCCGTCATATCTTTATTAACCGCTTTATCTTTCAGGTTTTCTTTCACACAATCCATCTCTTCTCTACCTTCCTTTGCTTATCCATCTTTCAACAGTCCTTTAGTTATCTTTAGATTCGTATTTGGTATACGACAGCCCTGCAATTTCGACGGGTGTCAAGAGTGACCGTTGGTAAATTATTCGTTCAAATTTAGAACGGGATCGGCTAAACGTTTCGGGGCAGTAATAAGTAATACATCGCCAGATTACCCTGACCCGTCTACTGCGTTACACCAGGCTGATTTGTACTAGATCTGTCCATCCTGGGGGCTCAATTTCGGCTGGATGTTTGCTGCGGTTCGCAATTACTTGGACGGTCCGTTCGGTGACGAATGTTTATGAGTTTGTCACTGGGTACTGGGGATAATAACACGGGCCTCCCCGCCTCGGGCTCGCCGGATGAGTTTCGGTGAATTAAGTTTAATGATCCCGCTCGCTACAACCTTCAATGGGCGCTTGATTGTGTGTTATCGCGGCTTAGCTGAGATATCTTTGGATACTGATTTTGGATGTTTTAGTGTAGAAGATTGTCTTTAATTATATTTGTGTTATAAATTGACAGTCTATAGTTTGAGGTAGAAAATAACTTATCAATTTTACGCCATTACAATAATCATTAGAATTGGGGGAATAATTGGACCACATTTTTTTCGACTTTCTTTTGACTTACTTGAAGTTAATAATGGTATGATCTCATGTCGTAGCAAAAATAATTATTTTTGAGTCAGAGTAACTTTTGTGGAGGATCGCATTTTACTATTTTAAGGCCTTAAGACAAGAATTACAGCGAATTAAAATAAAATAGACTAAAAACATTTGCTTTTTTAAATTTGGTAAAACTTTCTACATAACATCCATCGTAGAGGTTGGAACAAAACCAAAGCTTTGTTCAAAAAATATAAAAGCTAAGAAAACAAAACACGGTAGAAACAATTGGTAGATAATTAAAGAGTGTGAGAGCCAACTGCGAAATGATCAGTGCAGAACACGTGCCGTGCTAGTTGTGTGTGTGTGTGTGTGTGTGTGTGCAGTGGATCACAGTTTGTGTGCGAACAACGAAATGCGCCATAAACTAGATGTTGTGCGCCCGAATGACATTACCGTCTACGTGCTTAGCTTGGTCGGGGCCACCAAACACACGAGTTGTTACCATTTGTTTTTGTTAAAATTTGAAATAAGTTATTTCAAAAAGTAAAAAAAATGCTAGGTACGTGTTTTATTCCATACAGATAGCTTTGTGTCCAGCAAAGTGTTTTTATTAACCTGTACATCTAAAATTTCTTACAAGTTTCTTAGGTGAATAGTCTGTTAAACCACAGTTGGCTAGGAGAGTGTTACATTAAATAATAGTTTAAAATTGATTTGAAAGTACTTGTAAAAGTCTATTTCAATAAAGATAATTTGATTTTTAACTTAGACTAAGGCCTAAAGCAGTTGTAGAGGAGGCTCGTGTCCAGCAGTGGGACGTATATGAGCTGATGATGAAATAACAATTTTTTATTACTAATAGGTAAGTAAAGCATATAATATCGTATGTTTCGTGGGCCGACAAGCCTCAAGTCCAGAGTAAGAGCGTCGTTACCCGGCAGCAATCATTCTCTCGTGAGGAGCTCCCAACTATCGCACGTAATTAACCAATGTCCGCCGAACACTGACGCTGCCACTCTAGAACCGTCATGTAGCCAGCAATGGACATTAAAAACTGCTATTAATGCAGAGAAGGATACATTTATGTAGTGTTCAATCGATATTCGATAGTATAGATTAATTGTTCATGTATAGATACTATTACTTCGCTATTCGCAGATTTCGTAATCATAGAATTAGAAGGTAATTAGATAATTTGGGTCAATGCATAATATTAAGGCTAATCGGTTACTTTTAAAATCTCTTTTTTTTTGTCTAGTTATTAATTTTTATTATGTTTTAGGACGGTTCCAACGTCTGGTAACAAAATTGATTTCAATCGCCACTGCATGATGACAAAAAATGGCCTGTCAGGTAGGTATTGAATGTCTTCGGTTCCCGATGCAAAATGCTATTGGGTTCCGATTTCATTCCTACCAAAAGTAGAGAATATATAAATTTAGCTGTATGTATCAATAATTTCACCCCTAATTGTATGTCATATATAAAAATATCACTGAAAATTTAAACAGAACCATACTTCAGCTACACTTTCGAAATCACAGAAGATATCTGTATACAAATATTTACCAACTACGCTCAGCACATACCTAAATCTACGCTTGCCTAACCATCTATTCATTTCCAGGGATGACTATATCAGTAGTGAAGTCGGTCGCGCCCTGCCAATATGTGTGGTTCATTAGCTGGACTGCAAACGAGCGGGTCAGGGGACAGGAAAACCGACGCATTATTGTGTATTTTTCTACGACGCCCCGATGAGAGCTGTGGGATGTACGACGACAATAATGCCGTCTCGTAATGTATAAACAAGTGAAGAATACTAACAACTGTAGTCACATGATTCTGCAGACATATTTCGTCATCTGTGTTTTAAGTTTTACGTAGTGGCAGTTGTAGAGGCTCGAGTCCAGCGGTGGATCGTATTCGGGCTAATGATGATGATGAATGAGCAAATTGCTATTTATGGTGATATTCTGAAAGCGAAATTTTTTACGAACTGGCAGGCGGGTTTACAAGACTTTATACTTTAGAAGTTCTTATATACATTACTAGCAAAAATCCCGGATAGAGTATCTATATTGCTTGATTCGAGCATCGAACACCGAAGTTGAAATTAAGGCAAATTTTTGCACAACTGAGGCGGTCTAGTACAAGATATGGCACTATATTGATTCTGCATCTGACAGTGTTTGCATTTAAACATTGTCCATTTTTTTATATGGCCCGAGAATAGAACTTAACGATAAAGTAAACATATCGCACGCTTAAAAATATAGTGACCTATTCAAAATTTTGTATTTCCACCTTCATTCACGTTGTGATTAAATATAGTCGGATTAAATAATAAAATTGTAATGTATGTAATGTAACTATTTCATCTTCATCAACCCATATACGCCCACTGCTGAGCACGGGTCTCCTCTACCATTGAGAGGGTTTAGGCCATAGTCCACCACGCTGGCCTAGTGCGGGTTGGCGGACTACACACCTAAGAAATTCCTAAGAACTCTTAGGTGTGCAGGTTTCATCACGATGTTTTCCTTCACCGTTAAAGCAAGTGATGATTCAATGTGAATTCACACATAACTTCGAAAAGTCAGAGGTGTGTACCTGGGGTTCGAACCCGCGACCGCCGAGATTCTCGACCGCGCGCCTAAACCTCGAGGCCATCACTGCTACTAATGTAACTATTTAGTACACATATTTTTTAAACATAATGATTTTTTTATATTTTCTACAAAATGTATTTAACGAAGGAAAATATTTTTCCCCATTTACTTACCTTAGACTCGGCTTTTTGAATTAGGTCACTATATTGTTAAGCGTGCGATATGTAAATCATAATATTAATCTTTTTACTATTCTACAATATATTGACGATATTTTAAATGACACTCGTCACTGTACATCGTGAATGTGAATCCTGCGAAAAGACGACTCAAAATAGAATACTACCATTCCTATAATAAATCTGTTAACCATGAGAATTAATTAAAAAAAAAAGTATTCTGGGTATATTGGGTAAATCGTTGGCCACAGGATTTGGATATTCGGTGGGCGAAAATATTTCTAATAGGAAATCCAGCAGTAGCATACTATACATATACTGAGTAGTGCCCAAAATAGTGGGCTTTATAATAAAGCTGGCGAAACGTGGGTGCGGAAATGCAATATTGCTTAAAAATATTCCTTCCCGAACAAGTTTTTCTTGTAAATCAAAATGCTATCAAACATCAAAATAATCACACTTCCGGTTACTGTAAAGCAAACAGTTTTTTATTAATTCCTCAAACATCCTGACATATTAAGGAATGCAAAGGGAAGAGCGTAGATAAACTGTGATCGTACACGGCGCACGCCGCACCAAAGTAAACCGCAAGACGCAGACAAATAAATCCACTGCGGATTAGCCAGCCGATTTATCTCACGCATGTGTGATGCACGCTCCGTTTGTTTGTATCCTCCCGCCGGATGCGGAAATGACGCGGCGGTTGTGCGCGCCGGATGTCGCCACGACGCTCACGATTCAGTGATTAAAGCAATCGATTACACTTTCTTATTAAATCGATGGTGCATCGTTTTGGCTGTTTGAAAAGTTTCCTTTGCCGGAATTATGTTTTTATAGAGTTTGCATCTTGTTACAACATTGGCAATTGGAAGGTATGACAAAAAATGAGCTTCATCTTTCAAATTTCAAAAAAGAACATGGAATTTTCAAATACGCGTCATCCATCAGCGACAAAATTAAAAAATAAAACAGTTCGACATTCAAAGTATGCGATACAAAGTCCGTTCGAAAATGACAAAACATTCGTCATCAAAGAGAAAAAGACATAAAAATCCGCGAACAGCCGAGATGCTAAATTAAAAATAATTTATGCCTACAAAGCGGAGGCGGTTCGTGAAGAATTCGTTTAGAACAACAAAGAGTAGCGAAGTTCCGTTGTTTTGGATATTAGCGCGGATGAAATATTAGCCGCGTATAAAGTTTATTCGGTGAAAATTTCGCCATTTTCCCGCGGCACGACATTTGCGGGATGCCAGACAAACGTTTGACAGGGGAACGAAGTCCTTTAATGTTTACATTGGCTGAAGTTCCCGTTGCGGCGTGGGTGTTTGGATTTTTTATCACTGAAATGAGAAATTATTAAAGATGTAATATGTAGTTTTGAAGATTTGTGTTCATACTTGAGGATATAAAAATATGAAAGCATGTTATTTTGCTTCATAACTTTTGCTATATAACTTTAATGCTAGCCTTTATCTTACATTAAATTGTGTGTTTAATTTTATATTTAGGTACTTAACTGCCTGTAAGTAAATACTTTTGCTCCACTAGATAGGACACAATTAAAAACATGTTTGTGAATTTAATGCCCAAACTACTAGTAATTATTTTTTTAGTAATGAAATAATCATAAACATTAATATGCAATATGTTGCAAAGTCTCGTATTTTTATAGACGGCATCAAACACAGCTTACAGTTAGCGAGTAGGGCTATACAAGGTAAGCGAATATTGCATATCGGGCGCGTATTCCCGAGGGAAGCCGCGGGAAACTTGGCCTCCTGTCGCGTTGATGAATCCTTAGACGAGTCTCATACACCGCGGAGAGGCTTACCTTACAAATTTACCATCTTTTTCTGCTACTCCCAAACTAAAAAAATTCTTATTTTAACCCTTATTTCAACTGACATAAAGACTATGTAAAGTGTCAAAGTGGTTTAAGAAATGTCAGTGTAAATTGGCACCGTTGATTTTTAGCATTTTAATATAGCGGACACAAAGTCAAATTTATAGTAATTTGTATATCGTAAATACGACGTTTGTGTATTTATGATGTTTAATTTAGCTGCAGATTTTGTGGCATTAGGAGTTCATGTTATTTAAAAATAAACTGTTTTTCTATTTGCCCTCGCAGTAGACGTATATTAGTCAAGGTTTTAAGACAAAGACATGTTTAAGTCACACTGAATCTCAATGAATTATCACGTATTTTAACGGTGAAAGAATATATCGTGAAGAAATCTGCACACTTAAAAGTTCTTAGGAATTTCATAGGTGTGAAGTCCGGCTACCTAAGTCGAAATTCTAAAACCTCTTTATTGTAGAGGAGGCCCATGTCAAGCAGTGGGACGTCTGTACATTATATTGGCGGAAAATTCTGAAAGATTTTCTTAAAAATGCATGAAGTATTTTTAAAAAATCTTTAAAACTAGTTTATCCGCGCCATTGGTTTCATTTATTACATTACTAAGCACGGGCCTTTACAGCTGAGAGGATTAAGTCTACTAACTGAGCTAACTAAGCTTAGTGCATATTAATTACTAATAAGAATATGAAGATGTTTCCCAAGAAATTTAAAGTCAATGCCATTGTCCAGCAATTTTGATATTGATCCTTTGTGATTCATTCACTTGTTATAGTAAGTATATCAGTGGCGTGCCTAGGGTGTCAAACTAAGGCAAGCCCAAATGTTTATTTAGTAGCAGCATTTTTTTTTTGGTACGTAAGACTAATAAATACCTACCGGTTAGTACTCACATTCACGTTTATAGCGTTATTTTATAAATAAACAATCGTTAAGTTCGTTATTCGGAACTATGTAAGGCAAGTCGGGCTTTCGGGCTTCTATGGAAGTACCGCCACTGAAGTATATCCATGTGCGTACCTAAAGCAAGCAGTGATGGCCTCGAGGTTTGGGCGCGCGGTCGAGAATCTCGACGGTCGCGGGTTCGAACCCCAGGTACACACCTCTGACTTTTCGAAGTTATGTGTGTATTCACATTGAATCATCACTTGCTTTAACGGTAAAGGAAAACATCGTGATGAAACCTGCACACCTAAGAGTTCTTAGGAATTTCTTAGGTGTGTAGTCCGCCAACCCGCACTAGGCCAGCGTGGTGGACTATGGCTTAAACCCTCTAAATGGTAGAGGCGACCCGTGCTCAGCAGTGGGCGTAAATGGGTTGATGAAGAAGAAGAAGAGTTGATGATAGATACCTATACGATGTTCGTAGGTCTGGTAATTTTGATATTGATCCTTAGTGACTCATTCACTTATAAGTAAGTATATGCATGTGCGTACCTAATACGTATATTAATTCAAATTTGCTACAATCGTTAAATCAAGGCCGGAGTGTTGCGACCTACTATTTTGTCTTGATGGTCCAACCAGATGGTTCGACAAGTTACACATATAAACGAAACAAGTCGCATCGATTCAAAACCAATTCGGGCTACTTGAAATTTTGTACATCGCGAAGGGAATCAATCATTGTGTTATCAAGTTAGGCACACGATTTACGACGACGGCCGATGTGGAGTGATGTCGAGTGACCGACGGTTAATCTAGCGTGCTCCCGCGGAATTCGATTGAAAACGTCGAGGGGCGCCTTCGAGATGCTTTTGGTGCGTTTCTCAAGCGATTACACTGGGCTACTCGAGTTTTAATTTGGAATCGAGAATGATAGGCTACAGTCTATTATGGGTTTTATAAAAACCTGTTAGAATTGGACAAATATTAATTATTGACTTTAGTGAAACGCGGTAAATAATGCTAGTCTATACTATTATTATAAAGAGGAAAGGTTTGTATTTTTGTATTTTTGTATTTTTGTATTTTTGTATTTTTGTATTTTTGTATTTTTGTATTTTTGTATTTTTGTATTTTTGTATTTTTGTATGTTTGTTACGAATAAACTCAAAAAGTACTGAACCGAATTGGATGATTTTTGGGATGAAGATAGATGGGACCCACCGAAGTAACATAGGATACTTTTTATCCCGGAAAATGTAGTATTCCCGTGGGATTGGGTAAAAAACCCTATATTTTTCTTACGCTTTCACGCTTAAACCATTCGACCGACTTTTATGATTCTCGGTATGATCATAAATGAGATCCTATGAAGTAACATGAACAACATTTTATCCCGGGAATATGTAGGGTTCCTGTGGGATGAGCATTTATTGTAACTCGAAAGTAACACTACCTGTGTAATGCTTTCACGTCTAAACCATTTGACCGATTTCAATGATTTTTGGTATGGAGATAGGTAAGGCCCACCGAAGTAACATAGGATGCATTTTATCCCGGAAAATGTAGTATTCCCGTGGGAACGGTTATTTCTGGATCTACTGAACTGATTTTAATGATATTTGGTATGGAGATAGGTAGGGCCCACCGAAGCAACATAGGATGCATTTTATCCCGGAAAATGTAGTGTTCCCGTGGGAACGGGTATTTCTGGATCTACTGAACCGATTTGAATGATTTTTGGTATGGAGATAGGTAGGGCCCGCCGAAGTGACATAGGATACATTTTATCCCGGAAAATGTAGTATTCCCGTGGGAACGGTTATTTCTGGATCTACTGAACCGATTTTAATGATATTTGGTATGGAGATAGGTAGGGCCCACCGAAGCAACATAGGATGCATTTTATCCCGGAAAATGTAGTTTTCCCGTGGGAACGGGTATTTCTGGATCTACTGAACCGATTTGAATGATTTTTGGTATGGAGATAGGTAGGGCCCGCCGAAGTGACATAGGATACATTTTATCCCGGAAAATATAGTATTCCCGTGGGAATGGGTATTTCTGGATCTACTGAACCTATTTGAATGATTTTTGGTATGGAGATAGGTACGGCCCGCCGAAGTGACATAGGATACATTTTATCCCGGAAAATATAGTATTCCCGTGGGAATGGGTATTTCTGGATCTACTGAACCTATTTGCATGATTTTTGGTATGGAGATAGGTAGGGCCCACCGAAGTAACATAGGATACATTTTATCCCGGAAAATGTAGTATTCCCGTGGGAATGGGTATTTCAGGATCTACTGAACAGATTTCAATGATATTTGGTATGGAGATAGGTAGGGCCCGCCGAAGTAACAAAGGATACTTTTATCCCGGAAAATGTAGTATTCCCGTGGGAATTATTATTATCTAGATGTACTGAACCTATTTAAATGACTTTTGGTATGGAGATAGGTAGGACCCACCAAAGTAACATAGAATACTTTTATCCCGGAAAATGTAGTATTTCCGTGGGAATAGCTATATTCAAGATCTACTGAATCAATCTAAATGAGTTTTGGTATAGAGATAGGTAGGACCCACCGAATTAACATGATATACTTTTATCCTGGAAAATGTGTTCCCGTGGGTATGGGTACATGTTATAATTGCAAGAGTAAGTCTGTAAGTCTGTTACGCTTTCACGCCTAAACTATTCGACTAAGTTATATATTTTAGGTATGAACATAAATAGGACCCTGTGAAATAACAATTAAATGTTCCCGTGGAATAAACATGTTATAAATGCGGAAATAGATTTTTCAAAGTAAAACTTTTTTTAGACACTTATGAGACAAATTAAAGATTCACTTATTATCTTTCTGCACTCAGCCCTAAAGTCTACGCAGACGGAGTCGCGGGCAAAAGCTATTTTATATAAATTGCGAATGGATATAGTCGTTGTTCATGATTAAAATCGAGAACTAGTCTTCATATAAAAGGTTTGTTTCATATAACATCGACAAAGTCTGATCATTAAACAACATTTAGTTCGGTCGTTATTTGTTTTAGTTCTTTGAAAGTATGCAAGTTTGTTCAAGTTAAAACTTAAAAAAATCATGCCAAGAAATGTTCTATGAAAGTGAAAAACTTCGGTACCTCTGCAATAAGTTCAAGTGGCACTTGCGGGCTGGCGGAGTCGGTTTCAAAGAAATTCCCCCCAATAAAACTATTAGAATGTATGTCACGAGTGTTGAGGCCACATTTCACGAAACTACGAGGGGTTCCGATAAACCGAGTGGATTTTAAAGTATTTGATACCCGGCCAAGTTCTTAATGCGAAAGGGACGTTTTATTGCACTTCGCTGAACCTTAAAAAAACAGTTTGATTTTCTCCTTGGTTTAGTTTTAAAATTGTACTCCATGTTTAAATGTACTGTGGGACATACGTTTCGGTTGGATCGCGACAAAAAGCGCGCAATTTTGATTTAGCAAAAAGGTAAAAGTTTTTAACCCCCTGCAATTTCACAGAGAGCCCCTACAAAAGATCACTCACGTTAACTATGAATGGACGAAAACAAGCTGGCCATACATCCGAATGGAAAATTAAAAAGAAAAACATTTGGGAAACGGAAATACGAATTGAATTTAAGTACATTTTAAATTCCGAACCCCCGGCTTTGACTGGTTGAAATAATAGAATCGCCGCGTTCGAAATACGAATGGTTTTTTTGATCTCTTTCGCGTGTTGCATCCCCTTAACGGCGGTCGAGGCATTTGCGCCACGCGACTAAATGGATTATTTTCTTCGTGTGTTCTTTTTTTAAAAAACAATTTGAACCTTTTTCGGTGGCATGACAGGGGCGTTTCTTTTTGGCCGTGTCAACCATCGCGCGTAGGACTCTTTGGGGGAGTATTTTCAAGCAAATGCTGGGCCTTATAAGTGTGGAGGGATTTGCCAAAAGAGGAAACAAAACGTTGACAAGGACGGGGTGTGATTGGATTAAGGAGGGTTGACTTTATAGTCGCGGTGCAATTTGGAAATTGACTTCGGGAATTTGTTTATGTGTTGCGGTTTGTTTGTAGCATTGGGTGTCAATTTTTTACTTCTATTGAATTTGATTCACAGATGACTGCCATTTTGTTGATTAGATGCGAATGTATGGAGCTTTTTCCACCCTTTTATTGCTGAGGTGAAATATGTTAAATGTCTATTACGCGGATAAGTTTTGTAATAAACAAGTGTTTAGAATGTAAGGGTGGACGTAGGAGGTACACTTCTGTTGGCGAATTTCCTTTTCAATTTTGTATTTTTATTTAAGTACACCGTGAATAAGCCTTCTTATATTTAATCCCTATACAATATATTGAAAATATTATACATGTAACATACTGCGCTAGATCGACATGACACATAAAAATCCACAAATCCTTAATCAAAACAAAACATACATACACACCGATATCGATATACTTGGTATTATAAATTGATTAATAAGGCTCGGAAATCCGTCCCAATCTCAACTCGAAGGAGGGTGTCGTTAATTTGGAGTTTTGCCGGCGCCGTGACGTCACAGCTCGACGCGTCACCGTCGGCGCTGACGGGTCGTCCATCATCGCGAGGGGCGGTTGACGCGCTCAGTTAATAACATTGGGAAACAAAGAATCATTGCACGGTTATTGTACGATTTGATGCGGAAACGGCAGCTTGGAAAGGTTTGGTGTTTCGCGGAATAGAAGTAGGGATCGAATTCGGGAGTAATGTATCAGATGACGGAAAGAAAAGTACAGGTCGAGCACTAATCTACTAGATAACGCAAATGAGAAATGTTCTACACAATAAATGGGTAACGCTTTTAGGCTTCTATGGGAGTACTGCCACTGCTAAGTATGTTGGAAAATATAAGAGCAAATACTAAATTGACACAGTAATATTTTTCATATAAGGTAGTGTCGCCGAAGATGGCCCGGCTCCTAGGATAGCCCACTTTTAAAAAAATATAGTTATGATGATTTGAAACATTTCAAATTTCGTGGGTTTATGCTACTAGTATAATAGACAATAGTGCAAGTTTGTTTTGTTACCGGCGCGTCACCATTTCGAAATCAGATGACATTTTGCTTGGTCGTGTCAAGACGATACACGTTTTATAATTTCAATTATCGAAATCCTTTTGAAAATTAACAAACTTAAAGCACATCTCTTTCTTCTAAACTGAGGAACTTAATCTTTAATATATTTATCAGCGAATTACAGGCGAGTGTTTTTATTTGATTTCTTTTTTGGGATTTTTACAATATTTTACTTAACTCGGGTGTAATTTCCTATCATGGCCCATACTAGAATACCCAAACATAGCCCGGGCCTTTCTAGGATTATTGAAATGAAGTATGTGTGGGTTTAACCAAAGACGATGAGGAGCATTTCATATGTCCAGAGTGCAATTAAAGTTAGTAGTCAATTAAGGACATCTAATTTGTTTGTTTACGTCTAATTTTTTTTCGCTAATCAGGTATATTTTGATTGATCTCAAAGTAAATTTTCAGTATTCCTTAGATAGCCCACCTAGAATAACTTAAAAAAAATATATTTAAGAAAAAAAGAACTTATTTAATTTTATTTTTGGTAAGTTAGTTTTAAAGTTGATCGCAAAGTAAAATTTAACCTTATTTAGTAATTTGTTTTTTTTTTTTATAGTTGATTTTTATATTGATAGATTTAAGATAGCCCACATTTAAATTTTTCGTTCATTTAATGCCTGTTATGAATAATGTTATAAGAAAGATGTGTTTTTATTTCGGTATTTTATGTTAAAAATATTTAAATGTTTATTTTGCATATATTTTCATTTTTATTTTTCGGGCCATCTTAAGCGACCAGCTTCCCAAGATAGCCCAATACTATGTTTCTGAAAAGTGTTTCAATTTGTGTTAAAATGCCAAAAACTGTACTCCTTTTTTCGGTATCTTGTTTCTCAAATAAATATATTTTAACTTCCAACATGAATTGTCTTCACTTTATTAATCTGCAAGATTTCACGAGGTTTTCAAATTAAGTGGGCCTTCCTTGGCGCCTGTACCTTATACTCAGCCTATCGCCGTTCACTGCTGAACGTAGGTCTCCCCAAGAAAGCGCCAACCATCCCGGTCTTCTGCAGCCCTCATCCATCCGTTTCCCGCCACCTTTCTCATTTCGACGGTCTATCGTGTCGCAGAACGTCCCACAGTACGTCTGCCTAAGCGCGGTCTCATATTATTGCAATATTATGCAAAAAACATGAAATAAATTTATAAATCATGAATCATAAAGTAATAAATGAACATAGTTTGGTGTATCAGTCATATGATTGTGATATCCCAAGGGTTGCGATACGTCGACACATTAAAAAGTTTCCGCCGATGTTTGGCAACATGGAAGGTCGCAACATTAGCACAACAAAGCACGGCGCCGATCCGTCATACCATGACTACTGATATATTTTAATGGAGATGTACTTTTGACCAACGCTCTCACTCGCGATATGGATATCGTATTTGACACATCAAACACACACGTTAAATAAATAACATACCTTGCAAGTTAAAAAATAGAAACCTTTTTCATACAAATAGCTAACTTAGCCTTTGGAATATTTATCAGTTATTGCGAAAAATGCTAGAAATAAGTGATAATGTTATGTTTATTTATCATCACCATTAGCCAAAAGATATCCGTTGCTAGGCATTGTGTTCCCAAGAAAATACATACGTAACTTCTACAATGTTCCCCAGTAGGGTAGGCAGAGGTACACTTCTGCACCCCCATTTCGCCAGGTATGCATCAACCTCACGTAATAGGGGCGAGCCTGTTACAGAAACTTTTCTAATGAAACACCCAACAAGGTTGCCCATAAAAATTATTTAGCTATACGTAAATTAACAACAAAAATAACTGTATCTCCTAAATCAACATTACCCCGCATAGCAAATGCGGCAACATTAATAGGAATGTGTTTGTGTGACGGTCTCTATCAATCACTTACGGAAACCTATCAGGGCACATCCATTATGCAATAGATAAGTTCTTACAATAACTTCGGATAACAGCGAGCGTTGCCAACCTTAACAATTGTAAGGAATTTTTCTTTTAGCTACCCACATATAAGTTTTTCTGAGCTTTGACCTGGGTTTGTATAGGGATCTTAATTTTAGATCTTATAAATGTTATAACAGACGTAATCTACACGCATTAGATAGGTAGTACTTACTTATGCGGGTATTTTAAGTATTGTTTTGGGCCCGAGTCTATTAAGAGTCCATTTTGACTTTAGACTGCTTTTACTGATGCACTGGTTAATAAGAAGTGCCGATTTATTTTACTTTATATATTTCATATCTTGAAACAGTCACTATTTGATAAATGTCTGTGACATTACAATGTTTTCGTTCGTTATAGGGGTTTCGATTCATTATGTATTCAAATGAATTTACAACAATATAAAAGAGCTTTGAATTTACCCTTTAACAATTTTCAGCCAGTGGCGTGCCTAGGGTGTCAAACTAAGGCAAGCCCAAATGTTTATTTAGTAGCAGCATATTTTTTTTGGTACGTAGGACTAATAAATACCTACCGGTTAGTACTCACATTCACGTTTATAGCGTTATTTTATAAATAAACAATCGTTAAGTTCGTTATTCGGAACTATGTAAGGCAAGTCGGGCTTTCGGGCTTCTATGGAAGTACCGCCACTGTTTTCAGCTTTAGGTTATCCTACCTAAAAGTCCACGCAAATAATTTCCCATAGACCCAGGGTTAACATATCAGCCGTCTCAAACAAAACTGTAGGTGTCCAAGATTTCCCGGCGGTTCCAATCTTGGCGAAACTAAAGTAGCTCCGCTCGGGCGCGCCGGAATTCCCTAAAGCCCAAGACGTGTCCGGTATCCCCTTCGTAGGGGCCTTATAGGACCCTTTGTTATACTACTCAGTGATAGCAAGTTTAGACAACATTATTCTTAAGTATTAATTTTATAAAGATTCGTCTGTAGCTATAATTTTTATCATTTATTGCTCCATTACTACTACAGTTATGGCCTCGAAATTTAAGCTGGTTCAATCCTCAGGCACGCACCTTTGACTTTTCAAAGTTATGTTTAATACATAATCAATTATGCCTTACTATAACGGTAAAGGAAAAATCCTGAGGAAACCTGCACGCTCAAGAAAAACTTTCTAGAAATGTCTCATGTATGTACATACATATATCGTCCGCCAACCTGCATTGGGCAGGCGTGGTGGACTAAAAGTCTCAGTTGTTGAGGATGACAATAATGATAACGTTTAAAATTAATATAGGCCAGAGTAAATATACGGGATAAAATCTAGTTTAATCAAATTTTCGTCAAAAGGTGTAAATGCTACATACATGACAAAAATTTTGCTTTGTATGAAATCCTCATTAAGCCGCTTTCATACGGACGTCAACTAACCAAGCATTTAATTTATAAAAATATAAGTGATGTACAGGAATCATAGACATGTTTTTAACAGAGTCTTCACATAAGGACTATATTTTATGCTCATCACTCCACAAAGCCCTGAGTCCCCCCATCACAAAGCAGCACGTAAGTGTCACACGTCATTTGGATTGTCGCATTTCATCACGCCGCGAAGGGGACACATTGAGAATATTGACCCTTAGATGTGGCATTTTGTACCAAGTGCCCATTATTTTTTGCCGGGCCATAAAGGTTATGGTAATGCCCGTAAGATGGGGTTAGTGTGAGGGGATCAAAGTCGTGTTCTACAGATGTTATCCCGTTCACCCGACTTCTTTCACGTTATGAATATTGTATCGGATGAATGGTTATTTCGGAATTCTTTTGTCGTGTAGTGATGCTAATATCACACGATTTGAAATTGTAGTTAGGAATGTTTATTTGTTAGACTATTTTGCGTTGATACTTTTATTTTAGTTTGTGAATGTACTTGGCTGAATCGGTAACTCTTATTTGGCTACACATATCCTTATTTTTATTGCCAAATGCAATAATATATTTTAATAGGAAAAGTATCCCATCTAATGGAAACTGCAGAATAACTCGCTCAATTTATTTCTACGGTAAGACAATTTCAGCATATAGGCTAATATTCAGCAGTGGACGGCGATAGGCTGAGTATATAAGACAATTAAGGAGCCAGCAATTTTACTCATAGAGCTATACCCAATAATCAAGCTTAGCATTGACTTTGTCGACCACGGCGTCGCTCTACCACTTACTAATCAGATACCGTGCCATATTCCGTCACAGAACCATTACACGACGATATAAATTCACCAATAACTAGCTCCTAAACCTGTGTTTACATCTACTTACATCCCAAAATGTACTAATAACGCAACACTGGAGATTTTGTGTTGCACATCGTAATATTATCGTGGCGTGCCAATACTTTCCTGTGTGGAAACAATACGTTCGGTTCATTCATTAAGTGGAAAGTGCGATACTCGGCGAGGTCAGACACCCGAACATTAGCATACGAAATCAGGGTTTATGGACCTCTAATTAGAGAATATAGGCGTGTTGCGTTGAAGTTAGTGTAGATTTTTGTAGAGAGGCAAGTTCTCTGTTGGATTTAATTTGTGTTTAATAATAGATTGTTTTATAATATTAAATAATGGAAGTAGAATAATGTGTCTTCGATAAATATTCGGTAATAAAAACAATATTATTAAATAGATTTGAATTATTTCTTTAATGTGATAATAAACAAAATAAGCGAATTTGTATGAGTGATAAGTGTACCAATGTTATGATATGTTTTATACTTTTCTTAAGATTATCTTACCAATTTCAATAGTAAACTACATTTAAAAGTATTCAGGTAAAGGTAGAAACAACTAAATGTACATAATTTTATCTACATCGAATCTTCCCTAATTTATTAATCTTTGCTCCCGTTCAAAACTCTGGAAATCCGCCGAAATCGTATAATTATTCTAATGTTCGGCTACGATTTGCTATAAGAAACTGCGGAGGGCATTATTGAGTCGCCATTAAGGCATGATCTACACATCGCCGATCGCCATTCAGATGGACCGGATGTCCTATTAAAATAATAGCCGTATTTCAATAAACAACCATTATATTTGTAGCTATAGGGAATTATTTTTGGGCCTGTACTGAGATGAGTGATGTTTGATACTTGGTTACTGTGCTTTAAAGTAAAGTTGATCGTAACTTTATTTCTCTTATTCTTAGTTCAGATTAGTACCTACCTGGCAGTGTTGGGCATTAATCAATTAACTTATAATTAAACTAATCAATTGACTAAAAAATTAATTGCAATTGAATCAATTGCAATTAAACATTTAATTGTGTGTTACAATTTTTTTTAATTAATTGATGAAATAATTAAAACTAACAATTAACTTTTTTGCAAATTTTGTTCAGAAGGGTCGTCCGGTTCTACAACCGGATACATATACCCTTGACATATTCAAGTATTAGTAAAAATACTTGATAAAAAAAATTATTGTCAATTTTTAATTTTTTTTTCGTAAAATAACTAACAATTGATCAATTGTTAATCGTTTGAAACCATGATTAATAATTAATTAATTGTTAATTGCTGTCACTGCAGTTAACAACTAATTAATTGTTAGTTTAATTAAAATTTGCCCAACACAGAACACTGCTACCTGGTATGTTCACTAGTGTGGATACCACTTAAATTCATATAGCTGTTAAGGTATTCTATTTATTCTTAGATAAATACTCTTAGTGGAGAGCAAACTGGGTATAATGGGTTTCTACTGAAATCATCAGCACTTCCTAGATCTAGTGTAGCTCTTGTCATTCTGTAACGTTGAAAAGATTGATGAAGTTGATTATTTTTATACGCTGTTTTGGAAAATATCTTTCAATTAATGTGGTTTACCATCCACAGCCTAAACAGATGTAGTAGTAGCAATTTTTATTTTTTTTGTTTATTTTTTATACTTAAAGATACACATTTAATAAACTATCGACAAAAATGTGAAAGGCTTAGAAAAAATGAATGAATGAATAAAGTATCAATATTTTCTCATCGCGGTAAGGACGACCAAATGAAATGATTGCAGTGGCTACCTGTTTTACGCCTCGAGCACAACGTTTTATTTTATCCGCGTTTAGTTGAACGCATCCTGAACTCTTTCTACGGTTTTCGACAAATGTATACAAATATACTTGGGGTGATTATGGTTGATTGATACGCGCTTAGAAATAATATTCTTCTCCTTCATCAACCCATATACGCCCACAGCTGAGCACGGGTCTCCTCTACCATTGAGAGGGTTTAGGCCATAGTCCACCACGCTGGCCTAGTGCGGGCTGGCGGACTACACACCTAAGAAATTCCTAAGAACTTTTTAGGTGTGCAGGTTTCATCACGATGTTTTCCTTCACCGTTAAAGCAAGTGATAATTCAATGTGAAAAAATGTGAAATAATATTAATAAGAAATAAAATAAAAAGGCAAATGAATTGTAACTTACTTTAACGGTAAAGAAAAACTTCTTAAGAAAATTTTAGGATTTTTTAAGTGAAATAGTCGGTACACTCGAACTAGGCCTGCGTAAGGAACTAAGGCCTAAATCATTTTGTAGGCTAAACTGTAGTTTGAAATTTATGAGATTCCTTTCAACTGTAGTCACAATTAATTCGGGATACACTTAATTAACATCATTATCAGCTCATTTGTCCAACTGCTGGACAAGGGCTTCGTGTACCATTTAGGATTTAGGTTTTAGTCCTCAACGCTGGCCTAGTGCGGGTTGTGCGAACTACACTAAACCATATATAATTCATTTAGGAAACACCACAACTAACTACACAATTTGAACTCCTTATTTTCAATATACGTCCATAAGCAATTCCGTTAATTGAAAAAATTCTAAATCGTTGGTCGTGCTTTCCACCCTTTCGGAGGAGGTCAAGCGCACTCCCCAGGGAGGGCCGGGATTGGTATTCTTTATTACGGGAGTCGAACCCCGGGCCGCGCAGTAAACAACTCTTTGGCACCGCACCCTGTATAAGGCGATATATTGCTGCGTCGGCTCCTTTGGCTATTGGGATTGACTTGGACTGAGTAATTGCGGGCTAGGAATGTATAATTTCTTATTATGAGAGTGTAAAATATATTTATGCTACTAAATAATACTATTTATTGAAACCAAGTGAGCTGTTTTTGATAAGGTAACTCGCCTTTTAAAGTATGCATTGTTCGCTCTATAGGTCCTAAATTTGAATCCTAGCCAGGAAAAATGTTATTGGCTTTCTGTTGGTGGTATTTCGGTGGAACCATAACACGCACTATATATCTTTTCAGAATGGGCTTGCCTGTGATTAAATCTGTATGTGTATATTATTAGCATTTATAATATCAAGAAGTAACATTTTAACAATTTATATTGAATCTATTGCAAAGAAAATCGTTTAAAGTCCTCACATTACCTTACTCATATTGTCTACGTGCCGGAAAAATAATAAACACGCAAAAACACAGGCCCAATATTTCCCGCCTTAACGGTTCATAAAAATATACATCCCAAAGCTCATGAAATTCCCGTGAAGGTACAGAAATGACAAAAACAAAAGGCGGTGGCTGGGGCCCCTGTCTCGATCCAACTCGCTTTTCAAATATTAAAATTTAATCGCCCGGTTGTCGCGAGTCAAATTAGCCTCTCTTGAGAGATCGGCATAGATTATAAACGTAGAGGGGACAGACGTCTGTGAAGGTGTAAGGGTTGTAATATCGGTGAGTGAATGTATGCTAGCTTATTTTGTTACGCGACTTAAAATTTCTGGCTTGTTATTTCAAATTGATTCAGAATTCAGAATCTTATGAATCAATATTATGACTACTGTTTTAATAGGAGTTTTACATAAGGACGAAAAGATTTACAACATTTTTTTGGCTTAAAACTAACAGGTTTATTCCGTTGCACAATCGAGTCCATTCCCTTAGCCAGATCAGGCAATGTGTGTTTGTCATGTAATGCGACCTCCTAGGGTATTGGTAAGGTTATTCATAGCACTATCCCTTCTGTACAAAGGCCGAATAATCTATGATTTAATCGCGCTGGCAGTGATACGGACAACAGTGTAATTGCTAGGAGACGAAGAAAACTGATATTAATTCTATTCGCCGGCACAAATGCTGCAACACTGAATGATTTACCCGTCGCTCGTTGTCTCGAGTTTACTTCAATCTTTGCTTAATATCTCTGCCTTGGGGAGCACTTGGATTTTATTCCGTTTGTTGTCGCTTCGTGTTATTGTGTTGCTGTTCTAAATTATTTATTTAGTCTGCGTTTTGAACATTCACAATGACGTCAGGAAAATATAAAAAATAATATAATTAAAAGTGGAAAAAATATACAGGGTCTGAATACAGACCGTGATCGGACTAAGGCAGGTAATAGTCACTAATCCATTGACGTTAAAAAAAAATCCGACAGAAATATAGGCGGTTTTATTTGGCTAATTTTATCATTGGTCGTGTGACAGCAGTGGAGTGAACCGGTGGCAGACAAGCGGCAACACTCGTTCTCATACAAAATGTTGTCTATATTCCCTTCTAGAAAACTAGCTGAATAAGGTTCAGCTGTATATGAAGTATTATACATACTCAGCCTATCGCCGTCCACTGCTGAACGTAGGCCTCCCCAAGAAAGCGCCGACCATCCCGGTCTTGTGCAGCTTTCATCCATCTGTTACCCGCCACCTTTACTATTGATTACAACAAGGCTTATTTACAAACATATTTAATATTGTTCAAACGGTTACAGAACTATGGAACCGGAGTTGAAATTGAATTAGAAATGTACCATGCGGAATGGCTGGGTCGCGCCCTCATTAATTAGTACATTGCACGGCGGCTGAGCGCGCCAAACCTCCGATGTGAAGTTGCGCCGCTTTTTCTTAGTGCGGTAGCCATTTTTTTTTAGTAAGGCCGTCACTTATTTGAAGTAGTTTTGCGGTTTTTCTTGAAAATATGTTTATGCCCACGTATCCATAACTTTACGCCTATATTTTCCGGAGGTAGAGGCGCATTACTGTACCCACGTTATACTAGGTTGACAATTGCCATTTTGAGGACGTATTTCCAGTTTCCTTATGGAAAAACTCAATAACACTGCCCAACCCTGGGATTGAACCCGGGATTTCGAGATCACGCGGCACAATTACAACTTCGCTATCACGAGGCAGTCGTGGGTCTCGTATTTATGTACGCCACATTATACTTTGTGTGTTAGAGTAGTAGCACATTACAGCAAAGGTGGATATTGTATAGTGTAATAAAATATCTTTTTAACGGTAAATCTACCTAAGTTACTAAGGCATGTATAATATTTGAAACGAAAGACGGAACTATTAAAAATGATATTTCGGCTGTAGGACTTTATGGGTACATCAATTTAATAAATTTCGCTCATTTCATACCTACGACATAAGCCTCATATGTATCTAAATAAGTAAGAACTATGACTGTTAAGCTTCTTTATCAATCCGCTCCGCTCATAAACCCGCTCCCCGCTCCTCTTATCACACACAGCACATTCCTCAGATGTGACCCGGCCATGTCGCTGGTCGCCAGTGGCGGATCGATACAGCCTCCTGCACTTGAGCTTTTTGCCCGAGCCCCCCCCGCCGGGCGGCCGTACCCCGCACCCCACCCCTGTGACGCCATGCGACCCCCACTTGGGCGGCGATACTGTGTTGCGATTTTTACGTACACTCCACTTTTATTTAGTAACGTTTGGTTGTGGGTGGAGTGAATGCTGTACTGAAAGGTTTTTTAGTACGTAATTTTATTGTACGTTTGAGGGTTTTTATTTTGGTAATAATTTGGGGGGATTTCATGGGATAGTGTTTGTAATTAAAAGAATAGAGGTTTAGATCAGAGCTCTTGAGCTAGCTAGTTTTGTATCATACAATATAAAGGTCTTCTTAATTATGAATGTATAATCTTGAAACTTTCTCTCAAAGAAATTTACAAAAATGCAATATTCTTATAGTTATTATAATCAGTCACAACACTTCAGTCGTTTCGTGATCATAATACTCCCAGAAAGTCACACTTCACAGAACAAAACATACCATGAACTATTACAGAATTGTTCAATTAATAGCAAAGTTATGTTCAATTTAGAACAACTTATAAAAATCTTTTTATAATTCACCAAACTAAACATATCGTAATAACATAGGCTAATACATTTCTGGGCGTATCTAAATTGTAATATGTAGATTTGCGTCACTAAGTCCGCCCTACGAACTCGAAGGCTTTTTAAAGCAGCAGTGACAAGCTTGGCTTTGTCACCAAGCCACGCCTATTGGCGACAAAGCCTGCGACCACGCCCAACGCGACAGTTTCCACCAATCACAGACGGAGGCTTTTTTACAGCACTGTGGGTTCATATGAAAAGTTTCATGTTGAAGTGGGTATGTGAGTTGCGTAAAGAGGTTGGTCTTTCTTTGAGGAAAAGGGTCTTTGGTGTTGGGTTATGAATTTCAATAAGATAATGACTGAAACGCGTATTGTAGAGTTAAATATTTTTTATTAGTAGTTGTGTAATTTTTGCCAAAATATTTTGCTGTAGGTACGGTCGTTGTAATACAATGTATTGCAACGAATATTTAAAATTCTAGAAACCACATTATGTTTTTTCTTTCAAAGTCATTTTTATTCATTTTCAAATCTATACTGTTATACCATATTTACTTTTTAAATTATTATTATTTAGAAAAAAGTCATCGAAATTCTCCTCATATTTCCAATACTCAAAAAAATATAACCCTATAACGACATTAAAAAGCCTTACACAAAAATCCAGCGATGCCGCCCTGCACGGATCTTAACTCCGGGCGGCACTGGGAGGGGGCGCCAGGGGTGGAAGACGGGGGTTCACTTCTTTTATTTCGTTACTGGAGCCTTTGTTCGGCCAACTCGACTCCTGAAAAAAGTACGCAGCCCGCGCCTTTTGACTACGTTCTTTTGGCTGAAGATTTTTTTTACACTACACACTACAAATGGAATTTTTATTTGAAGCCGATCGGGCGAGTTGTGATTTTAACTATGATTTTTAGCTAGCGGGGCGGCCGGTGATAATTTGTGTGTTTAAGTGCTGGCTGGGTGATTTCGATCGAGTGGAAATGGAATTTTTCAGGGTTTATTTATATTGGGTGTTATGAAGTTTAATTTGACTAGCCATTTGGCCAATGGCTAGTCTTAGGTTAACGTGACGACGTGATAATAGGTGTACCGCTGTTAAAAAAATATAAACTGCACGGCTTAGACCACGGCTTACCCTTACACGGACAAGTTCTTACGAATTTCTTAGGAGTGTAGTCTACGAACTCGCACTAGGCAAGCGTGGTATTCTAGAACCTAAGTCCTCTCGATTGAAGAAGTGGCCTATGCCCAGAAGTGGAATGAATGTATGCTGATATAGATGGAATGTCAATCCAAAAACTATCACTGTATACATTTAATACTACATGTTAGAAAAGGCCATATTTTTTATGTGTCGGGATTTTTAACGTCATTCTTACGCAACCGTCACTATTACCTGTTTTAATTTCCGATCAGTCTTTTTGCACCCTATATTAAGTACTGTTATTTCCCCATAGATAATCCATAAATAACGAAAGCAAATTACCCCGTACAAAAGTGTATAGACGTAACCTGCAAGGCGCACCGGTCGTGTTATTTGTTCAGCAACATCTCAATTCAATGGCGATATTGTACTTAACAGTAAAGTACTGGCATTCATTTGTACACGCCCGGGGCCCATTCAGCCCACACTTAATTTGTATATTTTTTACATTATATAAAGCAGGGCATCTTTTTGATAAAAACACCCATTCACCGACGATACATTTATTAAAATGTATGCGTTGCGGTCGCATTGAAATGTTGTGGTGTTTTGCAAAAAAACTGGTTTGATTAAGAGTTTTTATGTTATAACATTAGCGGTTGTTACAGAAATATTGTAACTGAAAGATTTTGTAGGTTATCCAACAACTAGCAAGTTGTTTGAAAATTATTTTGAAAGTTAGGAAAAGTTTAAGTGATCTTCGGAATTCGTTATTTTTATTTCTATTGTACACCTTACGCTTGCCTTGATTTTAAAGTCCATTGCTGTTGGCTACTCAGGTTAATTAAAATCCACTTTACATAAATTCACATTTCCCCATGCATTGGGACAAAACTATTACCGTTTTTCAGAAACAATTCCAGACTTCGTGTTATTGGAAATCTTCTAAAATCTCAACAAAACACAGAAATCATGACAGGAAAAGTAAAATGGGATGTAATGAGACTGTGGTCAAGAAATAAGATAGGTAATAGAAACAGTGATCACGATCACGTTGACGTAAAAAAATCGGAAAAACAAATTAACCAAATTGACTTTCCTAGACTTTGACTAACCTGCCTTAGTTTCCGATCGCGGTCTTTCCTTTATAAGGACATTTCAGTAAAAGCATAACTCATTGTACACCAGCAACATGTACGTGTTGAATCTTGAATAATGTCTGAGTGGGTCGTTGTTAGGTCTCAATTAGAGAGTGCTCGCGCGGGGCCGAAAGGGCCCTTTCACAATTTCCACCGGACTTTACTGTGAATACAACGTGTCTTGGTCGGACGTTACATTTATAATGCTATGACTACTCCCGGCCTCTTTAATTAGCAAATACGCTGTGGACTTAGTAACGGAAGGTAGGATTTTAAAGTTTCAAAATGCAGTACGTAAGGTTTGAAACGTTGTAATATGTCGTATAGCGCCATTAGTTATCCGTGTGCTCAGATTCAAAAACAAATAGTAGTTTGGAATATGTATTGTTTTGAGGGAGAGACTTAGTCAATGGTGTTAGAAACACATTTAACATCAGTATGAACCCTCTGAGTGGGATGTATATGAGCTGATGATAACAAGCAATATTTTTATGGAGATATTGAGACGAATGAATAAATGTTTTCTTGAAGGCTTTGTGACTAAATTACGAAATTAATGAAATAAAATGAAAATGCGTCTCTACCACTACCCATACTATACTGATGAGATACTATGTATATTATAACCGGTCATAAAATAAGGTTTGACACTACCGAACTTACCTTTGTTTACGAAACAGTAATCGTAGCTTCTTCGATATGGAAATAATACTCCATAAAATTTGAATTTGTTTTCGTCAAATTTGTCCTTCTAAAGTACTCCTCACCAAAATGCACTGATGTACAAATAAAGTAATTTAACTATGCACGGTTATATAGCTTGGAAATGAAATATTTTTTTTATCACAATCATATTTTCTTTAAAAGTTAAGGGACATCTAAGCTGTAATTAAAATTCACCTAATAACTGGCAGTACACAAGAAGCACATCAATACCAAAAGAAGCGTCAACGGAACACGGCACGTTAATTGCCCAAGAAAAATTAATTCATCCAAAAGGGTTGAGTATCCGAAACGAGGCCCAAAGGAGCATTACAAGCGCCAAGGAAAGAGTGAGCCGTAACGCGCACTCAAATAATTGAACATTGTACACAAAAATATGCAAATGAGTTTTCGCTCTGTGAAAATTAACTTTTTCATTATGAATTATGTCTTTGGTGTTGTCTTCGAGGTGTCTTCTGGGAGTTTTTCAAGATTTTACAGTCTCCTACGGAAGGGTGTGAGGTAATTTTATTGCACGGCCGAAAATACCCCCGGCAGTTAGCGAAGGGTTAACTGTTTTTGTGCTTAAAATGTTGAGTGAATTTTGCTAAAAAGACGACTCGACGGGTTAAGGGACTAGATTAAACATTTAAACATGATTTATAGTTTACGACGTGTAATAGGATTGCAGGAGTTTGAATTTTTTGACACAATGATATTTTGGTCTTATTATCGTACTCATACATTTATGCTCGTGTTTTAGGTTCCTCCTAGTAACGAGCCAATCGTGTTTCTAATTCTACCCATACCAATCTTTGTATTAAGCCGAACTAGTAGATTCCATTTAATATTTAAAATAGCTCAGTTTTTTGAAACGAGAGGCCGCGGGTTCGATCTCCGGAGTATCATTTGATTACATTCTATCCCTGATTGTGTCAGTTTCTGATGTCCGCCACACAGGATTTCCATCATCCTTCATCAGCCCATTTACGTCCCACAGTTAGGCGCGGGCCTCCTCTGCCATTAAATAAACAATTATTTTTAGTAAGTGTGCCTGTACTCGGTGAATGTTCCCACGTCTCGCGAATCTTATTGTCTCGCGCTGTAATTATTCAATAACATACAAGCTGATCAAGTGTGTAGGCGGCGACGGCGCATGTGCTATTGTGCCATCTACAATGTCCACATGCATTATTTGCATTTATTTGCAGCTTTGCTATCTAGAATAGGGGTTTTATTCGATTACAATCAGTTTTGTTTGAAGGATAAGAAAAAGTATTTACTTGATACCAGGTAAAAGGCCATGCCTTATTTACGATACATGTATCGTATTGATATACATAGTTTTAAGATGTTATTGTTGTAACTTCATATTAATATACGACTCCGGTGTCGTATCAGAAACTACGAGAGAATTTCGGAGCCACAAACACCCAAACTCGAAACAAATATTTGTGGATCATAAATTGTCTCGGGTATCCATCCCGAAGCTTCTCGTTTCGCAAGCTTTGTCTAGCCAACTCCATCACGGGCTATTAAAATTGATAAGTCGTATATAATTTTAATTTCAGGTACGAAAATTAATTACAAAATTAATTTTAGCACCACTGTAGAAACTCGGCGCGATTTGCATAAACTGTTGATAATTGCAGGCGGGCGCGACATCAGATCGGCTGGCGCGATTCCACTCAATCGCTCAGTCGTTCATTCAATGCGTTATTTACGATATGGAAGCGATTGAATAGAATCAATGGAGCGAATGGATGAATTGAGTTGTTAGCGCTTTCAGCGGCGTTGATCGCTTGATTTGTTCGAGTTGAAAGCCGATTGTTTATGGCTAATGTTGATGTTTTCGATATGATTGGAATTGTTGATTGGTTTCGTTATGTTCTCTTTTAATTAAGCACGTTCGAAAGTTATTTAAATGCATCAAAATATTTGTGTGGCAATACACTTTTAAGGTTTTAAGTGAAGTTGGAATGTTATTCACCAAATTTCAAGATTTTTTTATTTTTTATTTATAATTTGCATTCTAGGTAGTGACTTGAAACTGGCGTATATTTAAACTAATGAAGAAGTAAACAACGATATAAGTTTCCTTATATCTGTATTGTAGACTCAAATGAACATAAGAATAATAAAGTAATCAATTGCCATTCACTCAATGTAATTTTGATCAACTAACCGTGCCATAGAAATTTAATTACAAAAATAGGTACTCCATTGCACAGAAAATCACATTAGTGTTTTTTGGCAAAAATCCGACAAGTGGTGTGTTAATCGTTGCCATGGTAACCTAAGCCCTCTCGTGTGGTGGACGAGATTACGTTCACTCATCGGAGATAATTACGAACGGTGGGGTTGAAATTGTTTCCACTCGAAAATCCTTTTCTCCTTCTACTTAATTGATATTTTATATATGGGCTTAGGGATATAGAAAAGCTACGATTAGAAAATACGAGTCGTAATTCTGACTCGCATTTCCATACTTAAAAATGAAAAAATAAGTTGGTACTTATTTTATGGGATTTATAAGGGCTCATGACTCATTATCAGCCCTGATACATACGTGCCCCTACTGGGCACGAAACTCCCTTTAAACTGAGTTTCGTTTCCCTTTAGTCCACCAAGCTGGCATAGTGCAAATTTTTCTTATATTCTGCATTCCTATACCCTAGTTTCAGACTATTAAGAGGAATGCAGGCTCCTGATATTATTTGCCACTTCTACATTTATACATTCGCAATCAGTATGTTTTAAAAAGAAATTGGAGAAATTTCATAATTTAAAGGATATAAAATGGGTTATCACTAAAATATTATGACACTGGGCTCATTTATGTAAAACATAAACTAACGATATTTACAAAGCTGTCAGTGAACAAGAATAGGTACTAATTAACGATTTATTATGGACGAAAAATCAATAACTTTTTTCATAATAATTTACACATAATCTTGTCTATGCTACGAGCGTAGATGTCTACGGGCGTAGCATCCGGATATAATTTACGTCTTATTTTTATTTGCAGTTTTGGTACTGATGACACATTTCAATAATTAATTTAACTATCTAGCTGATTTTGCACTTACGATTAGCTGTAACGTGTCTTACATACTAATCAAATAAATATGTGTTCCACTTTCATTTATGGGAGCATAATACCTATCTTTTTATGGGAAGGCCAATGAGCTAATGAGCCACCTGATGTGAAGTGGTCAACACCGCCCATGGACACCCACCATACTAGAGGAATCATCGGTATGTTGCCGGCCTTTGAGGAAAATATATACTCTTTTCTTTTCTTAAAGTTCTCTAAATCGTATTTATCATCACATCTTGTGTCTAATTTTCAAAACTATAGTAGATACAAAATTATTTGACAATCATTACAGATTTATCAAGGAGATTTTTAAAACAACGGCTAAGATTGTGCCTAGACATCGTAACTAGAATAATTGTGGCTGGTAGTTAGGGCTAATAAGAAAAGTGTGCAGACTATTAAGCAGCGGGCGCGTCCTGTGGGAGCACCGCATGTTTTATTCACGGGTACGTCTCGACTCGTGTCGAGGCCTCTGCCTTTGTACTTTGTACACAACGCGCGCTCAACGTATGGGCGAGACTATAATGTAGGTATTTGTTGTATAGTTTTCATATCGATTACATCGCAATATTTGTGGATCACACAAACATTAGTCTCGGTGCGGGCATCGAATCCGCGGCATCGTTTTGCAAGTTGGTGTGTAGTCAACTGCGCCACGTAAATCTTTTGTATTTATTACAAAAAAATATACCTGAACAAATCTCTTTTACTATTCATTTTATTATAGCGACCTCTTTCGTCTACTTTGCAGTTACCCAATAGACATCACGATAAGGCTTGCAATATGCTTGAATTACGTATTTGTGTAATCAGCTTGGACTATGATATTAATCTGCTTTCGAATGTTTATATTAAATGTTAAAATTTTTCACGTTTCCTAAATTATCAATACTTTACCCCCAAAATAAAATATCTCAGCATAATTCGTCGCACGTACAATCCCAACGAGTGAAATTTCAGTGGTCCGTAGTTAAGGGCGTCATTTATTAATTACGCAAGGTTTTGTTAACTTGTTGTGATATGTTTAGAGTCGGGCGCGTCCTCTAATGAACTGCCACATTGATACCCCTGAGCTCTTCATTTTACACGTGTCTACATAAATTTTATATAAGCTAGACTTGAAAATTGTAGACTGTCTAATAGTCTCGTGGTTTAAGTATGTACTATGCGGTCTAGAGATCCTGGGTAAGATTCCGCGTAGCGCAAATTATTATTATAAGGTTTTAAGATTAGGAATTTCTTAATAGCAGTAAGTCTGTAAATGTGATCAAAAATTGCAAGTAGGCTCCTTATTACATGGGACTAAAACGCAATTGGCTAAATGTAAATGGAGAAATCGTTTTCTGCCTACCCCTACGGGGAAACATGAGGTAAGTATATGGTTTGTATGAAAGTTGTGACCGAAAGGTCTTGGAACGATGTTTTTATTGGTTACTGTTCTTATGTTAAGTTTTTATGCTGGTAATTTATCAATGTAATGAACACAACGGTCAAGTAGTGAAGAAATTACATGGATGTTTTGAAAACCTTTCGACATATCCAAATAAATGCTTTAAGTTTAATTTATTGTTAGCCAGCGTTCGGACCTTTTTTTTTAGCAAAAGAAAGCTTTTAATATTTTTACCATTGGCCATTTAAATGGGCGATATATTGACGCAAAAATACATAAAACTCGGCGTCTTACATATTCACATTACGTTTCATGAGTGTCGAATTTAGCTCGCTATCACTCGGTGTTCAACATCGATAATGACTTTTCGAAATTAATTTTCGGTGTTTGCCTTGGGTGGACGGTGGACAGCGTGAGGGCCGAAGGGCCCTCTGGCATCGGTTAATTACAACTGTCTGATCAAAAACATTTCAAAGTCTATTTATACTGGATATTTGCAGATTATTGCAAATATTTATTGTCTGTAATGAATTGGAATCGATTTTCGTTGGAGTGATGGATTGCATTTAACGGGGTAGAGATGGGCTCGTGGTTTGGGTGTGTGGTCGAGTATCTCAGCGGTTGCAGGTTCAAACCCCAGCCACTCAGTTGATTTTTCGAAGATTGTATGACCTCTTGAATATTTACATATTGGAGAAAAATATTATTATTTCATCTCCAGCGTGAGATATGTGCCATTCAAACCGAGTATTAAGCATTTCACAGAAATTTCAAGCTAACACATGATCCAAACTTAAGGCAACAAATTCGCGCGATTGCATATAAAGCATTCAAACTCCAACTTGCATTGAAATTCTTGAAAATATTCGTAACAAATAAAAGCGTATAGTTTGAGAGTTGAACCCCGTCCCTGGCTAGTTGAAGGCCCGGCATAGTAAGTAACTGCCCCCCAGAGTGGCGTATACGGCGCATGCATAATATCCGGCCTTAGCAGCTTGTCGTGAATTTCCTTAACGCGTGGGCGATAAATATTAGGTTTTTCTTGACTAAACATTGTCTTGGTATAGAAAAATAGAGGTGGTTGTCTTTCATGTCATTAGAGACTGTGGCGCTGTTGCATTGAGATTAGGTCGAGAATTTTGTGGCTAGTTCGATCGTTGTGTCGTTTGTTACTATGTTATGAATACGAAAGTGTGATTGTTTATTAGTTATATTCTTACGCTTAAACTGATGAAATAATTTTAATAGTTTTTGGTTAAGATATATGGGACTTTTTAGACAATTTATTTGAAAATCATTTATCCAAAAACGGATAGAAAGAAAGACAGAAAATTTAAATCTATCCATAATGTTGATTGAAAATTGCTTGCGTTATTCGATGCTCTCATTGCATTCAATTGTATCCCACACAGTCGTTTTAGAACTCCAACAATTTTCGACATTTTATCAGGTTGTCTTAGAAGTTGATTTTTTTTAAGACATCTAACCCTTTCCTCACTTCAAAATGCGCGGTGGGTCAAATGGTTCGTGAATCCACAGGATTGTTTCCGTTGGCTGCTAACATATAAATTATATGACCCGCCGCGATGCGCCATGAATACATTCATGAGAAGCAAATTGATATTACCAACGCCCGTATGTTACATTTTGGCTTTTTACGGCACATTTTTTTCGCCTTCGAAATTGCTTTTTTATGCCCAAATGTTGGATAAATTGTGACAGAAATGTGTAAATGAGACCGATAATGAAACGTTACAAACGGTTAGAAGATGAGTTTTCGCCGTGGTGTGTTGGCGGAATGTGTTTTGGGCCAATTTTTGGTGATATTTTAATGTGGCGCGCACGACGGCCGGGTTAATGTAAATTAAAAATGTGTAAGAAGAAATTGGTTTTGTGTTCGCGGCGGTTGTCGAAGTAGGTCGAGGAAAATTGACGATTATACGTTTTGATTGTTGAGAGTCGTTCCAAAAACTGCTCTGCTTTATATCAGCCCATCCCATATCAGCTCATATGGTTGTAAACGGTGTTTGAATTAAGTCTTATGTTACTTAATAATATGTTCAAAACGAAATTCAATATGTATTTTTTATCAACTTTTTAGGAATTTTGCGTTTACTTTGATTTCTTAGTAAATTGTTGCTTTAGTTCGCTTTGCAGAACACTACGTATTTTCTTAAATTTGATTATAACATAGGTAAAAGTTAAGGTGGAATCATATTATTTATTTCGTGTTTTTTTTGTATTTTAAATTTTTATGGCTTTATTAGACACAATAAAAGAAAAAATAAAGCTAAATTCCAACAAACCATGTATGGCATTAAGAGCGGCCATATCGCTATTATCGATCTCTTTTAACACCTCAAAAAAACAGTAGTCAACATAGAAGGGATGATCATGGTACGTACTATGCAAAAAGTATTCTATTTCCTAAAAATTTAAAAACATTTTAAAATCTTCTTTTTCCTCCATCTACAACAGGCCAGTTTTAAAACGCCCGAGAAAAGACAAAAGAGGTTTCAAGGTATATACTTTCCTTCCTGCCACATAAGGCGTCCGTGATACATAGGCTCGGTCCCGCGTGGCCGACACTAATTCGCTTCCAGAAGCCGGGGCTGGCCGTAAATAAGGTCCGAATCGCCACAGTGACCACAAAACCGATAGTTTAAGAATATTCACGCGAATAAATTAAACAGCACTCGCTGCCGCGCAGATTTCCCTAATGGTTGACCGTACGGTATACGCCGGACGACGTGTCTTGATACTTGATATAAATAAAAAATAGGCATGGTAAGGATGAGCAGATTTCAATAAAAAAATGCATTATCATCATTAGCTCATATAAGTGCAATTAGGAACAGACCTTTTTTACAACCGAGAAGGTTTAAGGTCAAAGTTCACCATGCTGGCTTAATAAAACATGAAAGACTTAGTCACATAGATACTAGCCCATGAATAAGCTCTTATGCCACTCTAATACACAAACTAATTGTGGGCTTAGAACTGTTTAAATGGTAATATTGATTGAACCTACAATAGAATCCAAGTCTTGTATCGTGGCTATCAGAAACTACATAAGACTTTTCGGTCTCACAAACACCCAGACTCAAAATATTGTTGGATCACACAAGCATTTGTTTCGGTGTTCGAACCTGCGGTCTCTAATTTTGCGTTCCGGTATCTACACAATTGTCCCACGGGGTTGTCAAGTACACTTTGTTTTAAGAATGGTACCTTTAGCCTCTCATTTTGCATTTTGGTATCTACCCAACTACCCCACGGGATTGTCAAGTACCAAGACTACTATATCGTAGTAGACACGACAGGATACATCCGGGGCGCGGTCGGCAGCGGTAAAGACAAGACGCATGGCCGGCAGTAGACAACCCACGGTCGGCGAGCTCTTGGGATCTATAACTATTGCACGGCCATTGTTCACCTGCAATGATAACCGGACTAATTGTATGCGGCGCGTGGCTCTTTTTATATTGGACGGATTTTTATATAATATGGAAATATAGGACGATTTATATTGGTAGTACTGCTTTTAAGATCTATATATATCTATATACAACACAAAAGTCTTACTATAGTTTTACAATTGAGAGAGTAAATTGTACTCCATTGATCAATAAAGAGTTTCTAGTGTTTTCAGGTCTTATACCTCATAGGGTCAAGTGTTACAGTCGAGAATGAGTTTTATTCAGGAAGAAGTTTCTTTAAATTTTACATGAAAATATTTCCAATTTCGTTGTTACTGAAGTGTGATATCCTGTTTCAATACTTCGGAAAGCAGTGATGTTTGTTTGGGATTTGAACTTGCTATCTATTATAATAGGTCAGCAAACACATGGGTCGCAAGTTAAAACACCAAGCAAATACCATTAGTCCGCCAACCCGCACTAGGCCAGCGTGGTGGACTATGGCCTAAACCCTCTCAATGGTAGCGGAGACCCGTGCTCAGCAGTAGGCGAAAATGGGTTGATGAAGAAATACCATTAATATTTTAAATACTGACTATTCGAGATCAGTTTCCGCTAAAAACACGATCCAGTGCAAATGACCAAATTTGTTGGAGATATTTTCGATACATTCGTTCTATATAATACTAAGTACGAAAACGAAAAAATACATTAAAACCTAATATAACATTAGCACTGTCAAATTAAAACAATAACTTCAAATTACCACTAGGCGCGTAATAACAAAACCAATAAATGTCACAGTCGCTAATTAATAAATGTGTTTTAATAACAAAAAAAATAACAACAACTAAACCCTCAAATAACATCTAACTCACGTTCCATTTACGAAATTGAGTGAAATATGCGCCCCCAAACACCGTTAGAGACATTAAAAAACGCCCACAAAACTTTTAATATTCTAATAAGACTTTGATTTAATTTCCCTTTATCATTATTTATGTAAGGATCCACGGTAAAAGGCGATAAGTCTGTGTTATTATTTTTTCTTCGGGGATTTTTTTCCGCTCCCCTTTTTAAACAGTGGGCGGAGGGTTAACGTTGACACAGTAGAGATTTGATGTTGATCGACTAATGTTTTACAGTATCGCGCTGATTGTCAATTATTTTATCTTTGTTGTGGTAATTAGTTTATTTTTTGTCAAAAATCATGTGTTTCTATGCTTGTATGCCTTTATGTCTTAGATTAATTTTATGTAAAAGATAACAATGTCTATAAAGGTTAACTGCGCAATAGTAACTATACCGAAGCTACTGTTATGTAGGTAGTATGTCCAGCATAACATCTAATAATTATTTCTCAAACGTATGGTTTTCTAATAAATCTTAACAACACTATTCCCTAATTATTATGCACGAAAAATTAAAAAAATAAACTAAGAAATCATTCATAAAATTCGTAGTTTTTTAAACTTTACAAGTAACAATTTACAAAAGTGTTCGGTTTATCAGTAGAAGTATGATACATAAACATATATTATCTATAACTAGTATATTAATATTCTTAAGTGATCTAAAAGCTCGTCGCGGCCGAGGTCTTTGCATTAACGAAATTGCGCGACAAGCTTTTAAATCACTTAAGAATATTAATATACTAGTTATAGATAATATATGTTTATGTATCATACTTCTACTGATAAACCGAACACTTTTGTAAATTGTTACTTGTAAAGTTTAAAAAACTACGAATTTTATGAATGATTTCTTAGTTTATTTTTTTAATTTTTCGTGCATAATAAAAGCTTGATTTTAAAATATGTTTTTCACCGTTAATTTATTTTTAACTTTTTAGTTGGAAATATTTCTAAGTCTATCCATTTCGTAGTCATACCGAAATTCAACTGAATCGGTCCATGGAAACTAGTGTTCCTATGGGCACCTTCCAACTTCTCATGACACCAGATCAACGATACCTTGTTATTATGTTGTCACTGAAAATACAAAGGCATACCAAATTTTAGCTTAATTGGTCCACAGGAATCGGAGTTCCTATGGGCTTCTTCCAACTCCTCATCAGATCAGCTTCATGATACCATATTTTTGTATTGTTACCGAAGTTACGAAGACACACCAAATTTCAGTTCAATTGGACCACAAGAATCGGAGTTCCTATGGGCATCTTCCAACTCTTCGTCAGATCAGCTCTGTGATACCTTGTTATTATATTGTCACCGAAATTACATAGGTATACCAAACTTCAGCTCAATCGGTCCAAAGGAATCGGAGTTCCTGTGGGCTTCTTCCAACTCCTCAATAGATTAGCTCTATGATACCATTTTTTGTATTGTTACCGAAATTATGAAGAGATACAAAATTTTAGCTCAATTGGACCATAGGAATCGGAGTTGTTATGGGCATCCTTTAACTCCTCATCAGATCAGCTCCATGATACCATATTTTTGTATTGTTACCGAAGTTACGAAGAGATACAAAATTTCAGCTCAATTCGACCATAGGAATCGGAGTTCCTATGGCCATCCTCCAATTCCTCATCAGATCAGCTCCATAATATCATATTTTTGTATTGTTACCAAAGCTACGAAGACATACCAAATTTCAGCTCAATTGGACCACAGAAATCGAAGTTCCTATGGGCATCTTCCAACTCTTCGTCAGATCAGCACCATGGTACAGTATTTGTGTATTGTTGTCGAAGTTACAAAGACATACCAAATTTCAGCTCAATCGGTCCACAAGAACCGATGTTTCTATGGTCATCTTCCAACCTCATCATCAGACCAGCTCCATGGTACCATATTATTGTATTGTCATCCAAGTTACGTAGGTATACCAAGTTTCAGCACAATCGGTCTATTGGAAGTGGTTCAAATCTTCATTGCAAGATTTGTAAACATACAAACATACATACAAAAGTGAAGTTAAATAAAAGCTTGTAAAAATACTTTCATGTTAAAAATAGAAAAATCGCTCCTAGTAAAATAGTAATAGCAAAAATATACACAACGTGGTAAGAGAGCGATCTATTCTGACTTCAAAAGGGGTTTTTAGTCGTTTTACTCAATCATACTTACTAAATAAATATTTCTTCATAAATTTTCGTGGGGGAAATCATGTCTCATTTGTAACTTAAAATTAAAACATATTGCAAGCTACTTTAATGAAAAAATCAAATGCAATCACACAAGGATTTGTTGATTCCATCTTAAAATAGAAAGTTTGTTCTATAGAGACTGCAGGTCTTTTAATACCTTAACAGAAGCCCAAAGTACACAGTAACGGTAACGGTAGTGATGACCTCGAGGTCCAGGCGCGTGGTCGAGAATCTCGGCGGTCGCGGGTTCTAATATTCCCAATGAATTGCGATGCGCGCCAAGACTGCTTGCGAAAGCTTGCGAAACGAGAGGCCGCGGGCTCGATCCTCTCAACGAGACATTATGTTTATCTGATCCACAAATATTTGTTCCGATTCTGGGTGTTTGTGAGACCGGAAAGTCTAGTGAGCTAGACGAGCTACGTAAGGTACCGTTGGGCGTACTATTAAGCTTTTATAAATTCACGTGTCAACAAAAAATCGCATAAAGTCGGTAGCCTCGCACTTACCAACCAATAAATTCGATACGAAACAAGGGCGATCCCCTTAATGTGTTTGCATAATGTGCGTCATTAAAACATTTATTACGGCTGGCTGGAAACTGCCCTTAAACGAAGACATTTCGCCGTCAGTAAACGCAGTAGATGGTAATGGCTTGGGGTAGTGACAGTAAGTTTTTCTGTTAGGTTGGCTAAACGATGTATGGTCTTAGTAGGGATTCTTGCGATATTTATCAGGTAAGGGACCAGTAACGTTATGTGGCAGATGATCACTTATTTTAGATCTCTAAAAAAAAAATGTTGTAATTTTTGTCTCAACTCTTGCGATTGGGTACTGGAGTACGTTTCGCCTGAATATGGAGGAAGCTTTTGTTCATTAGTAAATTGCTTGAGAAAAAGCTGTAGAATGCTTAAAATTACATTTATTATTTCTAGAGCATTGCGAGAATTTGTTGATGATTTGATTTCCTGGGACTAGTTTGGTAACAATTTTATAGATTACCTTGTAATTAAATGTGTTTAAAGCTCAAATATTGCAATACAATGGTGTTGCACTGGTGTTGCATCGTAATGACGATGCAACCAAAATTAAGTTAAAACTGGTAGTCTATGTTATATGATTGTCTCCTTACCCTTTAAAGAGCTTATTTAAAACATGTTCTATAAACAAATCTAACATAAACAAATTTCAAGATATTTTCGCATCCATCGACATTGCGCTAACAACATGCAATTTTCCTTCAAAGAATCGCGCAGTAGGTGTTTCTGCCGCTAATTGTCGTGTTCACAACATTACGGGATGTAAATGAAGTGTCGCTGGATGTAATGAGAGCTGTCGTGTAGTGTCGTGGACTAACAAATGACGGTGAGTCGCGCCTTTCGCTAATTGACAGTGTTTATACTGCGTGGGCTTGTTTGTTGTGTGGGAGTTTGGTTTATGAGTTCAGTTTTGCAAGGACTGTTGGCTTTTGTTTTGGAATTCGTTTATTTTTTTTACTAAATTATAACGTTGCTTGATAAAAGTCTTGATAAGAGCTCTTCGTTACAACGGTCATTATCATCGTACGTCTAGATATGTCCCACTGTTGAGCACCGATCTCTTTGATATCTTTCGATCTCTGAAAGGGTTTAAGCCTTAGTCCACCACGCTGGCCTAGTGCTGGTTGGACTACACGCTATACGCCAAGCACATAATCATAGTAATACTCGGAGGAATAAAAATAATTATTCATAAACAAAAATGACTTACATCTCAAAATCTTTCTGCTTGTGAAGTTATTAAATATTTCATGAATTACGACATAATCTATTTGCAAGTTAATAGTGTATTTTGTGTCCCCTTTCACGCTTCTGTGCGTTTTACGAGGCAAACCTCTTAAAACTCGTAACCAGAAACAATTAATCTTCAGCGCTCCAAATGCTCTTTGGGGGTGATCAGTTCAAAACTGTTAATATTGTCCTTGGTTAGAGGAGCGATGGAATAGCGAAGCTTTATAAATGTGAAGGAATTTCACGACTTGAAAGTGAATACGATCTGACTCCTGAAGTTATAAGGGAAGCTTGATACAAGCAGTGTTAAAAATAATGTCGATTTATGAGAGGTACCGATTACCGCTCTTCAGTTGACAAAATAATTTTGCGATTTTAATTTACGAAATTTTTATTTTTTCTTGGGATTTTCTTTAAAACTTGATAAAATCTTTGTCATCATTATCAACAGCCTCTCCTATGGCACGCCACTGGGGTCGATCATCGGCACTCCTCATCCAACCGGTTGGATAAAACCCCGCACTAGGCCAGTGTGACTGACCAACGCCCTCACCCTATCTACGGTAGAGGACCCCCGTAGCAGTCGTATATGGGCTGATGAGGCGTCTAATCCCTTGTCCATTTCATACAGTCGTGAAACATTATCAAGAGTACAACTAGTACAACAGTGGTAGCCTCGCGTGGAGATCGCGTGCGGCGCAGTGGGTTATTGCGCAACGCTGAGCTGCTTCGGTGAGCAAGCAGGCCGCGCCTGAATCACTTCCTCTGTGTACACACGTCCTCGCGCAGCGGGCGGAGTTTGCTGCATGGAACTCAATATTCGCACTCTTAATTTTTTTTTACAGTATTTTTTTTTTCTTATTTTATTGATACGTAAGAGATAAGTAGTGGAAAGTAAACAATGACAATCAATTTTTCATCATCATCACCCAAAAACTGGACTGCTGGATATAGGCCTCCCCCAAAAACTTCAAAAATGTTCTATCGGAAGCGGCCTGTATCCAGCGGCTTCTCGCGATTTACGCCAGATCGTCCGTACAACATGTCGGTGGACGTCGAAACAATTGACGATTTAGGATTAAGTATTACTTAAGTATTCATCATCATCATCATCATCATCATCATCATCATCATCATCAGCCAAAGGACGTCCACTGCTGGACATAGGCCTCCCCCAGAGACTTCCAAAGCATTCATCATAATAAGCCTATATTATACGTACCACTGCTCGGGCATTTTAGGCAACTGAGAAGTTTTAAGCCACGACCACGCTCACGTAGGCGCGTTGACGCATAATTGAGAGTATTGGTTGACTTGACTTGAACTTAATTTTTCAAGGATTTAGGTTTAGAAAAGTCTAAATATAAGCCCATAAGTCCGCTATTAGTTAAGTTTGTAAAGAATTTTTTTGTACAATAAAGTGAAAATAAAAAAACATTTATGGATAATTTTATAGAACAAGGACAGATCTGTGAAAAATAAATACATTAAATTAACGTATTAACACATTATTTCTCAAATATTTATAAACAACTTATCTGAAGCATAATTAATTTTCTACATTAAAGTCCTATCCAATATTTACCATGTTCATTTAACGGTCGGAATCGCAAGCGCCGTGTGGAGTAAACCAACATCGCGACGAAATCCGCGATGTATCATTGCTTTTACTTGTAGCATCCGCAGGGGCGTTGCACGGTTCGACTCCCGCGCCGGTCCAGCGCGAATTACCTAATAAATTACTGCACTTATACCCAACTATATCACTGCATTCAATTATAAACCTAATCACCTTCAAATAAAGTTGAAAATCAATACTCTATAAACTGCGGTCCATATGTCCTGCCATTAAATTTGGAGGTCTTATGGCGGACGATGCGATTTCGTTTGGCATAGTTTTTAACGTCCTATTATTTCGTAATTAGACAAATTAACAGATGTTGGTGTATGATACACAGTTTCCGTTTTTAGGCGTTACCTTTGCAGTCAACACACTGATTTCTAAGACGAATGAAAACGTCGAGGTCGGTAACCCTAGGAAACACGAAACAGGAAATATTTGAAGGAAATACATTTCAAAGGGATTGTTGAGCTTGTCTTGTGACTTGATTAATGTTTTATTTTAAATATATCTACTGAAACAAAATTATTGAAAATTAAATATGTTAAAGAAAAATTCATTTCAATACTATTAATGCGCAGGTAAAGTAATGAAATTATGTATTGTAATTTTTATAAAGCGCGTCAATTTAAAAATTATAAAATATGAGATTTTTTTTTGTTAATTGATTCAGTCTTACATTTTCAGCTACTTTATTTTACTATTATATAGATATTTAAGTGCTTATATTATCTGCGAATAAATAATCGTTTATTCATCATGTAGCCAACAATACCATTTTAAATCAAAGTATATTTTGTCTCTGCATTGACCAAATGGTTTACTATTAGAGAATGTCTTAGGCATTCAATCCAGCTTAGTTTTTTATGGATAAAAGTTAATTTTTACCTCTTATCCATAAAATATTAAAGTAATATAAATAAACTATGTTTGGTCACAAAAACGACCTTAGTTTTGGCTTAATGATCGTCCAAATTCAGTCAAGGATCACTTGGAGAATAGCCTCGCGTGCCCCACGATATCAACGCTCTGATTAGCACGCGTGAGTTCATATTCATGTACATATCGTACTCGTTACATACATATACCTTTAAGAATATAATTTGTAGAAGGTACATCGCCAGATAAGATATTTGCTGACGATAGGGTGGTATATTCGAATCTTTGGTGAATTGCAATCGAGGTTGTCATGTTAAACTCTTATAAGGAAATCCGTACATCAAAATGTGAATATGTATCTCTGGTGTCTCTTGATGTTGGATGATAGAAATTACTTTGGGTCGTAATATGTATTGTACATACAAATATAACTTCACGCCTTTATTTCCAAAGGGGTAGGCATAGGTCCATTTTATTCTATCGCTGTAGTATTTCTTAAATACGAGGAACGAAGGATCTAGGAGAGTTAAAACGTGGCAGAAGTATTGTCTTAAAAATGCGGTTTAATTAGGAAAGCCATTACTATATTCGAAACCAAGATCAAATAGAATCTAGTTCGAAGTGCATAATGAAATCATCAACCCATACACTTTCCTGAAACACTTATGCACTCGAGCACACGCTACTATTAGCAAAGGAAACGTCGGTTTAATGACAATAAGCACGATACACTACGTAATGGTGTGAAAAAGTGTTGTTTTCACAGTTTTTCCCTAGTTCCGCCCGCGCCCACCGCCGGCCGAGAGGCGCACGCGATCGCCCAATGTTACGTATTGCTGCTGGTGTCAGATTTGTTGTGAAACGAAGGATTTGCCAATCGTGTGGATACAAAGTGATGGCTGAAGTCTAGAATCTTGGTTGTCACCGGCTCAAACCTCAAACACACTTCTAACTTTTTAAAGTTATGTGTTCCTAATGAATTATCACGCACTTTAAGGCTGAAGGAAAAGTCCGAAGAAACTTAGACAACTACAATTTCTTATAAGTATGTGCGGTTCACCAACCCGCACTAGGTCAGTGTGGACTACGAACTACGAAGGTCTAAACCCTCTCAGTTCTGAAGGAGGCCGGTGCCCAGCAGTGAGACACATGGGCTGATGATAAATTATATCTAACCAGCGGAAGGGTCGTGTGGTGGACAAAGGTCGCGACCACTACCCTATCTCTAAGTATAAGAGGAACGAATATGGGCTGAAGATGATGATAATGATGATGATTTTTTCTGAACTGGATGAAAATCCAGTTGCTCCTAATATAAACCCGTAACGAAAGTCAATAACGGTGTAAAGGAAGGATTTGATATCAAATCCTTCCAGAAACCCGAGGCCTAAGCAGCCCACCGGTAATTATTTATCAATTAAGAATAAATAAAACTACGATACACTTCGTTAGTGGCTAGTAGTAAGTTTTATAATTCAAAAGTTATACTTATATGAAAAAATAACCAAAAAGTAAAAGAATAAAAAGTTAAAATACAAAATGAATAAGAGCAAAGACAATCGTCACTACATCCGTGTACACTAGCACGTGAGCACAAAGTTGGCCGGCAGTGTACCGAGGGCGATACTTCGTACAGTGTCGTGTGCAAGTGTAGCCAGAAATATTTTTAATCCAAACAAAATGCGGCCGCTCTTCAATATAAATATGTCGGCCGGCGGGAATTAAGGAGTTTGTACATTATAATGGCCGAAAGTGTAATTGTGTACACTTTGCGTGAGTTAGTGTCGGTTCTGCTATGTTTTTTGCATTTACTTTACGATCTGTTGAAAGGTTACCGCTTTCTACGTTTTGTTTTATTTGCGTTTGAATTAAGAATTATTCATATGTAACTATAAATAATAGAGTACGGTTTTATAGCGCGCAGCATGAACAACACTTCTAATGGGTGATGTACTGCTAGTTAAAAGTTCTCCCGTTATCGCTAGATGGCGTTGTAAGTTTACAATTTAAATAATACCATAAATGGACCGTATGATATGTTTGTGTCTCAATATGAGATCGGATTTGTGTATCTATTGGGTGTCTTTATAATTATTTATCTATTCATAAACTATACGTAGCATAGTTTCTACGCCTTCATATTATCTTAACTGCTCAACCGATCGTCATGAATTATTGAAATCAATCTGCCAGAGAAAAAAAATGTAGTTACGATATTGTCCTACCATAAAAGGTAATAAACTCAAGAGTGTTTTTACAGAGTTAGTTAAACAAGGAATTACTCGAGTTAGTAAAGAAATTGTGAATATCAGTAAATATCTACAATGTATAAAATAGCAAGTAAAAATCGTGAAATAAAAACGTTAAAAAAATAGAAGGGCAAGTGTGAAGAGTCCGTAAGTGGATATAAAAATCAACGTTGACCAGAGCCGCATCACTTAGGACAAAAAGAGAACTTGTTTATATTACGCGCCGCGAAACGTACTGTATTATATGGGTGACTGTTGTGCGGTGTAAGGCACGGCTGGTCGCGGGTTCGAAATTACTATAGAGTCGAGAATTTTAGTACCTAATTCTATAGCTGTTTTTTCTGCTATTATCCGTCTTCTGGGTATTTCGCTGGCTTGTCAGTGATATAATATTAAGTCATGTTTTTACATGATGTAGGTGAGTGAATGTTTATGTTGGAGAGGTAAAAAAAAACAAACAAAATTTTAATAAAAAATATTTTGATGTCACGTGCCAAATATACATTACTATAAACCTTAAGACTATTTAACACGATTTCTGGATTGATCTACGCGACGGTGGGTTTATCGTTGAGTAGGAAATTCTTGTCTCCAGCTAAAATTCAGAATCTTTAATCTATACTAATATTATAAAGCTGAAGAGTTTGTTTGTTTGTTTGTTTATTTGAACGCTAGGATCTCAGGAACTACTGGTCCGATTTGAAAAATTCTTTCACTGTTAGATAGCACATTTATCGAGGAAGGTTATAGGTTATATATCATCACGCTACGACCAATAGGAGCGGAGCAGGAATAAAGAATGTTTCAAAATCGGGGACTTTTTTCCTTTTTGTGAGCTTCCGTTGCGTGCGCTGCGGAAACGGTTAAAGTTTCGCTAAAATAATGTATGAGAGAATTATTTCTCTTTAAAAGTTCTAAAAAAAAGTCCGCGACAGCATATGTCTATCTTTTAAGGTTGGCTCACTATAACATTTTTTATTCTAACCAAATTTATTTTAAATAAAGCATTATTTGTGAAGGTGTTTTTACAAACATGATATTAATCCTTATCCAAATAAATACGTTATTCATTACAAGTATTTAATACAAAATAAATTTGTCCTTTACATCATTTGATTTCAATGAGTATCTTAGAAGATATCACAGTTTCAAAATAATGATCAAGCACGCAAAAATGATACTCAAGGCGTCGACCAGCGCGTTACGGTTTCACGTTGAAACAATTTGACCGATTTGTATGATTTTTGTATATTTAAGTAAATGGGGCTCTGCGGAGTAAAATACTACAACTTATTTTCTTTCTGAACCCAACCCTGTAGTCCACGCAGACGGAGTTGCGGGCAAAAGCTAGTATTTTATAAGGGACTTTAATATCGAATAATAAATATTCTATACTTCAGAATCTCTACAATAAACTCTATTATGTAGATTAGTTAGGATATGTAAGCTAGAAAGAGGTCTTAAAGGTACAACTCAGCCTATCGGTGTCCACTGCTGAACGTGGGCCTCCCCGAGCAAGCGTATGCCAGCCCGGTCTTGAGCAGCCCTCATCAATCCGTTACCCGCACTTTCCTCAAGTCGTCGGAGCATCGTTAAAATTATTCCATTTTAAAATTTGCCGTCACATCCCCGCTGTTTTCTCATGTCTCGCGGCATACTACAGGAACAGTGTTTACGCGGCCGGCGGAGGAGCGATAGAGGAGTAATTGTAACTGTTTCCGAGATGGGAATGATCGGGAATGTTCATTAGGTGCGACGGGACGGGCCGCAGGCTCGAACGGCGCCATACCGACGTGTGAGACCGCCAAATTGTATCGTCTTCATTAATTAAACAATCAATTTGAAATCTGTGGAGGTTTCGTGTGGTTAGATTTAATTCATACGTTTGGCTCATACACGCGGGACGACTGGGATTAGGTTTAGAAGGAGAGGGTTTACCTTAGTCCACCACGCTGGCCTAGTGCGGTCTGCCAGGCTACACACTTAAGAAATTCCTAAGAACTTTTAGGTGATCATTTTTTGTGTTGTTGTAGTACATCCTGTTACCAATAAATATATACCTACCTAATAGTCATATGCATAGTCCTGACTCTACATTAAGACACAAGTGTCGTCAAAAGCTACGAAAATCTTTTCGTTCGGACTGATACCTACACCAGAAACAAATATTTGTGGATCAAACAAACTTTTGTCTCGGTGTGGGGATCGAACCAGCGTCCTCTCGTTTCGCAAGCTGTCTGTCCAACTGCGCTATGAGGCTGTCACGATACTCATAATACTTTTAACCACAACTTTCCACTTATGTGTGTTTAGAATATTTTTATCTGCTCAAATTCAAAGAATGTTATGCTCTTTCAAATAATGTATTGTTATTGTACTTACGTTTCTTTGATGTACCTTCAAACGATTGGGCGAGTAAGTACTAATGCCGTACGCATTGTTTTAAAAACATTCGTGTATTTGTGTGATGCGGTTAGGTGCTTTCTTGTGGGGTCTTTGGTTTGTGGTATTTTTAAAAAACCACCTTCTTTACTATTAAAAAACTTTCGTCAAGTACAATACAGCTAGTACAATAAATACTTTTTATTTTTTTGGATATTAATAATGATTAATTACAATTTTTTCCACATACTTAAACTGCACATGAAACCTTTCCTCGAGAATCCAGGTAAAGTCTTACGATTGATAATTATGAACAAAATTGTATTTTGAGTATTCAGAGGTGTATATCTCAATTTTGTACCTGGGACTACAATAGTTTTTACTCCTTGCTTCCCATTATGCTAACGTGCTTTTGATAAAATCGGACTTCAGATTGTGTTATACTTATTCATAGTGACCACTCATTAGTTTAGACACTTTGCCAACAGATGGCGTTAGTAGTCGCGGTATTTGTGTGCGTAACTATATCTAGCTACTAAAATATGTAATTAAGTTTGTTTAAACGGATAATTACTTATGGAATTCAAGCACCAAATAAAGGAATTTTTAGCCAAAGTTTTCAAATTATTAGATGTACCTTGGATAATGTTTGTATAGATAAATTGATCTAAGTCAGCTTCGTAAGGAACGCAGCATTTGAATGCGGCAATACATTGAAAGATACTAATATTTCATCATCATCATCATCATCATCATCATCATCAGCCTTTATTCGTCCACTGCTGGACATAGGCGTCTCCTATGGCACGCCACTGGGCTCGATCTTCGGCTCTCCTCATCCAATATAATATTTACTATTTGAAATTCCCGGTTCCATAAAATAGTAAGTGTTTCTCTTCCTTTTTATAGTACGGAACGAATTTTGCTAAATAGTAGTAGGGTCAACTTTCTATATGAATAAAAATAGTAGGACCATTGGAGCTGATATCAATAGTCAATACAATTTGTGAACCCATCTTAAATGTTCTATATTATATCGACAGAACAGATTAAGATTAAAAAGAAATTGACAGTATGCCGAGCCTGCTAAACCTACTACCGTTCGCTCTCTATTAAAAGGTTTTATGTTACAATTTAAGCACTTATTTAGTTATGAACGTTACGAGTTTACATGTCATAGAATTGTTTTTTGTGATTTCTTAGTAATTCGGGTTGCACGTAATATCAAGACTTTTATAAATATGTGAGAATAAATAGCATCATCTTTGTTTCAAATTTTTATCATAGTTTAATTTGTCTGATCGTAGTAGAATGAATAGGTGACAGACGAGCGGCGATACTTGTCCTCATATAAAATGTGTGTTTTCCTTTTTAATCTTACTCAGCTATTGTGTATTGTGGGAATGGGTATTTCTACATCTACTGAGAAAGTTAAAATGATTTTTAGTATGGAGATAAATAGGCACCTAGGAAGTAACATAGGATACTTTCTATTCCAGAAAATGTAGTATTCCGGTGGGAATGGGTATTTCTGGATCTACCAAACCGATTTGAATGATTTCTGGTATGTGCATAAATAGGACTCTGAGAAGTAAAATAGACTATATTTTCTATCTGAACTCAACTCTGTAGTCTACGCGGACGGAGTCGCGGGCAACAGCTAGTAATATATAAAATTAATTGGACATGTACCTGGGTCAAAATCACCAAGGTGGCAAATTCCAAATTGTGTTTTATGATGAAAACACCTAGCAGCTATTTTCTTTATGATATGCTTAAATGATTACTAAACTTATGTTTAAACAATATTTACGTTGGCAGAGCATAGCCTTAAATACTTTTTTTGTAATTTAATTTTTAATACGCGCTTTCGCTGAAAACGATCATTCCGGGAACGTTTTTGTGAGATTTATAATAAATTTTGAATAAAACCTAAGTTTATTTTTTTATTCTGTTTAATAGCGGAAGTATGTCATAAATAATAATGAATTTAAAAACTGCGATGAAATTGCAATAAAAAGAGGCTAGAATCAAAATATCACTTGGAATGGAGATATATATCTACGTATGTTAAATTATGAAAATATGCCAATATCGCTGATTCATAAATAAAAAAAAAAGCTGAAAGTATGAGGAGTCCTTTTTGTCATAACATTACCCGGACCATTTTTAAAATATCAAATATAATAATGTGTTATCTGTTATTTTAGTGACGTTCCCGGAAATGATGACCTGTTCACGGAATGATGTGTGTATTCTGACGGTATAGATACAATTGAGATTTATAAAATCATAAGTGAAAGTTTATCTTCTCATATTTATTTATTTATCAAAAGGTTTATTCTTAACAAAAATGTAACTTAAATCACTTTACAGTCTTATAATTGCTGTGCACAGCCAAGTACAAATTCTTTAATAATCATATTAAATCTTTATTCGAATGATGATGGGAAAATTAAACCAATCAAACATATACGTAGAGTTCTATAGTAAATCTAATTTAAACTTTTAATCAAAAACAAGTTCTCTGAAATTATTAATTGAACACAAAAATAATATATTAAAAAACAATAAAAAATAACAAACATTAGAATTTTTCAAAAACATTAATATCAGTATCAAAGTAATAATACTCTCGATTATTTTCCTTTTCAGCCATGGCGTTGGAATAATACTAAATATTTGCTCAAATGTAATGTACGATACATCATTTGAATGTAATTTAATTGTTTTGCATAATTACGCACAGAGTTCAAAAGTTTCTCCTGTTCTCTTCTTTCTTTTCTTCTTAGTCTTTTATTTAAAGTTTCATATTTAAGTTTAATTTTAGCGATTGTTTTCTCCTGGTTTTTTTATTTTACGGTATGCTTGGGCTCCATCCTTCCGCACAATTTTTCTTCCCACTGTTCTTCTTACTAAAGGTGTTGCAGATAAAGCATCATCAGAATGTGGCGGAGTATTATTTACCATATTTGATGACGACGAAAGACGACTACATGCAGCGGAAATGCGAATGTTGAAATGGATGTGTGGGGAAACTCTGACTGATAGAGTGAAGAATGAATACGTTAGAGGAAGTTTGAAAGTAGGTCCTGTGATTGATAAGCTGAAAGGACACCGTCTGTCGTGGTATGGGCATATTATGAGGAGGGACGAAACATATGTTGGTAAAAAAGTAATGAGCATGAAAGTTGAAGGATGGACAAGCCGAGGAAGGCCAAAGAAAACATGGATGGAGTGCGTGAAAAGAGATATGAAAGAGAAAGGCGTGACTGAAGACATGACGGCTGATAGGGGATGTGTGGAAGGAGAAAACATTCTGCGCCGACCCCAAATAAAAATTGGAAGCAGGGCAAGACAATGATGATGATAAAGCCTTGTTTCTTTCTCTGTATTTTTTTGATGCTTCTTTCCAGATTTTTCTTTGCCTTCGCTTTACTCTCTCAGTCATCTCAGCAATATTTTTAACCTTCTTTTCAGCTTTTTTTTCTGATAGTACGCTCTGTCCTTAGCCCTTTTAATCTCTCTCTCTTCCTGTGTCATCTTATCTAAAAATTTCCTCTTTCTGGCATTAGCTTTTTCTCGTTGACGCTAGTAAGATGAACTATTTTTATTAAGTTGCTTTTTTGAACGTTTTTTAATTTTTTCAGCCTCCAGAGTCTCCATATTGCTACAAAAAAATAATTTATTAGAAACTATGTAAGAGAAACATATACTTAGTTAATTTACCAATATTTATGTAACAGATATGACTTTAATAATTAAATACGTCATCTCGGGAACGTCGTCATCATTTCGAGAACGCTCCGTCATGTCTGAGAACATTCCCGGAATGACCGTTCCCGAATTGATTTTTTCAAATGAACTCGCCCTTTTTAAGCGGCAGCCACCATTGAGGCTATATTTGGTTTAGCTAATGTAGAAAAGTTGAGGTCACTGTTCGTAATAATCACTTAAACACGTACTTTTTCTATATTCTGAATCAATAGACACATTCCCGGTATGATGACCTATTGATGTACGCCCACTAAATAATGAATTGAAAGGTACTTACCACCTTTTTTCAATTACTTTGGCGGGCACATTTCACAACAGCCACTTTGTTTACATCTTTCTCTACACTGTGCCACATACAACTAAAGGTTGCGTTCAGTAACTATTTATTTTCGAATAATCAAAACTGCGTTCACTTAAATGACGCTTAAATAGTCGGACATAATATTAAGCCATGATTTTCTTTAATTTCTATTGTTTCTTTTTTATTCTTATAATTAATTGAAATAATATAAAATATAGCGGCCAGTAAGCAAGAAATACTATTAAGTAGATTTTTTTTAATGATTTTTTTCGAAGTTATGTTCTAAGGATTGTTACTAGGGACGCGTTCTCGAAATGATTTTTCGTACATATTTGTTAAGAAAATAAGGATTTTTTTATTCTTTAAGTATAATATGTTATGTATAGTTGATATAAGTACAGATAAGCATTAACGAACGCTACTTTGTATTAAAAAAACTTAATTTATTATTTTATTTGCTTCGGACTCTGATTTTCCACCTTGGTGATTTTCACCCACCTATCTAAAGTTTCTTAATTTACTTTATTAGGATGAAAAAAACAAAAATCCCTAACGTCACTACACTACCGTGAGTGCGTCATATAGATTCTGGAAATTTCCTAGTTCCCACATTTGTTGTCTGATGACGTCTGCAAAAATATCTTACGGGATAACAGGAAAAATCTTTTAACTTGAAATGTATAATTTATGTACTTATGAAGATAAATAAACAATCATATGTTTATTCTATTAGGATAATCAATGCCTTGTAGTCTCACGGCTCAAGTATTGGACGTGCGATCTTGAGGTACTCGTTTCGATTACCGGGTCGGACAAAGTGTTAATGTATTTTTTTATCGGGGAAAGCTAGAATCTAGAAATGTGCTCGAAAATAGGCTCTGTAGGGCGATTAGACTGAATTTTATACTTAAAAGTCTTACCTTTTTTCTTTGATTATATACAGGTAGTAAAGTTTAGAACAGAAAGAAATATATTTAAAAAAATCTTCTACGTCTTTACAAATATATTCTTACAGAATTTTTTAATCGAACATCGTTAATTAATGGTAATTTACGCCAAGATGAGATTCAATGTTTTATAATCAAGAGAAACATGTTATCGAGAAGTTATTAAAAACAATTCACCCACAATTAAATTTGCAATTTTTATTTCATTTACAATGTTATCTCAAGAGAAAAATACAAAATCATGTTTGTTATGATATTTTTAGATGGCGACTATTACCTATGTGATAAAGACATCTAGCAAATTTAAAAAAAATTATCGACTTATTTTGATCGAGAATTATTTCAAAAGTATCACAGCATTTATATTAATTATACGTCAATGATAATGGGCGTTCAAGATATTTTATATGAATAGTAGGCAGGGTTGGGCAGTATTTTAATTACTTGTAATTAAAATACGTAATTGAAATACAAATACGTATTTTGTATTTGTATTTTAATTACTTCCTTAAAATGTAATTTGTAATTCGTATTTCAAATACCTGACGCCGAGGTATTTTGTAATTAGTATTTTAAATACTTGAGGCTTTAAAATACATTAATATTAAAATACAATTAACCACCATGAGTGCAATAGTGGTAAGTGGCGAGAAACGGCATAATCCTCTCAATGAGTGAAACTAGGACCAGGCCTCCAGTCCCCGGCAGCCCCACTATTCCTGGTTACGGTAGCGGCCATGGTAAAGGTGGTCGGACGACCTTGTCAAGGTCGCGGGACGTCGATAGCTGCAGGCGGCTTCCGACCGATCCCGGTGGAAGTCATTGGGAGAGACCTGTGTCCAGCAGTGGACTTCGATAAGCTGATGATGATGATGATGATGAATCTTTTTCTCCTCATCTTTCCAGACAATGCAGATTACTTATTAAGTATTTTGTAATTTGTATTTGGTATTTTAATTACAAATAGCTAAAATAGTGTATTTTGTATTTTATATTTCAAATACCTTACTTAAAAATATTTTGTATTTCGTATTTTAATTACTTGTGATAAAGTATTTTGTATTTTGTATTTCAATTAAAGTAAAGCATGTATTTTGCCCAGCCCTGATAGTAGGTACCTATATAAATTTTGTTATACCTACATAAGTTTTAAGTTGAGTGTATTTTTTTTCTGTCGAACGTGGCTTCTGATGTTTAAGCCATTCTTTTTGGCTGTTATGCCATGGCGGCATGATGGAAAATATTTCGGGTTGATAGTCATGTAGCCAAACGGGCCGTATGCTAAGTCGGAAAATATGTTACAAATATTGTTGTTCGCAGCTCGCGTGTAGAGTAGTGAGTGTATCGCGCGCTGTTTGTTTACATTCGTGTACAGAGCAGCGCGTTTTTTAGCGCCGACGTCGCCCGAGAGTGCGCGGAGTGTTCGCGCGACTGTGGGCGAGCTGTTTACACTCGCCGCCAGATCAACGGCCAATTACTACCGAGTGTTCCTACGCACCTCGCCGCTCGGTGCCGGTGCGGACTCACTTCGAGTCTCGGGTCGAATGTTTAGTAGCAAACTCATTATCCCGAGGTAGCTAGTGTAAGTCGGCAGTAAGTGTCACAGTGAGGTGCAAGTGACGTCGCCTGGTCGGTCGGGTGTCGTGCCGCGGCGTGGGTACGTGTGTGGTGTATGGCCGTATGTGGCCAGTTACGTAACGGCGTGCGATGCTTTAGTTCTCCAGTGTTTACAGTGGTCGGCGCGGTGCGAGCGCGACTGTCGCCTGTCCCCACCGGGATCGATCCGCTCCGCCCAGCGCTCGCTCCTCCCACCTGCGGCCCCCCCGCCGCCGCTGCCCCACGTACCCGCACCGCCGCCCCCGCCTGCGCCCGCCCGCGTCGCCCCGCGCGCCCCCCGCGCCGCCGGCCTTTGTCGCGCGCCGCCCGCGCGCGGTCACCTGTGTCGCACGTCCTCAGTCGCAAAGCGGCCGCGTCGCGCGCCACCCGCTTCGCATTACGCGCCCCGTATTATGACAGTGACGTGATGGAAGGCAAAGAGTTCGGTGCGGTGCCCGGCTTGCCGGCCGGCCTGGACTACTTCATGATGCCGCGCGTTAGCCAGCCCGCGCCACACTTCGACTTCAGGAAGCTGGGCGCCAGCTTCAGCGGACGCGACGAGGAGCGCGAGGACCGCGAGTACGGGGCGGAGCGCCGGGAGCCGCCGCCGGCGCCCTGGCCGCTCGGGCTCGGCGTGCAGTTCGTCAACCCCGCCACCGGCAAGAAGAGAGTGCAGTGCAACGTCTGCCTCAAGACTTTCTGTGATAAAGGCGCGCTGAAGATCCATTTCTCGGCGGTGCACCTGCGCGAGATGCACAAGTGCACGGTGGAGGGGTGCACGATGATGTTCAGCTCGCGGCGATCGCGCAACCGGCACAGCGCCAACCCCAACCCCAAGCTGCACTCGCCGCACGTGCGCCGCAAGATCTCCGCGCACGACGGCCGCTCCGCGCAGCCGTTCCCGCTGCTGCCGGCGCTGGCGCGGCTGCCACTGCCGCCGCCCGCGCTGCTGCCGCCCGAGCTGGCCGCGCGCCTGCCGCCGCCGCTCGCCGCGCCGGGACCCGCGCCGCTGCCACCCAGAGTGCCCCTCGACGATCTGCGCAACTTTAGTGAAATTGAAAAAATGTATAGAAAAATTCCACCGCCGGACGATCGCTCTCGTAATAATATATTAGACTTAGCCAAACCTGTGAATAATGAAGATGAGTTGAACTGCAGTGAGAGCAACGATGTCGCCTCCGACGACGAGGACAAAGATAAGTGTGACGAGGGAATCGATTCTTCGTTGGTCGACAGGTTACATTATGATGACGAGCCCGAGGACTTGACTGTAAATAAAAATAGAGAAGATGTCAAAGTGATCAGTGCGCAGCCGGACAGCAGCCGCGCCGACCCCGCCACTGCGGACGACAAAACCTCCCTCGTTCCCAACAAACGTAAAAGAAAAAGTGGCAACCCTACACGGTGTTCTCAAAGCAACGAGTACAACGCATCGGACGAGGAGTACCAGGCGGACCTGTTTAGAAACATATCGACGCCGGGCTCCAGTCGAGCCGACGACGAGCCCTTGTCCCTCAAGAAACAAAAGCCGGAGAGTATGGAGACATTTCCGAGCGGCGAGGATGCGGCTGTGGAGTCGGAAGTGTCGCGAGTGAAGGCGGAGAGCGAGTCGGACTCGGAGTGCAGCGCGCGCAGCGTGGTGCGCGAGGGGCTGCGGCTGCGCTCCGACCTGTACACGCCCAGCGACAGCGGCAGCGAGCTGCACGCGCTCGAGGAGCGGCTGGCGCGCGCGCGCTCGCCCTCCGCCGGCAGCGACCGCAGCGAGCGGGACCTGCACCACCTCGACATACCCATCGACGACGAGAACCCCGACCGCTGCACCGCCTGCGGTAAAATATTCCAAAACCACTTCACACTGCGCATGCATTACAGAAACGATCATCTCAAACTGCTCCATCCTTGTGACGTGAACGGGTGCGATGCCGCGTTCCCCTCGCGGAGGAGTCGGGACCGGCACAGCTCCAACGTAGACTTGCATCGGAGGCTGCTGTCTACCGCCTCGCCGGAGGGACGGGATCAAAGGCCCGCCTTCGAAGTCAACGCAGAATTACTCAACAAACTGTATGCCGATATCAAAGGTTTAGCGTCGACTCTGGAGAGCTTGCGATACGGCAACGAAGAGGTGTCCCAGCTGCCGAGCTACGTGACGGAAACGATGAAGTTCTACAGCAGGAACCTGAGCGCACTGCAAGCGGGTCTGTTCCCGCAGTTCGGTGAGCGCGGGTTGTTCCCGTCGCCGTTCGCGCTGGGCGGCGGTGCGGCTGCGGGCGGGCGGTACGGCGCGGCGGCGGGCGCGCAGCCGGCGCGGGAGTCGCTGTCGCCGCTGTCGGCGTCGTCGCCGCCGGTGCTGTCGCCGGGCCGGCTGGACGCGCGCGACGAGCCCAAGCTGCTTTTTCGCGAGAGCCCGGAGTCGCTGAAGAAGATGACGTCGCTGTGCGAGCGCCAGGAGCAGCTGTACCAGCACCACGTACCGGTGTCGTGACGGGCCCGCGCGCCGCCGCACCACTGGTGACGCCGCACGTGAACCGCACGGACTCTCTGTATTTAATTGTTAATAATATTAATTATTGTGTTAATTCTATATGGTATTTCGTTTTGTATTTTTCTTGTGATATTTAGACAAATATAATTGTAATGATCCCACGAACTGTAAGTTGATAGGGACAGTGGTCGGGTGCCGGCCGCGCGGTGGCGGTCGGCGCGACGCGTTGTGAAGTGCAATACGGACTCGGATATTATAAATATTAATGGACTCGCCGTGCGATATGATACTGTGTAGAGTATGCGTAATCGATGTTGAAAGTAAACGTTATAATGATCAGCTTCATTTATTGTTCTGGCGCAATAAACTCATTGAGGAAAAAACTAACAATTGTTTTTATTTCCGTCGCTCGGTAAGTGCGTGCCGAATTTCAGATGCAATCTGGTTGCGGGTATCGACGGGGCTCCTCCTTCATAATTAACCCAAACATATTTTGCGGTATCAACAATATTACTAACGAACTAAATTGCCTTTAGGGTGCCATCAAGCGTTATAGCTTAATTTAATTAACTAACGCGAAAACTTTTCACTGTTTCACGCAGAATTTTACCATCAAAGTTGTCTAACCTGTCTAAAACAAGTCCGCTTCATCACACCACATCGTTGTGTACAATAAAAATATGTTAATTTTCGCATTCAATTTGAAACTATGAATAAATCAATAAACTAGTTTCTATTATAGTGCGTTTAAATAATTTACAGTAGCCGATGTATGAATATATTAATAGACGTTAATTTGCCTTAATATTTATAAAGAGAAAGCATTTTATTGAGATGGCGCATTGCTTAAATATTTTTGTATGAAACTAGGAATTTATATTGAAATATTATGCAGGCATTTACTATTTTAATAATAGTCCAAATAGTTTTCATGCAATTATAAGTCGTAACGTAATTAAATTAGGTTTGTAATTTCTATGTATTAATATTCTGCTTGGCGCCGGGCTTCTAAGAAGGCTTAGAGCTTTGAATTTTTTGGGACAATTTCGCCGAAATGAAAATTCTAAGAGGGAAAAACTATACTATAAAAGTTTTTAGTGAAGGCTAAAATCACGCATAACTTCAAAGAGAATTAAATTCAAAATCGCTATAAACATCTCTATGAAAGCAACTTTACAATTTTATTAAGTAATCTTTTACAATTACCTACTCCAAATAATTATCAATACAAAAACGAGCTAAGTTAAATCATCATCCCACATCTCCAAATAGGTAGCCGAAAGCCATGCTATATCTCAACAAGAGTTTGTAAAAATAAAATGTCATTGAATGCTCTGCCCCGGTAGGAAATCGAATTCTTTCCAATCATTTCTGACCTCTATAGCGTGAAAAAATGTTCCTTCACTTAAAAGGTGTTATTATCTAACTCGGCTGGCCATTGCCGTGAGAAAATTACACTAATTGTTGTACACCGCCCGTTATGATTTAATTATAGGGCGACCCATAAAATGTAGAGTAATTTGGAATAAATAGAGACAGGTTAAGAATATACTATCAAGAGATCAGTGTACTTTTACAAAGCCCAAAAGCTTAATTTGCCTTACAAAATTCTGAATAATAATTCGGCTTTAAACTTTTCTTAAGCCCAAAATCCAGTTAGTTTTATAAAATTCCGAATTATAATCTTAAAGCTTTAATATTTTATTTTACAAAAGAAAGCCGTATATGAGAATAAACATTTATAAACTATACATTACACAATTCACGTGTAACTCTTTTGGGCTTCTATGGAAGTACCGTCACTGCAGTGATTAGCAGAATTTTCTATCTCTGGTTGAATACAATATTTCTATGATTAAGTATCTGACAGTCTGCCTAAGTTAATTAAAATGAATCGAAAGGTCCAATCGCCACATCAAGACAAATATTTTTGTAGTCAACAAATATTTGTCTCGTATCTGAGTGTCTTTCTTCTTCTTCTTCTTCATCAACCCATATATGCCCACTGCTGAGCACGGGTCTCCTCTACCATTGAGAGGGTTTTAGGCCATAGTCCGCCACGCTGGCCTAGTGCGGGTTGGCGGACTACACACCTAAGAAATTCCTAAGAACTTTTAGGTGTGCAGGTTTTATCACGATGTTTTCCTTCACCGTTAAAGCAAGTGATAATTCAATTTAAATACACACATAACTTTCGAAAAGTCAGAGGTGTGTGCCTGGGGTTTGAACCCGCGACCGCCGAGATTCTCGACCGCGCGCCTAAACCTCGAGGCCATCTTCATGTCCAGTTATCTATTGGACTTTTAGGTGGAGGTACTAGTTTTTGATTTTATCAAATTCATTTGGGTCATTCAGTATTTTCTCATTAGATCCCAGCTTTATCAAATCTTATCAGACATTAAAACGAAAACCTTTAAAATCGTCTGTCTAACCACTGCCTGTCTATTAACAGTTGCAAAACAGTAAAATTATTTGTCGAAAAGGCTACTTTAAATGCTAATTTATAAGCAGTACAAAAATCGACAAGTTGGATATTGTTTCAATATACTCGGGAAAAATACTTTATAAATATGTAGAACACCATTCCTTTCCCCACATACATAGGTATAAGTCCAGAATTTTCTACCAACATTCGAAAATGGCTTCTCAAAATTTTCATTAACGTAACTATTCTCTTTTTTCCATCAACTCACACTCAATCTATTTGACAAGTTAATTACAACTCGCTTTCATTTGCAATGTAGATCATAGTTAAGATTCTATTAGCCGTTTTTTAGGCTAGATTCAGAAGTAATTTCTTAGAACATACTGCGGATTTTTTATAGCATTTTATTGGTGCAAATGCAATTGGGTAGCTGTTTACATATTCAATAGGAAGGCACAAAGACTTAATTTCTTTGCAGGTCTAAGCTTTTATGTAATTAATTATGCCAGTTTTTGTTGAGAAATGTATTCGCTGTAACATTTATTTAGGATCAATTAATTCTTTTTTTCATTATTCGACCTTTTTGGTTTCTTTTTTAAACGTTAATTATATTTGATGTAGATTAGCCACAGAAATCTTATTCAAGAATGTATTCGGAATTTAAAAGTACGTGGCATCTTGTTACGTTTATTTCTTCCTTTACTAAGGATAGTCGTGGGGCGCAATTGGCTTGACACTAACTTGCGAAGCGAAAGACCGTGGGTTTGATCTCTGCACCGAGAAAAATATTTGTTTGATCCACAAATGACTGTTTCGGGTGTTTGAGACCGAAAAGTGTCTAGCGTTTTTTGATGCCCACGAAACTAGACCTGTATCTTAGTGTGTTGGGTGTATTTATTAATATTATTATAACTTTTGTCCACACTTTCCTATTGCCGTTTCTTATGGCCCTTACCTGTGCGTAGGGGTGTATAAAATATTGCTGTCATTACGAACCCATCAAGGTTTTGCTTCTCAATTTTTTCCTTACATTTAATTGCATGTTGTTCCATTTGACAAAGCGTTTCGGAGGATTTAAGAAGTCATTTGTTTCGCCGCATTTTAATTGCAACTTTAGCGGATGGATGTTTGTGGGCAGTTTTTTGCTTTCAAAAGGTCAAGTACTTAATCGAGCGGTTCATTAGGCGTGTATTTTTATGTGATGGTAATTAATTTTTATTCTTGCGGTGTTTATTGACGTTTATACTAATGTCGGATGAGGAATCTTGTGCAAAGAAGTAAGATTGCCTAATTTTTTCTTCAGATTTTATGTAAATAATTATGAGTATTATTCATTGAATGTGTTGTAAATGTACGTAACTGTACTAGAATAAAAAATATGTTGACATTAAATGAATTAAAGAAATCTCTGCGAAGGCAATATATATTTTTGACCCTTTACCTACTAAAATGATAAAGATACTATATTTTATAAGTCACATTAAAATATATATATATACACAGACAAGTACGGAAATGGCAGAAAGCATGTCAGCTTTAAGTTTTCGTATCTTTATGAAATTTAATAGTTAGGATAGAAACCCGCCCCGTTATTATCCCCGCAAATTAAGTCCCACGTCAGTCAAACACAATGATTAGTTTTATTAGAATTTCTATAAATTGCGTCTTTTTTAATCATTTATTTTATTTTTTGTAAAATGTTTGTATTTGTTAATAAGTGGTCAAGTCTATTTCCTTTAACCGGGCAGATTAGCAAGCTGCGAACTAAGTAACTTTCGACAAAGGACCCAACTATATGATCTCAAAATCACTCGTCCCTTTAAAGAATGGACAATTCTTTTTTGACTAAAAAAACCTTACAATTATATTTAGTACGAAATACGAAGCAATTATAGCATAACATCGAACCCTTTACGGGGATATCATCTCAGATATTCGAGTAGACACAAGACGCAGACGCCGCCCCGGGCGCCACGCTAACTCACTTTGTGTACTGTTAGTTTATTAATTAGGGGCTTGACAAACTATGCGGCTTTACAGTAGGGCTGCCTTTAAATACCACTACTGTAAGGGCTGGGAATCATAGCCGGGAATATTAATAATCAGACCTATGTTTTTTTAAGTAGAGCAGTGATGGCTTAGAGGTGGAGAATCGCGGTGGTCGGGTACACCAGGTAGACTTTACGAAGTTACGTGTGTATTCAGAAGGAATTATCACTTGCTCTAATGGGAAATGAAAACATCGTGGTGAAACTTGCACACTTAAAAAGTTCTTAGGAATTTCTCTAGTTCGCCAACCCGCACTAGGGCAGCGTAGGCTTAACCCTCTCAATGGTACAGAAGCCTGGGCCCAGCAGTATATGATGATGATGGTGATGCTTTTATAATGCTAGCATGATAAAGCGATGATACCGTAGCAAAACAAATTGGAGAAACACTCCCCTCTCTCGAATTTTTGAGAATTTCTTGATTGAACATCCCAAAAAACCATCCAGAAATCGAAACCGAGATATATATTCTGTTTGTGCGGCATACAAATAACTAATATTTTACTTATACTTCATTGTTTAAACGATTTCACGCCCAAAACATATTTGTTTTAAAAGTCTATCAATTTTATGTTTAAACAAAAGTAAAATCGTCAAAAGCCCACAAAAAAAAAATATATTACAAACGTGCGTACTGCATAATGTATCACACGTAACAAAGAAGCGAGCAGATTAAATGAAATCACAATAATAAAGCGTACAATGATCATCCAATATAACTTATTCACGATAAGTAGTAACAAAGGTAAGTTCATATTAAGACGTAGATTACCCAGCTCGAACACGAACGCAAAATGTTAGTGATTAATATTTATTGTAATTTACAAACACTGTGCTAAGGGAGATGGATTATCTTGTTCTTGTAAAGTGATCTCATAGCTAAGTATTTTTGCATTTAAATAATTTATACATACGATATTCACATCCATTTAACCGTGATCGTCGGCTTTTGTGGCAATTTGTGATTTAAATCATTATTGTTGGATGATACTCTTCAAATAGTATTTATTTAGTGTTTGTTAATTACCAACAACAGGTGAAAAGTTGGTGCCCCGACTGTGGCTGTTATACGGAAAAACTCAATAATAAAAACCGGAAACTAGGATTAGTAGTTTATATTACGAAATATTAAAAAACCATTTAGGCAAATGATAAGAGTGAAAAGCCTAAACAAAAACTTTGCTTATATTGTGATCAAATGTATAGATCGCGAGAAGAATTGAACTCTGCCTTTAAATGAACATGCTATGTTATAAACAAATCGGAAAGGCATTTATAAATCGACCACAATAATTCCTATTTACCAAGCCAAAAAAAATACTATTCAAATCCAAAAATAAATTTCGCGATCAATTAAAAATGGGCTCGCCTAAAGCGTGCTAATAACGAGTAACCTTTGAACTCGTCTAAGAATTTTTAAGGAGATTAAAACAGTCATTATACATTCCCAGTGATCGCGAGTTTGCCACAGACAGGATAGATTAAAGTGAGCCCTCGGGCCTATGCCGTCTGTGGCGCTTTCTTAAGATTTTCCTACGTAATTAATTAAATAGTTCAAACGGACTGCTATATGTGTATGTTGAAACGACAAGGGAAGATTTGTGTTATTTTATCGCGGTATGTAACAATTGATGGGACGACGACAGAAAAATGGGATGGAGAACTAATTTTATGTAGATAATTACACATTATCATTTTGATAGCTATTATAGTGTAAGCCCTTTGGTCCCACATTTGGGAACGGGTCCTCAATACTAAAGGGAGTTGGGCCTTAGTCTACAACCCTGGCCTAGTGGGGTTTGGTAGAGTATAAGGATTTAATTGCAAAAACCAAAAATATGTTTGAGTTTCATTGTATTTTTGCATATAACCTCGAAATGTCAGAGGTGTGTGCCTGTTATTTGGACCCTCTATTTTATTACGACTGTAATTCACAAAAGAGGTAAAAGGAACTTTCCAAAAATGTTTGAAAACTATTCTTAAAACCAAATTCATCCCTTATTTTTGACAAATTTTAAAACGATTTATCACCATTTTCATACGAAGAATTTCGTAGGGAAAAATCTCGAAGACCCATTGCTTGACCTGGCAATCAAATACTAGACTTCTAAATCCAACTCTATGCTACAAGGAATGCTGCTAAAGCATAACATGATTACTGACTTTTAAATAGCTGTGCCTTCCGTAGCCTCAATGGTTTATCTCACGCGCCGAGCCTATGGCTTTATAAGAGAGCTCTATGAATAATTCACGTATTTGTGATCAAAGACAATTGAGACGTCAGCTTGGGGATGGGCACTAAACGTTTTTACGTTGTCGGCCTTGTCAGGGGGAAATTTATATGTTTTACATACGGCTTTGTGCGTGTGATCTAATTTCTTTGGAGTTTATGCCGGCAGTTTATTAGAGATACCTGATACAGTGAAGACTTCATTAAAATACTGGAGATATTTTACAGTATTAAAAAGCAGGAAAACCGTTTCTGTTTTGTGAATACACTTTTGAATTTTTCTATCGTCAGAGATGCATATTTGATGGAGTGTTATACTGTTTATTATTCAAAAATAAGACATGTTTTCCAAGCAGAATATTTGTAGTCGTAAAAATAGAAAATTTTTCTCTGATTAAATAACCGATTAAGACCATTAAAAAATACGTCTCGTCCAATATTCCATAGAATACGATCCATTCGGTAATAATTTTAAAGCAAGTAAAAATGTATCAAAATTTAGAACTAGATGGCGCTAATTTATCGTACCTTCAATGTTAAACGTACGTCAAGTTAAACGTAAAACTCGTCATAGTGATTTATTAGTTCCGATGATCGACAGAAATATATTAAATCGATTTTCGTCAATTCCCTTTTTTGATCACCCTGCATGAAAAAATCTAATTTAATAGTAATTTAATAAAATTTATTTTATATATTAATAAAATATATTTATAGATATTAAAAAACCTGTAATATGAAAATTCGAAATCGGTCCTTACTATCGTTTGTAGTCCCTGTGACGTGTAACGCATATTACGGGTATTGTTCTGGAAGAATGTAGAGTTCCCGGGGGAGATATATATTGTGGCAGACGGGACCGAGGGTACACCTATTTTATATTCATATATTTGTATTTTAGGTCTAATAAGAAGAACTATTTTATACGTTGATAACATTAGTAACGTTACAAGTTATCGAGTGCTTATCTTGGGTCAGAGTCCCAGAGTATTAGACAAAGGATTTATTCTAGATTAAAAAATTTAAAAAAAGCTCAGCTGTTCTAGTACGTTGGAGAGGTCCTGCGTTCGATTTTCGGGTGTATAAAAATATATTATGATATTATCGGTAGTAGCACAAACTTTAAAACGTGTCTGATAAACGGCAATGGCCCGGCCAAAACGAGGAAATCGGTAAATACCATTTACACCGTCAGGTCTTCTAGTAGGTATTTAAAATGACAGGATTGATCTGATAAGACCTAAAACCTACCTAAGCGGCATCAGTTAAACCTGCTCTCGATTGCGTCACTGTCGCAAAAAACAACAAAAAATAAGATAGCCGCTTCACACGGACGATGACTGAACCATTCGGAATTAAAATAATATACAATTATTCAATATTAACTGGCACCTATTGTGATTTTTTAAGACACGTCTTGCAGTCACCTCGGCATTTGAAACGTCGATACGATTAATTATGTGCAAAGTGTTCTGTCAGTGCGTAATGTACTGAAAGCGGTTGATGGATGGTTTCGCGAATTCCTGGTCACGTCAAATGTCTTTCCTGATGTTTGTGTTAAGGATATGTAAGGTTTTATCTCTAATATGGTAGGTACCTATATGAAATCGGGCATTTGATGCTTAATGATTGACAAATTAACTAGAATAGAATATGATTCGATTCGAAACTCAAAGTGCATGTCGTCCACAATATGATATTAAATTGCCAAGGATTTTATGGATGGACAAATAATTGCGATCAAATCTATACGAGTACCTGAGATATTAAAGTAACAACTTGTAAGCAATAGTATTTATTAGTAATTATTCTGGGTCCTAGGAAAGAACACGAAACCAAATAATTCAATTTTCATTGCCACGACAACGTCAAATGTTTTACGACATGTCTCTCACTAAACAGCCAATACCACACTATCCCACGTATGAAATATTCACTATCCCGCACACCCCGAATCACTAGACAAATGTGTCCAATAAAATGCAGATAACCATAAAACCGCGGCCTGCAAGGGGTGAGCGGGATAAATCCTTCGCGCGGCCATGCACGCGTTACTAATACCTCGTAATGTGGGGCTGTTACACTGATGTTGCTATGGTTATATATGTTTTTTTTTTAGTTGCGAAGTACTGGCTGGAAAGACGGTTGTAATCGATTCTTTGGTATCGATTTAAGATATGAACCAGTCACTAATATTGTCTCCGAGAGCGAACTAGTATCTGTCAAACTAAAGTAAGTAAAGTAAACTTTCTAGCAGACTGGGATAAGGATTGAGTGTTTATTTCGGCCGCTAAGCAGTATCAAATGAGGCGGAGAGATGATAATCTTCTATAGTAAGTTAGAAGGAAATAGACAGTTCGCAAAAGGTCGAAATGACAATATTTTTGGAAGGTCGATGTCTCAGTATTTATTATTTCAGAATGTCGAGTATTCATACACACATAACACTTTGCATAAGTCACAATAAATCATATGAAAACACTAAAATACCAACTCCCGATCTCCACAGTATCCGCAGTCGTTCATCCGGAGAGATATCAAAAGGCTCTGTGCACAGACATCAGGGTTGTCGCTTGTCACATTACCGCCCCCGCGTGAAGCATTCACATGCAAAATTCAACGAGCATTAGGGACAGCCCTGACACGCGGAAGTGATACTTTTGACGGGCGTTGCAATTGTATAGAAATTGTTGTTTTGTTGTCGCATGTGCGACTCCCACATCCGCGAACGGGTAGGCAGAGGTATTTTTATGTCTTATGAGCAAAATTAATCACCTTATATTAATACTAATCATCTATTACGTTCCATAGAAGACATTAAAAAAATAAATAAAAAGAAAGAACTTTACGCGAAGTTTTAATGAAATGTAGTAATTTCTTTAACTCAGACAATCATCCATTCTCACCATTCTTTTATCGGGATACGAACAAAGGTATGAAAATACTTCAAATTTAATCAGCAGTTCACTGTAAAACAGTCTTTACACAATGAATTATCACTCACTTTACGTTGATGGAAAACATCTAACTATCAACAAATCTAAGGATTTTCTCAGGTCTGTAGTCCGTTAGCCATCGGTCAGCGAAGTGGACTAAAGCCTTCTTCTTTCTTCTTCATCAACCCATATACGCCCACTGCTGAGCACGGGTCTCCTCTACCATTGAGAGGGTTTAGGCATAGTCCACCACGCTGGCCTAGTGCGGGTTGGCGGACTACACACCTAAGAAATTCCTAATAACTTTTAAGTGTGCAGGTTTAATCACGATGTTTTCCTTCACCGTTAAAGCAAGTGCAAGCAAGTCAGAGGTGTGTGCCTGGGGTTCGAACCCGCGACCGCCGAGATTCTCGACCGCGCGCCTAAACCTCGAGGCCATCACTGCTCAGTTAGACTAAAGCCTTAACCTGTCTCAATGGCTGATTAACTGTAAAACAAGTAATAATCACTCGTGATTAATATAAATATTACATGATCGATAAAAATACTTGCACCACAGCTCATTACAAGTAAACACGAAGATATGGTTAAGAAAAAAGATAAAAAAGCATAAAGACTAGTCACGAGACATCCGAATATAGATGTTATCGATGGAGCAGCGATCACGACTCTGTCGCAATGGGAGCGTGACAGATCGCGACACCAGATATCGACACTAGAACGTCGACAAAGGACCGACGTTGATGACGGAAAATGTTTTATAACAGCTGCTAGTTTTTTATAGGAATTTTGTGATGTTTTCGGAAAAGATTTTTTGAGTCAAAATAATTATTAAATTAGATGATTGTCGTGGCGTAATTGGCAGGCTAAATCGAGACAATTACAGACTTACAGATGCCTTACGCCTGTTTTTGATTGAGAGAAGGTATTTCTTGCTCTTACATTTCTTCAGGTATGTATCAGTTCCTTTCTAATCATCATCATCATCATGTCAGCCCTGTGTTGGTCCACTGCTGGACATAAATAGAGCGAAGACATTTCTAATAGAGCGAATCTATTACCTTACTATAGGCCCAATTATAAACTTCACGCTTTAACTGAGAATTTCTTAATAATAATAAGAAAATCCAATAAAATTTATGTCGACTGTTGAATCTAATGCTGGACTACTAAATCACAGGCTCTACACTTGTGCCGCGAGACCATCAGGCAGTCAACCAGACCAATGACGGTTTGATGTAAAAATATGTGTAGCACAATTTTCGTTTCATTTTGATTTCTGATAATCACAACACAAGAGTTAGGCGTAGACATGTGACAGATTATTTTTTTAATATTTTACGTTTAATCTCTCATCAGGTAAAAATTTAAGTTTGACGCCTTTACTGATCCGTCCAATAAGGAAAGATAAAAAATTTGAAATATCTTTAGAACCTAGCATACCTACGCGTTTTGGGAAAACTGAAAATTTGGCTGGGTTTTTCATGGGGAAAATTCGCATTAACAACAGGCCGTTTGGAAAACCCCTTGTACCTTCTATTACGTGAAACTGAGTACACGTTTCAAAGTGTTCTATAAATCATCTCTGTTGAGTATCTTTGGAGATTCCGTTATGACTATAAAGCATTTGATTGATATAAGATTTTTAAACGTAATAGGGAGATTCTCTTTAATAATTAACTTTGAGTCATTCTAAAGTCTTGATTCTTCATCATCTTTATCAACCCATATACGCCCACTGCTGAGCACGGGTCTCCTCTACCATTGAGAGGGTTTAGGCCATAGTCCACCACGCTGGCCTAGTGCGGGTTACCTTAAGTCTTGGTTACCGTGATGTAACAAAATTCTTAGGTGTGTAGTCCGTCAACCCGGATAAGGCCGGCGTGGTTGACCAAAGCTTCAACCCTCTCAGTTGTAGAGAGAGCCTGCGCCCAGCAGTGGGACGTACATATATGGGCTGATGATGATGATAATGATGATTTTTGATCAAATTTTCAAAACCTGTGATTGTTAAAAGTATTTTTCTATGACATAGTGTTTTCTTCTTAATCCACGTTATAGTAAAGTTACTTGGTAAGTATTAGAATAGGAGCACTAATATTTTTAAGTGCTAAGAATATTCAGGAAGTAAAAAACGCTTAGGATATTACAATTTACAGTTTTCAAAACAGGGCATCGACTTATTAATCGTAGGGTTTTCACTTTCAGTTTATATTACAGATATTAGATTAATTATGAATTTATAAATTAAATATTTATTAATTTAAATATACTTATTTTACATATACCTACCTGCTAAGATTTATCAGTTGTGAATGTTTCAGTCCAATTTTTAGATCCTTTTTAATGTTTTATTGTGTTATTTTCTTAGCGCCATATATTTTTTATTAGAGGGACGAGATACATCAGCAGCTATTTTTAATGCAAATATTATAGCTTGACGACGCAAGCATTCGATTCAGTTGAGACAAGTGGCGCCCCTAATGCCGTCTGTATCGTTTTTAGATTGTTTTCCATGCGTTGAATGCGTCATACATCAAATAATAGTTGTTTTATCTAGCCGCACATTACACGCACATAATCCCCAAAGTAATAAAATATAGAAACGATTACATCCACTAATCTGTAAGTTTCTTTCAGCCGACAAACTTATAAAGTGTGAACAGCACATTATACAGACTTAACCTATTTCGAGAATAGCTCAAAAATCTATACAAAATCCGGCATTTGTTTACAGGACACACTCCATGAGCGCCGCGGTGGCGGACGGTGGCGGATGGTGGCGGAAGGTGGCGGAACAGGGCGGAGGTGGCGAAGGGGGCGAAGGGGCGGAGGGGGCGAAGCTGGCTGGCGGCGGGGGCGGTCACGGTGTATCGGGCACACCGCAGTCGCAACAGAAATAGCGTTTGACGTTTGTATCCGCGGTGGCGCCTGTTCACTGTCAACTTTACAGAGTACTACTCTACAGAGATTGTAATGAAATGTTTGTTAAAGAAATATATGGGAAGAAGTTTTTCCTTTGGTGTTCTGTGTGTTTCATGTTCAATAGAGTTTTATTTAATTCGCGTTTATATGGAGATTTTTAATGTTTTGTATAGCTACGATTTGATTAGTATAGGACCTAATTTTAAGAACTGATTAAGGACGATTTCTAGCTAATGGAAATACTTCATAATCATTATTAAAGGGGCTAGTCACGTTTACAAAATGATTTCAATATTACTACAAACTGATTTTATTATAAACAAAGTAAACAACAAAAGAAAGTTTCATAGAAAGTAGGCAATATTAACACTTGATTAGCTATCATATTGAATTTGAACATCTTTTCAAGATGATTTCTTAAAAGCTCGCTATAAGTCACAATCTGAAGATTTTTGATAGTGTATGCATTTTGACACATACGGGTTAGTTAGATTGAACAATATTACCTACATATATGTTGACCTAGCAAAGATCTCAGAACGGTTACCAGATTTTAATTAAAATAGTGCAGTATCTGTGTAACCAAAGTACTCTACGGCGCTAAGGAGGGCGCTTTAAAATTGAAAATAAATTCAATATCAATTTGAGCGCGAGCCAAGTGCTGTATCGCGTTTGTGTCGATATGTGACGTTTATGTGGCCACTCGACATCGACAACCGCCCGCCGACCGGCCCGCCTGTATCGACGCGGCCCAACACTCGCTTTTCATCCCGAGTGAAACTTTTAATCGATTTACGGCCGGCGATTAAAATTTATTCGATTTCATTTGTTTACACGCGTGCAACTGTCAAAATAGTGCACTGTCTACTTTACAATGACGTAAGGGTTCCGCGCGAATAAAAACGACAATGGGTTTAACAGCTTTTCCGAATTTAAAAATGGAAACGGGTTGGAGTTTTTTCTTTTTTTGTTTCAGCTGGTCAAAGTGCCAGTTCACAGTTTGGAGTAGAAAATCTACTGTTATATAGGATTGTCGTACGTCCATGAACTAAAATATAACCTCTATCCGGTTCAATATCTGCTTGGTTAAAGTTATTAGCAACAATGTTATTTTTCATACTGGGCCTGTATAGTGGATGCCTGTATAGTCCAAGTAAAACACTGTTAAGAAACCATATCGAATTATTTTTTTTTGAACCAGCAAAACAGTGCTGACTTACACAAAGTTTTCAAAGAACGGCATTGAACCCGTCTAACTTAACTTCACACCCCTACGCCTAATCCATACCACCATTCAACCAAAAAAATCCATCAAAATCATACAAATCCCCTATAAAATTCCAATAAGTCCACAAGTCCCAAGCGACACTCAGATTCCAGCGTATATATAGCCGGTGGTAAATCATGTAATGTATATGTTATATCGAGTCCAATAACAACAGAGTGTTCCCGGAATAAGTGCTGAGATGTCCGCGGACCGCTGTTGTTTTATCTCCTGATTGACGGTAACTGCCCGCCATTTGTATCGGTACACCGTGTTTGCTTTGTATTACTTATGATACGTTGTTTTGGCAACACTCCATCTCGGAAAAATATACGTGATACTATTAGTGTAGGTGCTGAATTTCATTTTGGAGTGTATAGTTGACAAGTCTACATACCCGCTTTTTGCAATTATATATTATTTTTCTTATACAGGGTGTATTTAGACCGTGATCGAAAACTGAGGCAGGTAATAGCGAGGGTGATCACAAACCCCCTGGCATTAAAGAAAATCCCGACAAAAAATAAAAATTTTGACGTTTTCCATACAACCATCGGTGTTAAAAGTATGTGGTTTGTATGGAAAACCTCAAAATTTTTATTTCTTGTCGGGATTTTCTTTAATGCCAGGGGGTTTGTAACCACTATCGCTATTACCTGCCTCAGTTTTCGGTCACGGTCTAAATACACCCTGTATAAATTAAAAAAAAGTCACAGTCACATACATAGTTCTTACCCCACTATAGAATACAATTAGGTAGGTACTTATCGGAAACTACCAGAGACTTTTTCGGTCTCACAAACACCTAGAGTCTAGACGCTAAACAAATAATTATGGATCAGACAATCGTTTGTCTCAGGCGGAGATCGAACCCGTGGCTTCTCGTTTCGCAAGCTGGTGTCTAGCCAATTTTGTTACTGGGCTGTGTATGATCAATGATCATGGAGTATCTAGTTCTAACTATCCAGTTATTATTTATACATTTGTTTCTATGAAGTTGACAAATTGAAATCAGTTTTTTTTAAATTGATTATTTTTTTTAGTAATTAATTCAACGTTAGGATTTTTTAGGTCGATGGCAGCCATGTTTTTATAGCAGTGATCTTTGTTTTGGTGTCCTAAACCTACATATTAGTTGTCTTATCTACATATCAGCAAGAAGGTCTTGCCAATAGCGAATATGATCCATAACAAATGAGTTTAGTAGTGTGTGTATTTCGAATTAATATGTTCTTGCGCAGCAACAAAAACATATGAACGAAAATACCATGACAAAATTTCATGCTTAAAAAAATCTGAGGGTAACCTTTTAAATGTCCACGATCTTAGAAAACGAAAAATTTTTCTTCCCTCATAGTAATTATTCAAAACATTCTCGCAAGAAAAGTGTGATTCGAGATTGTTTTAATTAACCACCAAAAGTCTAGACAGACCTATAGCACAATATCCCAATAACCACTGCATTACAAGCGACTATCAACCGTATCGGCAAATTCGCGTTATAGAATTCAGCCGTTCCATAAATACTGACAGTCCACAAATACTTGCAAACCGCACATGTACACGTGACACTGACGTATCGAAGCCATCAAAATCCCATGCGAATTTTACGAGCGAGCCGATATCTATCGAGAAGACGTCATCTGTGGCGAAATAAATTACGCAGCCTAAGTGTTTTGTACTAAAAAACTGTTTCTATTTCAGCCGCCCGTCGAGCACGTTTGATCTGACGATTATGTTGTATTCATATGTGTAAGTTGATGTTTCCTGTACAGACTGAGCTGATCTTTCTAGTAAATCATCGGTTGGAGCAATGAGTAAATATACAGTGTTGTGTAGTCTTGGCCCCACGCGAGATGCAACACTTGTGTCTGATTGTGGAAAATAAGGGATTTATGGTTTAAGAAACAATTAGGGGAAATTATGCAGTATGGATTTTTCAATAACAATTATACCTTACTAATTTGTACAATTATATATTCTGACAGATTCCGGAACTGAGGACATTTACGTGGGCGACTATTGCGGGATTTTTGGATCAAAATTGGCGGTTGCTATATTGGTGGAGTTATTGTGCGTTTAAAACGGCAGTATTTTAGTCTTAAATCGGTTATTTTCACGTCTATATACCTGCAATTAGACATTATGGAGGATGATGATGATGAAAACAGAGGTATACCTTTTTTTAAATCAGGAGAAAAATTAATTTGGTTTTCAAAGATTGATTTTCTAAGTTAGTTGCCTAAAATAGACGGGGTATGCCAAATTCCAAAAATTCCAAAATGAACCCGCTGACCTCAAAAATGAACACGCCAGAGAATAAAGATATAACTACCTCATATCCAAAACTATTGTAACATTGAAGTTGTAACAACTTTTAAGGTGATTTGTACTATCGGTGAGTTACAAAAATGTGGACAATTGGCAAGCAAGATTACGGCAATCTCCATGTCGTGTGGAGCTATCTATCGTCGTACATAAGTTATGGGCACGGGGTATGTCCTCCAGAGATTTACCACCTTCGACCACTCGCTGACCAATACACAGCGTGTGTATTGTTTATCATAGCACAAACAGTAACTCGTAAAATGTCTAAGTATGTATTACCCATACAAAGAATGATGATAGCCGCTAATGAATACCTAAAAAAACGTATCAATCGTAGAACTTCTAATAATAATTAATCGAATCAAAAAGTGGCAACAATCCAATTCTCTTTTTGTGACTTTTTTAGTTAAGTTGGCCTATTTATTAGTGCTTTTCACAATACCTTTGGCCTCCAAATGTGTTTTCGTCTCCTAGATTTGTCGAGAGACATTAGTGTTGAAATGCAAGGTGCAAGGTGCTCTTTGCTTAAATACAGACGTAAGTGCGTATCTAAGTGTAAAATCTCATACAGTTTGATAATATTTTCGCAATTTAAAAGCTATTTTCAAATTACCATACTAAGAGCAAACTATTGGACAATATATTTAAAACCTTTTCGTCAACCGAAGCCCGCTGTATAAAGCAGGGGTGTGCGGTAGAACTCACCGGATCGCGATAATATGAACATATTTCAAAGACACATATTTTATTCAACAGCCACTGCAGGAAAGTCTTCGACGTTGATTTATTTATTGCTATCTACCCCTTGTAAAGGGTGCAAAGAGAGTAATCCGAAATGATTACGTGAAAAAGACTTAACTTTATGCTGTAAGGTAAATTAATAATTCACATATTGTACTACATTGTGATAGCACCGAGGTTGTCCCACAGTTTTACCAAAAACTGATATTACGCAACAATTGTTAATAAGTACTTTTTGAATGAAAAGTCTTCTAACTTTTCCCAAAATTTATATTTTTATTCCTTAAAAAAATTAGAGAAGAATATACGAATGGTTGGTTTAGTAAAGCATTTACCCGCTTCATGGTCTTACAGAAATAACAAGTAAATTATTATTTTATTTCGTAAATTGTGTACTATGTAGGGACATTTTTGCTCCTTCTAGCCGTATTATCAGAATTCACCAAAATAAAGTCAATCGAAAAAATGTACATTTCTGTACCGACGATCAAGTGCACTACAAAAATCTCGTATATTCCAACGACGGAACAAATGTAACAAATGAAAAACCCATGTAAATCGATTATGTCGGTCAATACAGTGAATTGAGGTAAATCGGTAACGGGAAGCAATTATTAGGTCTGTGTACGTAATAAAATTTTATTAATTACAAACAAATCAAACGATTTTGTTCGAACGTGACTGTGCGGGGATATTGACGGCATGCAGTCATGAATGCGATTGTGCCGTCCTCTACCGTAATTGTCGGGTGGTCATGCGAGATCTTCTGTAGAAGGTCGTGGATATTTTTTTTTTTTTTTTTGTCGAAGGAATTTGGAATCTACAGCTTTACAGTGTTTATGCCATCTTATTCATTGTTGTACTAATCAGGATGTGATGTTTTTAAATTAAAATGAAAAACTCGGTCCATATTTTCTTCAAAGTGCGTAATGCTGGGAAGCTAAAATACTTAATATTGATATTAGAATTTAATACTTATCTATTCATTCAAACAATTGTTGGATACATACCATTTCTTGGTCGCATCTTTGGCTAAGAATTCTTCCCCTTATTATTTCCATCAGTAAATCATCTACCGTTAGTGATGAAAAGTTTATAATATAATCTTACGTCAACATTCTGCAATACGGGAATTTCTTTCTCAACGTACGTCATTTATCCGTAGGTTAGTTAATATGAGTAACAAAGTTTTTGTTGTTTTCCCCCTGCAATCCATGTCATTGATTTTGATACCGGATAAAACTCTGAATATGATCTACCGCAGTTTTTTTTTACTCTTGAACGGTACTTAATTGTTTGTTTTAAACACTTGGACTAGCCATTTTTTGTTACTATGCCAGGTCTACTAGGGGTTATTAAAGATTCCTTAGCTTCATACTCATCCTTCCTTCACTGGGTATTATGAAAATAGTACTTACTTCAGAATTTGATTGGTGTTTCGACTCAACAACTCATCACGAGTCTCTAAAGTGAAGATCGAGGCTGTAAGGTTTGCTACTCATAATTGTTATTTCTAATATTTCATTCCACTTCAATCATGACTTCTCAATGACTTGCTCATTAAATTTGCGAAATGAGTTTGCCACTCAAAACTGTGTACATCAATAACACATAGTAAATACAAATAATACCTACTTAGATATAATTGATTGTAGATTAACCTGCTTCATCTTTACAAGCATAACCGATGACCTATGACGGTTTCTTAATTACAAAGCACAACAAATAGTTTAATCGTAAGCGCTTAAAAAACTTTTACATAACAAACTTAATTAACAAAGATTGGCATCAATAATTTATCCTTGCAAATGCGTTTTTCGTGCATCATCTTACATAACGAGGAAATTCGGTTTTTATCCAAACAGGATTCAAAGCCGTTGCATAACCTTTCCTGAGCAGTGATCTCACATTGTTTTTTACATGTACGCGATATCTATTTATAAGTGAATGATTTGAATAAAACAATTTATATGGGAACAGCAATTTGCCGGCAACGTTAGTCACTTGTTTCGTGATAGTCGTGTAACAATGACGTGGTCGGGTCCCGACGTAGATAATTGCTGGGAAGTCGTGAACTCCTGATAGCGTTACTTTTGCGTAAATGCTTAGTTTTGTTGTGACTAATCGGATGCGCGGCTCCATTGATGCAGCCATGTATTTTTGTAGTACTGTATCTGGCCATGGCGAGTGCCTTTATAGAACAGATAGGTACACCTCGGTCTTTACTTGAGGGTATACGAGGCCTGAATTACACTGACTAAAAGAAAGAAAGACGTACAAGACTAAAGTTACTGTAAAAATTGCCAATTTCAAATTTCAACAGGCAGAAGAGAGGATTTATGACTGTGTGTTGACAATAAAAAAATTGAAGCAGATTAAAGTCTCTATCAATTATTTCTCTGCATATCGCCTAAAAGGGCAAGGTTCTATAACGATTTTCAAATACCATATCTTAAGATCGCCTCCAAATCTATTCAAAATAAAGAAACATATTCTATGAAATCTCGCATGCCGTGCAACAACGGGTCCAGATCCAATCACAGTGCACGTCCTCATCGGAACCAAACGAGGACGCTCGCACGCGGCCGGTATTTATAGGCCATGTACAATTTGCATAACGAATACATTATTACCTGTCATGCGTACGTGCTATCAGACACTTGTAATGCCAGATACCATCTGGACAGCGGATAGAGTTTGAAAGCAACCATTACGTACGCGTCCTTCATTCTTGGATCAAATGTTTGATGTTGGATGATGAAATCGAAAGTTTCAAGTGTCTTCTGCCCGCCCTTAAACATCATTGGCATAATTGTGTGTTTCTTTCAAGATATCCTTCCTCTTCTTCTTCCTTCATATTCCTAATATCCATGCTTTCAGTTACGGGTATAAGCCGGCAAAATTATGATGACTTGAGAAAAATATCCCAACCTTTTTTCAACAAACGATACCGTTAATTTTTCATTGCATTTATAATTAGATCTGTTGTAATGATGTACCTTTTAATGAGAAAATTCTGCATTTATTCTTCGTGAGATATTGAAGCCTAGGTCCAAAAGGTACACACATAAGCGCCCGTTGATTTATCAAAATACATATATGATGACTTGATGCAAGTGAAAAAATTGTTTTCGTGAATATTTTTGTAATGCGTCTTCGAATAAAGGTGGTCAAAATTAGTACCCATTTTGCCATATGTCCTCATTTTACGTAAGATACTAGACAGATATCCATTCAAAATAGTACTGGCGTGTGTTTTGTTACTCTCGTGTTGTCAGGCTGAATCGGTGTGCAATTTTGGCATCACACCCCCACGCAACGTCTGATATGTTTGTAGCGATTTGTATACCATGTGTTTTAATCATATTTAGTGGTAGCGCGGTATGAGTGTGCACTGCGACCGAGACATCCCAGATTCAATTTGCGGGTTGGTTATTGGATGTTCCCATTAGAGCTTATTTTTTTTAAAATGACAATAAGATTGCTTCCTGTTACGTGGAAATTAAAAAAGAAATATCCTTTTTATTATAAGTACATTGTGTAATCATACCATGGTCGAAAACTAAGGCGGGTAATAGGTACAAAAAAATACGTATTTACAGCGATAGGTATTAAATCTGTGCTGATATCTGTCAAACACGTCAAATAACCAGCAACCTCCATAAAGTTGGAACCCTCTAGATTGAGAACAATATTGATGACTGGCTGTTGCCCGCGACTTCATCCGCGTAGACTACAGGGTTGAGTTTAGATAGAAAATAATTTATAGTCTATTTTACATCTAGAGTCCTATTTATGCACATACCAAAAATCATTTAAATCGGTTTGGTAGATGCAGAAATACCCATTCCCACGGGAATACTTAATTTTCCGGGATAAAAACTATCCCATGTTAATTCTGTGAGCTCTACCTCTCTCTATACCAAATTTCATTCAAATCACTTTGGTAGATCCAGAAATACTGATTCCCACGGGAATACTACATTTTCCGGGATAAAAAGTATCCTATGTTTTATCCTGATGTATAAGCTATATTATTGTAAAGTTTCATTAAAATCCATTCAGTAGTTTTTACGTGAAAGAGTAACAAACATCCATACATCCATACTTACAAACTTTCGCCTTTATAATAGTAGTAGGATTGTAAAAGAGGCTTCTTAGTCCTACGTCATCTTCCAGTGGTGAGTTCTCACGAAGTAATTAATATTTGCATTTGATTTAGATGTACTGGATGTTAACCTTTGTCCATTACTCGCACGAATATCTGGGAAACAGAGTGACTCAGCTGTTTCGCAGGTTACGTAGATATTTTAATTTTATACAGATTCTTGGAATACAAGAGAGGAAAATCAGAAGTGGGTTGATGAACGCACTCATTGCGATTTGTTAGTGTCCAGTGTATGAATGTCGGGGTGGTGATGGTATTTAGTAAGTAATTCAAGAAACTAATCTTGTAAATAAAAATTGCATAGCAGTCGATGTAGCGTTTAATTTAAGGAGCTAGATTTAGGTACCTAGCTTCATTCTTAATTTTTCATGTTATATTTGTTTGTGTAATCCAAATAAAGCCTCCATCGTCCACGGGCGATGAAGTTTTTGCCTAAAAAAAGATTAGATGCCTTAATTCCAATATAGACTTTAGAATGTATGAAAAAGCATAATAGAGATATTTTATCTGGATAAAATTAACCGTTTTTAATGTCACAAAACTATTTTTATAAATTTCGCACCGAAAAATTTCCACTAATTTGAGATAAAATTGTTATTTTAGGCGCGATGAGTCGCGAGAAATGTCTGCGATTGTCTTCCATCAATCAACACAATTACGTCGGGCTGTTCGCAATAGTGTATACAGCAGATGATCCCAGAAATATTAGGAGTGTAGTCCACCAATCCACATCATGCGTGTTTGACTCTTAACAACTCTCAGCTGTAGATGCGGCCCAGCAGTGGGACGTATGTGATTTTTTAGATAGATACACCTTTGCGATTATAATGCTCTGAGATCTGACAGCTTGAATTGTTGTCCTGGAATAAATTCCCGGGTTGGGCAACGATTATTGCTTCTCTTTCTACCCCGGAAAATACAGGCATATGTATGATGTATGTATTTGTATACTTATGAGTCATTAAATTAAATTTAGTAATAGGTACTGAAAAAAGCGACTCTTTTTTTTTATTTTTCAACTTAATGATTATCATTCATTAGCACTTCGTTTTTTAAATTTGACATACATTTGTAGTTATGTACCTATAAATTTTTACAAAACAACCCTTCTATGTTTAGCGACTGGGTACATTCATGTTTCGATGGTGACTTGAGGAATAAGTTTTGTTATTGCGTATACCTGAAACGAGAGGAAATGTTCAGCAGACGGCACCTGTAGTTATTTCGGTGAGGCGTGGGTAATCTCAACATGCAAGTATTTCCGATTAGAATCGTGTAAACACTGGAGTTGGGCTATCCGGGTAGCCATTTGCACTTTTATCTCTGAAATATCTCTAAAGAATTTGAAAAATTTATTCTCTAGGATAAGGCGTGATAGTGAAATGATGTTATTTTTGTTGCAATAATTTTTGGTTCTTGACTGAATATGAGTCTAGTAAATGGGGATTATTAAGTGGGATATCAAAATATAATGGATGAAATAAATAATGAGGGAATTAATTTAATAATAATGAGTTTTTGTGATATGATATTTTAAGATAATTCCGATTACTTACGTTTACGAAATATAAGTTTTTGATTATTGTTATTTAGTTTTTATTTACGTTTATTATATCACTTCTTTATATAATTCAGTGACTTTCTCGTTAATAACAATTTTCGCCATTACAAAAAACTTGTCAACAAATCAAAGTAAGCAACGTCTACTTTCTACGTGAGTGAAATCTCGCGAATACTCCGACCCTGGTACCCCAGCATCACCTCATGATGGAGTGGTGAGCGCTCACACCAGACGTGAAGGTCATCAAGGTCATCCGTCGGTCACAACGTCAGACAGACGCACTGATAATAAATAAACAAATTTCAATTATTATACCTGAATTTTTAGACAATAGAATTCCAATTCTAACTCTGTAGGTTAAGGTTGATTTTTGCGTAAGGGATGTGTGATATCATTTGTCATACATCGGGTCAAAGGATGTGAAACGTCTAGTAGTAGGTAATCAATGTACAAACGGACATCTTGATCGATTGCTTTATGTAAATGACGTGGAAGACGTCGCCACGACTTGTACATGTTCAAGTGAGAAACATATTTATTATATAATTTATATATTTCTGCATTTGTGTTTCATATTTCAGGGAAATCAGTTGTTATTACCTTGAATCTCGACGGTCGCAGATTAAATCCTAGGCAAAGATTTTAACTTTTCGAAGTTATGAGTGCCTTTACAATGAATTATAACTTATTTTAACAGTGAAGAAAAACATCGCGAGTAAACTTGCACGTCTAAAAGTTCTTAGGAATTTTGCAGGTCAATTCACTCTTGGCCAGCGCGGTGGACTAGGGCTAAAACTTTCTTAGTAGTAGAAGAGGTTTGGTTTCGTTTGTAAAGAAAAATAAATAAAAAGCCTATTCCCGCAATTTAGAGTCAACGGACCTAAACGGGTTCTTTAGTGTAGGATGCAGGTAGACTGTTATAGGTCATTGGTGTACAAAAATTTAACACTTATAAATATATAGACGGATATATGGTGAAAAAGAAACACTCTTAAATGTACCTAAATAGAAATGTATTTTCTATAGTATATTCCAAAATAAAAAGCAGTAAAAAAATAAGCACTTTCGATCTCCAAACCGAGATATTCAAGTAATTAGCTCCATGGGACACTAATTGAAATATAATGATAGTGCACACGATACTATCTTTTCAGACACAAACTCCCAGCAAAGTCTTTGACAACGCCGTGGCGTCACACCATGATTCAATCATTCAGGGCTATTGTACCACAGATAAGAATCCAATTATACATCAGAAGACAATTCTCACTTAAACGGTCCCATCGTAAAAAAACACGTCTCAAGCGGGACGATAAAGTAACTTTCGTATCATCTATCAATCTAACATGGTTGTGCCAGCGGGGTACTACTATTAAATTCATTTGTTCCCCGCCACCAGACACAGGCGGCACCGTGTCTGCCTGTGTCGGTCATCTCGTACTTACCCACACTCGGGAGACGCACAGCGGACGCAGCTGGAAACGGTTTCTTTCGTCAAATAAAAATAGACACCCACAAGATCCTAAATACAAAAAACAATTACATTCATGACATCTCACCGTGGTTTTTATGCGGTCAATTTCGATGCGGTGTTTCGACATTGAGTGACAGTATTAATTTCATTTCGTATTTACCGCGGTGATTATATAGTTCTAAGAAGATTATGAGAAAGTCTGTCAACCAAATGGCGACGATTGGGAAGGAAACCATCCACTTAACACTCGAGTTAACATTTAAAACTCTCTATTATTTATTAATTCAAATCGACAAACAAAACCATGTCCTGAAGTTTTGAAGATATACCCAAAAAAAAAATTGTTCTCTACTACCTATATAAGACGCAAAAAAGGTCTTAATCAAAGATGAGTGGTAGAATTATCTAGCCCTAAAAGCTACTGACTTCAGTGTAAAGTGGGACAACAAGAAGCAATTATTATAAGTCTTACAAGATTTAAGATAATTTGAAGCCTCGATTAAAGGATCCAAGGTAAGGCTTAGATCACGATTTCTGTTAAGGGAGTTATACATACATACATAAACATATATACTGACCCGTGCCTGAAAAGTGTCAGTTTTTATATCTGTAACCATGAGAATTGTGAGACCAAGTATCAGTCCCTATACGTTGTCATGTTTTCAAAACGTAGTTTCAAACTTGGTGGTACCCACTTTGATATGCGGTTATTGCAAAAAATATACATATGAGTTATTAGTATCTTCTATGGCAGAATTGACGATCTTATCAATTCATCAATGAATGATTGATATGATGTATTAGATATATGATTGTAAATAAAATACCAGAATCGTTAAGTCATGACTTAGCGCTAACTAAGGCCGTTCTCAAGCTTATAAGTGGCTTAGCGATTATGTCACAACATAAGATCCTACCAGATTAAGGCCTACTTTTACTATTTATAAGCTAAGGCTTAATACCGTGTTGATGTAATAAATGAACTTATCAATACACCTAAAAGTCTCAAACATAGTTCTGAACCCACACCGAGATACAAGTCTTGTGTCGTGTCGTGGGTATCAGAAACTACGAGAGACTTTTTGGTCTCAAGAACCACCTGACCTGAAACAAATATTCGTGGATCGAGTCCGCGACCTCTCGTTTCGCAAGCTGGTGTCTAGGCAACTACGCCAGGGGGCTATCACTGTAATGCGAGAGAAGTTTACATACAATCGATTTTGTTGAAGAAAAACCACGGGGCTACAAAATTCTACATGATGATTCTTTTCTAGCCAGAAATAAAATACTGATTACCGTAAAAGTGGACACAAAAAGCTCAGCTTATCAATTTAGATACATTAGAAACTTGTGTCACATAGGTCTTTCTATACCAAAATAATCCAACACTTTTGTACAACAAACTAATCTAAATCAAATCGTAGACAATATTTCCAATCACAATAGGTGTAGACTAACGAGTGATAAAAAGTGCGTACACACGGTATCATTGTCTCCGCCGGTATAGTGGAGCTATCTGCAGCTATCGTCGAGTCATTAAACAATTTCCTATCGTAATCGAGTCACGCATTCAATGTGGACTGGACGTTCTTTCTAATGAACTATTTAATGTCAAACGTCCTTCGGCGGTCGAAGGGATGAGAGCCAGCGGAGGAGTTTACTAGTAATTTTTATCTATGTCAGTGTCTTGTATGTAAGTTGAAAAAATGCATTGATTTATTGAGTTAAATTTTGTAAGCTTTAAATCTAACTTGGGTAATTATGAAGAAAAGGCAAAGTTTGCACTGTTTTATGCTGTACCTGTAGGTGTTTTTATATCAATACTTTACAAATGTCAATATTTTCCCAGAAATGAAAGGTTTGTTTAACATAAAACGTTAAAAATTTTACTTGTTAATCTCAATTATGTTGCGTGGTGTAATAGTTTATAAAATGAACAAATAATTGAATAAATAAAATAAACTACCCTCAATACTGGATATGTGAAGCTATCTGCCTACTTGTAAGTTATTACTAACCCTCCTTCCGTTCATAACATGGACGGCGGCGGGCGCGGCGCCTACGTCGGCGTCACAACAAAATAAAAAGCATCCCGACCCAGTTCCCACAGTAGCCGACAAATTGAACGTGTCTCATATTGTAAACTGGTTGCTTTTTTACACCTTCGGTCCGGTTAGTGTTGCCGTCCATTCCACCACCTACAGCATCTTGGACGATCGATAATGTGTCTATGTGGCGTTGGTAGACTCATTTGCTCTTTTCTTTTATGATCCTGAGTCTTTTAAGCGTTTTCTATTTATTAGTCTCTGTGGTATAGTTTGCAAACCCATATTTTGCTCCTTTAATCATAAAAATAATATCTAGGTCTTTTGAGCGTTGTATGAAAACTTTTGAAGGCGGAAAGAGTGTTGGGGGACGCGATATTCAACAAATTTAGGTTGGACAATAGATGGATCTATGAAATGCTGTTATGTATTTATTATAACAGATAACATTATCAACGACAGATAACTAAGTGTATTGTTGTAATAATAGTCTGTTTTACAAAAGCTCCTGTTAAAATCCATAGTAATTACCGTCATTGAAATCCAATTAGCCTTATTATTTTTGCCTTTATTTGTATCATACAGTTTTACAAGCACTGAAATATTAGTACAACATAGCTCAATATAACCCAATACTGATACGTTAGACGTCCACCTTTACATAGGGAGTGAATCAGTCCAAATAATTGACACAGTTCGTTGGTTACCGTTGGTAATAATTGATGGGGCTCATTTATTTTAATTTATTTCTATTTGCAATTATTCGCGTGGAAGTGTTTGATTATGGGACGATTGGAATGGCTCTATCAAAGACGTGCCGCATTGGTCGTGTTTTTGTCGGTCCGTTACTTGTTATGTGAAATTGTGTTGATATATTGGCTTTTTTATTGTTGGAGGATGTTACTTTATTACTAGATGCCTGTAGTATGGGAAACTTTAGAATTCTTCATTTTGTTTCTTCGTTTTTGCCATACCAATGCTGCTCCGCTCTTATTGATTGTAGCGTGATGATATATAGTCTACAGCCTTCTTCGATAAATGGGCTATCTAAAATTAGACCTTGATTTTATTTTTTATCATTCCATTTTGTCATTTCTAAGAGCGATGACACAATTAAAAAAACTGGCACTTGGTATTTACAACAAATATTTTACTAAAGGTCCAAGGCTGTGCGTCAGTTGCTCGCATTTAATTTATACGTTTGCAATAAATTATTGATGTCGACATTAATAAATCTATTTTATAAAGGCTTGTAGCTTCCTTTTACGACAAATTGTTGCTTCTAGGATTGGTAACACAAATTTAAGTGTGTTTGTACAGAGGTAGGAATGAGGGATGAATGAAACTGAAAGAAACAAATTGATTTATAAAAGAAATAAGAAAATATCTAACATTAATGTATCTGAGAGATGTTACATCAAGCTGGCGAGTTAGAGAACTCCATAACTAAGAAATTCCTAAGAAATTTTTGATCTGCAGATTTCCTTTCGACATTGATTATTTATATGTTATTCTATAACATTTAGTCGCTTTAATTTGTAATTTGCTATTCGTCATGTATAATCTGTTTCACACGCTACTGTATCCTAGGATTAGTGATATGTCGCTATTGCCATAAATTAATGTGATTTATGTCCGGCCTTCAAAATTCCACATTTGTGAGGCTTAATTTTTTACGACATGTATTTATAGGTATTTGTATAATGACAAAATCCGGTTAAAGATTTCTTATAAATGTGACATTTTTGATCTTATTATTTTATTGTTACTAATTGGGTTGAAGAGTCTTCTTAGAATAATAACACCAGGTTAAAAACCTGTAATATTTAATAGTGCCATCTGGATCATTCTGAGTCCATATTTCAAACAAAAGATATCTCCTGTAAAAATACATTTTCTCTGACGCTACACACCATTAGAAACTTTTTGTCGTTAAGGAAGGCCTCACTACGTTTTTAAAGATTTTTTATTTTTAATAAAACAGAATGCAAGCTCATTCTAATATGCTATATATCGCACACCTAGATCTAAACTAAGACAACTCAAAAATTGTCAAATTTGAGTTATGCTTATATTCGAACGTTGGATGAACATACGCAACTACCCACGATGACACGTTTAATAATACCTTTTAAAATCAATCGCTAGATGGCTTTAACTTTGTTTTGTTGAACCAACGTTTGTCAACGCTTGCCACCTAAACAAGGGTATTGTCAGTTAAACTTCATTAGTCATAAGAAATACACGTACTAACAATACCGAAAGCACGGACATTTCGACTTGTTACAGTTTTGGTGAAACGTAACTTTGAGATAACCAGAGATGTTACAGTTTAGGAGAATTTTTTTGGAATATTTCATTGGTCATTTTGACTTGTTCCAGTTTTGTTTGATAAGGTACGTAAAAGTTCAGTTACTATTTTGATTTGACTCGGTTTAGTTGGATCAAAATGCAAATTTCAAGTTATCCTACTTTTATTGAATCAAACTATTTCAATGATTTTTCTATACAATCAAATGTAATTATGTATATGCGTTGCATAAAAATAATTAACGGTTGTATAAATTGACTGTTTCGAAAACATTTTTTAATCTAAAGTAAATTTTTGCTTTGATTTTTATGATTTTTTAAGTTGACTTACTATTGCTGGTCAATTATAACTTACAAATTACAATAGTATTATAGTTCTTTTTTTATTTCAGAGTAAAATACAGCGAGGTTGCTTTCTCGTCAATATTATCAATGAAAGGTATAAAGGGTCCCCTTTAACAGCTATTCATAATTGGAATATTTAACTATCTATGAATAGAGAAGCACAAAAAACTAAAGAAAATATCCCACTAAACACTCGTGTGATTACAACATCGGGCCATAGCAGACAAATTGGAAGTCATTTATTTCTTTCATCTAGAGAAGAAAGTTTTATAGATGATTCTGACACTGATCCAAGTTATATCTGTTAAAAGAAGAAGGCTCTTCCTAAATTTATTACTTCTTCATCATGATGAAGTGACGATTCGCCATCAAACTCTTCAAACTCTATTGATAGTTCTACTAACAGTAGTTCTGATTTCGAAACTGAAACCAGGGCTTTTATTGATATTTCTAAATAGCTCCAAAGCCAAAACTTTAATCATATTAAATCCAGGAATATTAGCGTATTATTGTCATTGAAGTTAGTAAATATGCCGGCCAAATGAGGAAGAAAAGAAAAGATTGACATTATTAACGGTGAAGTTCAAAGACTGACAAAGAAACAAGACAAAATATCTTCGATTGTTATTGGGGCCAAGCAAATCCTTAGAGGCAGAGGGAGTACTTAATGAGGTATATAGAAGAAATCAAACCTAAGTACACAAAACTATAGAAATCTTAATAGAGCAATGCATTTTGAAGAAGCTTGCAATAAAACCAGAGAATGTAAGGCATTTTTAAAGGCCACACTTGAATTAAGTAATACAAGTCTTACGCATTACGTAAAAAAATGATGCGGGAATTAAAAAAGTATAGTAGGCTTCATTAACAGCATTCCTAAGATAAAATCTCATTACTTGAGGACACAAACATCGAGGGAATTAATTTTTAGTGACAAATCTCCTGCCGACCTATATCGCAATAATAAAGAAGCTCGTAAACTCTAACAATTACCTTTCACCACGAAGTCAACTTTTAATGAAATTTTCAATACAGAATTCAATATTGCTTTTTAAATACCTAAAAAAGATATTTGCAACCTCTGTAAGGGATTTATAAATACCCATGAAGAAGATAAAAATAAATTACAGGAGAATTATGAACAACATTTAAAAAAAAAAGAATTTAGCAAGGGAACACAAAGAAGAAGACAAGAACAGTAATGACGGTGTGATTGCATCTGTATATGACTTAGGTGCCTTATAAAAGTAAAAAAAGTATGTGCCAAAGTATGCGTATCAGTATTATAAAAAGTTTATAAGAGAACATAATTGTTATTACCATTTCATAATTTATCAGATGTTCCTATATTTATGATAGATGAATATTTTAAGACAATTTTTATGATTAAATTATTATAATCAGCATCACATTAGATTGCAAATATTCTTTTTGTTTATCTGTTTATAATTATAGTTTTTTTATTAAGAGTTTAATATTTTTTTATTTAATTTTGGAGATACCTATTATTTATTTGTAGAAAATGTACATCAATGGATACCTTTTAAATTTGTTTTTTTTTTTTTAACATTTAACGGTTAATTAGTATTATACTTCCCAATTAGAATTGTTTTCTTTGAACAGTTGTTTATATATCTGTATAAAAAATACAGGTATAACTCAAAATGGTCAAAGAAAACTATATCAAGTCAAAATATTTTTCATTTTCTATACATAATAATCAACCATAAATGTAACAACTCAAAAAACTGGAATTTTCGATAAAAGGCATTGAATTTAAATCCCGGTTTTTATACAATATCATATAACATGCCAATTACTCCCTAAAATAATGTTAAATTGTATGTCTCCCCTAACAAAATATGCGGCTATACGTTTTTTTCGTCTCCTGAAAAATGACGTTTTTTGAGTTGTCTTAGTTTAGATCTAGGTGTGCGATATGTGTGAATATTTTAAAAGTATTATTTTCCATTGACAACCTTGTTCGAAGGCCGTATGCAATTCCGAATCGAAATGTCATGTACAAATATTAGCAGTATGATCAGCGTGGTGAATTTTTAATTTTTATTACACGCGCAACTCGTGAGAATGCAATGTGATGTAACTATCCTCGATGGTCGATTAATTGTCAAATTTATGACATGAACATTGTTTAGTAAATACTAGAAAGAGGAGATCCGTAAGAACAAAAAGAGTGCTGATATAGTTCAAAGGATTAGGAAGATGAAATGGCAATGAGGGGGGTACTGACTGGAGGTAGGGCTGAAAGGTTGTCGAGAAAAAAAAGACGGAGAGAGAGAAAGAAAAATAATCTTTTTGGGTAGGTACATAAATATAATATAGATGACGGATTTAAGAATTCGATATACAGGCGACCGGTAATATCACTCACTGAATAGAATGCATTATAAATTAGCAAATTAAATATTTTAGCCTTACATTTACATACCTTATTTTGACTCCACATTTACATGTCATGGGTAGGATAAAAGAAATAGCGAGAGACTTTTCGGACTTCACAAAAACGTTTCGATGCGAGATCGTACCCGCGGCCTCACATTTCATAAGCTGTTAAAGTATCACCATACAGTAACCATATCTTTGTAAGGCAGGTATGACGACAGAATTTCTTTATCAAGACCCTATGAGTACTTTAAATAATTCATTTATTTGTTTACAATGGCTTCATTAAAATAGTCATTTATGTAAATGTGCGTATCGATCAGAGTTGTTTTAAAGATTGACATTACGTGTGGTGCAAGTCATAGAAGTTAAAAAAAAGTCATAAAAGTTAAAGCCGGATAAGCCTAATAACCATGTAATGCAATTTTTTTTCGAGCGATGAAGTTGATTACCTTTGTATTTTAAAAATATCGTTTTCATTATATTTATTGTGTAATTTTTAATTTATATTGGCGGAATAAAAATTCGGAACGTAATAATTTACTCAAAGGCAGCCTATTTCCCTCGATTTCTACCACAAGTATCAGCGATTTTCGGGTAATTATCTCCAATTAAAATTAAGTATGCGGAATTATGTAAATAAACCTATTTGCGAACATGTTAAACCTAGAGTTGTATATGTTTCTTCGAAAATATTAAATAATACATCAATATATCTATTTAGCTTGTAAATTACCCCACAGAATTTGTCCAGTGCCCATCATTTGCGCGAGCTCACGACGCGCTAGTTTTCCACTAAAATTAAACAAATCAACTTGTTTTGTCAACGCTCGTGACTGCATCGCCAAGGTCGTCATCTACAGCAGGGCTGGCAGACAAACAACCTGTATAAGCTCGTAAAGGGAAACATGATTTTTTTTTTATGGCAAAAGAGGCAAACGAGCTAGTGATCCACCTGATGTTAAGTGATCAATAATCATGGACATCCACGATACCAGAGGAATCATCGGTGCGTTGCCGGCGTTTGAGGCCTGTGTTCTAAAGTAGAGACCACGGCTCGAATAATGTAGTGTAGAACGCCGACTGGTTAGGTGGCGTGTTGACATCCGCAAGGTGGCTGGCAGTGGTTGAATGAGGAGAGCCGAAGATCGAGTCCAGTAGCGTGCCATAAGAGGGGCTTATGTCCAATAGTGGGCGTGATAAAGGCTTTATCTTATATTTTTAGGCTTTATCGTTCACGTTATCCAGAATCCCTGAACCATAGAGCATAACTGTAATTCAGTTTTTGCCCACAATTATGGTCACAAGTAATGCAATTGCATTACTCTATTCCATTTGCCTTCACACAATGATAATTTAGCGCAGGTGAAATATCACTCAGTGAATTTCGTCATTTTGAAGGCTGCTTAGTAATTGCAGCGGGCAGCCCTGTCCGTTGATGACAATCATGGGTAATCACGACGCATGACGTCACGGCGTCGTGCGCATGCAGCCTTCACGGCTGTCAACCAATTGCAAAATAATTCGATTTATCTAAATTGCCCAGCGGTCGCATTAGTCGGACTTTTAATGGCCCACCAGCTATTAGATGTTTGTACAAATACTCGGTTGGGTCATTTTTTGTATGTAGTATAGACAATTTTAGCTTTGATGTGCCAAATTGACTGCACTATGGTTTTGTTGGGTTTTTAATGTTACATTAACCTTGGAATTAATATCTTCAACACAGTGAGAGTTGAAGATGAAAATGCCCGAAGAGAAAGACTAGAGCTTTTTTCCCTCGATTTAAAATCAGGCCGGAAATAACAACTTTTGCTTATTGTGGTAGGCCCTAAATATATTCAGTAGTTGATTCGAGGCGCACAATTTTTATGTGTCTACTAGTAAGCAATTTCATTGAACAAAAATTGGACTCAGAACTATCAGGTTTCGGATCATATCAGACAAGATCTTGAAGTCTTTGTTCGATTCCCGGGCCAGTCATGTTATTAGATTTTTTTTCAGCAAAATAAATAGGTGGGAAGTATCAATTAGTGAGATGAGACTTTGAAAATGTAGTTCTACTTTCCTTCCAACGATGCGAAAAATTTGTTTGTCCAAAAATGAAACCATGAGAATTTCTGCTAAATTTGGAAAATATTTGTTTGTCAATATTTAAAAGACCATTAACACACCACAAATTAGTGCAGTTTACGTTTGGAGAACATAAGGCTCTCTCACTGCGCTATTGCCGGCGCATTATTAACGCCAATCAACACTTGGTTAACAAAAAAACTGTAAATATTGTCTATGCGTACGAAAAAGTTACGAAAAACCGACAAAACAGTTATATGAGTCACGAACCGCTCTCGAAGGATGTTATGTAACGTTCAACCTTTATTTTGTTATCTTTTTTTAATTAAATTCCACTTTTTTAATCGGCAAAGGAAAAAAACGCTTGAGGAAAACCTGCTTGCTTTAGGGCTCTACGCAAGCATTCTAGTATTATTTTTTAAGTATGTTAAACCCACGAATCTGCACTGCGATAGCGTGGTGGACTTAGGTTTGTTTTTCAACAGCAAAGGAGGCTTGTGCTCACAAGTAGGACGTATTTATATGCAAACATTTTTATATGAACAGAGAATGTCTAGTTATTTCGTGACAAGCGAAATTTCGGCCCCGTTTATAGAATTTTATGTTTTAATAAAAGGGTGTAATATTATTTGAATTCACGAAAGAAGGGCTTTGTAAATAGGCAATAGTAATTTCATTAACCCTAGTCATGGTAAAGCCTGCATAAAAATTGATCATGCAACAATAATGAATTTATTTATTACAACTTCTATTGTTTTGACTTATTGACAAAATATCGAACAATCTATAGTCTCCTCACTGGAATGGCATCAACCAATATATATTTGCATTGTGATTGTGAAAGTCGCCAAACGTAGACAATGATCTTATGATGAATCACAGCATTTAGAAATATTCACTAATGACATCTCTGTGCGCTGGTTTTGTAACCGCCCGGAACCGAATGCTTCGTCGGACGCCACCGATCACATGTCGCAATGTCTCCGATGCTATTGTTTTTGGGAAACCTAAGTGGGTTTTAGATTGGTAATGATAAATATTACTTAGTTCATGCTTTGTGTTGTAACGTTGAGATGGACTTTAAGGTGCAGTTAGTGAGAATGGAATATTGCGATATGTTTTTGTACATCGGTTGTGAGGGCGAAATTCTGTTGTTGATTTTGGTGGACAAGACTAGTGTAAGTTTTAGTATGTGTTACGATAAAGTGGGAAATTTATGGTTGAACATACTTTGAGAAAAATATGATAATTTTTCTTTTGAATGAAAGTTACTTTTAGTACTTAATACATATATTATTACACTATAGTAGGTATACAAGTCTTGTTGAAATTGTCATATTCAAGATAACCAAGAACATAAATCAATATTAACAGGTGTTAAAGGTTTATAGTTTATATTATGCTGTTTACAAACACTAGATTTACAAACCGTAATATTCAAAATTGCGTCACCAAGCCGCATAGAAAATAATATTGCGATTCAACTGCAGCTGAATGAAGACACACAGCCTACACTTGGAAGTGATTGTGTCAATTAAGATTAGAATCAAAAGTGACATCACCAACATGACCTTCGAGCTCTCACCAAGTCGACTTGTAGCGACCTCAAGGTCACAACAGTCCCCCACTTAACAGTTCCACGGATATAGCTCCAAAATATCACTGTATCAAAATGTTTGCATTGTGCGAATTACGACCGCCATTATTACCAAAATTGCCTTCTAAAATGTCAGATTTAAATGTTTATTTTACAAATTAATTGGAATGCTTATTGATTTATGTAATTTTTCGGTTGATATTGCGGAAATTGGTTTGGATGGTTTTAATTCTCCGTAGTTTAGATGGTAATCTTTTAGTAAAATATTTATAAAAATTGGTGAATTTGGATGAATTATAGAAATGACAATTTCTCCGCTTATAAATGTTTGTGTAGAGCGTCTAATCTAATTCTAAAGTATGGATATGACCTAGTCTGTTCTTATTCAGTTGCCGTTTTCACCCAATTGTCATAAGGTTCACGAAGTCAGCTTAGTTTATAAAATAGAAAGTTGAAACTTGATGGAAATTATCTCATTCTTACTGAATTTTTAGAATTGGGTGTCTTTTTTATAAACAAAGCTGAATTCGTGAATAGTGAACTATGTAGAGTAAAAAATGTCTAATTTTCATATTCACGAAAACATGCTATTATTTTTGGAGATAATATATTATGTAAATACAATTTTATTCTAATAAAAATTTGAATGTCATAAAAAATCATCGGCCAATAAAGTAAACAAAACGCTTGTTAACCAACAATCTTAGCTTATGGGAAATCATTCAACAATCAATGTTACGATGCTTTTCCTTGTGAATATTTTTGAGGTTATTGTTTCCTCAATTAAATTTGTTAGGAAAAGCGTATTTTTAAAAATTTTGAATAATAAATACCATCAATAACTTGAGTGCATCACTCATGACTGCTTATGTTGGAACAATTTTTCTTAATTATTTACATTTTTTTTTCTCTTTATTTTTATAGAAATTATTTAATTTTTATTTTTATAGAAAAAAAATATATTTCGTTCTAAACATACAATTCTGCAGGGGTGGGAAAGGCTATCACTCTATCTTCAAGTTTCTCGAGTTCAAGCGACATAGGAAGAACGGAGTGAGACTGTCCACTATATTTACTTAGCCTATCACCTTCCACCGCTCTACGTACATTGGCCTCCCCAGCAAAGCGCCGAACATCCCAGCCTTGAAGTGTCCTCATCCACCTTTCTTAAGTCTATTTCGTAACCGGGCATATTCCAAGACTCCGTTCTAAGAATTTCAAATAACCAATTTGCTCCGACCTGGGAGCCTCAAAACAATTAAATAGTATATGTCCGTGGTCTCCCACTCCTTGCAGTTTGCGGTGTAATGTTGATATCGGTATCAATTAACAGTTATTGGGAACACAATCGGTTGCCCAAGCGGTCTGACTCAGCTGGATGTGGGCCCGCGTGTTGTAACCGAGGTGTTTAGCACTTGACTTGCCGACCCACGCCGCTTTGACATTGGGTGTGCTCCAAGCTTCGTACTCGAGCAGACACTGAGACGATCCTCTTTTGTCATTCATCGAGGAGAATAGACTGGTTGATCTAATACTAAGGCACTGATAATGTAGAAGAATACTGCTGTACTGGTAGATCTAATAATGAGGTAGGTACTTATAATGTTTTACCTACATATTTATGATTAATGTTTAGACGTTGATAGAAAACACAATAATCGGCATGTGACATTTTAAATACGTTTAGGGTATGATTAGTTTTTAAATTGTTGATGATAAGAATGTTATATTTATCTTGGTCACTACACATGAGAATTTCCCTATAGTGAACTATACCGTGGCATAGTTAAACATCCTGATTTTGAGTTCTGGAAGCTTTTATATCTAGTTACAAATAACCCGACACAAACATGGCCCCGCCACGGTATATCCCGTGCCTATAACAAGCTTGAAATTTAGTCAGTAGGGTAACATGATTATGATGTATAACAAGAAAACCCAATAACACTTAATTCGACCCGAAAATCTAGCGCATCTACAGGACCAAAGAAGCAAGATGTATCAGGATTAACAATCTAAGTTATTTCAGCGCTCCACGCAACACTAGTCGATGGGGAGCTACGTAATATTCCAATCCTAAGTTATCTGATAGCTCGTTACTACGATGGAGCGATTGCTGTCTCCCTCACGAGGCCATTACCATCGCAGCAGATTTACAATTAATATGGACTGCACTTTACTCCGTGACTCATTCGCACTGTCAATACTCGTTAACACGGTATTGGGGCGTTGGGAAATATTATATTTAGAGCATTAATCGGCCCGATCTAAGACAAATTGGAAACTTGATAAAGCTGTTTATGTTAGATGTTTATTGTTGTAATGGTTTAGAACTTAATTATTTGAATACCTGCGATTGGGGTATGCAAAAATGTTTACCGATATAGTTAACTTTCTATAGATGAGATCGATCTTGTATCTTGGGCCGTGAGAGGTGTCATGTGCGATCGAGAGGTCATAGATTCGATTCTTAGCTCACATCTGCGTTAATAAACATGATAAACGGTAAAAGCTCGTCGCTCCAACACGGGTCTGACCAGACTTAGTACTTTACATTACACTGAGGATTCCCAACCCAAACTTCCCTATGCAAATACTACTGGCCACAGAATAGATGGCTAAAATATAACCCGTCACACAAATAGAGGCGAGACCGGAGATTAGCACACGTAATGTGTTTCACAACTCATATTGCTGTGCGACACGCGAAACACCGTAATATGACATAAATCACGGGGCGAATTGAGAAGAACTGCGGTCACACAGGCCCGGTGACCGTCGGGCACAATCTGTGTAATTGTCTCAATCGGCCGCTCCGGGCCATCATTATGTAGCATGTGAACTTTGTGCACTTGACCGGTGTTTTTTCGTCGCTTTAATGAGGCGAAATATTTTTTTTGCTGAAATATTGATGGGAATAGGGATATAGGACATATCTGTATTGCCATTTGTGGTGAAGTAAGAGTCTTAGATAGAAGAAAAGAACCTTTAGTGGGCCATGTTGAGCTAAGAAGGGTTGGTAGATTTGGTATATTACTTAGGAAATTTATTTAAAGAATATGAACGATATAATATGATACGATAAGAATATGATACGAATATGAACGTCCCTCGTGTTTTTTTTCGTTAGTTTTAACTTATACTTTGACAGTTATGGATCGGTATTTTATCTTTAATTTCCTCTTGAGACACTTGGTAAAACATGAGACACTTGGCAAAGGTTAGGTTAACAAAACTCAAAAAAACCTTTTATTCTAAACACTTACAAATTAACCTACATTTCTTGAAGAGGAAACTCATCACATTTTTATTATTTAGTCCATACACAATTCAAGTTGATGTGCCCGGATGAGCCTTGAACCGTGTACAAGTTGCCTAATAAGTGTCGGTCACGGCACTCGGACTAATACCACAGCGTGACATACACCCATTGTCGGCCCAATATCTAGGAAGTGTTTGTGTAATTTGGCTCGGCAAGGACTTTACTCACGTGCGGAGTAAACTTTGGTTCTTTCATGACTTATTTGTCGCTTTTATCGAGCGTTTTTACCACCGTTTGAGTTACATTAGTATATTTGTAAGCTAAGAAATAGTAGCTAGCTCGAGGTTTAGGCACGTGGTCGAGAAATTTGGCAGTAGCGGGTTCAAACCCAAGGCACACACCTCTGCCTTTTTGAAGTTATGTGTGTATTTACAATGAATTAGCACGTTGACTGTGACGGACAACGTCGTGATGAAATCTACACACCTAAAAAGTTCTTAGGAATTTCTGACATTTGTAATCCGCCAACCCGCACTAGGCCAGCGTGGTGGATTAAGGCCTGTCAAAGGTAGAGGACGCCCGTGGCCAGAAGAGGGACGTATATGTGCTGATTAATAAATTGACATACACTTTTTAATTGATTAATAATATATGTATTTATGAGGTTATCGAATCTTGGTATGACAAGCCTTCTTAAGCAGTGTGTGGATATAATTACTATATAAAAGTAATGGAAGCCCATACTTAGGACTAAACTAGTTAATAAAGAAATATAAAATAAACATAATTTATGTCAATATTCTATCTTTAGCATCGATGAGCCCTTGCTAATACTAATAAAACGTATGCTCGTAGGAGAACCGTACCTAGAATAACTACGTATGTGGGCTGATTTTAACGATTAATAAGTTGCACTTAACCTACAAGGAATAACTTAAAACCTGTTTTATGCGACATAAAATCTTCATTATTATTTACTTACAAAATCATCAAATACATTAAACGGAATAATAAAAACTTTACTCTGAAGTAACTTAATGGAGATGGAACAATGAGCAACATACGATTTTATAAAGTCTTTATAAATTTTATTGGTTACTAGTGGCCCAATCTGGCTATGCTTGGGTGTAATGTATTTACTGTCTCCTGGTCTCGTAGCCCAAGTATATGCAGCGCGATCTAAAGGTACCGGGTTCGATCCGGGTCGGGCAGTGTTTTTGAGTTTCTTCATTAGGAAATTCTCTATAGCATTACAGAATTAAGTTTGCCTGAAAAAAGTAATGGGTATAATGTTAGTGTAGATATGCACCACTGCCTACCCCTTTTGGATGTTTTCATTACACTATCTTTGCCTCTTCTCTGGACTTTCACCTTTTTTTCCTTTTGTTCCCTACCCCTTTTCTGATGACTAGGCGTTCTGTAATTTTTCATTTACTTTCTAGATTGAAAATTGCGATAATTATAATTTGAATTGTAGCTACTGGAATTATTTTAAGAAATTAGCATGAAGAACATATTGACGTTACTAAAATTTAGCAATTGCATACAAACAGACATTAATTTTACTCAATATATACACACAAAAACATAATTTAGGTAAAGTGTCATTACTCAATTCGAAATGTGACTTGCATAAGGCACTTTAATTACGTAATCCGATATATATTAATGAATCGTTTCGCAAAACAATCGTGGGATTTTGACAATCACTGAGGCGATTATTTGAAGTTAAATTTGGTCATAAAATTTTAGCACTAGACGCCCACGCAAGACGCTGATGCATGGATAACCGCTTTAAATTTATTACTATGGTGACTGTTCGATGTAATATTGGCTAAGTCTTTTAGGATATCGTGCGGATATTTGTATCCAACGTCATAAGACTTTTAAAGTCCTGCCAAATTTGTACTAGTAGGTATGTGTATTAGAAAATAATTTGTGCAGATTTTTAACACGTCGAGATAAAAGTTTGAATGATGAGACGCAATTGATTACTTTCTATTGCGATTAATTGTCCATTTGTAATAGAGCTAGTTATGCTTGCTATTTTTATTGGAGTATATAGATTTCTACAAAGTAGGGCCTCAGATAAGGTTTCCGGAGTCTTCAATTAGCCCTTTCGATTTTTCGTTCGATTTTCTTCTAGGTCTGACGATATACTAATTTGCTGTCATTTAAAACTGTAAGTACGTTTTTAACTAACAATATCATGCAAAAGAAAGATTTAAAATAAAACGATGACATTTAATAGACTAAGAATACTATGAGGAAATATTAGACAAATAACATTTTGAAGCGATAGACTTGGCGCACCTTACAAAATATCTTATTGTAATCTTATCAGGATCTTAGCCTATTAATTTGTCTGATAGCTGGGTGGGTTTGTTATCATTAATTAATGTAATATAATAATGGGCTGCGAAATGAAAGGGTGCAAAGATATTTTACGGAGAGACTCATTTTATGAATGAGAATAATTAGCATACTATTTACAGGTTTCTACCTGTTTCAGGTAACTACCTGTTTAGGGTTTGATATTAGAAATAGGGTAAAGGCTACTCAAAAATTGTAATAACATGAATCCACGGAGATAATTATTAGTCGAATTAATCACGCTAGGATACTCCTAACTGTATAAAAACAGAATAATCCAAAAAGCAACTCTGATTCATAATCGATGGGTTTAAACCTTAACTCGCAATGAGTTGGTATCATCATGCCATGATTTGTCTTAAACTTAAGGCTATTAAAACAGTATCAATATTGTTTAAAATGTGAAAAAAAATATGCAACCGACACAATATTATGTCGGAAGACAAAATACATAATGTGACATATAAAGTCTACTTTACACAAAAAGTAGAACATATACTTATATTATAGGAGACTGTAGCTCACTACTTTGCTCAATTCTAGACCATAGATTTTATTCAAAATTTTTTTCAGCTATTTATTAAATACTGCTTGCACATAAACATCTTGCGATCTAATTATACGTCATGGTTTGCAAATATCGAACTCTCGAATCCACTTATGATATATATTTAAAAAAAAGATATTGAAGATATAAAAAGGTGTGGCACCAGATGGCAGTTTGTGAAAGAGTTCGCAATCTAGAATGTTTAAGAATAGTTGTTTATATAAATCTTTGTCGCATACAATACCGGTTATGTTGGTAGTGACGCGCCGCGGAGCCTGTCGATTTATTGCCTTACAAATTCATTTCGAATGAATATTTATTGGTGCATAATTGTTTTGTACCGATTGTTTATGAAAATTTACGATCAGCGGTGTCTTGTTAAAATAGTCTTCTATTATTTCATGCCGTTTCACAAAAAATGAATAATGACATTTAAGTTATTAATATTTTCCGTTTGCGAAAATCATAGAGCGCTGACCTCGAGTTCGATATTCTAATAAAAATGAATTATTGTCTTATTAATAGCTATATATGAGTTCTATAATCTTTTAAGGCATTCACAATGTTCAGTTAAGAATGTAAGTCTCAATTCCGTCGTTGTTTATTCAACCTTTGATTTTTTTGTTGCGGTGTTTTTGATCGTATTATTAGGTGCCATTATTAATAATCACGTAATTTACATACAAACAGCGTGTTATTATGGGTATTATTACTTGTTAAAGTAGTTTCTTAAGAGTTATGGTGTTAAAAGTTGGTCAAATGTGATTTCATAATATTTTGCTGGACATGCAAGGTTTATTAGTTAATGACAATCATTTGCACGTAATAAGTTGTTTTTACAATAAAAGGATCTTATGTTATTAGAGGAAATACTTAGGCCGGTAAAATGTTTTGTTTTTTGATGGCTTTGCGAATGATATTCATTCTTTAGTGATTGTGACGATGAAAGTGGTTGCTATTACAACATATCATGGTTTTATTTTTTATTTTATTTTATTTATTTAAATAGGTACATCAACAGCACACACATCAAAAGCATTACATGTACATTAAACAAGAAAAATAAAATCGCTCATATGTATGCCAATTATAGACGTACACAACATTCATACAATTAACATATCAACACTATAACTAATACTAAAAATAAGAAACAAGAAATAAAATACAGAAATAAAATACAGAAACAAAACAGTTATTCATTATACTATAAAAACAAAAAATAATTATGGACAATCTTTTTTTTTAAATTTTTAATAATGTGACATAAAATCTAGACATCCACCAAATTAACATCTGTCCGATATATTGTTTTTCGGAAACAGTAAAGCGTATCAGCATGTACATCCACACTTGGTATAGACTTATACAACTTATTAAGCTCTTTACACATTCTTACTATGGGTGAGTTCAATCCTAGGTTTGTCCTACAAAATGGGATATGAAGTATACTATGGATGGGGTATCTATTTATTAAGGAGAGAATAGAATATAATATACACAATGATTCTAAGCAAAATTTGGACTGCTTTATTCCATATTTATACAAGTAGTTGTAATGCGATATAAATAGTTATTACAAATGCTAAGGGAGCTTTTAATGTTTTTAAGCCTGAAACATTCAACAAAATGTGACATTATTGTTGCTGAAATAAAATTGATCCTACTGAAAGCTTTAAATTACTTATCGTAAAATCATATCAAAAATATGAGCTACAGCTACTTATTTTATTACAATTGGGTCTACCCAATTCTGAAGATAAGCAACCAGCAAAACGCTGAGATACTTAACTACGAAAAAAGGTGAATTTCGAAAAGGTGTGTTTCTTTAAATTTTGAAGAGGAACAATTCGAATAGAATCGTGAACACTCGATATTCATATCGATGAAACGCGGCACTAAGCACGCGTTGTCGTGTCGTCCAGCCGCGATCGCCGATTGGAGTTAATGCGACAAATTTGTAATGCACCGCACAAATTGGGCGCGCCCGTGAGAATTTCGACTTTCGGCCTCTAACGGTTATAGCTAACATTAATTTTGTAAGATTTGACACGAACCTGTTGACTGCCGTCGGGCGATTATCGCTTGTTATTATAGATTGCTCGATGTAAGGAGACGTGTGGGCCAAGTGACAGGATCTGTCGATGTGATCTAATTTATATATATTTCAAGAAACTTGTAAAAAATATTTTTTTGTGTTAATTTTTAATTAATTTAAAACAATTAACTAATATTATTGAAGCGCTCTAAGTGACTTTCCAAAGTGCAGAAAATTATAGATAAGATGAAAAACTAAGGTAGCAGTAACTTTATTAATGACATCAAATTGATTTTTTAAATTTTATTTAGTACTTTTTAAGATCACCGTATTAAAAAAAACCGGTATTAAAGATGAGCAAACTGAATACACATTTGTATCTTTACCAATGCCTCAATCAAAGTAGTACTAAAACACATCCAACTATGTCCGCCACAAATACAGTGGAACACCCAAATGGTTATATAATACGAATGAAACGGCTCTCATGGCTTGCGGCACGAAACAAAAAGCGGTCTCCCACGGTTATTACTACAAATGCTTTATCTGAGTGCTAATTGCACATGCCAAACTTTTTGTACAATTTGCGACTTTAAACCACTACGAGGAAATCGATTTGTTGTTAATGGGATCGAATTGTTGTGCCATTGTTGGTAAAAAAACACAATTTTGATTATCAAGGAACTGAAAAATCACGTGTAAGGTCAAGCACATCATGATTCTTGCACTGCGTACTATCTAATGCAATTATGTAAATGTCAAAGTATAGAAGGAAGCGTGGCGACGTGGTTAATTGCGATTCGGCATTTTGTAAAATGTGTGCGGAAGTTGGAAGATATGCGTCTTAATCTTTACTTTATTCAGGCTTTAACAGCGAATGAAAACATGGAGACAAATTGTATTGTGTAGTCGTGTCCATCTTTAGAGGGTAATGTCCAGCACTGCATTAGTTAAGAAGTAGATGATAGAGGCTCAAAAGTATACCATGTAGATATTCGTCTATCTGCATACGACTAAAAATACTCTTTGAAGAGAAAATTGATTTGGGCTTTGAGCAGAAAGCTCATAAGGAATGAATTATTTTAGTCACTTTATCTCTCTCTCTGGTCGGCCCCTTATATCTGAGATTCGTGGTCAGCATTAGGGTGACATCAATCACTTTACAATAGCTGCAAATATGCAACTATCAAAATGAAACGGTTCATTACTATTGCTTATTCATACCCCAAATAGCAAAAATTCTGCATTACAACCTTTTTTATTGAATTAAGCATGACATTGGCCTCTTCAATACCCGTATTGCAAATTTTACCTTTTACTATACATCGAAGCTTGTCAAAATTAACAAACAGCAGAAATAGCCATAAGACCAAGTCATTTGAGCACATTACGCAGAGAAATGAGGTTTAGTTAGCCTCCTCGACCCCACTCATTGGTGGTATTTGTAAAGAAAATTAACTTGCGTAACACATGAGACTCTTGTGATGTATATGTTCCGGGTTTGAGGGAAAACACTACGACATTTACAACTCGAAATTCTAGTTTTATGGTATTTGATTGTGAAGTTTTATCTACATACTATGGACGTAGATGCAGATATAGATATTATATATAGAATTTATATAATATTGCCGCGTAGTACCTACAAGGCAAGGCCAGCGGACACGATCTTTGCAGAGATATAAATGCTTGAGCGATCCACAAATATTTGATTCGGGTCTGGGTGTTTGTGAGACGGAAAATCTCTCGCAGTTTCTGATACTCACTTCAGGATTTGTATCCTAGTGTGAGGTCAGAACTATGTATGTAACTCTCGGGTGTATTTATTATTTATTTATTTTTTATGATGGTGGAAATTCCGCCTAAGCCAGGATAACAAATACCTTCATGTTCCAGGTTAAAATCCTTGTAATCCGACATATCACATCTATGACGAATGGTGAGATACTAAACAGTCCAATCCAAAGTCCAGTCCAGTCAGTCCAAAGTAAGAACATTTTGCACACAAAAGAAATTTAAAGTACATGAATAATTTCCATTCGCATTACAAACACACCCAATACAAAACCCATCCCCGGAATGTAAAATAAGTTAAATATCCACAATCCCGAGCAAATATTTCAACAAAAGATTGTTTCCGAGTGACGGGTGGTGCCCTTTTTGTTGTGTCAAAGCATACTTGATCCGGTCTGTTAAATAAATTGTACGGTTATCGTTAGTGGCGTTTGGGCCGGAAAAACGTCCGAAATCTATGAGAAAAGCCACCAAAGCAAATATTTGAAAAGTTCGCAGAGTCGCACGCCACCTGCGGTCACCCTTGTACTGTCCATTTGCTTGCGGATTTGTACAGAGTTGATACGTACAATGCAACTACAAATTGCAACTCTAGAATATACCTTCAAATTCCCAGTGTACCTCCAAGAATTTGTTAAGAATCAAGAATCCTCTAGAAACTTCTAAGGTACGATTGTGTTATTGCTCATAATGGATACAAAAAAGACTAAAATGTCACAAGATTTATTTACGTTTTTAGGTCAGCAAGTAAGTATTAACTTAGATTGTTCTCATTTATCAAATTAATATTCGGTTGAATACCTTGCCATTGACAAGTCATCTTCCCAAGAATCATTATACAGTCACTGGTAAGGTGTACTTGAAAAATGAAACTTTATTTTTTCCGGTTCTCGATTACTGGCCGCTTAAAACGTCATTTTTTACTGACACCTTCCATTAATCAAAATCATCATTTTTATGTAGACACAGTAATGTACACTTTGACAAACTTATTATATCTTGGTGTTGGTTGAATCACTCGGTTTAATAAAAAAAACAAACATATTTTGAAGGTACCTACATACAACGTCCTTTCAAGAACCCCGGTGACTTTTTTCACCATCAGAAATTAAAAATTTCATCTAAAAGTAAGTTTACAAAATCATTACAGGAAAACTATTTATATGCGTTTCTAGGATGGAATTTTCAGCCATTTTGTTTTTATAAGGCAGCTAGGCATTATATAGGTACATAGCTATATTTATTACATAGCTATTTGAAATCTTGGCACTATAAAGATTTACTAGTAACAACTCCATACGATTCCGCAGATAGGATTTCCACACACTCTTTCTACCCTTGTTTTATTTCGCGACTCAATACATTCTCTATTTTGGTCCTTCGCGTTGAGTGTTTGCCCTTTTCCCTTTGTAAGAGCGTCGAGGGTCGGTGAGAAGAATACTGAGTGAGCCCTTTAACTGTGGCCCTTAAGTGTCGAATGGCCGTTTCTTTTGCCATTTTATTAGTTGTCGTAGGTAGGCAGTAATTGTATTAGCCCTGCGTCGAAGGGTTGAGGGTGGAAATATAAGTTTTGTTATTGTAATTCCGCTCAGGATCTATTACTTGACTTGTTTACGATTCGTTTGTTTATTTAGTCTAAGAATATATATTCCTAATACTGTAAAATTGGTATAGGAATACCTAAAAACGGTAATAGGATCGAGGTTTCGAGGTTTGGGTTTAGGTTGCTATATCAAACACCAGGCATACACCTCTGACTTTTGCAAGTTATGTGTGTATTCACAATGAATAATCACTTGATTTAACGGCGAAGGAAAACATGGTGATGAAACCTGCACATCCATAAGTTCTTAGAAATCTCTTAAGTGTGTATTTCGTCAACCCCTTGTCAATGGTAGAGATGGTCCGTGTCCAGCAGTAGGACGTATCGCTGACGAAGATGACCATGAAGGTAATAGAATCGTCCCTTATTACGTTACTTACTTTTTAGTTCCATACCGCAAAGTCGCATAGGAAACCTTGTCCAATTTTGGAAACATTGTGACTAAGTACTGAACATATAATAGCTTTATAACCACACACTGTAAGTACAGCGTACGGCGAGACAATTAATCCCACGTACTTATCTCGGCAAACTGATCTTTCTTGGAGACCATTCTGACCTGCTCTAGGCGGTTTCCTTCACCTTACGAGAGCGTTACATGTCATAGAATAATTTGTAGATAAGATGGTGCTTTGATGCTATATAGATCATTTTTTGCTGTATAATGGGAATAAAATTAAATGAAAAATTAGTCTGTCTCATTGATCTGGGACACAAGTAGATTCTATGTGATCTAGAAGTCTGAGGTTCGATTCCGGTGACGGTTTCTTGCATCCCAAAATTACGACAAGATGTATTTTTTAAGAGAAACACACTAGTATGTAAGTTCTTTGCAGTCTAAACCCAGTTTTGGTTGATAAAAAACGATAAGGAATAGACATGACTGCCTCTTACCAGTTGCTACAATTACGTCGGCCTCGTAAACATACCCAGTTGTGTTTAACATCACATAAAAACAAATATTGACACGTCGTTTAGAACTTTACTTGTTACGATGATCGCTATGCTCAAACGGATATATATATGCAACTAAATCGGCTACGCCACAAAATAAATTCCTTTACATTTCGAAAATTAATTAAATGAACCGACTAGATAGTACAAATTAATAATGACAATAGTTTAGATTTCGGTTAGGCATAACTCTATGGCTTATCTTTAGTCTATGCCCCGCCTACGCACCTCTCATAGGCTGGGCGAGTGCAGGCCGTGTCTAATTCTAAAGACAATGTCAGCATTTAGATATTGTTAAATATCGTAATGTGCTGTACTTCCACTAAATAATGTTCTACGGTGAATAAGGGTCCTTACTTGTATGAAGTAATATATATAATTATTGTATGTGAGCGGTCGCTTGGATGAAACTAGATCTGATATGGTGAGTTGATATGGTGATTTTTTGTTTTTTTTTTTTAATCCCACTACACACATGACAGTTGAAAGTTGATGTAGTGACAAAAATTGAAAGGGGAATGTTAAAATGGTTTGGCCACATGGAAAGGATGAATGTTTGCAGAATTACGAAAGAGATTTACTGTGCGGGAGTGAGTGGTGAAGTCGGACGAGGACGGCCCAGATCCACCTATAAAGATCAAATAGGTAATATACTAAAGAAGGGTAATATAAAGAGTCCTCGAAACCGACGTGCATGCATGAAGAGGATTATGTCAGTGGAGGAAGCGAAAGAGGTGTGTCTGGACCGTGGCATTTGGCGCTCTATAGTCTCTGCCTACCCTAACGGGAGACAGGCGTGAGTTTATGTATGTATGTATGTACACATGACAGTAACTCCTGTGCTCTAGGATCAACAGCGGCACGCAAAGTATTGACGCCAAGTACTGAAGTTGAGAGAATCTAAGGGAACATTCTCTTCTTCTTCATCAACCCATATACGCCCACTGCTGAGCACGGGTCTCCTCTACCATTGAGAGGGTTTAGGCCATAGTCCACCACGCTGGCCTAGTGCGGGTTGGCGGACTACACACCTAAGAAATTCCTAAGGACTCTTAAGTGTGCAGGTTTCATCACGATGAACATAACATGTCATAATCATGAATGATTTTCATGGCTCTCGTGGCGCAGTTGGTGTGTGCTCATTGGATATCTAAGGATGTGGGTTAGGGTGTCCCAGCTTAGTAGGGCGAATTTTTTTTTCTCGAAATTAGATACGCATACCCTCTATATTTTTTCTAATTGACCCTAATAACTCAAATACGAAATATTATCGAAATTGGATAGCGGTAACCCGTGCCGACTTGATGGCAAAGTTTTAAGAAAAAAATTGTATGGTAATTGTAGAGCACATATAAAAACTTAATTTTTATTTTCAAAATTATATCCTATTTCACCGGTATTATATGTTTATTATTTAAACAAGAATATTTGTGATATTTTAATCTTAAAGTTTTCTTTTTACTGTTAGGATAAATCACAGGAAAAATTGCTTTAGTTTCCCTTTAAAGGTGACTTTTTCACGAAAATTTTGTATTAGTATAACTGCAATTTGCAGTATCACTAGCGACTTTTAGTGTCATTATTTATTTCTTAACTGCTTGAAAAGAAGTATAACTAGTCTGTGAAGTAAGCAACTCATTGAGAAAAGTGTCAAAATTTTTAAAACGATTGAAGAAGAGCAAGACTAGTTTTTGATCGAAATAAAGTCATTTATGTCTGTCTAAAAAAGTAAATCACGCAGATATCTTTCCAGGGGATATGAATTGATGGATCCTCTTTAGTTAAGCTTTAAAATATTATCATTTTTGGTTCCTGGTCTCCATCATAGTCCATCCATCATAGAGACAAGACAGCTACTTCATGAACCAAAGACCAAAAATGCTGAAAAATATTCTGTATAGTCATTTCTGAGTTAATTTTATTGACAGTTTCCCAGGGTTTCAAAGTATTAAGCAAACATAAGTCGTGGTAAGGTGCCGTCACTGATAATATACAATGCATCCAAGCCTTAACATGGTATATAGCGATGCAAATCTAGATGTCTAATAGTGCGACTTTTTATTAGTAATTTACAATTAAAAAATAAGTTACGACATTTTTAATCAATTAATTGCTTCGGCCATCATGGTGTCTGGTACATAGAACTTGGAGATCGAATAGTCAATTTTCTTTCTGTATCACCACCAAAGAATATGATTATAGCTATAACTGTTAATTCTTGATAGCCAACCCTTAAATTTCCTTCACAATTCTGTCCGGTAAAACAATGTATATCTAATTATACAACTATATCTATTATCTAGATTTATTTTTATCAATTAAAGGGCACTGGCGTATGCAATATACAAAAAGTAGTCCAAGCTTGTAACAAGCTCTTGACGACACTGTACGAACACATCTTGCGATTTTTCCGCATTATTTGTTGATCTCTTTAGAGTCGGTATAAGGCAACTTATTTCTTAAAATTAGTTTATTTAAGCTTAAATAGGCATATAAGCCCTTTAACAAAAAATAATTAATCTCGAATAGTTAGATTTGCGATTTACAAAATTCAATTTTACTTCACGAATTTTATTAAACAGGACTGCCAATATTTGCTCTTTACAGAGAAGTTTTAAGCCGTTATTTTAATGTTTTGCACCCCCCTATTAAAATTTGCCTTTGAAATCTTAATCTGACATATTGATTAAACAAAAAGAGGCGATTACCAATACAATAAACAAGCAACCACGAAACTTCCATGCGAATATTGCGACGCGCCGAAGTTCATACAAAGTATGTAAGTACTGAAACACATGAATGCAAGTCGGCACGGGTTGCAGTGGTCCTAAGTTCATGAAATTTTATTTATGAGTGTTTTAACACCATTCGAAAATAATTAGAGGGTATGCGTTGACAAAAAAAGATTTTGATTTTTTTGGGACACCCTAATGTGGGTTCTATCTCAATCCGACTATTAGTGATTACTGGTGTTTATCTCTTAGTTAACTTATGAACATATTGAAAAAGTAAGAGAAATATTTGGTTTTCCAGATTAATATATTTCGGTATTTCCTTAAACGATTATGCTAATGGTGATCTGTTAGTAAAATCTAAGAAAATTCAAAGTCCAATGTATGTATATCTTACACCTTGACTCTCCCTAATGGCGTAAATATGGATTCATTTGTTTGTTTAGTTGCCTTAAAAATTATAAATGTACAGTGCATATTGTTAGTCGTCTTTTGTACATATGTCATAGAACATAACGTAAAATAGGCCATCTTCAAATTATTCAAGTGTATTCGTACACAATATGCCTGTACCCCTTTAATGGCATGGGTATAATCGATGTGTACATAGGGGAATTTCCTAACGATAGATAAGAGAACACGCATAACCCGGGAATAACTTTGGGATCTTCTGACTGCTCCTGCCAATTTAAGGTACAGGACTAACAATGCAATCATAGTATTGGTAGTAAATTGTAAGCGATGTGTCATCATTGCAAAGACGCAAGCACCTCAGCACACAAAGCGACATCTCGATAAAACCGGAGCTCTATGAAGAAATCCCCGACCTCTTACGTGACAAACCAATTATTTGCTCTATCACGTAGCCGAGCGAAATATTGGCCGTTTCAAATTCATAATACGAACCACTTTGCTACTTGTTTAAATAATTATGGCTCGTGATGCCACCGAGGCTGGCGTTACCGTTTGACATTTTGCAAAATGACCCAATTTTCCGTCCACAATTGAATGGAAAGGCACCGTGCAATATGTCAGTGGATAGCCCCGCCTAATCTATACTTAAGAATCTAAGTACACCATTATTCTAATACAAAACAATAATTCCCTTCAGAGCGCATGACATTAAGAAATTATTAGGTTGGGCTGCATCCGCGTAAGGGTCTCCGCTTGCGGCTTTTAGGCTTTGCGTACACTGAGCGGTTTGTGGACTTAATAAACAGGCTGTTCATCATCATTATCATAGTCATCAGCCTATTAGGTCCTACTGCGGGGCACGGCCTCTACATCTGAGGAGGTTTAGGCTGCTGTTGAAGTAAGTGGAGGTACCAGATGTTGTAGAGTTTAAGTGTGAAGTAGCCGAACTGTGTTTTTACTAGACTTCCTTTTAGTAATAGACTTGCTTTCGTATTAATTTCTTTAGATATTTACTAAAAATCATGGCTTATTGTCAATTAAGAACATGCTCTATGTATCCTAGTACACCGAAATTGCAGTAGAGGCGATGTGGTTGTCTGGTATATTGTTGGCTGTTTTGAGTGTAATCATGCGTTGTGTTCTATTTTTCCTGGCAAACCAATGTAATAGTGGTGGGTCTATGGTGGGTTCGTCTACTATTTCGAGAGCAGTAACCATATCGCACAAACTGCTACTTAAATCTAATCATGTCAATAATGTCCTATTTATCTTGGTAACCAATGTGACAGTAGCGGGTATGTGGAGATATTTTCTTCCTTTATCATCATTAACATAATCATCAGCCCATATACGTCTCGGACAATAATCGTATTGCGCGCCGAGTTGGTAGGTCAGAGACCCCGACATACCCCTCCCGGCCTCCCCCGAGGTACCGAACAGGGGAGGTTAAGGCGCTATCCACTTGTAAAAACAGAACCCATATACGTCCCATTACAGGGCACGGGCCTGCTCTACCTTACCAATAATCATCCCAAGTTACCAAGCGTTTATTTCCCCGCCAGCTCCGAGTATGCCTTACACCCGATGCTCAGACAGGAGACGTATAAGCTGCAGTGCACGTGGGCTGCGGCCGCGGGGCTTGGCCTGTTCTCTATCACACGAGCGCTCGCCGCGCTATGTGTTAACCCGTGAAGGGTTTTTAGTCCGTCGCTGGAGGTAATTAATATTTCCTGTGTTAGCGGGGAAAGGTGATATGGTTTTGATGATGGAATGAAGAAATGAAATTTATATGGGTGAGTCAAACGACCCGAACTAGGCTAACGTTATGGCGCTAACATTAACAGCAACGGGACATATACGGATTGATAATGAATTTTGGCAAGTCTGCATGATTTGAAAGGTTCGAAAAAAGGATAAAGGCTCGTCTACTCTTATAGTAATAAATACAGCGAACATTGGATGGAGCAATGTAGTATTTGTGTTCGGTATTTCAGGCGTACACATGTGTATGAAAATAGTAATATAATAATTAATAAAGTTAAAGAGTTTGTTTTTTGTTTTCAATGCTAAGTTTACCAACTTCTGATATAAATTGAAAAAATATTTTAATGTTGAATATCGCGTTAACTATCGCGGAAGGGTTATAACTAATAAGAGTACAAACTTAGTCTAAATTTGGAAGTAAAGTTGAAATTTGGAAAAACGGGCAATAGCTTGTTTGGAATAAAAAAAAAAATTAAACAGAGGGTATCAATTTTTCGTTTTGCAGTTGCAGGACGATATGCACCAAATTTAGTAAAAAATGCCGCTCAAACCAAAGCTTTCAATATTTTCAGCCACAAATTATCATCATTACATCACATCGAAAAATGCCTATTGTATTACAAATTACGACAATCAGATAATCCAAATCAATAGTAAATTGTTAATACCCACTTTTGTTCCACCAGATAATGCATCCATCAAATATTTCGCAACGCCAACAATTATGTATATAAGTGTTCCTGTACGAAACAATACAATACTGGTAACATTTTACATTCACGAACGTTCGTGACGATGGTACTGAGATATACCAGTTAATAGCTCAGCAGCTTTTAAATAACAATATGGACACGCCCCCACCTATTAATGTGTTTATAATCGCCAAGATCTTTCTCAGGGATGCTTTGGATTCGGCTCTCAAGTTGGTACAAGGTTGCCGGTTTTGTTATGGTGTCTTACGCGGTCTTTGGTCTCTATCGACGGTTCTTTTATGTTACTTACACCAGGAAAGCATTTTAAAACTATATCTAAGGAAAAGAAATGTTAGCGAGTTAAAATTTATTATTTTTATCTCATTCGTTCGTATATCAGAGTACGTAAGTAATTGTTTCGAAATACGGAATGAAAATGCAATATTATTACAATGTAATTAATATTTAAATACACTATTAAGTCTAAATCACAGGCAGAAGCTACTATTTTAGGTAAGTTCAGATACCTACAGTAACATAAGATATCTTCGAAAATTTTAAGTTAGAAATTTGCTGGCAGAAGCTTAAAAATTAAATTGATCTCTATGAAACTAACACAAAACAAATCAGTGAAATTACATGAGGACGAACCTGTTTATATATGGTAGTTTATATTAGATAAGGTCTACTTAACCCATCGTCGGATTGAATGCTCTGTAATCTCTACTTACCCGAAGGGGCACCGGCGTGAATAATGGCAATATGGTTTAGTTTCATGTAATCAAGTGTTGGGTGGACGAACTAGTTCTGCGTAATCATACTCGTACATTAATGGACAGTGTCGGGTAAAATATTAAACATATAGAGAAATATTTATTTATTTATTTACACCTGACACAATATAAAAAAATGCAAAGGTGGACTTAATGCTTAAGGCATTCTCTACCAGTCGAACCTTGACGATTCTTGACAAGTCGCACTTATTATCATTCATAATTTTTAGTCCATACGTACCCACTGCTGGCCATAGGCCTCCCCCAACGCTCGTCATTTTTTTAAGGTTATCATTAACTATAAAAAAAAAACTAAATATCCAGAAAAACTGTTTTAATTTTTGTAATAACCAATCGATTTTTTACGAACAGCATCTTAACTTTTCTATTTAAACCTCCAAGCGACGAAAAACAAAAGACAATCAACAGAGCATTAACAATCAAGAAAGCACTGGCCAAAAGGACGAAACGCCGAAGAAAATAAACTAGACACAGGTATAATTGTATATAGAGTAAGAAAGGGTCGTGGCGTCTATCACGAGCGATGTAATTACCTCGCAGCGAATTCTCGATGTCACGCCATATGTCCCTGAAGTGGGCGCGGATTTGGGAATTAATAGTTTACATTAACAGAGTACTGCAGTACTGCAAGTCATTAACAGAGTACTGCAGTTGACATAAGAGGTGGTAAATTTTTAAAATGGTTTTTGGATTGTAATGACAATGCGTAAATTTCGTTTGGTGGTGATGGAGATTTTGAAAGTGGTTGCAGATATTTTTTTAGAAATTCTTAAGTTTTAAACAGTGATTTTTTTGCATGTATTAAGCTCAAAAATATTTTGGTAATTAATCAGCTTGGTTGTCGAAAAATCGACTATATTGCCTGTTACAAATGCTATCCTCACAAGCGATTGCGGAACATTATACCAGAACGGAGTAATAAAGGTTAAGTTGTGCCACCTGAGCTTCAGATTTCAGCCGTTCGTTGCCAAGTGAGTCACGTACTGGCAAATATGGCGGCAATTTATTAAGTCATACGTCACGCCGTAATCCGGACCTGTTCTGTCCTCGCCACCCCATCACTTAACGTCTGAAGGACACGCTTCTCCAGTTACTTCGCGCTAAGATCTTTGTGATGGAGGAGAGCGGGGAAGACGTTCTTTTGTTTTTCATTATGGTCTTCTTTCTGCTTTAGTTTTACTGGTATAAGGAGTTCAATAGGTCACTGTCGACGTCATTGGAGGAGGTCTGTGGCAGTGGACTTGCTAAGGCTGATGGATTGGATTGATTCTGTATTGACTTTGGTCAGAAAAAGTACACAAGGTGGTCATAAAGACTTACAATTTACAGTCAGTCGTAGCCTATATCTAACCGATAAATTATGATTACAATCACTATTTAGGCATATTGGAATATTTAAACAGTACATGGGTTTTATAGTAGCTTAGGGAAAGGTTATAAAAGCTTCAAAAGGTGGTCAAAACAAATCTTTTTAGCTTTATTGTCACATGATACCTGTTTCTATGAAAGAGTTTTTTTTAAATCTAACGGTACACTTAAGAAAACACTTATTTATCCAGTGACGGAATATATAAACTGTTGTCCCTGACAAAAATATAAAAATCCTTTATATTTGAGTTAATCAAATCGCTACCCGCTCGTTTCTATTGCCAGCGCATTCTCAAGTGAGGGAACACGTTTTCCTACCTGGCTCGACGTGACAGCAAACGCTTCGAGTTTTCCTTTGATATTTTCTTGTGGACATTTCGTGTTGTGCTAAATTGCGTGGAAGAGGCTCGAGCTTCAATGTACCAGATTGTTTTTGTTTATCGTCGGGTAGTGTCTTTTGATAAATTGATTTGGATGTAAGCTTATGAGGAAGAAGTTTCTTCAAGATTTTGATGATTGACACGTTTTGTGAGTCTTTTACTCTTGTAAAGCGTGTATGTTGTGTTATGTACAAAAAAAAGTCTTTATATATCCTGACCCTCCAATAAAGATTCATAAACTAGACATTACTCATTTAACGTAAAATTGGGCTTCTATGGAAGCACCGCCACTGCTAAAGAGTCACCTAAATTTTACAACAAAGACAATACCACAAATGCCTCATCCAAATTTTTTACACAAACAACAATACTGTAAACCGTAGATGCCTCATCTACCATTTCGTTCGGCGACGGTACAAGTATGCGCGGATCTGTTAGGAATGCATTCCAACGATGCCAAGAGCGGTTCAGATTTAGGAGGACATTTCACAGCAATCTTAGCTCAGTTTGTCCTACACGAGTTTATCTCTGCATTTGAGTGTTCATAAAAATAACTACGACAACCATCTTTGTATAATCAATTCTTTAAGTTATATGAGATATGTAAAAATCTGGAAAAAATAGGATTACTAGATAGACGCTACAGGATACAGGGAAATATTTTTTGTTGTGGATATTGAATACTATAAAAAGATAGTCTTACTGAACTCTAAAGTTTAGGTTTGGATGTGGATCGTGATTTGGATCATAGATATAAATATTTGTCTTGGTATGGGAATTGAACACACGGCCTTTTTTATGCATTTTTTTCTTTCCATTGACAGGCAAAAATACTTTCCCTTAAATTACTCTTTGTTGAAATAGATGTAGGTAATATTTTAATTATTTTTTTCATATTTGGCGAAGTATGAATTAGTCCCACTAATAAGGGACGAGCCTATTGCCGCTTTCTGGCCACATATCCAGACTCCGTGCTACTAAAAGAGTTTCCTAAAAATAAACCCAATATAACTATTATTCAAGGAAACAAACGGACACGTAAAGACTACGTAAAATTCGATCTTTGACGGGAAAATCTAGAATGCTAATGAGGAAAAAATATGAATTAAGATTATACGACATCTTGGGTTTGTTAAGAGTTAAGATTTAAAGGAAATATTTGTGAGGAAAGTCAAATAATGGGTTTTTTATCTTAATTAAAATATCCTAGCTTTTACCCGTCGAAGAAGTTATTTTTTTTTTAATAAATTCACCAGGATCTAAAAATAATGTCAAGAATTCAATATTTTAAGGATAAAATAGGTTTTGAAAATCTGTAGCATGGTTTCTAGTATTGTTTTAGATTAAAAAAAAATCAGCTATTTAGGCGTGATTACGTTACATACAACTAATCTTCGTTTTGTCTATATATTTCCACATAGGTATGCATATGAGTTATTAGGAAAGTTCTGCATATATTTTGGTTCATGACTCACCTTTAATTAAAAGCGTAATGGTATTTCCGCGCGGTCACTGATAAAAATAATAATCAATGCAAGTTTTTAACTAAACTTTGCACTGAGGTTTTTCTCTCGCAATATTTGCATACATTTAAATTTCATACCAATTTTTTGTTAAAAATGAAAATGTAAAAGGTGCGGATATTTTAATTTTTGCCTCGAGGTTTAGACGCGCGCCCAAGAATCTTTGAATTTTTGAACTTATGTGTATACACAATGGTATATCACTTAATGTAACCATGAGGGAAAACCACTTTATGAAACCTGCACACTTAAAAATTCTTAGGAATTTGTCAAGTGTGTAGCCTGCTAAATTAAATAAATTTTGAGGTTGAAAAAGAGAATGAAAAATGTCCGAATATTTTAATTAATTTCAACAGAAGATGGTTCCTCTAAATAGTAGAGCAAGCTAGTGATGATCTACATTCGAACCATTTCAAAAATTCAATTTATCGCTCAAAATTTCGCAAAGTCCAATCGATACCACACATCAAGAAGCTTACAATCAATTCCTTCATCGTACCCTCCGTATCACTCGGCCCAACTGCCCTCTTTTAATTGCAGCTCAATGAACCGCCAACTCCGAACTTCGGGACCCCTGCCTGATCGAATCAATACAAACAACTGCCCAAGTTAACAGTCTACGTGACGACTGCTCGATTCTCTTTTGTTCATAACTCGCTTTGCCAAGAAATATTTCTTTGTAATTATTTATCAAGTTCGTTGTTTTCGTTCATTTGTTTTTCTTGTTAGTGAAAATGATTTGGTTGGGTGGGTGTATTTTGTATCTTGGATAGAAATTGTGAACTAAGGTAAACATGAATAGGGTCGACCAGGATGGTACCACCACAGTTGTTTAAGATTATAAAGGAAATGTCATCATACCTAGCGCACCGAACCTACGATTAGACCATCATATGTTTGGCACGCTTGCTTCGTAGTAATTAGGGCTGCGTGTAATATTATTACTTTTAAAAATAACAAGCTTAATCAGCGTACGGAATACAGGCATGAGTATGTATTGTTTAAACTATATAAAAACATGTAATGTTTATTTCATTTTACCAGTTGAAATTGTATTCATCTTTAAAGTATTATACCTATATGTCAATGCAAAAGTGACCGCAAAAAATCTATATTTAAAATCATTGTCCATTACGGTCGAGACAAAAATTGCATTACAATAATAACCCGCAATCAACGAGAGTATAAAAACTAAATCGCTCCAAAGGTCGCCAACGTAACCTTTAACAAATCCAATCGATTGACATCGAGAAATCGATAATTCACTTTTATCTGTGTCGATTTTAAAAACATATACAATTCTCGGTACCGCCAACGTGTTGAGTCTTAATAACGCATTCAAACAACATAATCCAGCGAAGAACGAGTAATGATAGCAATCTGTTGGCAATAAATCCTTAATGGCCTATCGCCTGTCCACCGTTCTCGTGGATGCAGACTTGCGAATGTCTATGCCGAGTGGCGAGATAGCGATGGTAATAGTCGCGGTACTATTTCGATGTGAAATAACGTTTATTTTACGTTCCAAATTTAAATTTTGTTATTTTATTATGGCTATTTTTATTTCATGAAAGCCCTTTGAAATTCTTGGATAACTTAATATGTTTTGACAAGAAATTTCTAATAGTTTGGGTTCTAATTCACCTTTTTCCTTTATAATTATTTTACTTCGTAGTGTTTTTATATTCCTCGTTATTTTGCCATTTATTTATTGTATTTGTCTCAAATTCTACCATACACCGTGTTTAATACAAAGGATTAAATATTTGAAAAAAATGTTTATAGTTTAATTTTTATTATAATAAAAATTTGTTTTTCCACCTCAAAAGTAATAGTGAAAGTAGCTTTTTCAATCGCCAATTATAGCATAAGATGTTTTGATCTGATTATCGCTACACTGCCATTATTTAAACACATAATTTAATTTCGTAGTAAATTCAACAATATATCCTTCATCTCATTATCAAGATAAGGTCGTTGCAACATCGTCAGTCCAGATATAGCCTGGTAGCGTAGGCCGTAGCCTGGAGGCGCAAGTGATACGCGGCTGAACTTTCACCGTGTGTCCGCGGGTTTAGATACCATACGATTTATACCGTTGTGCACACTGCCTAACTTGGACTTAGATAAACACGTTGTGAGGACACTTTTATCCTCTCGCCTTTACGGGAAGACTCGTTGGGTTACTGTCTTTGAGAAAGCTTTTACTGTGTAGCTTGAGAATCGGTTTATTTTGTTTTGAAATGTTGGGGATGTTTATTAAAGTGAATAGAAGTACTTAATTTAATACTTGTAGGTTGTATTTATAACATTTATCTTCGTGAAGGATTAAAATTTATTATGGCGTAAAATGTATGATAGAACATTAATTGTATATTAATACAATCAATAAAAAAGCAGTGATGGCCTCGAAGTTTGGGCGCGCGGTCGAGAATCTCGGCGGTCGCGGGATCGAACCCCAGGCACACACCTCTGACTTTTCTAAGTTATGTGTGTATTCACATTGAATTATCACTTGCTTTAACGGTGAAGGAAAACATCGTGATAAAACCTGCACACCTAAGAGTTCTTAGGAATTTCTTAGATGTGTAGTCCGCCAACCCGCACTAGGCCAGCGTGGTGGACTATGGCCTAAATCCTCTCAATGGTAGAGAAGACCCGTGCTCAGCAGTGGGCGTATATGGGTTGATGAAGAAGAAGAAGAAGAATACAATCAAGTCCAACTACGCATGGAATTTCAACATTTGTACGGCTTTAAAGTTTACTAACATTTCGTGTTCTCGTATCTCACAAAAACCATTATATTAAAGGGTGAAGCAAAGATTTTTTTTTAAAGATATCTAGAGCAAGAAAACAGAGATACATATAGATGATACAGATATGTATTGTGATACAAATAGTTCTTGTCTTTATATTCACTCACGCCTAAGGGGTAAGCATTAACCTTCCACCCACGTTGAACCAGATATATTTTATTCCCACTAAAACTCAAACCTATATCGCCCGGTACTTTTCAAATGTAACATAAAGGTAAGCGCTACACGAAAAAAAAAATTATATGCTATGAATTCCAACAAATATTTTTCAGGCAGCCTACATTTTTGCGAACAATTAAAAATAAATCAAAAGCGATAAACACATTTGCGGCGCATTCAGGATCGAACCGGTACCCACCCAGTGACAAGCCGCCGCCGGCAGCCCGCACAATGGATATTGTTCCACTGTTGCGCTGATCGCTGCTCCTCCCTGCTCACTTGAGCTTCATTATTTATTGTTTAGCACGTAACAATTGATTGCGCTTAATGTGAAGGTTTCTCTGGCGCATTTTTACGTGATGGTTGGTAGATAGGTCAGAGGTTGGATAGGCAAGCTTAGTGTCGCTAAGAGTTTAATTAAAGTGTTGTTGGTTCTTGAAAATTTTCGTTGATGTTGGGAGTAATTTTGTTAAAGCCTTTTTTAATAGCACGAGATGTCCAAATGTGCTTCAATAATAGAAATAAGCATAACTTAACCAAAATATAATTATTTGCTGGTGAGATGTAGCTGTGCTAATCCCTCCGGGAATTAGGTGTAAGAAAATGTAGAGTCATGTCTAAAACACGTCATGGGCTAAATTAAGTATCGACTCTCGAGAAATTATAACGATTACATTTTTATTTTAAAATTTTACCTATATAATAATATTTTTTTTAATTAAAAGCGGTCTTATAATTTTAAGGAATTTCTCAGGTGTGTTGTCCGCCAACTCCGACTAGGCCAGCGTGGTGGACTTAGGGGTAAATTTTCTCAGCTGTACAGCAGGCCCGTGCCTAGCCGTGGTACATATATGGTTTTTAGACCCTCACATGCACTATCCGGATAGTGGTATTCGAGCGTTACCTTAAAAAACCGTTAAAATTCAGTTTTAAATCTGGTACTGGCAACCGTAAAATCTCTTGAAAACATGTAGACAAAAAAATTGTCTATTCCTACAGTCTATGCAAATAATACACACATCAATAATCAATCAACCCGACATGCAACTTTTGACAGACGACATTGACATTCCAAAACCGTAGAGCCGACTTTGCTACCAAAAATGTTTAATTATAATACAAGTTTATTATTTGGTTGGACTCGAAAATACTTAAACTTTGTTTTAAATTAAAAAAAAGAGTATCTTGTTGGTTCCTTGACACGAAATATTGTCTGAGGGGGTTGGTACCTAGATTGGGCAGAGTGTGAAATGTTACTGGTCTTCTCGTTCAGAAAATTTAGACGCATCTTGGAACTTCAAAGCGGAATTCCTCTGTCAACTGATAGACGTCATACTGCGCCTCTATTTTTCAATGTTCAAACAAGAGTGTAAAGAATATTGCTAAATAATTAGAATTTATTCCCGTGAACTCGAATTCTCTTCTAGTCTGGACCAAACCTAGAATGACGTAACTTGCATTGACAAGAGGGACATGATTATCATTCCTCGACCGTACTAAACATTTATTATTTTCCCCTGCACTCTTAAATCGTATATTTCCACGAGAACCCTTACAAACATAATAATTCGTTAGTTATTATAGTTAGTAACGATTCTGTAAATAGCAAACACACAGACACACAAACGTATTCCGATGTATGATTACTATTGGAGTATAATTATACACCAGCATTGTACGTGATACGTCGTGACGCCCGCGACTTACAAGGTAGTCTTTTGTGCCATCGTCATTGCTTGTCAGATGTGTGTTTTGTTTGATAACCTTTTTGTACCAGACGAATGATCCTCTACGCCTCTTCTGTTCCCCCTCTGTCGCCTATATTCTATACCAGTGCGGGAGGCAGAGTATCCCAACACGAAACGGCCGTAGTATACTATTATCGAAAACCAATAATCAGATGTAATCAAGTACAACGAATAATTTTTCGTCGTGACGTGGTTGTTTTGTCAATTTTGTTGTGTGTGTTTTTTTTGGTTCAATGTCAGAGATCGTCGTACGTTCGATTGACATAAAATTATATATGATTACGTGTAGGTCTGGCTCCGCGTTTGACCATCTCGTTTGTATCCTGTTCTTAATGGGTGGAAGGAGATTGTTGGAGCCCGCGTGTTTGTCTATGCCAGTTGTAGACAAGAATTTTGTTATAAATGTCACGAATAGTTCGTGGTAGAGCCATTTGCTTATGTAGGATTAATGTAATCTTTGTCTTTATAAATCAACGGCAGAAACGGAGTGCAAGAAAGGCATCCTAAATATTTGAACTAAGATCTAAAACCCTCTCAATGGTAAATGAGGCCCGTGCCCAGCAGTAAAACTTAAATAGGCTAATGTTGAAATATTTCCTTAATTGCTTAATCCTTAATTGTATTGCTAAATGTTGTATCAAAATACAGCACCTGAAGAAATTTGATTATAGATATTTCATAGTTTTGGAAACAATTTTTATCATTTTTATTTTTGTTTTTATCTTTTATTCCGGACAGAAATTTCAATTTTGTCAAAAATATATCAATATATATAAATATGTATATTTAAATATGATTCTAAATACCGCCTAGTAAAAATCTATTTAAGAGTATTATAATCGGAATCGGGACAAGACAGATTTCCTTTTGTGTAGATAGCTTAGAGTTTAAATCGATTACAATGTTCGTTACGGATAATTCATACTGTATCCTGTATTCTACAGAATTGCACGTTATTTGTGACATCAATTAGCACATTTAATGGTTTTATTTATTTTATTACGACAGCTGTGTCATCGACAAGACTATGTTGCTTGTGCAGAAGAATAAAGAATAGGAATTCTACTTTATAACTTGTTAGTTAGTATGGGATGACTAACCTATATTAGGTATTCTTTAGCGTTATAAAAAAAATAGGTTTAAGAAATGAATTTCCTACATATTTTTAACTGTTATATAGGCAATAGTTAGAATGATAGCTTAGTTATAATTTTAATTATGCTATTAAAAGCGTCAGAAATAAGGTAGGTACTCATGTAGATGCTTTCTTTATTGAAGAGATAAGTAAAGTTATATTTCTACAATACTTTGCAAACTGAATTTATAGTGTGATTAGAAAATTGTTATTGGCATTTTTAACCGGGAATCAAAGCCTAGTTTTCATAATCGTACGCTACTGAATCATCGACGTGAATTCATTTATTAATTTTATTACATTATCCGCAATAGCAAGTCATTAATTATAAAATGCTTATAGTTCCGGTTTCAATTTTTAAAATGTTTTCATTCGTGTAAGCCTTTATAGAATTTATCTTCCTACCGTACCTACAATATTTTCTCCGTTTTCGTAACCGAAAGTTCATTCTCATACTATTTAACAAGTTTACCTTATCACCACGCCGACCTTCAATTGTCCGAAGTTTCTATTCCAATCACATCACCAGCGCCGCAATCACCACGGATAAAGGATAATTAAAAAGTGAAGATATGAGACGCCGCTAATTGCCAAGTAATTGGAAGACAGGTTGTATATACATGTAATATTGTAGTGAAATTGACATAAGAGGGGCCCGATCAAAGGCGGCATCAGAATTTCAATAAAACAGATTGACCAATAATGAACACGAGTGGATAATCGGGCCGATCTGTCGTGAGAACTCCGGACCGTTAACTGAGAATTTTACAACTGCCAATGTGGCTACGAAGACAGCGGTTGAAGTTAACAAAAATTTTAGGGAATTAAGCGTATGAGCAATTGTAAGCGTATTTTCCCATAAAAAGAAAAAATAATTTTGATGTCACTTTGGCATATAATTTTAGCTTAAGTGGTACTTGTATATTTGTACATTACATAACTTTAGGGATGTTTCAAAAATGAGTTCCAAAATTAAGAAACTTGTTATGGCGTAGGTTTGCACGAATGTATACAAAATAAAATAGTGTATATTGATACTTTATTAGAGATGGTATAGAAACTATAATTGAAACAAGAAGCGGTGGGTTTGATCTAAATATAATATGCAACACGGAAATATTTAATGTGGGTATTCTCGGCGCAATAATTATACATTATTAAGCTTTTTCTTGCTGTTCATACACAGAATCCTCCTTTACGATCACAGCAAAAAATGTTTTTTTATTAAGTTGGCACAGTCTAACGTAGGTTGGTACTACACACCAACCACTCGCGTGTTTCATAGCCGCACATTTAACTGCGACTTTTACAGCAGACACACTCAAAAGAAATCCACCTATTTCGGATTCGTCACGCAATTTGTCAATCAATTCGGCGTCACCGCTTCACAGATAGTCCGGCCCCCATTATTGTGTCAGATTGTAAGAAAAACATCTCTCGGCACGCCGCTCGCATATTAATTCCTATAAAATTAATTGCGATGACAAATCCATTAATATAAATTGCCCAAAACTGGTCCCGGGCGTTTGAATCTGCCTTTAACGTTTGAACCTGTTGGTGCAAACATTGGATTGTGTACACGTATAATGCTTTCTAGTGTGTTTTGAATGATTATTGCATTTGGGTGCGATTTGATGCCAGAAACAATATATTTTTAAAAAATATATGAAAAATATTGAAGAGTGAAAATTGTATTAAACTTCGTATAATTAATTGAACTAGTTAAAGGTATTCTGTATACAATGGATTCGTATTAGGATGACATAATTGTTTTTGGTTAAGGACCAATACAGTCAATAAACTTGTTAGAACACAATGCACCCTAATGTCACCTAATGTCTCTTATTTCTTAATGTAACGCAGGCTGTAAAAAACTTCATTTCATTGTTTCAAATATCGAGAAACTTTTGAATATTAAAAAGAAACATTTTATATGAATGTACAAAATAACGAACTTTTATAACATTTGTCCAAATGTGCTTTAACATATAAAATGGATACCAAAACTCGGAATTATTGGCCTTTTACCATCATTGTTTTTTACACAGCCGATGAACCTTGATAAAAGTGTGCCACTACATCGCGAGCTCGCGCATAAAATATAATGTCACTGCGAAACAATGGATTAATGAATGCTTCAAATTTTCTATAAATTAGGGATGCCACTTATTTACTTTGGCTTAAAATCGATTTAAAACGAAATTGTTCGGTAATAGTTTCATATTGTTTAAGCTCTTCTTTTAGTGATTTATAATAATTGAAAAGATCGAATACTATTTTATATGTAATATTAAAACATACTATGTAGCTTATCAGACTTGCGTTTGGTACTACCTATTGGTACTAACTGAATTTTAACCGCTTTTAATATCTTTTAATGAAATATGTATCAGTGGTGCTTGAATATTTAATGATCAAATTGTTTACTTTAACTGTATAACAAAAAAATGCACAATATATTTATAATTTAAATCTTTGCACAACATTTTTTCAATGACCGCATTTATATTAACTTAAAAAAAATACGCTTTTATCGATGCAACAACCCTATTTCTTGAATGACAAAGACACGATACCTGTACAAGTGCAATTAAGAAGAGTTTTGTACCAATAACTATATATGTGATAGTGCGTGGTAAAACATTTTATTGGCGGCAGACGTCATTATTATTTATATCCCCGTTTGCACGTTAAATGTTTGTTATTAAGTTTTCAGACGAGTTCGATATTTTTGGAAAGTGTCAAATTTACAATTCGAATGTTGTTTATAATCAAAAAGTTCTATTCGTTATTTATGTTTCAATGATTTTATTTTTCATTCATCATTTTCAATTTCATTGTTTATAAATTAGGTATGTTTGCTTTGGTTGAATTTAAATTTTAGAATTTAATGTTAAAAATTTATTTCTGTTTTAAACATTTTTTTATTTCATATGCTTAAGTCAGCCCTGCAAGAAATTTTAATGTGTAAAATCAAGTCTTAAAAACATAACTAAACTTAAATATATAACGTCAGAAAGGAGCAGGCTACGAACGATTCGTCGTCCTCGGATATTTCCCCAATCAACTGATTTTAATCTTACCAGCAACATCTAAACCATTCGCACATACCGACTAAAGATGGCCACGGTTTTTATACATTAATTTTAATGTTTAGAAATCTTACAGTTGTGCAATCTACATGTCATGCGTCAATTAAATTCTATAGGTGTTTTTAAGACCAATTAATAGAAAGTTCCCGTTGCTTGACAAACAACTCGGTTGGAACTGCCGTCTTAATGTCGTATTCGTGATGTACGAAAACAATATCGAATCTTACACGGGTACGAGACTACGGATTTTTCCTGGTATTTGCTTTTAAAATAACAATAAAAAAATAACGAGGAATTTGTTTTGGACGTGAAATTTTTGATTTTGTTGTAAACATTTCGAGTCAACATTAACGATACTGCTTAGGAATTCCACAGAGGCCATGAAATAATTCGATCGGCTTGATTATATTCATTATCACCCTATATTCATACGTTCTAATGCTGGGCACGGGCCTCCACTACTACTGAGAGACTAAACTTTAGAGGGTAAACCACGCTGGCCTAGTGCAGATCGGCGGACTACACACCTAAGAAATTCCTAAGAACCTTTCCTTTTAGGTGTGTTAAAGTAAGTGACAATTCATTGTGAATACACTCAAAAACACTTGGTAAGACTATGGTTCATTTGTCTTTTAAACAATTTAAATAGAGAACAATGCTCGCCCAGATCGCCTTTTGTTTATTCGTAGACATATTCTTGCAGTCACTTACCGGAAAATTACAGCCAACACTACATAATCCGCAGTACATGAGATATGTACAATTCTATTGTGCCTCCGAACGCATTGTATTGGACGAGACGAACTTGTCAATTACGAAGCGACAGAACCGACAGACCGTGTCGCAGAACCGGCGAATGTAAAAGTGGGTTCCACTGTCTTCAATTTCAGCAATTACTATTGTTCTTTTATCGCCAATCTGTGGACACAGGCCGTTTGCTTTACATTGCGTGTCCTATATGAGATTGATGCAAGTAGAAAGGTTGAGTACTGTTGACGTTTTGGCGCGTGGTCGAGAATTTCAGCAATCACGGGTTCAGACCCCAAATCGCTATCATGTTCTTAAACGGTGAAGGAAAACATCATGAGATATTTGCTAACATAAAAAGTTTGGCAAATTTCTTAGGTGTCTAGACCGCTAAATTGTACGTACTAGGCCAGGATGGTACAACTAAACCCTCTAAGTTATAAATGAGGCCAGTTCCCAGCTGTAGGTATGTAAACTGTTGATGGAGATGATGATATTTATTCAACCATAAAACATGTTTTTAGTATATAGACTCTCAACATCAGTCCTCTCAGATGAAGAGGAGGCCCGTACCAAGCAGTTTGACATATGGACTGATGGTATGAGTTAAAAAAAACTCGTCGGTATATTGGTCGAAGTTTGAATTTGGAATGCGTGAATATAGTTGTTTGCGAGTGGCCAGTCGCCGCGGCGTCACGGTTTGCTTGTTGCGTGTTGCCTCACATGCTGTCCGAGGTTGCAAGAGCTGTCGTAGATAATGTGCTGTGATGATTACACTGATATGTGTAACGGAGTCTCTTTACGTGACGTGACTCCGTATTGAACAATCTTTTTTTTTTAATTTCCTCATAGTTTTTACGGCCAGTCGGAGTGTGAGCAATTATTGCCGACATTTTATTTATTGAATCAACTTTTGTTTGTTCCAAGAATTCAATGGTTATTCCTTAACCGCTCTGATTGCTGTTGCTAAGTCGGTAAAGATTTGAATTGTGAACGTCTCATCAAATTAAATGACACAGTAATATTGAAACTTCCTCGCCGTGTCTCGGTTCCAATTATTTGGGGTTAGCGTAGCATATCACTTTCTTGAATTCGTCTGAATGAGCCGACATTTCATTTATAACATTTCGTGTTGAATTATCACTCAGTTTTAAAAATGAGGTGTTAATCAAAAGAAAGAAATCATTATTTCAATGTATTCTTCCAACACGAAATTTGGATCTAAATTAAACTTTTTCATGTAATTAACATTAAAAACATATTTTCCTCTATTCTGCACTATAAATTCATAAAACACGTTATCTAACCGCTGCGATAATCTTAAGAATAAGTGAAGCATAACTAATTACGAGACGTTTTTTAAATATTTGAATACTGGTCACAAATTAAATATTTCATAAAAAAAAATAAAAACGCGATCATTACAGGTCGAATTAAAACATTCTAAATTGAAACTTAAAATCGAAAAGCTCGCTGAGGCAAATTATTGTCAATTACTTGAATGTTAATTCCCTGAGGCATAAATTGGAATAACTAAGATAAGATAAAAAACACTTTATTGTGCACCATTTAGACATACAAATAGCAGACACAAGGATAATACAAAATACAGTGAACAATCGGCGGTTTTACAACCTACAGCAGCTGTTAACTACAGCATTAAAAGATTCCAAATTTAAATATCAAAAGCGCACAGATACAAATATTGTCGTTTCCTTGAAAGTAATTTCTCTATGGTTTAAAGATGGCGAAATATCCCAACATCGCGGTGCTGTAGAGGAAAGAATTTGTCAAAAAAGTGGCGTCATTCCTGCCCGGAGCGAGAGTGCTGTGTTATTATGCAAATCTCTTTGACTCTCGGAGGATCGACTGGGCTTATATCCATTGGGATTACATGACGCACTATTTGTGTTTTGTATTTTATACCTTTTAAAAATTACTCGGTCCATAGTTTAATTGGATTTAAAAATATAACACTGCAGATATTTATTATGATGTAGTTATGTAATATGCGTTCAAGTCAATGAATTGAAATCTACACAAGAAGACAATTTACATAAAGTACTGCAAAAAAAATGAAACGTTTTTCCTATTAGAGTCGACTTTTATAGCCAAAATTGTCGGATGGGTTTCCGTTTAACTTTAAGTAGCGAGGTGCTTATGGATAAGAAAGATGTGTTTATGGACTTAGACAGATCATAGTCTATTGTATAGTTATATACCTATTGTCATGTCAGCACCTTAAAACAACAATAATAAGTAATTTATAGTTGAGGCCTATAAAATCAAAACTAGCTAAACGCCAGTTGGAATCAAAGACAGTTAAATACAAATTTATTCAGTCTGTACTCAAATATTGTGGTATTTTTATAATTTAAAATTCTGATTTTTAGTGGTATTCACATTCTTTATAAATCTTTTTTAAAATATAAAATATCATAGCCACCTAAACAAAGTTATCGATTTTTGTAGATTACTGAATATTTGACTCACTTGGATTTAGCTGCCTTTGATTTTATAGGCCTCAGTTATGCTAGGTAGCTATCCTTAGTTAATTAAGCTGGTTTTAATGCGAAATACTGGGACCAAATCATATTTAACAATATATTTTAAAGTAATAAATCACCTAAAGTACCCATGTAAGCCGTCCTGAACTGGGCTTCAAGGGCGGTGACGGAATGTCAAAAATTCTCTCCGAAAAGCGTCTAGTCCAGTTTGAATACTAAATCATTGGCTGACGTCCGCCCGCGGGACAAATGTGTCCGATATTATTCCGAGAAAACATATATTAGTATCATTGTATCGGTGACTCACAACTTCACTATGTTTGATGCGATTCAAAAGGAATTATGCGTAATTTTGTCAAGTGGTTGAACGGAGATTGGACGATTAAAAAATATTTGATGTATTCTTATGTGAGTCACAGATTAAGTATTTTTAAAGTTAGATTTGTGTCTTTATGCTTGGTTTTTTATTTTGTTTACGGTGATTGATTTATAATATAAATATTTAATAGGTAAAGTTTGACGTATAGGGATTATTGAGTATAAAGAACAACACATAAAAGAAATAAGGAAAAGCAATTGATATTTTGATACTAGGCGGGTTGTTTTGTAAAGAATATAACTTACAGAATCCCTATTCAGATATATAAAAGTTATACTATAAACACTTTTAAAGAGTGCGAGCTCCGTAATTCCATGAGAAAGACATTATAAGTAAGGCCAAACTCTTAGATCTAAAGTGGAGGATTGCTTCTTGCCATGACATAATTAATTTTCTTAAATAATTTATTTCTTTGCATTAATTGTTGAAACTAAAAAGATGTAGTTCAGTAATAAAAGTAAAATAAAATATTCAAACACGCACACACACAAACATTATTCCCCAAACACGAAATAATATGGCGGTGTCGTTGTAACATCTTCAATATAAAGTTTTTTGTCAGTGTTTTCTCATAATAATTCGACATCCTGTTATCTATCATAACCGATCTCTAATTATTAACCAACCTGTAATAAAAGTGGTAATAATTTCAAATCTTACAACACTGACAGGGGCACAGTCAGAATTATTCTTTTTTAGACAAAAATCGTAATGTATAAAGGTTTTTTTCTATTGTTTTATCCATCATTTCTGTACTTGATTTTCGGAATTAATAACATTTTTTAAACAATTTGCAAACAAAGATCATTAATTACCTGCTTATTATCGTCGCTTCTAAGTTCTTGATTAAATTCCTGAATTTCTGAAAAAAAGCGCATGATAAATTTAATTAATTTACTGCATTTAATGCAATGGGATGAAGCTTAGTCACCAGATTATAAAACTAAATATCAAAAGACCTTCCTTGATTAACAAGAGTTATCCCTTTCCTGGCTACTCTTTATTAGACATAAAATCAGACGCCACTGCGATTACTGCTGTATTTAAACCTACGTCCAAATAGACGGATAGTAACTCTTGGGGGTTCACGATCCCCGGATCTATGCAGACTCCGTCCCCCTGCTATGGTGACCGCTAGTCGCAGTGTGCTGTGACCGTTCCGGGCGGCGCGTCTTTGAATAATTCATATATCTGCACTTAATTAAATGTCTTGCCGGAGTAAAAACCAGTGACACCTTCCTGTGGGATTTGTGAAAGGTCTGTATGCTTTGGTGATAGAAAAAATTGTGGGGGCAACGACTTGGTATGGTTTTATAATTATGACGCTAAAAAATGTGCCTGCCTTGTCTCCTATATGTCTTGAGGTATGCATTAAAAAGTATGACTGCCTCCTGGTTTTGTGGTATAAGTATGTTATGTACGATTTAGAGGTCCTGGATGATTTCTAGGTGGGGCTGTGTTGGATTTTTCATTACGACCAAAAGAGATTTGGCGGAATGCGGGTGTAAAAAAACACCTATACCTTTGGTAAAGGTATGTAACAATATTGTTTAAGTTTTAGTGTATCTTTGATAGCTTGAAAACTTGATACGATTTGTTAAGAAGAAATTTTGTAAAAATTTGGTTTAATAAAATCAGGTGACAGACAAAAATCTTCACGAAGTTTCCAGATTAAAACCAGGTAGAGCCATGCTACAAGTCTAGTATGTATCTATGTACAAATAGCCAAGTTCCGTGTCATTTTGTCGTACAAAAAACTGGAATAATTTACCGATTAGACGTTTATGAGTGCTCAATAACATATTGGGTAGTTCGTTTGATGAATGTCATTTATTTTGTATGTGACACAGATTTATTCATTTTGATAGGGAAAATACCAATTATTGGTATAAACATGATCATATTCTACTAAAGTCTAAAGGTTTTCGATCTCATAAATACTTTACTCCAGCTATAATAATGTATGAAGTAAACAAATATAATAACTCAACATCAAATTCTACAGCAATTTTTTTTTAATATTATATTATCGAGAGATCCTGGATTTGATTCTCTAGTAAGGCTAAATATTTCTGTGTTTTCTGTTAGCAACACGAAGGCTACTTAATACTTGCTAGTGAAATTATATACGTTTTAAATTCAAAGTATATTTTTTTTTATAATATTTTCCCGACCTGATGATCAAACCCACGACTAACAAACTATATAACTTGCGGTAATTATATTATGTACAGATGGTACAATCAGCAGTAAATGTCAAGTGCAGTACACGCTTCCTATGTAATTGATGAATATTAAGCCTGCATAATGTTGATCATTACTCCTAAGTGCAAATTAAATTTTGACCCTCAAAAGATTCATTTGGTACATTCACTGCCGGGTCATGACTCGTCTTTTTAATAATGGTAAATAATTTAAATCTTGTTTTTAGATATTTAGATGTTAGTATTATAAAGAAGGATGATTTTAATGTGTGTAAAATTGTTTGGTATCGATATTCTGAAAGTACCTAGTTAGCTATTTGAATAAAGAAAAAAATTACTTTTATTTAAACTTTAGACGTTTTTATCATTTTATCAAACAGCATATTTAAGGAGTAAACGACTTTATCAGTAAAGTTCGATAGCAGCCCTTATACGTCTCGCGGCACGGGTCTCCTCTACTGCTGAGAGGTGTAAGGCCTTAGACCATCCCTTCTTTATTTTAGGTGTGCAGGTTCCTTCAACATGTTTTTTTCACCAGTAAAGTGAATGTCGCTCTACTAGTAAAGTAAGTTAAACCTAAAACAATAACTTTGACACGTTAGATATAGCAAAATCGATGCTTATACAATCAGACTTTTAGTCAAAGCTTTATATTGTGTGTATTTATTGGATCAAAAGTAAGACCAATAGTGTAGGCCCAAGATTAGTGGAAACAAAACTAACTATGTCTGTGAGGTGGGAAATTTCTTCGGTATTCGAAGACTATCAACCTGAGAGTGATGGGTGGGAAGTGGGATGGGTAAAAAAAGCCCAGCCCCGTTTAACTATAAGACTCGTGTCCTGCATTGCCCGTATAAAGGTTACTATTATTTATAGTAACAGGTTGCAGTAATGATACAGCACAATAAAAACTATAATCCAAGACGCGACTGAAAAAAATACGAAAAGAATTTTAAAAAGAAAATGGCCCTCCTAAATCAATGTTGGTCTAATTAGTGGTAACATTTAAAGTTAGGAGACTAATAATTACAGCGCGGATTACGAGTCCAAGTGTAATCTTTTGCAATTTTCTCTTAATCGCTCGAGATTTACCCCGACCACCATAATTAGAGCCGTGTGCTTCATACGAACCGATTACTGTCGTGGTTTATGGTCGCTGGCCGTTGTAAATGGTACCCCGAGACATTTGGACTTATGTGATAATTCTAGGGCAAGTTGAAGAAATTTGATAATTCGCGGTTAGGGAAAAACGATCGTTTTAATCATAAGTTGGGTCGCATTGTTAGTGAATCACCTAAGAGTAAGAAAACTGTGGAGTCGAGTTATTCATACATTTATTTTGTTTAAAAAATAATTATTGCATTTCATTTTACTTTTTAAAGATATTGTATGTTTATTTACAAATGTGTTTATTTTTAAAACTGTCAAATGACGTTGCAGTAATTTATAAATGCCTGGACGTTGAGACGACTCCATAAACTATGAGAGCTGCTGGAGAAGTAATTTAGTCTTTGAAATATAAGTTTTTTTGATATAAAAGTTATAAATTTATGACTAGATAGTTAAAAACATAACTATTTTTTAAAACTTAAATATTACACCCAAATAAAAAAAATCAAACAAGGTTGATTCTACTCCTAGAATAACTATTCCATTCAAACCAAAGAAGAACCAAAGAAGCTCCACAGATTTCGCTATGAAAGCAGCCAAGACAACCATTTATCACAGACCCGTCAAAATCTAATTGTCCCGCCTCGCTAACCGATGCATTGTGACCGTAATTATGGCCCTATTTTTTACACAAAGAACTAAATCGACTTATAAACATTTTTTGTTGCCACAAACTATACAACGCGTTTCGCTACATATTTCAAATATTTTATTACGATTATCTATAATGTTCAAAGACCGTTACCGTTTTAAATTGTTTATATTTTTGTGGCTGCTTTTTTTCTAATTTTAAAAATATTTTTTGGTAATTTGCTATACGAAAATATTATTATTAACACGTTCCAAACCGGCTGCCAGTCCAGCAGTGGATCTCAATTGCCTGATGGATGGAAACCGGACGTACTTTATTTAAAGTGATAATTCAAAAATACTTTTGAAAGTCTTTTTGAATTAATAATCTTTTAACTCTCGTGATCTTGTATTTACTGTGTGTTGAAAGAATACCAAAAAAATTCTTATAATACAATCGATGGTATTTCTATTAAAGTCCAAAAGCCCAGCTCCTGACCTAAAGAACAATTACTAACTAGACATTACACAATTAACGTTTACCGCTGGGCTTCTATCGGAATACCTCCACAGCTTAACACTAAACCTTAGCCAAAAATTCAAGTCTTCGAGTTAACTTGCTACTATTAATCCACTATCACTTTTTATAGTTGCTGTTCAACAAAATTACATGGTAGTAATATTTTTAAGGTTGAAATAGGCGTTTCGAATGTAATACGACGTTGAGGGTTGGACGAGCCACCGCGGGTGCACGGGGTGGCTATTAGCGGGCTGTACTGCACCCAATAATGGAGTTTAGGTCGGGTTTACATCGGTAGCTGAGAAAGACTTTTGAAGCAGTATTCTTTCGATATTTAGGGCTTTATTATACAGGGTGTATTTAGACCGTGATCGAAAACTTAGGCAAGTGATTACACACCCTCTGTCTTTAAAGAAAATCCCAAAAATAAATAAAAATTTTGATGTTTTCCATATAAACTACATACATTTAATACCGATGGCTGTATGGAGAACGTAAAACAATTTTATTTTGGGTCGGGATTTTCTTTAATGCCAGAAGGCTTGTAATAACCTTATCTATTTCTTGTCTTAGTTTCCAGTCATGATCTGAATACACCGTGAATAGACACAGAAAGATAATCTGATGGAAAGATTAGAACTGTGATAATATTAAATAAAAAAGCGATTTTTTATCATCAGTTTAAAAAATTCAATTGTTCATAAACTGCTATATTTAAATTTATATTAGAAGTTTGACACTTCTTTTAAGTGCCATATTAACTTTTTACATACCTCCATATTATGCAAAGGTTGCTGTTAGGGCGGAAAGAGTCTAAGTTTATATGACATTTTTATTACCTTTTAGAATTTAATTTTAGTTTTTGTACTTTAAATACGTCACGTTTATATTATGTAGTAACTTATGGCGCGTATTTAAATGTTTTTTGCAGATTAATTATACGAATATATATCGTAGTGCTGTGAGTCGTGGAATTATCAACAGACACGTGCTCGCGGAAAATTAAATAAAACTGATGAGCTATTTTTAGCTGAAAAATAATTACTATTTATTCACGTACGTCATCATTTTGCTATTAAACTCGTTATAATTTTATAAGTTTAAATTATCATCATTACGTTACGCATAACATTTGTTAAATTTGCGTCATATTTTTTTAAAGTTAATTAATGTTTTTTTATAGTAATACTTTTGTATAAAATTATTCATATATATTCTGTTTTAAAGAGGAGACACAACAATTATCTATGTCATAGTCAAAGTAAAGTTTTTTATTCGTCAATTTTAAACTATTACCTTATGTAATTTTTCTTTTGCTATATACTATGAACAAAGAAAAATAAACAAAATCAAACTCTTTTATACAACTGTGTACGCGGCATAAATAAAATCTTCTATAAAAAGTGATTAGATTCTCATTTGACGTTAGGGAATTGTATGGGCAGCCTAACTATCAATCACCCGATGTGGGATGACTCTAATTATAGGGATTAAGGGTGCACCGGGCCCAGGTAATGGGTTCGAAGCCGGCAGTTTTAATAGATACCAAAACTGTGTGTTTGCGTCGTGGCCGGCTCGCATTAAAACGATTTTAATTAAATGAACTAACAGTATAGATCGGGTGGGTATTTTAATCAACGACATAGGGAAGGCATTAATCTTCGGATATTAATGGCATTAATTCAATGTCATTTTGATATCAGAGATCAAGGAAAACTCTTATGACTAGTCAGTACTTTGCCAGTGACAAATTTAGGAGTAAAAGTCCTTTATTATTTCCAACACCCTTTTTAAGAGAAGATGTTTATTAAACTGTTTTTGTTGCCAGGAATAGAAGAAATAAACAAAAATTTGACACGGTCACTTCTTAGTAATATGGGTGTAATATCAAGACTTTTATAAATGTGAGACAGCCAATAGCAGTGTTTTATTTTCGTCATTAGTAGAATGATAGATGTTGATTGAATCCGTAGCATTCAAGCGGCGACACTCGTCCCGATACCTATACCTTTCGTCTTCGAATATTCTTCAACTGTTTTGTGTTTTTCCCAGGCAAGCGGCGACATTCGTCCCCATACAAAATACCTATACCTTCTATCCCCAGTTGTTCTGCGTTTCTCCTTTTAGAACATCTCGCTGATCGGTCCTATGGAAAAAATAGCTGGAAAAAATTAATCGGCGAGCAGAGCTGTTATTTCGCGGTCACTGTATTTACGGAGGTAGTCAGATGTTTAGCCAATTAGTGTGAGATGAGAGCGGGGGCCTAACTCCCGCGAGGTGTCATTATGCCATTATTAATTGGGCGTAAACGGTGAGCTTGGCGGCCGAGATTAGGCCCTTTTTTATTGCTGATGGTGTATGAGAAATTGCGGTTACATGGGGCGAATAGAAATTTATCGTGTATGTTTTGATTGAGTAGAACTAAGTGACAGTAGAAGGTCAGACAGGGCACCTCTCATTTTGTCCTACCTACTTGTCTGTAGCCGCTAAGGGATAACCTATGTTTATTTATATTCTTATATAACTCTTTATTTGTATTAATTTACTTATACATTCAATGATAAAACTAAAATATCTATATACTTACATGGATAAAAATGAAAATTTCAAAAGACGATATGTCAGGAGTGTAGTTATTACCTACATTGCATAGAATTTGCAAATATATTTGCTGCACCTAATCCATATACCATACATAACATCTATTATAGTCCTATCAAAAAAAAACAATACAATCTATTTTTGATTGAAGTAACGCCATTCCGCCAGTCATTTATACCTGTCAATAATAATTACGAAACGGCCCCAAATATAATGATGACAAAACACGGAGCGACAACAGGTCCGACCAAAGCTTTCATATCCCCAACCAAAATAGACGCCAAATTGACAGATGACAAATAAGAACGTTAACACTACGGTCAAAGAAGGACCAGTTTACTTTGACCCCCGGAAAGAAGAACTATCACCGTTGGTTTAAGGAAATGTCTACGTCACAGAGGGACAGGGGAGGTCTTACAAACTGGTTAGTGATAGTAAATATTTTTACCGACGCTAAATGTGATAAAATACATCAAGACATTGTCGTTAGTTGAAGATCGATGGGCCGCCGAGGTTGGTAACACGCTCCTTTGAATTCAGAGATGTATGATTTGTAATTAAGCTCTTTGTGAATGCTGCTGAATGGTGTAATCAAAATGGTAAAATAATTGTGATATTGATGAATGTTTGTACACATTTCTAGTGAGGAATGTCGACTTGTTGTGACTTCGGCTGACGAGGTTCGATGAAGACAGTGTTTCATGACGCACGCTCATAAATTATGTTAAGTATCTAAATACTTAAATAAATAATGTTTGGGAAAAAATGAGTGTCCAAGCGAGTAATTAAAACATCGTTCAAATGTATAAAAAAATGAATGAACACATGAAGAAAAATTATATACAGGAAAATCATGAGAGTCCACAATAATACAAATGTCGAAAAAAGTTACATAATACAAAATAACTTTAAATAACATAATTGATAATTAATTTGCGACTTAAATTAATTTAAATATTTATAGTTTTTTAATTGCAGGTAATTATAAAAATAAATTTAAAGCAGGTATTTGTGAGATTATGTACAAAAAATCGACAATCATACTCATACTATTTGGTAAAAATCGTAAGGAGCCGCTGTATTCAGGCTGCCTTCGACAGAACACTTTGTAAGTCTTTTGGAGAAGTGTTTGGAAGTCGATGTCTAGCGGTGGACGTATTTCGGCTGATGATGATTCGTAAAACATATACATGCAGATCACTATACACAACGAAACCTTGCTTTTCACCTCATCTACGGCGCTAGCTATCCAGGCACTCATACTTCTATTTTTAACCTATGGTCAAAGAAAACACGGGCAATTGAAACAAAGGGCACAAAGGTCGACCCTTGCAGAGTGTATGGGTGGAGCAGACTTAAATTTTCGCATTGACAGCCGAAACGGCCCCCGGGGACGACCGGCCGTACTTTAGTGCCCTTTATTCGTTATGGTTAATGTGCCATCTAGTTTACGAGCTTGTAGTGTTACTTGTTCTTTCGTTAATGGGTAGGAGTATTAGAAAGGTAGGCATGTAGAGTGGCAGAGAAATGGTATGACAAGTCTTGAGTTTCAAGGGGTTAAGTAAGAAATGCAGATCTGTTCTCATTCTGGCATAGTTATTATACACATTATATTATATTACATAATTTTATGACCGTCCATAGTTTTAATAAGAAAAAGTGTTAAAAATAACATTTAATATACGAATGCGTAAAATATCAAAAATATTCAAACGATATTGTGATTCGCCACAGTACACTTATTTATGAAATTATTTTACTTATTTTAAAATAACGTCCTTGAGATACTAAAGCCAACAAACCTCATTTTTTACAGAACTCCTTAATTTGTAAACATAATAATTTACACATATATCCTGTCACACCTTTAAAAAGGACATCATTACGTATAGTATAAATCTCCTATTAGGAACTGTCAAAATGTCTATTCAATGTAGTTATAACAATGCACACGTCATGTGTCAAGAATGTCCTGGACGCGATGATTGGGACGATTTATGGACACGATCACTCAATTTGATGTAATTTTTGATAGCTTGTTGGGCCGACTTGTTCAGGGTACCTTGCCTTAAAAAACAAACGATGTTGATACTTCAATATCCACTTTGATTTAAATGAATACCCATAATATTCGCCAGATAATAATACATATCGAATTGCAGGAAAACCAGGAGTATCCTTTATCAAGAAAAAGACTGTTTCCGAGAAATAGACACTGGAAAATGTATTTATTTACTAGATGTTAAACAATTGTGTTAAATATTCAGTTTCACTTTATGTATCCTATGCGTTATTTTACTCTTAATTTTACAATGCTGAATTACAATATATTTGACAGCCCCGTGGCGCAGTTGGCTAGACACCAGCTTGCGAAACGAGCGGCCGCGGGTTCGATCCCCGCACCGAGACAAATGTTTGTGTGATCCACAAATATTAGTTTCGGGTCTGGGTGTTCGTGAGACCGAAAAGTCTCTCGTTTCTGATACCCACGACACAAGACTCGTATCTTAGTGTGGGGTCAGGACTATGTATGTGACTGTTGGGTGTATTTATTTATTATTATTATTTATTTATTATTATTTTAATACACAATTTTTATTAAACTTATGTTTTCTTTTCAATTTTACGTATTTGTCAATGTAATAATAATTGAAATGATTTGATATCACCCAAGACCACAGGAACTAAAAAATCAAGTCTGTCAAGTTCCATATTGACTGGCGACGTTTCAAAGGGAGCCCATTTGTATGGGAGCGCCCGCTGCAGGAACAATATACGTAATTTTCGTGTTACATATTGATTGATAGCCCACGCCATTCCGTTCGTTCCATCTCAGTCATTCGGTCCACGGTTGATAATAATATTTTAATATTTTTGGTACTGGCCATTATACTTATATAGGCAGGGTAATGTTAAAAGATTTTAGCGACTATCTTCAACGTTAACTCAAAATTTTATTGCAAAATTATTTTTCAACGATCTTTGAATACAATTAATATAGATAAAAATCACTCTACTGGTTACTCTCTGGACCATTCAAAAATAATTATTTTCTAACTAAAATCATATACAGGCTATAAATAAATTAAAAGTATTGACAAAATATATACAGACGTATTTAGTTATACATGAGGCCAGTGCCCAGCAGTGGTATACCACCATGATTCACCAGGTAATAACACAAAAGTCACGTTGAAACTGTATCTAACATGGCGTATCTCCCATGGTGGGCATCCCGTTCCATTCATCACAGTACCGTCCTCTGGCTAACGAGCTTGGAGCATACAGCTATTATTTCATTACGTTACCTTCATTAGTCAACTGTGGAAAGTACGGATTAAAATTGTTGGAGAAATTGTGCTCTAGACATTATTACACGGTAATGAATGGTCGGATGCTATATCTGAGATTTTTAGCACGAGGAACTGACGATATTGGAACTGGAGGTAAGTAGTGCCTAAGTATCGAGTATCTGAAGAAAGACATGCCTTGTTGTTATTTCATACAAACTGTGAGAGTTTATTATTAAGAGGACGAATAAATAAATACAAGTAACAGCCTCGTGGTCTCGCGGTATAAGTATGTGCCGTGCGATATAAAGGTCTTGGGTTCGACTCCCGAGTCGGGAAAATAAATATACGTAAGTGGTTCACACAAAAAAAATGTCACAGTGCGCGAATTGAATCCGCGGCCTGTTATTTCATAACCTGGTGTGTAGCCAACTGAGATACAAGGCTTTCAAAGTTATTTACAAAAATATATATTTTTTGAAAAAAAAAAAAACTCTTAAATCACTTTCTTTTGCCATAGAAGCTACTATTCTCTACTTTTCGCTAGCATTTTAAAAATAGTTTTAAAAGTATCTATACTAATAATAATCAAGTGCAGAGTGTAAACACTCTTCTTATTTTACTTTTACTACGAATATCTAAAAATATAAAAGTGTTGTTTGAAATATATTTGAATAAATGCATAAGACAAAAGTATTAGACCATTGTTTTTAATGAGCATACTTAGATATAAAAACAAAATAATATTTTTCTAATTTACATACTTAATAAACGTTAATCATTTTTATGATTTATCGTTTTATTTTTTCGTAATTTCATTTTCATTCTAGATTTAATGTGTGTTAATTATGTTAAGCGAAAAATAATTTTCGCTTTCGTCTCGATGCATCTTGCTCTATGCTCAAGGGAACACCGGAAGGTTTTATTCTGTTTGTCAACTTAGCTTGTTATATTTTTTTATATAGTAAATATTCTCACATAGAAAAATTATACTATTACAAGAGGAACAAAACCAAGAAAGTAATCCAATTTACGTTTTTGGTTAAGTCTTCGGACGATCGATTAGAATTTGAACGTATGTAAATAAATAAATAAATTAATCAATGAATAAATTATTTATATATTTAATATCGTGAATCACTTAAAAACAATGTAAAAAGCATTTAAGAGGGTTTAAAAACATTGAAAGAAAATAGTTACGAATCACAAACCAGAAAGGTTCGTCTTAGTTCGGCGGTAATAATGGTAGGAGTTCTTCATTTACCACACAACAAAAACCGCTTGCGAACAAACGGGTATCAGTTCTTCTTAACAAGATTTACGGGGTCAATTTGGCCCCCCACAGAGAAGTGGACAATTCTTATCACATCGCATACGTCATAAATAATACTCGGCGGGTATTTATCACGGCGCCATGAAATGTTGGTAATAGGAAAATTTATTGCCCCAAATTATAGTACGGAAACTTGGTAAAAATATACGACAGCGATTTCTTAGCACGAGGTTCGAGCGATAAATCCGACGTTTTTAGAAGATATTCTTTAGATATCATTTTTGATACGGAATGAAAAAATGACTCTACTGGAACTGGATATTAAATATAGTGCATCTTAGATAGTATAAAATAAGGCATATTGACCTGAATGTATTCATCGAAGGGGTAAACAGAGGTGCATTTCTGCACAATATTTTTGCTAGTTTTATATTTGCCTTACATAACACGGACTACGCTTATTCCCGGGTCTGAGGTGGTACTGAGAAATTCACAGAAAAACCCAATAATACTTTGCTATAATCAAATCAAAGGCTGCTTAAAATCGAGGCGAATGAAGGTTGATCTCGTAGATTAGATATCGAGCTAAATTCTTCATATATTTATAAGCCCATACATAATAACAATAAACACGTCCAAAGAACTGAAAAATCCGTTCCCACAATCCGTTTGTCATAGTGAAGTTGGCGGCAGGAAAGACGTTCCGTCCCATGGCATTAGCATATAAACGATCGTCAGATTACATCGCGATCGCAGTGTCGCAGACAACTGAATTCATTAGTTCAGCTCACCTGATTTTATTTAATTAAAATGTACGTATTTATGGCCGGTTGTGTGTGTGGTTAAACTGTGGTTAAGGTTTCTGTGTATTTATGATTAATATCGTTCAATATTACTCTTTGCTTTGGGTAAATTTTATAAAATATAACCTGGGGGTGATAGAGCTTTTAGTTAGTTAATTTGAACTCATTGATTTATAGTTGACTAAAGCTAAACAAAAAAGAAAATGTCACGCCTCAGTTAGCTTACAATATACGCTAAAACAACAATGATTAGGTGTGTTCTTACAGTAAGTTATTTAATCAACGATATTCTATCGTTTTCTTGTCAATTGTTCTTTCTAGTTATAAACATTGATCTATACAGGAAGTTTAAAATATGGCGTCCCCTTGTTAAAGTGTAAACGAAAATTTATAGTAAAGGTATTTTTACTTCAAAAAATTCTCAAACATAGTTAATTGTTTACTTAATTTTGATAAAAGAGGTCATAGAGCCCTCATTCAAACTGTATAACACGCATCCATAAACCCCGGTTTAACCCAAGCCAATTCTTGCCAACACAGCCAGCCCCAAGCAAAAGAAATAAGCACTTCCAGTGTAGTGAAATGTCTCGGCTCCAAGCCAGCGGAGCGACAAGTTGGGAACGTGTCGCCGGTCGCCGGTCGCCGGTCGGCAGCGTTATGTTAATGCCATTCGCATTGCCACGACCCGATGCTTTAATTATATGGACAAAAAACCCACGAGGGTGGTCGAGCGGAGTACTTGGGTTTTTAATGATTTTCCTATGATTACTTTTATTGTTTAGTATTCTATTAGTGCACTATAAATTATAATTATTCATGGCTAGAGTACAGGCTGACTATGTTAAGATAGGTACAGTGCCTTTGCAATGGTGACAAAATTGAGAAAAATGTAAGGAAAGAAAAATACAGGTAACTAAAGAAGTTGTTATTGAATTTTAATATTTGAATGATTTTATTGTCCTCAATCCTCATCAGTCCATATACGTCCCACTGCTGGGAATAGGCCTCCTCTACCACTGAGAGGGCTATCTAACATTCTCACCAATACCTACGAAGATTATTACTACCCAGATTATTTCTGTCGAAAAATCTATTCCCATTTACCGCAGTTAGTCACACCATAACAAAAGCCTATAAGTCCTCATTACCTGGAAGGCTAATATAAAAATGTTTTAATGGCCGCTTGATAATTACTTGGCAAGATCATTATTGGCCTAGTATTGGGGCGGTGAGAGCAAAGAGCCAACAATGTATGGAGCAACGCGCGGTAGATTTACGACATTACGCTGTAGAGCGGCGGACACACTAGATAAAATATAAATAAAATAAATACATCCACAAGTCTTAATAGTCACATATATAGTTCTGACGCTATACTAGGATACAAGTCCTGTGTCGTGGGTATCTTAAACTATTAGACATTTTTTCAGTTTGACAGACCTCCAAACCGGTAATATTATCGGTCACACAAACATTTGTCTCGGTGTGGGAATAGAAGCTGCGGCCTCTCGTTTCGCACGCTGATGTCTAGCTTATTGCGCCACGGGCCTGTTAGATTCGTAATATTTAATTTTATTGACATAAAACGAGGCCTTAAGTAAGCATACTAAATCAAGGATATTAAGTAAGGAGAAGGAAGTTATTCTTAAACTTTAGGTTATGACAACGATATAAAGCGAACATTTTCGAAGAATGGTGAAAATATCTCCTATAAGGTAGCTAGAGTATATATATCCACAATCCATCAGTTCGGAGTAAAATAATATAAAAAAATCCTCTTTCCTCGAATCAGATCGCAGTCCTCCCTTGTTAAGCCGCGGGACGATCCAAACCAACTCCATCTTCATCCGTCTTCATATGTTTTAAATAAATAAATTATATCTTTATTCTTTATCAACCCATGTACGCCCACTGCTGAGCACGGGTCTCCTCTAACATTGAGAGGGTTTAGGCCATAGTCCACCACGCTGGCCTAGTGCGGGTTGGCGGACTACACACCTAAGAAATTCCTAAGAACTCTTTGGTGTGCAGGTTTTATCACGATGTTTTCCTTCACCGTTAAAGCAAGTGATAATTCAATGTGAATACACACATAACTTAAAAAAGTCAGAGGTGTGTGCCTGGGGTTCGAACCCGCGACCGCCGAGATTCTCGACTGCGTGCCCAAACCTCGAGGCCATCACTGCCTTTATGCCAAATAAATTATATGATATGTTTTAAATAAATGTTTATATTTCATATGTTTTAAATAAATATATTTATTTAAAAAGGGTAACGTAAAGAGTCCTCGAAACCGACGTGCATGCATGAAGAGGATAATGTCAGTGGAGGAAGCGAAAGAGGTATGTTTGGACCGTGGCATTTGGCGCTCTATAGTCTCTGCCTACCCTAATGGGAGACAGGCGTGAGTTTATGTATGTATGTATGTTTTCTAAATATATTGAAACAGTATTGTGTACTAGCCCTGGGTTCGATCCTGGATTCGTCTATTTTTCCCCGGCTCGTTTGCGTGTATCGTTAGTGGATGTCGTCAATTTTATAGTATAAGCTCTTAGTAACAGCTAAATGATGCCTTAGTCGGCTTATTTACAGCGCAATATTAAGTTTTTGTGAAGCATGTATCAAGATTTTGAGCGTGTAGCGGCATTTGTACTTTCTATACGATATATCTTAATACCTCGTTATTAGAACCTACTTTATGGATTAGAGGGTTTTAAAATACTCCACACTAATATATATTTTATATTTATCAAGAACTGTTATTTTTTCGGTTTTTGGCTTGTGTGTTTTTGTGCTTGTTGAAGGAAATATTAATATGCTATTAACACTTCTAAATAAAGAGTCTAATTTCTTTATTCAACCCACAATCTTTCCTTTTTTTAACTATCTGCCTACCTTCAAAGGAAATTCTAGAACGCTGGTATTACTTTTTAAATCAAGAATTTATTTTCTCTATTCATCCCATAAACTTTACCTTTCTTAACTATAGGTCTACCTCTAAACATCAATAAGACTAATAACACGTCTTGATTAGTATATATTTATTTCTTATATCTATTTAATATATATTTATAAATATTTATTCATATAGACACAGCACGATTGACGATAGATAAGAAAAAACGTAGCATGGAAGCATCGCGTAACCCTAAAACGGCGTGGTGTGGCGTGACGGGGCAGTCAGCCAACTTCCTCGAGTTCCTTCCGCGCGGCCATCAGCGTGTCGACCATCCTTCCTCGTTGCGAAACTGTTCGCATCACCTCAATCGGAACAGAGAAAGTTGATTATGGACTTCACGTGTTTTTGATATGTGAAGACGGTATGAGAAATTTTTGTCATTAATGAATGTGTGAGGTTACACGTAGTTACTATTTTCGACAATTTTTGAGTAAGGTAAATGGGTATTTGGCTATATATGATACCTAGACCCAAATAGCAGTCAATCTTATAGCAGTATTATTCTGCTTTGTTTTTTTTAATTATAGCTTAGAATAAATTAGGTAGGTACTTCCATATGGAAAAATGCAAAATTTTAGAAATTACATACGCATATTATGATAACATACTGTAAACTTACTTTAAACAATTTGCATAGTAAAAAAGATGTTATTTTTTACACTCCGCATTACCATTTACGGTAGTAATAGTGAAACATTAACATAAACATCTTAGCAAGTGGCTAACAAAATATAAATGCAAAATAAAATATGTAAATAACTGCGGCCGCGCACTCTCCATAGCTTTATTCCGGCCGACACTTGCGTACAGAAGTAAATTGTGATAAGTGTGTGTGATCGGCGGGCGCGGGTTCAAACCCCAAGCACACACCTCTGACTTTTCCAAGTTATGTATTTATTCACAATGAATTATCACTTGCTTTAACGGTGAAGGACAACATCGTGATAAAACCTTCACACCTAAAGGTTCTTGGGAATTTCTTAGATTTGTAGTCCGCCAGTCCCCACTAGGCCTGCATGGTGGACTAAGGCTTAAACCCTCTGAATGGTAGAGGGCGCTCGTGCCCAGCAGTGGCACGTATATGGGCTGATGATGTAAGTGTGTGTATGTGGTTAGCCGCGTATTACTTTTTCTATTAGTGTGGTGTTTGGCGCAGGGTACAAACGACCCGACGCGCCCGCCCGCACTTTAAAATAATACTTACTACTTGAGGGTTTAAGATGTCAAGTGGTGTTTTTATGGAGAATAAAGTAGGAGTAGGCCTGATTGTAAGTACAAAAAGCAAGGTAAAAAATGTCTAGTCGATATTATTATGTCTGTGTTATCCAAATTGACTGCACCTGAAATTTACAAAATTGTATGTCTTTCTTATAAGAAATTATAAGCGAAAATATTTTTGAAAATTTCGGATATTCTGATTCTATTTAAAAGAATGATAAATCCATTATTGAAGAACAAGAAGTGTGATAATTATAGGGAAGTAGGTACGTACGCACTATGCAAACAAAAATGATTCGTATTCATGATTCTACCACCATCAATCTATAATTCAACATCTCTACGAGCTATTACCGCTGGCTAACTACACACTACATGTTTCCCATTTCTTTAGCAAAACATCATCAAAACCTACTAGAACATTCTCCAAGGCGCTAATGTGAATGTCTCGAAGGGGAGCGACCTCCCCACATGTCCGCTCGTGTCCAAAGGCGAGATTGTGCAAGCCGCTGTGGTCACACACCGAGACACATACATATTTATGAGGTGACTTTAATATACAATTTCTATGTATTATCTGTGCAGTGCAGGAAGTGGCGATGATTGTCTAACGGTCACACGCGGCCACGTCGCCTCCCCGAGAATGTACCTTCATGTCTTCGTAATTAACTTTTACGTGCGCTGTAATGACAGTGTTTACGCCGATTTTGTTAGAAGTTAGTTTGAAGTATTGTAAAGCATAAAGACCCATTTGAAATTGATTCCTAAGGGTGTCTCAGGGTCTTTTTAAGGATTATCTTCAGTCTACACGGAGGAAAATACATTAGAAGCATTATTACGTTGGGAATTCCTAGATTATGGAAGTTTTACGGAGGAGGGAGGTATGAGACTACAAAATATAAATGATAATATCAGCTTTGTGATGGCATTCTATCCATTGCATGGATTAAACTGAATCTGATTGAACTGAAGCGACGTTCTTCTCCATTAAAAAAATACATAGTAATGATAATGTTAGAAAAGATGATACACATGAAAATACACTAAAATAAATATTTTACTAGGTTATTTTATGAGCAAATAAGTGTTTTAAAATAAAATATTATTGTATAAATTATGTTTCATCATTAGCAGTTATTTTTGATGACTCCATCTAGGCGATTACGAAAACATAAATCATTTAGCAGGAACAACTCCTTGCATTACGATTTATACAAGTCTGAATAATAAATAATATTAACTAAATGAACATACCACTTATTATGTCAGCATGAATCAATTTTATGCTTCAATCATATCTTTAGAAACAGAAAAAACAAGCTTTTAATGTCACTGGAGTAACCGATTAAAATACGAATGACTTAACTAATATCGATAATTACATTTTCCCCGTCACGATTGTTTTTGACACAACATTAGTATGACTTAATATTTCATAGAATCATCGTCTATTAGTTGGTGATTTAAAATCGTGGTATGCCGACAAAGTGTTTGATTTGACAGCTCGATGTGTTCCCTCTAAAGCTAATTAATAAGCAGATACAACCACTTAAGATAAGTAAAAATATTTTCATCCCGAAACTGCACCGGATATAGATTGTATCGGCATGACAAAGCGTGGCGCCAAGAAAGTGCTTTAATCTCTGTTCTAAAATCAACCTTAACATCTTTCCCATTTGGTCCAATTTCTTTTTTAGTTGATGTAAATTTACCATATGAAGCATCTCCTACTGAAAATTTATCTTTATGACCTACATCATTCGGTTCAATATCGCTGGTTCCGTCCTAATTTTCATTAACATTGAAAGATTTGTCAGCAACATGAACGAAAACATTCAATTTGGTCCTAATACCACCAGCAATAAGATTCAAACTAGCATGTACGATTATCTGAAGTGGTGCAATCAGAATCTATTGATACTACTCTAAAAGCTTCAGCCGAGTCTCAAGTGCAGGTGGTATGACTCCTGTGTCTCCGAAAATAAATGAAATGGTCATTGTGAGATAAGATTTCTCGGTACAGTACTAATGTACTGGGATGCTTTGAACTGAGGAATCAGTATAATGGGCACGTGTGCCCATAAGTTGATAACTTCAGAATGACATTAGCCAAAAGGCATAATTCAGAGAGGTGTGAATCATTTGTGAATGGTTTTATGGGGTGTTTTATAAATTTAAAAGTAAAGTACTTTGTTTTATCCTGATAATTTTGTATAGTGTCTTTCCAAAGTAGGTACAACTATATAATAAAAATAAAAGAAAAGTATAAAAATAATTGCTGTATCGGTATAATGGTGACCGTAATCAACGTGGAATTGATCCCCTGTCCCAAACAATGGAATGGTTGTAATCCCGGATCAGAGGGGTACAGAAAGCTTATGCGTGTAAGGAGCGATAATGGCGCTGCCAATCATTGGCCAAATGATAAAGTTCTTTTGTTTCCACTAATTCCCTCGAGCATTGGCGGTATCGTCCAATGTTTGTGATCGTTTGGACGGAAAATGTTATCTCTTAAATGAATTAATCAATTGAATAATCATGTTATAGGTTAATTACTCTTAGGTACATTTGCGGTTAAATTTGTTGTCAGATATTGTCTTACCGTCTTACCCATTCTTCCAAGACATATTTAAATATTACTATTTTAGTCTGTAATATTTAACAACCAATTTTATAGATGCATACGTAATTTTGAATGGGAAAAATTAAGTTAAAAGCTATACACAAATGGAAACAGTTTTCGATTTTTGAATACTTGTATACAAATCAAAACCCGTGATTGGTGGGAGCATTCACGACCAACATTGGGTCCAACATAGGCTTATATTAAAGTGAATATGAGCCATAGCTTCATATCCAGCATAAAGCAGTGAGTATAAAACAACCGTTTGAAAGCCATTTATCCGAGGTAAATTGACGAGGAACGTACAGGAATTTTCTCGTTATCAGCCGCGCCGTGGAAAGGGCAAGGGCGGACAAATGTCTAAGGTTGCTTTATGATTTGGGCACTCAGCGGCAGAGTATTGTAACTCAAGTTTAATTTATTTTGGGTTTTATTTTTTACCAATGTGCTTACTGTAAAAAATGGAATAAATTTCTGTGATGATAATAATTTATACAAAGATGTAAGATTGGTCTTGTGTTGTAGATATAAGAAATTAAAAAAGTGTCTGCGCTATTACAATCACGTACACAAAATATAAATATTTGTGCAAAAATCAAGAGAACTATAGGGGTATATTAAGTAAATGCGAAAGCACTGGTGCCACTGGCCTATGCGATTAAACTAAACATATTTTAATGAGCCGCTGGTAGCAAGATTATAGGTAATCATTATTTAGCTTCTCTTTTTTATTGTAAAATCTCATATACACACATAATGCTTCGTAATCGAAGACAACAGTAAGAAATACTGCTAAGCAAAATCGTCATTCTATATTCAAAATCCTTACACATCTCTCAGCCTTCCTACCCTTAAAAATCCTCGCAAAAAAAAACACAAATCTATAATTACGATTAAAAAATACAAATTCGCACTTACTCGCTCCCAAGGGCGGGGTCTACTGACGTGTTTTGGACCGCAATCAACGTCCACACTGAGTGGCACGTGACGCCGGCCCTTACACCCGACTAATTAGACGACTTGGGCCTGTGACAGACCGACAGGGGGGTGCAACGGGGAAGGGGGAGGGGTGCTAAGTGCCTGCATGCGGGTGTATAAACATTTTACACTTAGCTCTTGATAGTGTAAGATGGCAAGATTATGCCCGCCCAGATTCTAAGCTCGCGGAAGATGAATATATGAAGAGGTGGGTTGTGAGTATGTGTGCTGTAATACTTCTGTTGTAGGTCAAATGAATGAGTAAATATACTCAATAGCCAAATAGATAGTTCTGAACCCACGCAACGGTGTAAGACTTATTGGTCTCGTAACACCAAGACCTCACAAAAATTGGTGAATCATATTAACTTTTCTCCCGGTGCCGGAGTCGAATCCGCGTCCTCTCGTTTTATAAACTGGCGTCTCACCAACTGCGCTACGCTCTGCCATAGGACAGACTCAATAAAATGATCCGTATAAAAAGTAACCTTGTGTCCATAAAGATTTCGGCATAAGCATTTGATAGTTATGGAAAAGCCCAAGGTAAAAGAATCTACCCTCATTAAATACAAGTGACACTTACTTTATCTGGACTCATCAACAACAAATCTGAAATAAAATTAACTACAGACAATAGCTTATAATCTCACACTTCATGTCGCGCGTTTGATAATATATTGCCAAAGCTTATCACGGCTTATCAGGACATCATTAGTTGTCACTCGTTATCACTATATCATTCCAATCACTTCAGACTGCAGCTGAAGGCTTCCCATGGGTTGTCAACAAGGTTTTATTCATAACATGTTATTACATTATTCACGAGCTTATGTCGTGATTGCTTTTATTAATATGGGGGCCTTGATGGCGATGAGCTGGTTCTGAAATGAAATGCCGTGGGTTCGATCCCATCTGTTTTGGCTAATATTTCTTATTACTAAATCGTTTGTCTACTAATATGGAATAGAATTTTAATGAGAGTATTTTTGTAAATCTATTTGTAATAAAATAACAAATATTTTTTAACCTAGACTTGTTGAATGTTAGGATTATTTAATACTTCACATCTCAAAGGTATAATAAAAGTCTAGTTAAAATTGTTAATAAAAGTGTGTACAAGCATATTCTTCTCTAAAATATTTAGATAAACATTCGGACACCAATCCCCAACCAAAATCTTTCCACTATAAAAGCTAAACACAAGTAGTTTATACAGACAGCATTATAATATGGCGTGTAGTTTCTCCACACTTTCCCTAAACTTCCCCGTCCATACGTTAGGAGCCCGTGATTGATCTGATGTAAGCAGTGGTAGACGACAGTTAATAAATCGCGCCCCTCTCACTGTACCCCGCGCAAGGGATAGGAGGAAGCGATTGGGTAGATGATTTTTGGCATTTTAATAAAGATATTTTTGTACAACGGTGTTGAGGCTTTAAATAATCTGGCTTTATCGAGGAAAGGTTGGGAATTGTCGAATAAAATTGCTTTTTTTAATTTTTATGTCCACTTTATGACCTTTTGAAATTTACGGAAAAGGTTATGGGAGTTTTGCGTACAAACAATCCATTATTTGAGTAAAGGTGATGTTGGTTCTTGTGATAACAAGGATTTCGTTGAGGCAAATAAAAAAGAAAAAAAAATCTCTCATCAGTCGACATGATAAATTAAAAATTTATTTTAAAAGATGCGAATAAAAAATTTTGTTCATATAGCATTTTGCATACTTCAGTAAAAAGTAATAAAAAGAGCGCAACTTTTTTAATGGAAGATAGATGCCCAAGAAGCCCACCTTCTTTATTTAACTAAGGCAACTTCACATATAAATGAGAACATATTGACTACACAATAAACGTGTATCGCTTTTCGGGTTCTATAGCAGTACCCCCACTGCTATATACAATATTCTAGACCAGGGCTTCCCAAACTGTGCGTCGCGGCAACATCCGAGGGGCGTCGCGAGGCGATCGGCAAACATTCGCTGTCCGTATTTTTCTGATAACCTCATATTACGCTAACTACTGCTGTTTTTATTTCCAGTAAAGTAGGTAGTTTTGATGATGAGGGGGGGGGGTGCGTTGCAAGAAAAAAAATAATTCTGTAGGGCGTCATAGTGTAAATAAGTTTGGGAACCCCTGTTCTAGACTATAACTATACGATCTATGTTTTTCATCATTACGTACATCATGCCCTAGCAACAACTATCCATGTCATAAAGTCCAGCATGGGAATTACAAAACCTCTAATCGTACTAATTCAGGCTCACTTCTGTTCGACCGTGGCTTAGGAAATATTCCTATACAGCCAATCTTGGTATAAACCGACTGCGTGCGGTGGTTAATTTTTATACACCAAGACTTTGTTTTGCGGGTGAAATTGAATTTGGTCGGATTGTGTGGCCAGTGGGAAACGCATAGATGTAGGAAACTGGAAATGGCTTTGGTGGGATTATTATTATTTTTATATTTTACAGACGTTGTTTCAGTGAAATAATTACCTTATTTATCATAAATATTAATATTATGTACCCACACAAGGCCATCATGATGGACTAAGAGCTAAACTCTCTTAGTTGTAGAGGAGTTGTCCAGTAGTGGGACAGATATGGGCTGATGATAAATATTATGTAAACAATAATACGTTCTTTCATTAATTTGTAAGTTAGAAGTAAGATATTACAATCCATTTGTATAGTTAACATCGTGCACAAGGTGTAAACCCCGACCCAAGATTCATATAACAGAGAACAAAACGAGGCAGTCGGATCTGAAACGTTACATGTAATTACAGTTTGAAACAGAGAGGTCCCACTTCTCGATCTTACACTTAATTAATGGAACAGCAGTTTCCGAAAGTGATTTAGCGATACTACTGGCAATATTAGGTATATGAAATAAAGTTTGCCTAGTACCTTCTAGCAACTGTGAATCTGCAAGAAATCCTTTAGAAAACGGTTGTCGGTCCAACTTAGAAAATTACTTACATGCCAAAGCAATTTCCATAAACCGCAAGTAAGGTATGGGCAGCAAATAAACAGTGGACTCTTTTGTCGTACCGCCGCCGCAAGATTGGCGCGAGACAATGTCTCATGTGGGGGCACATTGATTACTATGTCTTCCGACGCGACGCCTTCGTCTCATTTTTTTTTAATATTTTCGATTATTTTGTGATTGGTGTTGCGATTATAGATTACATTTTGTTTAACGATTCTATTAACTCATCATAAAGTTGACATTTCTTCCGTTACGACACGCAATTTTTGATTTTTGTTTAACCTATTTGATGGTGTATGTATGTTATTCGGGTTTTTCATGGCACTAGATCCATTTAATTAAGCTTTTTACATTGGTGTAGTGGAAGGCGTATCGACTCAATATTGTAAATATATTCAATATCTTTCAAATAATGCTCTCAAAGGCTTTAATGTTAATAATATAATAAAAAGAACCCATGTTGGTTCATTAAAAAATTCAATGAATTTATCGTGCTTATCACATTACATCGAACAAGTAAGTACAATAAATCTCATTTGTCGACGCTCATCAATAACGTTCCGAATTCGATTATCGATGAACGAGTATCTGATATCGATTTAATCTTCAATCACATAGTAATCGGCATGTTCGACATTTTGAATTTGGAATGTGTCCTTATTCGTGATCGTGTGTGACATACGAACTTTTTACAAACATTTTGAAACTGTCAATGGTAATGCTGGCACGTAATAATGGTTGTTATGGACAGGTAATAAAGATGTTAGTAATATTTGTATTTGGAATGGAAATAATTGTATAAAAACGATCGCGTGCGTACAGCCAATGTAGTTGAAAAATAGCGATGTGACCAACATGACGCAACGAATTTCATAACTGTCCAACGGTTGCCTAAAGCTAGACAATTTTACAAACGACCAATTCGTCTCTTAATAGGAGCAAAGTGAATTATCGGTTGTTTTTTTTCTTAAGCAACAAGGTGGATTCACACGGCCCCTCACTTGCGACATTTCGAGATTTCGTCGATGTCGACTCGCAGATAACAGAGGGTTTTGTATTTTTAAATGTTGTATTGTTTTATTTTTCATTTGAGAATATTTGATGTTCCGCCAGATTGAGTAAGTAGGCTGAACGTTGTCGTATTTGCATAATATGTTGTTCTGATGTATAATTATACATTGTACGCATTAATACAAGATTATTGTGGTGTCTATTCTTAATTACTTCATGGGAGACAATTTGTTAATAATTTTATATCATTGTGTAAAGTTATTAACGTAAATAGTATACGACACGTGCAGAATGACGTCAAAGCATAAAAAGTAATACAATAAATAACATTTGATTAGTAAAGTCGGGACAATTTTTCAATGTGAAGGCTTGTCAATACCAATTAAGTTTAATAAATATGTTTTTATACGTAACTTGTGTATTCATCTAACATTTGTACGTGTCATCTCGCTGGTCTTGTGACATTGTACAAAGTCCTAAGTTCAATTGCCAGATAATTACTTTAAACTTATTATTGATTAAGTTATAATTGTGAGACGTGACCATAACCAAAGAAGTTTATGGTTTTGACTTCTTTGTAGCTTATTAGCTCACGCTGTTGTTGTCATCAGTCCATATAGGTCCCATTGCTGGGCAAGGGCCTTCTCTACCATTATGAAGGTATCCCGTTGTATAAACATGGTAAAATGATTTTTTTATACAACCGTATGCAGTTCCTGGTAAAATATAAAATAAATTTTATTTCACTTTCCTATAACAAAAGAGAATAGGTCTTTATTAACAGTTTATAAAATAAACTTTCACTTTCCCGCCAAAACAACGACGTAAAAAATTATTCAACAATAATTGACTCACACATATGTGCGTATTATAATTGATATGGAATTTGATAACTGTTATATCGATTACAAATAAACAACTATATAAGTATTATACAAACTTGAAGGTAATATACATCGTAACTTGTATATTTATTATTTAATCCTTAGTTAAGAAGATATCATGACGATATTTTCTTTTTAATGAATTATTTTTATTAATATCCTTCGGGATATGATGAACCAAGTTAACGACGGAATATATAATAGTTGAATAAACCCATGTATTACCTTTTCATTGTCAGAGTAATAAGGAATATTTTTTTTGTATATGCCTTTAGGGCATCTATTTTAATGTAGGTAGAGAGTAGAATTTTCAAATAAAAAAGTCTACGAACTCCTTATACTAACACCTGATAACACTGTCGATGTCACCACACTTATCCCGATCAAGCTGCAATACCACTACCAATGATAATTTCGATATCAAAGACCTCTACCAAACTCCCAGAATTACCTTACGATTACTAACATGTGTAATTAATTTGTCACGTTCGTGTAGCGGAAGCTTATGAAGTAATTACGTATATTGTTTTAACGAATGAAGGACTTTACCACGGTTGTAAATAGTCAATTGATTCGAATCTTGGATAGATTTGTCATCGGACATTAAATGTCAATGATTTTTGGACAACGGGATATTTTGTCGTCCGCCATTGTTATATGTATTAAGATGGGGTCTTATCGTTTTGATATGCAGTAAGAGAGATTAAATTAATCTGTAGAGTTCACATGGAAGTTATTAGAAAATCACATAGTTACGAGTAATTACAAGGCAACATTGTGTTAATTTTATTGTGATTACATTTAAAATGATTATCATTTTTTTGTAGGCCACCAACCCTCGTCATATTGGTTATTTAGTAGTAGCGAACAAAGTGTAGTTGGCTAAGCTCTTACTTGAATATATACCTACTTAATCTATGTTTTATAATCTATGTTCAGTCTTCAGGTTTTATTTGTTTATGCACTAGAAATCGTCAAAATCATTTTACCTGCACAGGTGAGAATACGTAACCTACTAATGATGTATCAAAGCTAAGCTTTTGATTGTAAAAGCTAAGATCGCCGGCTTGATCCCCGCTTAAATATTAAAGGAGTTTCAGGTCAGTGGCGGTACTTCATAGTACCTTACAAAAGTAAGGTGATCTGAGGTTTTTATGGAACTACCAAGTATTATGTACCAAGTATTATGTAAATAATCTTATACATACCTCATAATGAACAATAAACTAGACATTACAAAATTAACGTGTGACGCGTTTGGGTTTCTTTGGAAGTACAGCAGAATGCGTCGTTTTTTTTCAAAATAAAAAAATAAAATACTTAAATGTCACATGACGCATGTCGGGGTATGAAATAACAATCATGAGAGGTCTAAAATTACTAATGACGAAATCTGACGTATGATAAAAGCCGGATAGGGACAAAGTGTTACTAGAACCTATAAAGTAATATCGGTGATCTCACTACGTTCCGCGAAATGAAGTACCCCACATGAGGAAAAATGTTTCGGTTGCTAAGACAGTCCCTGGAAGATGAAAAACTTTTGATAAAAAAACAAAGGGAAAATCTTAATTGATCACGATTGCTTATCTAAAACACGAAACTGGACAAAGCGGTGCCATATAAATTGGTAATATCTATAAGCGATATACTAAAATGATATTTTAGTGATCGAGTATCCTGGCGGCCGCAGATTCAAACCCCAGGTGCAAATCTGACTTTCCAAAGTAATTTGTGTATTTACATAAAATCATCACCGTCTTAACGGTGTAGGAAAACATCGTGAGGAAAACTGCACATCCGAAAGTTGCTTGGAATTTCTTAGGTGTGTAGTCCGCCTATTTACACTCGGCTAAAGTGTTGTAATAAGGCCTAAAATCCTCTTTGTTGTATAAGAGGGCCATGCCCAGCATTGGTACGTGTATGGGCGGATGACGAAGTTGAGGACATACAGGACTAGGATCCAAAGTTACGGCACCTACTTACGGCCTCATATTATGTCCAGGTTTACGAACTAATTTTTAAAGGATAAATAAATTAGATGGCGAGCCTTTTGATGTTTCCTTTGCACATTCCTACATCCCCTTCTGCTACTGACTCCTCAACTCTTAACACACTCTCTTCGTCCGACTCAACCTTTATGCTTGCGATACACCGCGGGACCATTTAGACCAGTCAACTATCAAACACTTTATAAGTAAAAGCAAAAATAAAGAATCAATAAAAATAAAGAATTACAACCCCTTTTCTTTCACAAACAGCTTTTAGAAACACATCAATCAATTGAAGAAGTTAAGGAATATTCTAATCAATACACGTGACCATATAAAGCGCGACAAATGCTTGAATTTGCATACATATGCCTTCGGTTTCTCACGCCTGATATTGTATGGGACAAAAAGTTTGAGCCATAGCCGATACAATCTGTAGATATGGCGTACGTGTTATATTCAAAGATAGAGGCATTTTAATATTTAAAATCATTTCCTGAATTATATTTCTAGATATTTCATAGAAAACATAATCTAAATACTTTTGTGACGCATTAATCATCGACCTATCCCGGTCATTGGGGGAGGCCTATGTCCAGCAGTTGACTAAGATTGGCTGATGATTTTTTTATTAAAGGCTCTGTATCATGTCATGTAATTTGCCTTGGTTTAAATACACCAAACAATTTTCAAAAACAAAACGAATCACTAATTAATATGTTGACTAAAAATATATCAGCTACCTACTATTGCAGTATAGACATTTTTTACAAAGTGTTATTGATCGTAAGACCATTGGTACAATGAACTTTCTCTGTTTGGGAAATGAATAAATTATTTTACAGACGCCACGTCCGAAAAAATAGAGCAATGATGCGCTAAAAACAAAATTTGATTGAATTTATTGGAGAGAGAACACATTCAGTGCATTGTTGGTTCCATAAGGTTTGGTACTCATTTATAAGGCTCCGAAGTTTCTTTTTGATTCATATAGATTTATCAAAAAGTAATATTAGTATATTTTCTATCTTCCAGTTTTAGTATGCCCTAAGTCGTGATTAAGATCTAGTTTGTATAAACCTCGAAGCTTTTTAGTTCTACTACTAATTAAACATTACAGAAGCTTATTCTTGAGTAAATCATTGGTTTCCTGGTTCAATTAAAAAAAAAAACTGTGATGACTAAATATTGTAAAAACTTACCCTCCGATTTGTTTAGAGGGTTTCGGTGCGATCTGAGTTGGTTCCAGAAATTTGTTACTTTACTGCCGAAAAAATATCGACTGGTCATCTCGATGTTATCATGTTAAGAGTGGTCACGATTACATCTTCACTGAAACAGTTAAGTTTCCAACAGCCGCCACTTTAGTGTTTTTGCACATTACACTGTGCATTTCTAATGGGATCTATTAATTCAGCATGTTGAAAAAGTCCAATTTATTTTGTGTCCAAATCGAAATTACCTAAGACCAAGTTTAATTTGGACACTTAAATTAAATAGCGTGATGCTTGTTGTTGACTAGAATTTTTTCCACGTTTGGTTTAGGTGAGGAACGGAACGTTGTTAATGTATTTAAATGAGTTACAGCGAAATTACGTCTAGGTTTGTATCACAATGAACATTGAACCTAGCTGGTAGCGGTGGCACCGAGAGCCTGTAATGAACACACGTTGCCTCTCTCATTGGGCGTGACTCCTTTCAATGACCGTGTAAAAAGCAGGATGTGTTGTTCCTCATTAAAAGTTCTATTATAGTGTCACAAGTTTGGACAATTCATTTCATTAGGACATGCTGAATTGAATCCTTTTGATTCAGCAGTTGTTAATTTAACTTTTGAGCGTTTAAATGACTTGTGTTGCTATGGTAAACCAATCTTGGGTATTGCTTAAGATCACACCATCCTTTTCAGCTCCTGTAAGTTGAATTGTATAACTTGTTCATTTCGTAGCTTGTGGCACTCAAAAGCCTTTGAAGGAAGTAGAGGCGTGGTAGTATACCTATGCGTCACTTAGTATTATATTTTGTTGTTAGAACTATAATAGCAGTTACCTTTGCATTATCAATCGTAATATATTATTTACCTTTTTAGTATCCTAAGCTTTGACCCAAAATTCCCATTTTTAATTCTCACGAGGTAAACCAAACTCACATTCCAAGCAAATCACATTTCTCAAATTCAAATCTACTAGCAACGCATTCGAACATCTGTGGTCGTACGAAGGTCGCGTCAATCTTGACTGATGGATTGAAACAATGATGTCACAATTAGACGAATTGTGTTTCTCACCGTCCATACGTGCAGTGACAGCCGATGGTATCTGAGGACGGGAACCTATGACCCACAGTGTCATGTACAATCGCCTAGACACTACAGTTATTCATCGTAATGTGACGTGGGATTTTGAGTAAACCGCACTCAGAGGGCAGAGTTGACAGTTCGGGGATTTTGCCTATTTAATTACGTTCATATTTATGTAGATATGTTTTTATTGAATCTATAATTATCTAATCTTTTATAATGAATTATTAACTTCATTTTTGGATCATGATGTAACTGTTTTTTCGCATTACACAGTTTACAGTACGTAGTGTCATGAAACTTCGGCATGTTCATGAAAAGCTTCTATGTATATTCCCCATTACGTGGAACTTAAAGCTCAGTTGGCGTGGATGCATCTCTGGTATATAATAAGAAACAGGTCCAAGTGTTAAGTCCTAAAAGCTCATTATTTGGTATTAGCAATAGCTTGTAGGGACCATGTTTTGAAGTGACGCGACTAAGTCTAAATTCAGACATTCCTAAGCCATTAACTCTTAGATAGATTTTATTCTTACATATGGGTTCATTCTATTAAAGGGAAGAGAGAAATATAGAAGGAAGAGTTGCCGATTAGTACTGATTTATAATTATACATTTTATGAGAGCTGTATTTTTTATATATTTATCTGGGTTTCTATTTTTATTGCACCTTTCGTTGTGTTATTTGTTTTCCCATTAAACTTGCAACACATCAATCTTTATGTTATTCGAAGAACTTATAACAAAAGTTGTAAAATTTTAACACCGATACGAAATATAAAACACAAGATGCACACGCAGCCATACATTTTATATTGGATTATAAAATTGACACGAATTTCGGACCATAAATCATATGTAATTCACAAGAATAGAGATTCACAGAAGACGCCGCTAATATTTAATTCGTAACGTATTAATACGCGAATAAAATTATTAATAGTTTCGCCCACGACATGTCTCCGTGTGAGACCAAGCCAAATCTGTGTCAAGATCTCTTCCTACCAAGCATCTTTACAAACGTGAATTTACCATTCAAAACTTAACCTTAAACTGACAAAATAAGATTCCATTTTCATTGACGTGCTTCGAGGTTTAACAGTTGAATAAGTTTCGAATGCATTCTATTATGGATTTGTCACGAACACTTTTTGATATTACTTAATAAGTGAAGAAGCCAATGTCGCCTTAACGAGACTTTTATGGCTTGGTAATGAAATAGGCAGGACCTTGAGGTCTTAAGGCGCGACCGATTGTGTAACACTGCAGAATACTGGTCCGAAGTGTGAATGTAGTTTGAATACCGAGTACAGAGCTTTTAGCACGCGATTTGTAAATAAATTTAATTGTGCTATGATTAATTTGATATTTATCATTCAATACTTGTAATAAATTATTATTTTAGCTATTAATTTTGATGATAATCGTGGATAACGTAAATTTTATACTTTGTTGCAAATTTAGAAGCCTGCTCGTGGAAACCAATAGCTATGGATTCGATCTTTAAAGTAATAGACTACTTCGAGGAAGAATATATAGATACAACGTTACAAAACTATATAATATTTATATTTGCCGTATGAAGTCCCAATTTCACTTAAAAGTACAAATTTAATGAAAACAATAACTATACAAATTCTACATTTGTTATTTTTTGGGTGGTGTTAAAAATTCGTTATCAGAATTGCTATTAATTTTAATAATATAAATATTTTTTTCTAGTATGTGTTGCAGGCTTTAAATACCTACTTTGTATGTGATAATAATATTGACTATTTAGAAATTAAGTAATGGTCGTATCCTTTTCTACATATGTCTTAAATCACGGTATAAAAAGTATTTGCCAGACTAGGGATGCATTATTGCTATCATCGTGTTCAAATTGTGAATAATATACACATGACACGAACCTGCGACCACCAAGATTTGGACCACACGGCTAAGCCTCGAGGCCGTGGTACATAAATTAATTCAGTTTGTAGAAGTAGAATGTTCTAACGAGCCTTTTATAGCCTTCGTAATGATGTATCGAGACAAGAATGGACTTCTCAAACATATGGGTCAATCAACTTTTAAATGTACCATCAATGATAGATTTTATATATCATTTTTTTTTTCTTAAATTTGTATATTTTATACGTATTTGTTGTTGATAATTATTTATATTTAAGGAATTCAAATAGAGCAGAACAATTTATGGTAAATTTTACTCAAAAATTCACATGACTGTAGTTAAGATAGTCCCTTGGACATTTAAAAATTCAGTCAAATTGTTAATTTACTTTTAAATATTAGAATCATATTTGAAAAACCTTACTGTTCTTTTAAAGTAAAAATGACGATAATCTGTCTTTAGGAGATAAGAAAAAAGTGGTTGTCCAGTGGACATAGACGTTTGTCCATAGGAAATACTCGGGTGTCCAAAGGGGGCTCTATGATGAAAATCGCATGTATTTCTTCTTTTATGTAATAATAAAACAACTATTTGAAAATAATTATCAGTATTAGAAGAGAAAATATTGAATAATTCAGACAACGATCTTGGATGTCCAAGGGACTAGTGGTGATATTTATTAGTCTTTCCGCTCCCTGGTAATAAATAATAATATTTTGAATTAGGTCTTACGCACAGTAAAAAATATACATTAAATTGAATATATTCCACTTTAATTTACTACAATATATAACATACAAAAATTTTTGTGCTGGTTGTCCAGTGGACACACAATAAAGCCACGCTCTTTTTCAAAATACACTCGGTCGACTGGCGCCGCGGAAAAGATGAAATCAAAATCGAGGCTGGATGAATGTTGTCACGAAATAAATCGACTTGAGTTCCAAGCCGTAGTCACGCCATAAATGTTTGGATTTTGGAACTTTTTTACCGTTGTCCGGTGGAAGTCAGAATAATAAAATATAATAGGGACTAAAATAAACATGCAAAAAGGTCGTTAAGGTTTTAAAGCAAACAAAATCTATTTACTAACATCATAGTAGATATTGTAATTAATAATTATGTTTCATTGTAATGGATTGCCATATATAATTTTTTTGGAAAAATCAATGTTTCATTGTACTAACCTACTGGGGGACAAATTTACATAGTACTGATAGGACAGATAAAAGTTGATTGACCCATATATTTTTACGAGGTGTGAAATTAACGGCGGGCTCTGTGATAATGTTATTCATTGTTTCTTAATAAGAAGCTATTAAATATATTAAAGCATTATGTTTTTGAATCTTCGTTTATATATATATTTTAATTTCGGTATATTTTGACATGTTGGTAAATGAAAGTCCTGATCCCACAATATAAACAAGACATTTCAAAATTTGTAACGCTTTAAGGCTTCTATAGAAATATCCATACCATAAACCATTGTGAAAACATAGCTAGAAAACTTAACAACTTCAATACTGTTTACCACAATTTCGCCTTTTTTCTAATAGTTCAGTACGCCAATACTGATGATTTTGTACCATAAGCTTAATTTTGTATGGACAATTTTCCGTCACCTGTCACATCTAATGACGGCAATTGACGGTGGAAAGTAGGTGATCTTGGCCCACGTTCGTAGCTTTGTGGTGCAATCTGTGTACTGTGTGTAGCGCCATTCGTGTGCGAGAAATGACTGATGAAGTGTTGTGGACTGTTTATTTCGGCCTAGCGGGACTGTTTGGTGAATAGTCGTAGGTTGGAATTCCAGGGGAGTTTTGTGTATTGATGACGGATCTTAACCTATGCTTTTGAAGTAAATAGGAGTGTTTGGTTATAGGAGTGTTAAAGGGTTTCTCCGTTAGAAAATTGTTAGTTAGTCTACATCCTGAATCTAAGAGGAGCCCCGTGCCCAGCAGCATGATGCATACGCGTAATTGGTGATGACGTTGACAGTATTTTTTTAGCTGTAGTAGATAGCATATGTATAAGGAACCAATATATCAGTTGATTATATTGATTTGTTTCACCTAAGATTTATCAAAAGTCTAAAAATAAATTTAAAAAATAAGTCATTGTTTATATATCGCTAAATACTATTCTGGCTTCCAACTGGTACACAACAAAGTTAATTCTCATCAGAGCTCAGCATCTCAGTTGATTTCATAGTAACAAATTGCGAATTAGTTTTGCCGTGCCTATCGCAACATAACCATGTCAAAACATTTCAAAGCGCGCAGACTAATCAATGCGATAGATAATCTAAATATCCAAACAAACGCACCGCAGCGCCGGCGCATGCGCGAACTGTGTCAAATGTAATTGAACGTGTACCCACTGTGACCCCGTCAGAGAAAAATTTCCGTCAAGATCACAATCTCGGAAACATGACATCTCGAATCAAACGACAAGTATTGTCTAAAGAGTTTACCGCTCTTCGAATTTATACTGCCCGCTGAATCCACCAATCGTTTTCCATCTCTAAGCTTATATAAAAAGAGTTTAAATTAGGATGCGACTGTCAAAGGGCCCTTTGTGAAATCGGCGTCAGAATAGTAGCCATTATCCGAGAGAACACACGTTCGGAAATGGTAAAAAAAGGTCGAAATATGATTAATAGAGCGGCGGTATGAGAGTTGGGCCGTATGTGATTCTTTCCATTTGACAGATTGTCTCGACTCTCTGACCCGAGCACCCCGCCGAGACACTAATGATGTTGTCACCCACTCGCCATCGCCGATATCGATAAACAAAACTTCAACTACGGCGAAAATTCAGCAACTCTCCAACACACTCGATTATACATATTTAAGGCTCATCAGACATATCCACGAAACTTTGAAACATAAAATCTTTTGCATTCGATTTAAAAGTTACATATCGATAAATATCCAAACTTAATTTTTCATAGCCACAAAAAAATACGATACTATAAATATTAAATTGTGTTCTGTCATTCTAATCAACAATATCGATACTTTCACCTGCCCCCAGCGCATCACTAGTCGCGAGGTCGGCTGAGATTACTCTCAGCACGACACTACCCTGCGTCGGCGCTCGTTCGCGACGCTTTGACATCCCGACAAACTACCAACTAATTTATACATCCCTACAAATTTACATATGTTTTATTTGTAACGATATAAGGTGTAAATTTGAATAAAAAAGCTTTTACCAACAGAAAAGTGACCACCTCAGTACGTCATACGTTGATAGACGGCCAAAGCAGGTCGGTGTGAGAGGTTTTTTACCTTTTATAATACGCAATATGAAGATATTGAACGATTATCAGTCATGTATAGGAATACATTTATTTTCAAGTATTTGACGTTTGGTCGTCAGGTCACACGAAAGTGTTATAATGAACTGTCAAAGATAAATGAAATATCATATGTGTGCGTGTGGTTATCGATAAGCATTGAATTTTGATGACATCACTATTTTTATACAGTCTACGTTCAACGAGGCAAGTAGTGTGAATTTTATTTGCCGTAGGCTGTCGATTTATTGACAATAATGCTTATCCTTCTACATTTAAGATGTAATAACTCTGTACAATCGAAAAAGGTTTTTTTATGATTTGCGATTCCAACCTTTTTTTTGAAACCTTTTCCATTCTCATAAATGCTTTAATTGTGGTAACTAAATTCACATATTTGTGGAAACGATGAATCACAACACCTTTCACTTACGAGACTGTTTTTGGTACTTATTAGGGCGTTGACCTCTATTTTGCATCCTAATGCATGTTTAAGTGTTTTCTAAAGTGATTTTCAATTGTTTTTTTTTTATACTAGCACAACAAATTGACAACAAGTGATGATAAGCAAAGTTCCTCTATAGCAGGGGTAGCCAACAGGTCGATCGCGATCGACCGGTCGATTGCGACTGTTAGCCCAGTCGATCGCGGCAAGGCAAAAAATATAAATACGTAGACACAAGTACGTAGTTACTAAATAATTTTATTATACTATACTAAATAATTTTCAAATTTATACTTGCTCTTTTAATAAAATAAAAAATACTACATGATGGTGTACTGAACTATGTTGTTTCATTTATGATTTCAACAAGTATGAAATTGGTAGATCGCACAGGATTTCATAGTAAACAGGAGAACCTGAGTCTAATTAAGTTGGCCACCCCTGCTCTATAGTAATGTTGTAGGTCTAAGTGAATTAGTTGTGCCTCATACGAAATATATGGTCATTTCCTATACCATTAAGAGTGTTTAGGCCTTAGTCTTTCTTGCTGATCGAGTGCGAGGGTATGTAGTAACTTTTGGGTGTACAAGTACTTGTCACGATGTTTTTCTTTGGACTTAAAGTAAGTGGTAAATCATTGTGAATGCACACATGTCTTTGAAAAGTCGGAGACGTGTGACTGGACCGCCGAGATTCTCGACCGCGCGCCTTAACCTCAAAGCCATCCTACATTGTATACGAAATGTAACTTTCCGGTAAAAAAAAAATTTTTGGTCGTTTTTAAGCTAGAATTGAGTGTTTTGTAATAAACCTACATCTATCATCTTTATAGTTCTGTCCACATCCATCAAAACTATAATAAAAATATCTAGCTCATATTTCCTGGCCAAAAGCAGACTTTTAAATCGCCTACCTATCCACCGGCAGGGAATGATGAAACATCCGCGCGCCTGCCAATATAATATTTAACACCAACTGTAATCATAGTGACATCAAAACTGGAATGAGTCAAAAACTGTTTTTTTATAGAGCAATGAAAAAAGTCGTAAACCAATATAACTGTGTTTGTAAACTTCCTACATTCAATTCGACGCTCGCACTCTGGCGTATGACAAACGATTTTTTATTATTTCCCACCAGTTTCACGAATGCGGGTCTGTCATGCGTCGGAAATAGATGGTTTGCGTCAATTTTTGAATATTTGCGGTGGGATGTTTTGATGGTCGTAGCTCTCCATAGCACCGGTGCGATGAAATGACGTTTGAGACCCAGATGCAGCTGAATAACTTTGGTTAACTCTGCTCCTTGAGATGGGTGTGACTAAGTATCTGTAGAATCTATATTTTTTACTGATAGAAAACTAGAAAAACACAATGACATTCATCTCTTTTAGTTTTTAACCATGCAGACTTCGCAAATGCTGGCCCTGAACGTATGTGATGACTGTCGTTAAATTTGGCTGCAGCAGTAACTAAACTTATTTGTGCATGGGTCACCTAGCAATAAATAACAAAAACTTGTTACATTACTACCAAATAGTAAAATCAAATCTAACTATGATCACGAAAAAACTATTTATAGTATCTCTATGATTTAAGTTTTTTAAGAAAAAATAACCAGGGGACCAGATGTTGAAAATGACATTTCTCTTAATTGTTAGCCTGTATAATTTCTGATTCGTAAAGTATTTGCTTTGTAAGATTTGCTATCCGTGCTGCAATTGTTAGAAGCGCGTGCTGATTGTTGGCTCCACGCTTCGATTGTTGCCGGCTTGTGGCTTGTTCACTGTAAAATTATTTTGATAGCTTTTTACAGTTTAGTTTCGAGGAACTTACCTGGACGAGCAATTGTGCTTCATAATGGGAATTATCATTGTCAAAATCAAACACCTAATTATTTATCACCACTGTATATTGTCGTCTTGATTTACCTCGGATTCTCCTAAAATACATTCGAAAATTTAAATTCAACTTGCATAACAGAATACTATGTTGATCTAAACGCCATTCTCGAGTACACACATAAAACAATTTTCAAATAAAAACTCATAAAGTCCCGCTATCCGATCGATTAATCCGCTGCCGCCAATACTTCCCGCTAAATAATCCCCGCCATTATACTTCAATCTCCAATCCAGTTAAGAGGACCAAATGCAAAATCCATCTGGAATGTGTATCACGTATGCTTGAAGAGTGGCTAATGAAGTGAAACGCTGATGTGTGACCCACCGCGCTGGCAGTTCCTTAATGGCGCGATTGACAGCACAGTGGAGCGGTGGCCGTCAACCTGCCGATTGTTTCTGGCCGAGGCGACGAGGCTGGGAGAACGGCGGGGTGGGAAGAAATGGAATTTAAACCAGTGAATTAGGGCTCGTTAAAGTATGTGAATGTGTCGGGGTATAATCAGAATATTCGAATGGTGTTATGGCTTTGAAAGTCTCGGGGGAGGTAATAATGTCATTGTTAATTTAGTAATCTGTTGCATAGTAGTCCATCGTGATAGATTTCTCTCTAAATCACGTAAGAGCTTTGGTCTTAATATATTGGTAAAATAACTTACACATATTCATATGTTTAGAACATCAAATCTTGATATGTCAGTTGTAATGAAATACAATTTAAAATAATTCTAAAAAGAATAACGGAATTAGCCAATTAGTTGTCAGAAAATGATATTATTTAACACTTTGCAATATTTTCAAAGAATGTTTAATATATTGCATTGCTTCCTCGGATAATTTTACAAACCACGAAATCAATTAGCTTATGTTACTGCAATACAGCTATTGTTAAAAAATGTATAAAACCACGTTGGTTGGAGACCTCACGTTTCGTGGCCCCAGTAAAATGTGTACCGAAGAAAGACGTATTTAAATCGCAATGACGTCTTGTTCAAATTGTGAATATAATGGCGCCTATCTGAAAGGTGTCTCTGGCATATTAAATTTTATTTTGCTCACTTGAATGCGTCCATTTTCCAGTATTACTGGAATTACAATGTGTAAGTGAACCGCTGGATATCAATTCATTTCTCTTGTTTGCTTTTGTGTGGGAAGATTTTTGATGAGACGGTACAGAAGGCTGTGTGAGAACGGCCGATATAATCAGATCTTCTTTGTATAAATCTGTCAATATTATAGAGAGAATAATATTTCTAGCTACCTTTAGCCTTCTAAATCTCTAAGCTTGATAAACTTGCAGTCTATCATATAGCTATTGGTATTACGAAAGACGCCATACTCAGGTCTGTTCTATCACTTAATGATTTCGCAAGATCGATCATGTCAGACAGCTGTAATGAGCGCAAAGAATGATGATCATTGATTACAATTACACTAAACATACGTAAGGCCAGCTGAACTGCAAGGTCCATCCGATCTCGTTGTGATCGCAAGGATGACTCCCTCTAATTGCCCTCCGACATCTATGATTAATATTGTAATGTAATTCAGCTCCAAATCATCGTCCACACGAAAAACAGTAATGACTAACGACCAAATAAATTGATCGTCCGTCCGACGCAATTTGTCAAATCCAATCACGAAAAATTCCAAATAAAAATTTCGTTAGAACATAATAACGGTCAGGTTCGCGGTGACTTCTCAGCTTTTTTTGCTCGTCCATCCAATTTAAAAACTAATTATGGGTCGCCGTCGATGACTAGGCTCCCATGTAAAGGAGCACCCTACAATGCCGTCACAAAGAACATAATTTCGTCATGTTAACATGTGGGTGACAAAAAAGTATGATTAATGTTCATACTGTGGTTGCTACAAAAGAACTGTCAGTGTTGGTGTGGTGTCCATCTTTGTGGTACCGGCCGCTTCTCGTATTGCCGTGTTGATTATGAAATCTTTATAATCTGTTTACTTTTTTTATGGCCAGTGCCGAATGAGCGTTGCCGTGAACTTTTCGCTTCGTGATCGCGGTGGATCGTGACATCTAACGCGCGAGGGTCGGACCAACGTAATCAATGACGGAAGCACAGATATGACGGAACTTACAGCAATTAGTTTTCGACGGCATTTTGTGGCACGACTGCTGAAGGTCGAGTTGCACAGTGCCTGTCCTGCTGGTGGCCGTTGAGCTTATTTGGTATGGGATTTATCCGGTTCGAGTTATCTATTTGGTATCGTACTCTATTTGGCTTGATCGTATTCGTTGTTGACATAGATAGAAGTTTGTGGATTGTTATTAAATTAGGAAAATAGGGCGAGGGCTTAATGTATTGTTAAATAGAGCTTATTTGTTTTCTTTTAGATATGCAATTGTTAAGTTTAAAGATTTATGGGGACTGATTTATGCAAGAGTAAGTATCGCTATCCAAATATGTTTTTAAAAGACCTACAAGGAATCCGCATTATATGTTTTACAAATGTTTCTAGTGCCACGCATTTATTTGATGATTATTTATGAGCATTTTGTTTATTTTGTGATAAGTCATGTCAATGTTAGTTAAATGTACACAAAATCGTAAATCTTTTAATTGAATAGCGACAAGATTAAGCGCAATGACTTGCATTAATTTGCCATATTTTATCTGAAACGGGACGGAAACGCACACCAACTAGGAAATGCTATGTTAAGCCATTATCATCATTTTCTCATCAGCCCTTATGTACCTCTGCTGGGCCCGGGCCATCTCACCTTAAACATTTATAAGAACTTTTAGGTATGCAGGTTTCATCACGATGTTTTCCTTCACCGTTAAAATAAGTGATGATTCTTTGTGACAACACACATGACTTCAAAGAGTCAGTGTTGTTAGCATTTGAACCTACAACCGTCGAGATTCTCGACCGCGCGCTTAAACCTCTAAGCCATCCCTATTTGTTTCCTATGTTTCATGATTCTTGATAATTTACATTGAAATAAACACTCACATTACCCTTTCCCGGATCTAATTCTGAAGCCGAATTCTGGTACGAGCAGAAGAATTAAAAAAACAACTATTACTGTATATGATTCTTAGCGACAATTATATTTTTTATTCAATCATAAAATCAAATAAACGGAGAGCACAATAAGTGCAGCAATGGGACAAGTGTTATTGGTCCTTGACTTTATCGAGTCATGGTCAGTCAATTATAATGGCATTGTGTGGGTCTCGACAGTGGAGGTGGTGCCGGCGCCCGCCTGATAACGTGAGATAACATCTACTTGATGTTAACTGTTTATTGCTCGGTCAACTAATGGGATTGGAAACCAATCTAAATTTCTTGTATGGAAATTTGGGAGCGTTTGGTTCTGAAGGACGCACTTTTTAAAGATACGTGGTTTTTTGAATTAAGATATTTTGAATTTGAGAGGCAAGCGAAGGAAAAATAGGGTAATGGAATTTTTTTGGGTAATTTATGTACATTTATTAGTAGAAAACTTATAAATTCCCTTTTTTTCAATTTTATATAGTTGCATACACTTATATCAGCTTGTTGAGAGAATGAATGAAAAGGAAATAAGTTTATAATAAGTTGAAAACGTTTTGGTTATTTTAGCCAATTTGAGTATATTCTCGGTAGTATAGTAATAAGTATCCCCGCCTGTCACGCGGGAGACCGAGGTTCGATTCCCCGCGGGGAGTTTCTTTTCATTTTTCACTAATTTTCATTACTACTAAAAGAGATCGATAGCGTCACATAATCTGCACAATTCCTAATACACTTTACAAAGATTAAGAGCAACTAACACCTGGCATACATCTAATCAGGAATAGAAAATCTAACAAAAGTCACATTTAATAAACAAGTTTGATTAATAGAATCACGACAAAGCAGCTCCGAGATTGAATGTTATTGTAGCATATGACATTTTCCTATTAAAGGTGCATATTCAAATGACAAGCTCTCACGATTAAGGAAAATAATACGATGTCATACTAATCATTTGTCCACGACGTGTAATCTCGGTACAGATCATGGTTTTTCTACCTAGAATAAATGAAGGAAAAATATTGTTGGAAATTGTCGCATATGGTTTTATCCACAAATAGTGAGGCCTTGAATCGTCATCAACCGTGTTTGTCACGTCCTCAGTTGGTAGACCTCTCTTATAGCTCGATATTTGGCTCTCCTCATCCAACCGCTGCCAGCCACCTTATATTGTCACTTCACCTAGCCAGAGGGCCTCCTTCACTACGTTTGGCGAGCCGTAGTCATCACTAAAACACCGTGAGGCCTTAATTACTCTATGCTATGCTACTAACTATGTGTTGGGCCAAATGTTTGTGTATTTGGACCAAACCTCTTTTTAAACTGGCACGACAAAGTTTCTGCAGTGAAACATGATCTTTTTGGTACTGGATTTGAACCAACAAAAATTGGTTGGACTGACAAACTAATTAACTATTCGCCATTACTAGCCTCTATTTTGGTGCCCTGTCCTTTTTGGGTTATACAAAAAATCTAATAATAGTTACAGTGACGGATTCTACATCTATAAAGATAGCCTTTACAGATATGTATGACGATTTCCTATTATCATCAACGAATGAAGGTAACTTACGAAAGGTAATGAACTATAAGGTGCAACCCAGTAATAATTCAAATTTATTGCACATTTAAACATAATCATTACTATTTCCTAGGATAAAGGTTTAATAAACAATTCAACTTTTAGATAAGCATTATTAAAACATCGTGATTTTGCAGTAACTTATGACAATTCCCACGACAACTGCGGCGGAAAAGATTAGATTATTTATTCCACAATTATCATATAAAGTGCAGTTAAATTAAATGGCGGATTTTCACAAGCGTCAAGACAAGATAATGAAATCATATACTAATAATAACGTGGTTGTAGAATTTTAAAAAGTCAACTTCAACGCATGTCACATTGAGAAGCACAATACGAGTAAACTAGTGATGGCCTTGAGGTTTGGGCGCGCGGATGAGAATCTCGGCGGTTGTAGGTTTGGGCCCCAGCACACACCTATAACTTTTCGAAGTTATAGCTATGTATATAGTAAGTGTATATTCACATTGAATCATCACTTACTTTTCGGGGAAGGATAACATAGTGAGAAAACCTGCAAACCTAAAAGTTCTTTGGAATTTCTTAGGTATGTAGTCCTCCAACCCGCACTAAGCCAGCATGGTGGACTAAGGCCTAAACCCTGGACCATTTGAGGAGGCCCGTGCCCAGTAGTGGGACCTAAGGGTTTATAATGCATTACATCGTCGCTTGGGAGTCATAATCGTTTATAGAACATACCATAAATGGTTCGCTCATTATACATCGCTCTTTAGCCGTGCCTTTAGAAAAAATGTATTACTAATCTGGTAAGCTGTCGACAAGTCTAATCCCCGGTAACCAGATGAATTAGCATAATAATTAAGGGGGGAGACTCATGTAAATGCCTCGAAATCGGTCATTTTTTAATATTTTTTTTAGCAGTGATAAAATAATTTGATTGATTAGAACTTTTAACACAACTTTATTTAATATTTTAAGATTACAAAAAAAATTATTTTTTTGTTTTTTAATTTAAAATGGCGGCTCAGCATGAGTTCTTACAGGCTGCCTCCGACGCGAGGTCCAAAACTGCTCCATTTGTCACTCATCAACCGTTGATCTGAAACACAAAAACAAAAGTTATTTTTTCTCAGGACATATAAACGGAAAGGATAAACCTATAAAATTCGATAGAAAACGATAAAATCCAATATAAAATCAGCCTTAAAAAAAAAGTTACGATTTAGGGCTATTTTTTTTATCCTTTTGACCCCAAAAAAATAAGTAATCAACCTGAAATACCTAAAGTTTTAGGTTTATCCTTCCGGTCGTGATGTAGAGAAAGGCCTCACCAAATTTCAAATAAATCGGTCAATAATTTTTTGAGCTACAACACGAGCAGTTTTTCAAAAAGTAGTTTCGAGATAATCGCGTTTAAAGTTTCAGTACAGGAAAATGAGCAGTTTTACTGAATTATTAATTACTTACCGACTAATTTGCAATTCCAGGTCCATATAACAGTCCTTCTGCCTCCTCAAAAAGCAGATTTTCATCTATTTGATGTTGTCTGCGAGCTGAACGAGCATCTTTGGTCTCTGAAAGGCTTTTACGATTCTGTCGGGTTATTCGCGCCTCGTCTGTACTATCCGCAAATATCTTAGCATAAGTGCCAATACTCAGATTCAGAAGGTTAAAAGGACCTGAATTTATTGTTTTATTACCACATGGACATGTGACAACAATTTTAAAACCAAGACCTCTGGAACCACACTCACTGAATTTTATCTTCTGATTACAAACCGAGCACTTCACAATTTCAGACAAAGCTGTAAACACTGTAAAAAATTCAATTATCCTGTACCCGTGTAAAGGATTAGTTATGATATCTTCACTATCACGGGCATGCAGTTTTTTTCCACTGGCACTGTCATTATGGCTTATACTGGCTTCGAATTTTTCACCTTCTTTATTGGCGAATTGATTGCCCTGATACTTTCGTTTCCGGGAGTTATTCCGTGCAATATTCTCACGTGTACCTTTTTTATAATTCGGCATTTTTACTTTTCAAAATCGACTGAACACGAAGAATTCTCCAGCTAAACTAAATATATTTCTTGACTAACGGTTATTCGTCTACTAATGTTACACGTGTGCAGGAACGTAAATATATATATATATATTATATATATATATATTAAATATATATATAATACATCTACACAAAGGGATTTCCTGGGATTGAATGAAAGAAATATTTCCAGTTATTATAATAGAAAGGTCCTTTTCAAGCGCTCCGACTACCTGGCTCGTTACTTGACAATACTTACTCCGGCCCGCTCCATTGTATTAGCTATAACTTTGTAAATAATCGAGATTTTTTTTTTCCGGCTCGTCAGTACACGCTCAACATAGTATACTTTCAGAATATCGAAAAAAAAAAAAATCGATTTTTTGAAAATTTTACATGAGTCTCCCCCCTTAAATGCTTATTATCAGCAAGTCAATCGATAAACAGAGCTCTAATATATCGATTGTACACGGATGCGTTTGCGCGGCCTTGGGCCTAGTGATGTCATTTGGTCCGAGAAAATGTCAATACAGCTCAATTCTATTTTAGAACTGTGAGGGAAAACCTATAAGGAAATTATTCACATCGATATTGACTTTTATCGATATTGTAATACGATATTTGATTATCGACTGCGGGTGGTCTTAATAGCTGTCCACGCAATTTGTAAGATACGTGCGGTTTAGTGTAATCCATTATCGATTAATTTATCGCACCAGATAAGTGCTGTTACAAATTGTCGATGTTTATAGGTATTTTAAGTCAATGTGTCGATTTAATTTGATGTAATAATTATTGCCTTAATTGTAACTTCAACATAATTCTTGCAAAATTAATTTACTTAGATACAACGCATATGCTTCTAATCGATTTTGATGGTTATATAAAAGTGATAGTAAAATGATTGACGTTTTATTATCATGCCATTATTATATGTATACCCATACCTAAAGGGGTAGGCAGAGGTTGATTTTTTACTCGGATATAGAGACAAAATGTAAGATTTAACTGATTTAAGCACTGAAATTGTTATTTAAATAATTAAATACACTCAACAGTCACATACATAATTCTAACCCCACACTACAAGTCCTGTGTTGAAGGTATCAGAAACTACTAGGAACTTTTCGATTTCACAAACACCCAGACCCGAAACAAATATTTGCAGAGCACACAAACATTTGTCTCGTTCTGGGGATTGAAGACGCCACCTCTCGTTTCGCATGCTGGTCTACCCAACTGCGCCACGGGGCTATCAATTATTTTTTACAAATTTTGTAAGTTCATTTGAGAATGGATAGTACGTTGAATAAGTGCCCATCACTATCGGCGACACGATCGCACTGCGGCCATAATTCAGTGCCACTGTCACTGCGAGCAACTCTGATTAAATTGCTTCGGAGTAACTTCGTGATCTGACGCCATCGCAGTAGGCCCGCGGTGCACTCGATGAAACTACGCACTATGATTTTATTTATTTGGAAATGATTTGTTGAGTCTGAGTGATTCTATTTATATCATCATCATCAGGCTATGTACGTCCCCTTAGTGGATATAGGATAATCTATAACTGAAAAGGTTTACGTCTTAGTCCATCTCGCCGGTCTAGGAAAAGTTACTACTTGGAGTACAGGTTTCTTAACGATGGTTTCCTTCACCGTTCATGCACGTGATGGTTTATTATGAATACACATATACGTTCGAAAATACTGGTTTTTGAATCCATGAACTCCGGATTCTATGTGCGTCTTAGCTTCGAAGCTATCGCTACTTCTGTATTTAAACCAAGACAAAAAGCATAGCAAAGTGAATAGAAAGTGAGGAGAAATTCAAGTTTAAGTCTTTTTAGGGCTTCCGCCGATCTATCCAAACATACCTCGGTGGCAAAGCTGTGGCTTCTTCTTGGTATTTTGTGGGACTGTGAAGCCTTTACATTCTAAGTTGACGTATTTATAGAGTACAGCTTTATTATGCCTAACTTTATACCCCACAAAAAATCCCATATTTTTTTCTAATCAACCTATTTCGATTTGTCATCGTATTAATAATTTTAGAAAGCGACATCTATTTACAAAATTTAACACCATTACGTCAATACATTAAAACCTCTTTTGAGTGACACTGGTCTGTCAGAGACAAAAGCGCATTAACACAGTCGGTGTTGTCCGAATGTAAGTACAATTATCGACAGAGGTCATATCGACAAGTCCACAGCTGTAAGGAGGCGGTACTGGCGGCGTATGTACGTGTCGCCAATTACCTTAGGCGTATTGACTCAGCCGAAACCGAGCTCTCATCATTTACATAATAACACTTTATACTCGGTGCGTTCGAACGCAAGTCATGGAATATAGCGAGTTTGTTTTTTTATTTAGGCAAAGGAATTAAGATCGTGCAGCCTTGTCGTGGCATATTCTTTTTAAGTGATGAATTTTAATCTGTTTCTATTTACAGCTTTTTCCTTCTAATGAGTATCATTTTATTAAAAGCAAAATAAATAAATTTATTAAAAAAACTCGTGGCAGTATTATGTTTACATACTTAGCCTTTAGGCTACGAAGGTGTATTTCTATGCACGTGTAGAAAGCAGTTTTATATCACATGTCTTGAGGTAAGTTTATCATATTATTCCAAGACTGCTGGCACCAACAATATTCAATAGAAAACTCAACAACACTTAAAAAGTCAGCGTAGACTAAGTTTGGTGATGTTTTATAAAATGAATCCTTCACTGATACCAATTTTATGACACATAACAACTCACACTTTAAAAACAATTGAAACTTACGTTTCAAGGCATAAAACTCCATATATTACCAGACTGCAGTTAGACTTAACTCTTAGGTGAAAATAAATAGTTATTAACTGACACCCGCACCTGTCCTACCTACGAAGGGCGTTATGTCGTCCTTTATGAGACGGTGCGTCAATTAGTAGACCCTTTAGTGTGCCTACGTCATAATTGTGTAAATGCCATGTAATTATAATTAAGTGTCAATAGTGAATTAATTAAAATAAATTCTATACATTATGAGGAATAATTTATTAAAAGACATCTTTATGAGATAATTTATTTAGCTTGACTAGAATGTTTTATGCAGTCACGATGATCGAAGTTTACTACACCACTATTAACTACGAGATTTACAAATAAGTTAATAAAATAATAAGTGACAATGATAAAATGATAATTAATTTTCTATAATTGAGATTTTTAATCATCATCATCATCATCAGCTACAATACGTGCCACTGCTGAATGCCCTATAACTGAGACCATTTAGGCTTGAATCCACCACGCTGGTCTAGGGTGGCTTTGTAGTCTACACCGCTTTTTTTACAAAAGGAAAGTTTCATGCACAACAAGAACAAAAGATCTAATCCGCTACCGCTTGCAACTTGTGCGGTAACCTTGGAATTCTAATTCGGACCGTAGTTTCCCTTTAAAACGTCCAACCGAAATATTAGACGTTAGAGACATAGATTCGTGCACGGATAAGAGGTCAGAGCGCTGCATTGTTCTGTTTTTCCTGTGTTATTACGTACGCCGTACAACCGGACTCTAATATTATTTGATTGATTATCGCTCGTATAATTCGCTTGATAAAAACTAGATAATGTTTGTCTTGTTTACGAGCAGGACCACAATAGCCAGTTTCAATAGATTCGATTGGTCGTGAAAATGGTATCGCAAACCTGAGCCAATACGTCTCAGTTAATCGTCTAACAATTACTAAAATCCGTATTAGACTTTATACTAGCGGCATTTATAATGTATGTACATGCATTCATAAGAAAGGGTCATACGGTTTAGAGGATAGTCATAGTCCACCACGTTAAGTTAAAACAACTAAAAAAAATTTAGTGAAAAATGTTTTTGGTTCACTTCTATATTTTCCTCTATCAATTAAGCATATAATTTTGAATAGAAGACATAACTACGAAACATTAGGTTATGACATCTCGGAGGATTGCTCACCTAATTGTTTAGGCTATGCCTTACCTTTCCTGACTTCAGCCAGATACATAAGCTAGCGTAAAAACTAAACACAAATACCTACCTCGTTGAATACATAAAGTTTAAAAGTATATGTAACGTTGGCACATAGCCGTGTAATGACGAAACCATAGTTGGTGTAACGCTGGACTGTCTCGGTCATTAAATCTTGCCGCTCTGTTACTCGGTGTCCATCGCGTAGACGTATTGTGTAGCGGCACCTATAACTGGACTGTGAATGGAGCACATTCGTATCTGTCTCTCGGTGTGTCTTGGGACATTTAGTTTGTACGATGTTTTGGCTTTTGGTCTCTAAAAGACAACTCTTTTGGGGAGTAAATTGGCAGGTGAGGTAGGGTGGTTGATTTTTAAAATAGCTGTTGCAAATGTGGTTCAATGGCAATCACATTAAGTGGTATAGGTGTAACATTAGCTTTGAAAATACGGAAGTAATAAAGTATGCATGTTTTATGAGACCCCGTGTGATAAGAGTCTGTCTAGAGCCTGCAGTAGCGTTTTATAATAGGTAGTCCTTAAAACAATGGTTTTGAGTCTTTCTTTTAAACCGATTAACTTTTAAACATATGAACACGGAAATCCCAGGCATTTAGACTTGATTCGTACATCTTCAATTTTAAAGCTATTTATTATAATCAGAATAACATTGACCTTTATTTCATTCTCATTCTACTTTGCTCTTCTGTCGTACAATCTGTCTCCTTACTGAGACACTTTTGTTTTTTAAAATGTGATTTTCTTCTTACTCGATATATTATTACTTCCCAAAATATCGTGAGTTATAAAAAGATTTTCGTAATTAAAGTTGGTACAGATGTGTAAGTTCGTCCCCGACGCATGACTCCGGCAATCTCCCCAGCATCATCAATAACGAATTTGTTTTGTTACTGTTTCTATACAACAACAATACGACGCGATCGCTGCCGTGTCGGACACGTTACGTCTCGTCTTTTATTCTTATTCAACTTGTCATTAGGAGAAATTGGACTCTGCCGTAATTGTTTTACGCTCATGTGTAGCACGCCTTCATTTAAAGGCTTTCTTTGTGCGAATGAAAGGGGAAAATGATTTCTCATTAACGCTCCATGCTTTTAATGGTTGTCATAATAAGGTATTTTTTTATTTCATAGGTTAGGCTAAAATTACTTGGCACTTGTGTTGTTAATTTTTTACATATGAACACAATAGAGGCCCGCTTATGAATCTAATGTATTTGTAGCCAACCTTTCAAAGACGATTGGTAAGATTGAGATTACTTGGGCAATGCTAGAAAAAGTTTGTATTGTTCATTGGTTGTGGGGCCTTCATCTGGTAGCAGTCAAATGACAGTTTCAAATGCTTAAAAGATATTATACTTTTTTCTTTCATTTTTTATCTTCAATTTTTACCAACACGACATTGGCATATAATTCTAAAAAAAAACTAAATTGGAATTAAGGGCGCCAACTTCAAAAGTAACGATTCGTTTCACATAATACAGCAATTTTTACCGCGAACAATTATATTTTTTTGTACAAATCACAGGTCCGTGAGATCATCTGCTATTATAGATCTTGACAAACAGGACATGGAAAAGTGTTTCGCATCATATCGTGCGTGACCCGTCGCTAAATAACAAATTTGTACGATTTTTAAGGTTCCGTACCAATAGGGTAAAACGGGACTTTATTACTAAGACTTTGTTGTCCGTCTTTCAATCTATATCTCATGAACTGCGATATACAGTTGAAATTTTGACAGGTGGTATATTTCTATAACACCCAATACTAAAAAACAGAATAAACAAATATTTAATTTTGGCTTTCATGCAACCATGGTGCGTGCAGGTATTTATTTGCCATTTTAATATAATAGATGATAGGGGACTCTCTTTGATCTAAGCTCTTAAATGCCTATTAACGGTTTTGAATCTTCGTAAATTGAACCAACCTATACCTATTCAACCAGTGTAGGAGACCTGAAGCACGATGGACCGACGACTTGAGAAAGGTGGCGGGAAACGGATGGTTGAGAGCTGCTCAAGACCGGGATGGTTAGCGCTATCTTGAAGAGGTCTACGTTCAGCAATGGACGGCAAAAGGCTGAGTGTATACATACGTACATAATATTGTATATACTAGGAGACTAGTGTCGTCACAAGCCTTACCACCTTGCAGAGGATGTTGCTCAATTAACTTACATTTCAAAATAAGTCTTCTTCTTCTTCTTCATCAACCATGTATACCCACTGCTGAGCACGGGTCTCCTCTACTATTGAGAGGGTTTAGGCCATAGTCCACCACGCTGGCCTAGTGCGGGTTGGCGGACTACACACCTAAGAAATTCCTAAGAACTCTTAGGTGTGCAGGTTTCATCACGATGTTTTCCTTCACCGTTAAAGCAAGTGATAAATTCAATGTGAATACACACATAACTTCGAAAAGTCAGAGGTGTGTGCCTGGGGTTCGAACCCGCGACCTTCGAGATTCTCGACCGCGCGCCCAAACCTCGAGGCCATCACTGCAAAATCAAAATAAGTAATCATTACTAATACCCATCATCATTTACTGTAACAATTTGTTGTGGTCATTAGAGTATACAACTCGGTTTTGAGAATCTAGTTTCCAACTCGGACAAGTAAATTCTGATAAGGGCACAAGGTAGGAGAGACAGCGTGTATTGAAGCATATTTTAATTATATCAATAGAAATATATTAGGCTGATGCTGATGATATATTAGGTTCATGCCGGGTAAATGACGGACAGCCCCCGTGGCGCAGTTGGCTAGACACCAGCTTGCGAAACGAGAGGCCGCGGGTTCGAACCCCGCACCGAGACAAATGTTTGTGTGAACCACAAATATTTGTTTCGGGTCTGGGTGTTTGTGAGACCGAAAAAGTCTCTCGTAGTGTCTGATACCCACGACACAGGTCTTGTAACCTAGTGTGGGGTTAGAGCTATGTATGTGACTGTTGGGTGTATTTATTTATTTTAAATTATCGCGTTATATTAAGTGTTTCGATACTCAGGTTAGGCAAAAGGCTACTATATATAACTTTGTCATTATTATGTGATAGGATTCTTTTATTGTATGAGTTTATAAAGAAAGTAGCGTAAGGTAAATTTAATTTTAAGGTTATATCAGTAAAGGTTCTGGGACATACACAAAATTGAATAAGTACTTGGTCTAGGTTTGGCCTGGGGAAAAGTTCTTTTGACTTCTTTGTTTTAACAAGACTAAGTAACCTGATAAACATCTAATGTTAAGTTCGCAATAAGGGCGCTGGGAAATGATATCATCTATTCTATCCTACCCAAGAAAACCATTCACTTCAGACTAAAGTTCTTCATACTCAAACATACATAAATGTCCACATTATCCACGGCTATCTGAGATTACTAACCATTGGGTGAGCCGTCTCTTCCATCTAACAAAAAATCGTCAGTAGATCATCACTTGCACCGTGACAAAAGCGAATACGCTACGGTCATTCCAAGTTGTCCGATCGCCACGTTATTCCGATATCAATAACGAATTACAGACTGTATAACAGTTAATTGATCGAGCGTGGTGACATTTCGCCGCGGATGCCGCACACGAGCGGCGCCTTTGATCTCCGGCCGCCATCTTGCCGCGCGAACACAAAGGACGCCGACACGATTAAATTCGTACGTAGAAATATGTGACACTTGCCTAGTTTCTGGGTACGGTGACGGTTGTGACTCGTTTTTACCCCGCGGCGCTTTTTGATATCTTTTTATGGTCTAATTACTGAATTAATCATTTAAAATAATGGCGAAAGCTGCGTTAAACAAATAGAATTTAATAGAATAGGGTTAATTGCCGTGTCTAAAGGTGGCGAGTGGAAGAATTATGTTTTACCCTATTAGTGTTGTTTCTCCGAGGGAATACGTATTACCTTGTTAGTATCGGAACAAATGTTTCAATTCCAAATGATCGACAGGATTTAAGATAAAAAAACTTAGAAAACGTGACTTTTTAAGTGGAGGCTTACCCTTAACGAATTCAAATATTTTTTTCCAAAATACTTAATGAAAATCAACGGGAAAATCAAAGCATCCATTAAAATCGTGAAATTCGTTCGGATACTAAGAACTGAACTGTACGTTAAAACCATTTAAGAAAAAATCTATTGGAAGTGCATCGAATATTAACTGTGGCGCATAATTTGTAATGATATCACTTTTTATATCGGGATGGAGAGCTATTTTTATAATGACACAGCAAAGTGATTTGACCTGTACATGGTTACAAAATGGTGGCTTGTGAGAAAAGGTTGCAACTATTTCACCCACTCGTTAAATATATCGGCCTGATAGACAGAAACCAAAGCGCGAGACAATAGCGTTGGTTTCCGCGTAAGATACAAGTCTGTATCGTGTCTTTTTTGCGAGAGGAAAGTGCCCTAAGCTCCCCTATTTGGTATCTCGGGGGAGGCCGTGAGGGGTATGTCGGGGTCTCTGGCCTTCCAACACGGAGAACAATTGTCCGCTTACCTCCATCGTGTCTGTGTCGTGGGTATCAGCAACTGTGAGAGACTTTTCCGGTCTCATAAACGCCTAGACCAGAAACAAATTTCGTAAGCAGGATTTTATCTAAATGCGGCACGGACGTTGTCATAAATAATGCCTGTAAATGTGTTCCTAGCTATCTTAGCATTGCAATAACATTTCACTATAGTATTCCCGACTGTAAAGACGGTTTTGATAACTTTTTGTCGAGTGTTGGCTGGTGTACGATGAACTAGTCGTCATCATCATCATCATGTCAGTCTTTAACGTCCACTGCTGGACATAGGTCTTTTCTATGGCACGCCACTGGGCTCGATCTTCGTAGACAGATTACTAGCAAAATTTACCGGATTCAGAACACCTTGTCCATTCCTGAGACAGTATTCCCAGTAAACACATTTCGGGGACACAACGACCGGTGAAGGCGTGCCGTCGTTCTACTGAATTACGCGAATTCCCAATAAAACGGGGCCAAGTGTCCCGTAAAATGACGACCGCGTGTGGCCACCGGATGTGCGCACGCGTCGCTATCAATGGGACATTGTTAGTACACCCCGCCAACTAGCTGCCGCAGTGTATGCTAAACTTGCAGATATTTCTTAGACGTTTCAGTTGCGTAAGGTTATAAAACGGTATAAAGGAATGACAATTCTTTTGAGTCAAAAAATACGCTAATAAAAACTTATAAACGTAAACTTTGTTAGGTACTAAGTTTTTCCAGTCCATCTATAATCTATAAATCATCATAAACCCATATAATGTACCTCCGTCTCACTGCTGGGCACGGGTCTCTTCTACAATAGAGAGGGTTTATGCCTAAGTTCACCAGGCTGACCTAGTGCGGGTTAGCGGACTACACACCTAAGAAATTACTCTATGACGCACGCATTTATTATCACTAAACTCTTACAAAGAATTATTCTTTGAGTTTAGATCACTCGTAGTTTGAAACTTTAACTTATTCGCAAGGTCATCGTCGCAGTCAAGAAAAAAACATATACCACACAAATATTGTTCCGCAAATTTCGCACCCCAAGTTTCCATTTTCCTCTAAAATGTCATCGGTTTCGCATTAGAACCTCCATATTGAGTTGTATACATTGGTTAATGAAATTTTATAATGTGATTCATCAGGATTTTTTGTCGCGTGAGAAATTTCATTTGCAATTTTTTTCCTGTCAAGATTCGATTATCAAGTATCTTTAACATTTGCCTCGGAAGTTTGTGAGTCATTCAGTCAATACACACGATAATGCATACTCGTATGAACTTGTAATGACTTATAATCACCTTTAAAATAGTAGTAACGGATTAAAAGGCTAGCTAATCTTTCTGTTATTATGTTTCAATCAATCAATCAATCAGCCTATCGCCGTCCACTGCTGAACGTAGGCCTCCCCAAGTAAGCGCCAACCATCCCGGTCTTGATGTTTATTAACCAATAAATATACATTTGTATAAATAAAAAAATAAACGATAAATGAGCTATCTAACACTGAAAGTTTTTTTTTAATCAGATAGTGGTTCGACTCAGTTCGATCGGACACTGAAAGCGCTAATCTCAGGAATTATGTTGACATACAATAGTTTCTCAGATTAGCGCATTCAAGCAAACAAAAAACCAAACTCTTCAGATTTAAATTATTACTATAAATTTAAGTAACCCAAAAGAGTATAAATGCCCCGTTGACAAACAAAAATACCAAGGGTTTTACATAATCAGATAAATTCGTAAATAAAATCAACGTATTTTACAAAACTTTCCGTTTTCCTCACGACACACAACAACAAAACCCAGTCGGAATACGTAGCGTCACCCAAAAAACATTCGTAAACGAGTGAACACGGTCGCACGATGTTCACCTGCTCAAAGTAATTGCCTTAATTGAGTTTTTTACCATTACGCGGTCACGGTGGGTGTTGCACAGTTTCTTTACCCGCGCCGTACAGATCTGTATCTTTATAATTCGCCGGGTTTCCTTCAACACAAGTGGACTAATTGAGCCGCGGTACTAAGTCTTTCGTAGGCCTCGCGCACACCCGCGTTAGTCGCGATGCGGGTGAGCCGATTTCAATCTTGAGGAAAAATGTAACGTCTTCCCTTTGAATGTGTTTGTAATTGGTTTTGAACTTAACAATTTTATCAGCTTGACTTTTTAAAGTTCTTCGTGTATTTATAATTATCAGATACTATAACGGTGGACGAAAACATTGTACGAAAAACTGCACGCCTAAAAGGTTTTGGAAATTCTTAAATGTATAATCAACCAACCCGCACTAGGCCAGCGTGGTGAACTTAGACCTAAACCCTCTTGGTCGTATAGGAGACCAGTACCCAGCAGTGGAACCTATATGTGTTGATGATGCTGAATTATTATCAGCCAGTCGTGCACTCCATGATATACCCATGATAAGATACCACACTAAGATTTAAATCTTGTGTCTTGTAAGCAGAAATAAAAGAAATATTTGTAACGGATGTTTGTACAATTTTTTACAGATATCCGTGACTAGTATTTCAATCGTATCGTATGGGGCCTTTTATTTCATAGACATTGCCTATGCAAATACCTGATTGTGTTGTAATTGCACAGGGGTTAGGTAATAAAATATCTTTAATCATTAAATTGAGCAACCTATTACACAGTTTTCGGTATTTTGTTCAGTAGTTAGCTGATGGCTGGATTGTTTCGTGCATATCGTAATGATTCCACTTGACTATTCTCTAAACTAAACTGCACTTCGATACTGATAGAAACTCTCCGTTAATTATTTTTTTTGTGTTTGGCTTGTTGTAAAAAATGGGCCGTCTTTTAGTTTCGCCACATGAAAAATCTTGCTATTGTATTTGGATTTAAATAGAAATTGATGTGTCTAGCGGCATTCAATTACAAAACTTGAAATAGCAGCTCTAATTTGCAACCATCAGAAAATATATCTAGACCCAAATTAATATCGTTCTCCATGTACCTACTGTTTCACTCCCATCCCAAGACTTGACTTGGTGAAAAAACATTTAACTTAAAAATTATTATTAACACACATGTGTCTTGACCTAATAACTTAAAGAACAAATGGGATTAAGACGTTAAAACTAAAAGTTAATGTTAAGTGCTGTCTATTTTTAGTCTTGCGACAAAAAATCGACGGCATACAAACAGCCTAATCTAGTTAGGTTTTTACAATTACGTCACGCTTTGTTGACTCTGCACAGTGACATATAAAAAAGGATAAAAAATATATGTTTTGTCAACTCAAATATTAATATTTTCCAAAGAGTCTATTTACCACAGAACCGGTAATATAATTCTGTCGGTTACAAAAGCATTCCATTGTTGCGATAACGCGAATAATAATGACATTTTCAATATTTGCTGCTTTTTAGTGCGAAGTTAATTTTATTCGTCTTCTTTTATTAAGGTTTTACGTAAATAACTTTACTTAGTTTACTATTTATAATGCATTATTAAAAAGTCGGAGTACCTGAGTATAGTAAGAAAATTTGTTATCATCAGGCCAAATTCTGTTGAGGCTTTATTGTGATTGGTTATTTTGATGGGATATTTACCCGCACTCAAATATAAATTTAGATTTAATTTACCGTACCTATATGTAATCGTTTATATTACTGTCAAATCATCCGTCATCTGTCAAATATTATGTCTAAAATAGTAACTACTAAAATATTCCATCAAATATTATAAAATTTTACTATTTTCATAATACTCCTAAAGAAACAAAATATTAACAAATCAGACCATACCGGATTATACTAAACTGTTCTATATGTAATATTATTATTATAACTATCTGTACTTGCATTCAAACTTCCAGCTCACAACTATTCATAACATTGACAGCGTCAAATAGAAATTGCAGTAGCTCCTATACCTCATTCACGATAAGTTGATTCTTTTGGCATATCGACTAATGATGGGAAACAGAAAATATCGAGAAGTTCAAAAATATTGCGTTTTAAAATACTGCATTATGTGTGAAATTCTTTATTACTTTCGACATGTAAAACATTATTTAGATAAGCGGTGGTGGGTCATAATAAGTACCTATTTAATATTTAAACAGGATTATTTTTAGACCTCCCGCCAAATTTAAATAGGTGTTTTAGACCACGGAAGTAAACAACTTCCCCAAAGAAACACGGGTCGAAAAGTAAAAAAAAAATTCAGACCTTCTACACGAAATCGACCACGTGAGCAGTTTTCTATGGGAGGGTCGAATTATTTATCACGTTTCGACCCATGTTTCTTTGGAAAAGTTGTTTAGTTTCATGGTCTAAACAACCTATTTTAAGTTGACAGGAGGTCCAAAAATAACGCAGTATGTAAAAACTAAGGTTGAAAAATTAAATAGTTTTATCTTTAAAACAGTTTTTATTAAGAAACTGGAGCACAGCCATGATCATCATAGCGTTCAATAAAATTATCGACGTGGCAATCGATATGAACGATGTTACGTCCCTTTCCGTCCGAACGATGTAACATTATACAAACGTCAATTAGTTTCAGTATTCCTATTTTAATTTTACTTTGAAGCAATAAAGTCTCAAAATTTTTGGATAACGCTTATATCTTTAGGGACTTTTGTATTGTATTTATTTTTTTTTATTTATCAAATCATTAAAATAATAAAATAATACGTTTTTTATTTCAAAGTCATGTCTCAGAAAAATTGACATCTGCCAAAAGAATCAACTTATCGTGAATGAGGTATAATTACAATCCAACAAAGCGAACGACACACATTGCACGTCCAACGTCCATTTGATTACATATAATTTGCGAATACAATAGTATTTATATATTTTAATGAATAGTAACGTTATGAAACGTTTCGAAATACCAATGATACATCATCTGAACTACATCTTCTAAATTTCAACATTTGATGTCTTTCATTTTTCACGGGCCGTCTGCTTTAATGTACTCGTGACCAGATTATGTTGACCTCACTCGTTTAATATTTTATTATGAAATTATTGTCTACGATTACTCTAGAGACGGTTGGTGTAGTAACTCGTGTTGCGTGTGTTAAAAATTCTGTTTGGTCATAACGCATTTTGTCAATTGTCAGTGGCCCAGTAAGTTTTCAGCTTGATATTACTACTTCGTTTAATTCCGAATTTAGAGGACGGTTTGATCGGGAAATTTTCATAGTTTTTATTTTTAAGACCACGATACAATAACACTGGAAAACAGCATATCTGTTGCATGAGATTTTATACATGAATCTGAACAGTTTTTCCACGCTGATTTCAAAAATATATGCCGTTTTTATGTAGCAGCTCTAGTTTTGAAGTTATGAAGTGACATGGCTTTTCATTGAAAATGCAAAAAGTTTAAGTTTAAATAATCTATTAAATATATTAATTCCGAATAAAATTTCCTTTTTTTGGATTTTCTAGAGTCAGATGTATTATGAGTACAATTTTAAATGCTCCAACAATAGTCAACCGAGATATGTTCATTACAGTACCCCCAATACCGTTCCGTTATAGTGTAAATATTCTGGTAAAAGCGCTCTCCTTGTTCCTCGCATAGAAGTCACCGAGATTTTCAGGAAAATGGTCTAGATGACTGTGAAGGTAGTGAAGCTTAATACTCATGTTCCATCCAAACCGCTGGAAGGGTATCAGCAACTGTTCAGCGTGCTGAATGCAGCCGTCAGACATCCTATTGCCAAAAATGTTTCTTTCCTTCGATCGGGAAGCTAAAATTTCTGTTGCTGTTTTGGACAGTCTAAGGTTCCTGATTAAGTCATTTAGACCATAATTTAGTGGTCGGGGACTACCGTAGCAAATAAAATCACTGTCATTACCACCGTCGTTTTTGGTTTGTCCACTTCACTGGTCTAGATTCTCCGAAGATGGACGTGACTGCTGTGGTGATGATTTGTCACTAACACTCAAGACTGGTCTTATGGCAGATTTTAAGTTGGATATATCCACTTAGAGCAATTTTTATGGTTTGAACGTTACACAGAAATAACAGTCGTCATGATAGTTGGATAGTTCACGCCAAATCATAGGAGCTTTGAATTTTAAAGTGGGTATTTTTTTTGTTGGCCCACAGTCGCAAGGATTCAACACAACTTTTACATACCAAACTTGGTATACAAGCTTTAAGTTGTCAAAGTTGTCGAAATATGCCTTTTTTACAAAGTCCGACACATTTAAACGAAATTTTTGCACATATATTCTCCACAAATAATCCAAAAACAACCAGGATTATTTAACCACTTCCTTATTGAGGAAGACATAATGAAATTTAGAAAGGAAATAGTTAAGTTACACCGCTATTGATAGAAACTATCGACTTCTTAGGTAAATTCAAGACGGTACCTGTATCTCACTAACTAGAGCTGCTACAAAAAATCTGAGGCCAGATATGAAATCAGCGCACCCAAATTAGTAAACAACAATTGAAAAACTTCATGCAACACAAAAAAAGTTTGATTTTGTTGTCCTGTGTAATCTTTATTTTATATATACGGGCTTATGTAAGTATGTGTGTATGTACCTGTCGGGTGTTTTTATTCATATATTTTAATTGAACATACTTTTAAGTTTATTTTTTTTGACAGTCTTTCTCATCTAAGCCGGTAGAACGAATAAAATAATTTTTTTCTCTGAATAATTGGCGAACACATTATATCCTTTTGTGCAAATTTTCAGATATCCTGCTTCAACTGAGAACTTCCCGTTCAAAAACTCAGGAACACTACCCACCTTGGAAATCGAAACCGTGAGACAACTGTTGTTACCACGGTACCAACAAGGCAGTTAAAATAATCAATCAATTATTTTATAAAAAGCTCATTTTCTTCAATTATTCAATATGTAATATATTATGAATAATACTTGTTACAACTATTATGTACATTACTTTTATTAAAAGATTCGCCTAGTCATTGGCTCATTCAATTAACATTCTCAATCAGAGATGTATATACGATTACACATATGTTATATAAGACATATAAAAATTAATACATTATACAAAATCAACACGCGTTGAATGTTAACTGTTAAATTTAATAAAAAACCAAATCAGAATTACTTCAAAAGAGCGCTTATTGGTTCCAGTACAATACGGATGGTAGCGAACTGTTCAATTACTCAAAACATTCACTAACATAGAAATTGAGGAGGGCTCAATATATAATGGTCGAGTTATTTATCGACTCTTCGAAGGGGAATATTTCAAGAGGTTATTATTAATGTCGTGATTTTTAGAAGACTGTCGTAAGTTAGTCGTGATCTCGTTTGCTGAATAACTGGTTGAACAGTGAGAGTGATATTTTAGTGCAATTAACATTTTGAGAGCGTCTATAAATCGTCCTCCTTGGTGTCCTACTTTTGACATTAACATCATATTGCATTAGAGTATTTTTGTTATGAAATTCTTTGCGTTTTACGTAGTTGGCACCGGTAACTTTTGGTCGGGTTTATGCATTTTATGATTATTTGACGTAAAAAGATCTTTTTGAAAACATCTCGTTTCGTTTTTGTTGGGTATAATTAAAATTCATACTTTACACAACCTCCACCTATATGTCATTTACTGCAGAAGTATGTTTCATTTGAAAAATGAGCCAAATATTAAACTCATTACAAAAATAAATGTTCTCGTTTCTTTTTTCTAATCAAACTTCCAGAAATAATTGCTTGTCTTTCTTCTCTCTAACCTATACATCACCCACAATCAAAACTATACCAGTACCACGATCTACCATCAAGTGCCCGGACATCACATCCGGGTGTTCGAAAAGCAAGCAAACATTCTATGTCGCCGAGACACTTGTTCCAAGAGGGGCGTCAATGACCCTAAAGTAAGGTTAAAACGCATCTATAATTAGCCGTGTAGCTCTTGCTCTGGTTTGTGTCGTGGCCGATGTAAAAATTAATGTAAACAAATAAGCTCTCACGTGTGGGTGGGCTGACATGCGGACAAATTTAGATGGACGGTACCACCGTGCTGATTTTTGAATCGCCGCGGGCTTCGGAATTGTATGTTGTAATTGAGTTATGCTTAATTCTTTCTACGTTTTATTGATCTATGATTTAAGTGGATTAGGAAAATACTTGACAGCTCATTTTCCATTTGTGTAATCTTTATTGAAATTAAAAGGAGTCTTAGCTTGTTCTGCAAAATAATAAAGTCTGCATGCATTCAATGAATGATGAAGTGTCTAAAATGTATTTTTTGATCAGTATATATTTTTTGTTTGTAATATTTATATTTGTTAAATTATTTATTCTTTTGCGGAGAACGACATTTTTCAGACACATTCCAATCCATTCGTAGTTTTGCACATACTTTAAAAATGGTATTAAGGTTACTCTCATGGTATTGGCGCAAAATGGGTCAAACATCTAGCATTTAACTCAAGGCTTATCAATATCATTAATAACACAAGCAAGTATCTTGTACAGCACGATCGTTTCACTCGACACGTCATTCAATTTCTTCAAATACCACGCGATAAAGATCTCTTTCGACCTTCTGTACGCACTTTATTTACTTACATAACCTAGTGTTTCCTCCGTTTCAATCAACATACAGGATGATCTAATCAGCTGTCATAAGTATTGTATAAGTTAATTTCGTATTTCGTTTATTAATAATGCGTTTGCTAATGGAGTGATTGTTGTGCAAATATGAATTGAGAAGCGTTACGAGAGAAGTGAGATGGGATTACTATCGAAGTTTTTATTTTTATTAAAACGATGTGGTAAAAGTGGATTGTTTTAATTTGGTATTTTATTATACAGAACACAAAAAGTTACTTTAACGAGACCGCTTCTTGTGGGCTGGCGGTCGAGAGGTCCCATACTCCATTGCCCGGTTACGTAAATTAGTAGGTATTTACCTTACCTTAGGAAACTGTCCCTAGCAGCACCGAGTTTGCAATAGTGCCCTAAAAAATAGGCTCGAATCCTTCTACGTGGGACTTAAAAACAATAGATTAAGAAATTTCTAAGATCTTTAACGTATTCAGGTTTCCTCACGACGTTTTCCTTCACCGTTAAAGTGAGTGATAATTAATTCATTATGAATCCTCACGAAAATTCTAAAAGTCGTACGTAGTCGTGTATATTAGGAGTTCGAACCCAGATTAGCTTCACGAACGCGCGCCAAAATCTCAAGTCCATCACTATCTTAATTATAAATAGACTAAATAAAACTCCAAGGCTTACCTATACAAACATAAAAAGGCAATTGTCGTGCGGAAGTACTTTACATAACACATGGAATGGATGCAGCCGAGTGTAAGGAGCCAACACGTATTCACGCTTCGTGGCCAGAAGAAAGTCGACTTACGACATTTACTACTGACATTGCATTGTTTTTTGCATCTATGGTACTTGGACCTTCATAATGTTCTTGGATAGAAAAAATTATAGGGTAATTTTATAGGGTTCTTGGCATGTTGGTCTCATAAAAAATGAGAATTTATTGCTTTTTATTCGGATTCTAGAAGAGTGGGTTTGGTGGGAAGTAGGGGTGCGTTTTAGATGGTCACTTTGCTATGATGTTTAGGTTAATTCATTCAACGTACTGGTACCTATAGGTTATCAAAGCCCCAAGCGAAACAAAATATTTTGACTAAATCTCTGAAATCTCCAACCAAAGAATCACAGTCGAAGTTGATTTCTAGTTCAAAAAATACGCGTAATAATAGAAGTATATCACAATTTAATATTATATGTACATTATAGTAATGAAATATATTTTAATACAATAATGACGTGAAAAAATAATCGGGTTAGAAGGAAATGGCAAACAAAACACGCATCTGATTCAAAGTAGGTAGGTACAGCAACTTTGTAAACAAAAGTGGATTTGCATTGAGAATGCAATCGGCAGCCACGTTTACTTTCGCTAAACAAGCCCAACTCACTTTTAATTATATTTTGAAAACATGTTTAGAGTTTGTTATTGCAGCTAGCAAATTTGTATTGTTATTGCTGGAGCTTTTATTTACAACTGCATCTCTTGGGGACGTTATTTCTCATGTTGGATTAAAATACATAGTACCTACAACAATATTCGCCTAGTTTCATACTTGTTACATTCTATGGCGCTATTTTATTGATCTGTCTTAGTTTCACGTAAAATAAATTAGCCCAAAGGTTAAATTCAGACACGATTATACCATACGATATCTTCATAATAATTTCATAGTGGAAAATCCAATAATCTTTTGTCGAACTCGAGTTAAAAACCCGCCCGCGACCACTCAATCGCATACCTCATACGCCCACAAATACGTCTACAAATATTCGTCTGTGTAGAATTCATTAATTTGTTTTCCCTCCCTCCCAAATTCTCCTCATCACCTCCACGTTTTATTCCTATTTCTAAATTATCAAAGGTACAACAAAATTGTTACACGTATCCACCGTTTGAATCTTTCTTTAAAGCGTATTTTCTTTAAACATTTAATCCGACTAAAACGCAATAAAACAAACCGGCGTTCACACCTACACCTCGATAAATCATAACATTAGCATAAACAAACATTAATTAAATTAAATAGTTTAATTTATTGGCAATTCCAGTGATATTTACAACCCGAGAGAATTTAACACTCCATTACATTCGGAGAAAATATTTTAAATCTTACTAATTGGCGACATGACACGGGACTGTCTTTGATGCGTTACTTTATGTGACAAAAAGTGCTCCCGTTAGTCTCTCTTCATTCGAATTAAAAGCTTAACGTTATTTCATTAAGGTGTATTTTTAAATGTGGGGTTTAGAAATAAAAAAAAATTGTCCGCAATGTGATACTTTTAGATAGTTTTTATTAATATTGAAGGTTAATTAAGAAGTAAGCGGTGGATGTGAAAAGTTGTAGCGTGGCAGCTTAATTTGTTTAAGGATATATTTTACATGTAATAGAACAGTTCACTTTCATTGAACTAATTAGGTAAACAACAGTAACTAAATTAATACACCCAACAGTCTCAAACATATTTCTAACTCCATACTAGGATGCAAGTTAGTTAATTGTTTTCACAAACACCCAAATCCAAAACAAACATTTGAGGATTACGCAAACATTTATCTCAGTACTGGGAACGAACCTGCGAGCTCCCATCTCGCAAGCTGGTCTATCCAACTGCGTCACGGGGCTGACAAATTAAAGCTTTAAAGAGTCTGATTATTTACGTTATCTATTACGAAAACTGATATCGATCATTCTAAACAGCCCAATCCAAATTTATCATCAAAAAACCTTGCACGAACCAAATGTTCCAATTTAATTTACGCCCGATAATATATAAAACAATCATTAATTCACATGAAACGCCGAAAAAATAAATCAGTGTTGAACATGGCGTGAAATGCGTCAAGGCGCCTCGCATTGTCTCGGGTGCAGAGTTTGTCATTAATCCAAAATAGATAGTTGTAAACGGTGGACGAATGGATTTATAGTGATGTTTTAGTGCGCGACACATGTTCTGTGCCGGCCTGTCACCACCGGGACTATGGGCCGAGCTATCGCCGCGTTAAGGGGGCGACACACGTGGGCTATATTTGAAACGTATTTTTTAACATCCACAAGTATATGCTAGGTCATATTTTATATGACATATTTCTATAATCGTATGGGTTCAATACGACCTGATTGAGGCTTTTTAATGGAAAAGAAATGGTTTAAGAGTGCATAGTACTGAAGAATGATGAAAATTAAATCGAGTACTAGTTATTGCACTGTTAGGAAGGCCAAAGTTATCATGATTTTGCGTTGGATCTGGGTCAGAAAATGGAGTATTGGACGAGTGACAAGTTAGAAATAATCAGGAAATTTTACAGTAGCAGTATTTCACACGAGGATCGTTCAAAGTTTTGACTTTTTCTATGGTAATGTTGAAGGTAATCAGATTCATTGAATTTTGGACATAAATGATAATAACGTACCTATATACCTTATCTTTCTTCTTTATGCCATTAAATGGTTATTTTACGAGTATATTAGGCGCTTTACTTCTGAAATGAATTATCTTCGCATCACATAACGCTGTTTATTGAACGTGGGCACGTATTATGAATGATCAGTGCCAAATTGCATAAACCGCATCGTAAAATTGTTTCTCGTGTTAAAATAAGATTCATTCATGAAATTCTGAAATGCATTTGATCTAATGCTTTCTGTTATGTCTATTCTACCGTATTACGTGTCTTTACAATGTAGATATTATGTTTATCCATTCAACTGAGAACTACGTGATTAAGTCGATACAAAGAAGCAGTTACATAAACATACGTTATGTTTCATTAAAAATCGATGTTAATAAAATTTAAAAATAATCTGGATGTAGTCTGGAATTCGATAAAAGACAAACTGATAACAATTAAAAATACGACGCAGAAGACGTTGATAATACTTACATAAAGTCTGAATGATACTGACCTGCAAAAACAAAACGGAATAAAAAAACAAAACATCGAAGTATTCCCCTTAAGTCGTCCCCAACCACAGTTTTAGTTGTCACCGTGCCAACAATCCGATCTGTCACTCGAGTCATTTGTTTACTAATTGTCGGCGATACGACGGCGGCATTAATGGATTTTGTCAATGAAATCACTCGTGTCCCCGTTGGAATTAAACGGACCGTTTGATGTGGCGTGTTTATTTAACACAAGACAAATTAGCGACGGTATGCTGGGCTCACGTTTAATTTATGTGGGAAAGGTGTGGATTCATTTTTAATTTAATATAAACAAAAAAGGGATTGGAAAAAGTAATGTCATTCTTTACTTTTCTTTGCTTCTGTTTTCTTCATCATTATCATCATCATCATCAACAACCTTTATCACTTCTATAGCTGAACATAGGCCTCTCCTATGGCATACAACTGGGTTCGATCTTTGGTTCTTCTAATCCAACAGCTGCAAGCAACCTTGCTTCCATCTTCATACTTGCCTACAAATAAAGTATTTGCTCTAAATAAATAAAATGCTCCAGAAACAATTCAAATACGAAACATTGCATCATATCCAGAAAGGGTTGACGCCAAGCGACTGATCGTAAAATCCCGAGCCAAATCTTTTTGTGTCACGCAAAAAATATATTGCACCAACACTGACAAATAATTTTGGCTTATTTAGCTGGAATGTTACCCTCTTTTTCTATCATATTGGGTAGTTTGAGAAAAATATAAAACTCCAGAGATGAGTTTCTCTTGCTGTAAGATGCTCTGTTTGTATCTTGTCACTATATCATTTGTTTGTTGTGTTTATCTAAAAAAGAACTCTATAGCTTGATTTTGTCAAATTACGGACGATAGGTACTACTTAGTACTCTGTTGGTACATATAACATTTATTATAAGTTGTAAAAAACCGTTCTATTTGAATAATAACAAAATTCATTACCTTATGGCTTATAGTACGTTTTCTTCTAAAACTTAATTCGCTTGACTCATCATCTTTTTCATTGTAATAGCTATTTTAATATCACTTAAAAGGCTTGTGGTGGCGTCACCACAGTGACATTTGTGTGAGTCGCGTCCGCACAATGTAAACAGATCTGTCCTCGTTCCCGTTCTGGGAAACTTTTACACCGGCGTGTTTTTAAACATTAAACTTTTTCCCGGAGACAATTCTCTGATCGTTCTTTAGTGTGACTATTTCTGGTCGCACCTGCGGGACTTTTTGGAAGTTTCTGTTTAGTGTTTTCCTTGCGGTATTTTCTGTGTAGTCTAACCTTTATGAGACATTTAAAATGAGATTGTTTAGTAATGGGATTATAAGCCATGGACTAGAAAACAAAATAAGGATATTTCTATTGTAACCTAATAATTTATGAGTTATTCATTTTAATTAAACGTGGCTATTATTTACGAAACATTAATTAGATTCTAAAATATCTTGATAATAGAAATCAAAACACTATGATGTTTGACCGAATCGAAATTCCGTTCGGAAAAACGTATTTGTTTCCCCAACGCGTTCCTTGGATATAATTAGAGCTGCAAGTGTTAAGCATCCTTCCTCGATACGCATCGACGGTTGTTTGTACGAACGGTGGCGTCCCGACGTCGTCGTCGGCGCCGCCTGTGCGATTTACCTCATCTACCTCCGACAGAGTTCCATTTACTACCTCACACTCATTAGAATTTGGATCTTCAAGCGATACACATAGAGTAAAATTTCCAACACTACTCCCACATTCAAATGATTGTTTTAGTCAGCGAGAGACCCAAATCCCCGACCAGGAAATTAGACTTTGTTTACATTACGTCAGAAGACAAAGTCCTTTGTTCGGTAAAACATCCGATACAGATGGATTGGTGCAAATGGTGCGAGGGCGCCTCTGTCGCCTACGCTCCAGTTGTTTATAGTGGACGTTGACAAGGAAATTCGTCAGCGGAAGAAACCGCATTTGGGACGGACGGGGCATAAATCCAGCGTGAGTGACAAGTAAAACTTTATAGCACTATAAATTAGTAGATGTATAAGCGGACAAAAATAGCTGGGCCGTTATTGGCGTGCTCCTCGGGCGAGCTGTCACACGAGGCGACTTTACGATCATCCTCTCTGTATTGTTTCGGTCAGGGCTCTAAGCTTCTGCTCGGCGCTGGCAATCGTCAGGAATGCTGTAAATTCACGCCTAGCTCAATTGTAAATGATTTGAATATGTTTATAATTTATAGATTCTAGCGATGACCGGTGTTTTGTTCAAGATTTGGTTGTAGTATCTATTCTATCGGTGCCAATAAATTTATCATTTATGATTTCCAAATTTGCTAAGAAATTTATTTGTCTTATTTAATTACTTGTACTTTTCATTAGTAACTAATTCATTGTCCCTGGTGTGTGTCTTTAGAGTTCCGTCGATCCCGCAGAATTTAGCTAAAAACACAGATGACACTGCAAAAATAAACTAGTGCTAATAATTTATCACTTTCAAAAGCACTGATCTAGAATATTTATTGCAAAACAGCAAGGACAATGAAACTACGTCAAATGACAACTTCAGCGACGATTGTACACAGCAAAAAGAAAACCCATAAAACCAAAATCAAACTTTACCACTTCCAAAATAGAAAGCAAAGGATACAGAAGTAATGGATAAAAATCATCAGCATGTACAAGGCGGCATAAGTGCATCATAAGTTATTACTGTTGTAATCGAAGGCCCGAGCGCAACATATCTGTCGCCTCAGTCCATCGCCTCACGGCCGGCTAAAGTACACCAGTTTGGTACACTGCCAGTGTAATTTATACACTGTTTATGCGTGCCTTTATTGCCCCGGGACAATATTCGGATTGGTTGATGAGTGAATTCTAATTTCGTGTCATCGTAAACGAATGATGGATCGTGATTTCGCTTCTGAAAAACTGTTTTTGACAGTTCATTTGCGAGTTGAAAGGATCGAGATTTTTCGATGTTATGTATGTCTGCTGTGTGGGTAGATAATGTTTTGTGTGTAAATGGTTTAGCTGAAAATTTTATCCATACTAAGTTGATTTTAACAAAAATTCGACAGGGCGATAAAATCGAGGGTTTTAGCTTTCGTTTCCAAAAGAAAGCTTCAACATAAAAAAAGCATTATGAAAACTGTTGTTTTGTTTGAATTGACAAATTAACGATATGGACCTAAAGTATTAACGATTTTTATTTAATACACCGATTAGTCGTAATTCACCTTTGAAAACATTATAAAAACAATTCCAAGGGAAAAATCAATTACAACAGACTTTAATTAACATCAAAAAGCATAAAGAACTATTTTAAAAACGCATAAAATACATATTAACGAGTGATGTTATTTCGGTTTGTAATTACTATAATAATTTTATATTATTCTGAACTACTGCACAGACGGCAACGAAAATAATGCCGGCCGTATGAAAGTTACGACTTTACAGTTTTATTATTGTTTAGTTTCACTGTGACACGGCCCACGGCGCCCGCTCGTGTTGTTTTTTTTATCACATCATTAACTTTTTGTCAAAGCTTCGCGTTTGTTTGACGCGCAACCATTCCCTCTGACAAACGTCCAAAAAATATATAGCGGCCATCACACAGTTTTAGATTGCAGGACCGTTTCCGTGGGCCATTACTCCCGCCAGACGTTATAAAAACTGTTTAAAAATTAGGCAAACTACGTCATTTTAGCAAGCCTAAATTTGACATATACAACTACGTGGTACTATTTCCAGACTCTTTCTAAGCAGCCAGACCAATCCAATGGGCCAGTTCTTCTCCCAGACACTTCAAAGTTTCCCCTGTGAGGGCGTTATTCGTGAATCGTGCGCTATAATTCGAGTGAGAACACTACATGGCTTTATAATACAGATAATTTAAATGATGGTTATATTATTTATTGAGCTTGGTTAAAATTTTAAATAAATATAGTTATGATCATTCACAGATATTAAGATGAAATAAATTTAAAGCAATAGGTGTGTATTATTTATGAAATAGCACCTTTCATTGGCAATAAATTAATAAAAATTAATTTCATGCCATTCTTTCATTGTCATTAACAATGAAGTTGTATCTAGTATTGAGCAAAATTTATCGTGTCTACAGCATGAAGAGGCTGACACGAGAATTATTTATCATGTATGCAATATATGTAGATACCCAGGAAAACATTGCAATCCGATTTTCTGATACTGATGTAGTAGTTATAATGGTGGGTCACATGCATCGTTTGAAAGACATGAATTTGGGTACTTACAGGCACCGGGAACAATCAAAGATATGTTGATTTAACCAAGATCTATGACCGTTTCTATGTAGGAGCTTAATAGGCTTTCATGCAATAACAGGATGTGACTACAATCCTGCTTTTTTTTAAGAAAAGAAAGCAAAAACCGTTCAAAATATTGGAAAGATGCCCAGAATATCACCAAGCTTTTATGAAATTCGGTAAACTTGAATTATTCGTTAATAAAAATAAAGAAGAAGATGTATTTCATTTAATACAGAAATTTATCTGCGAGTTATACAGTATTTCATGAATAGTTGACGTACATGCCGCTCGACTTCAACTTTTTATTATTAAATATACAGTTGTCATTGTAAATGAAGAATTCAACCGGAACAATTTAAGAAATTTTGATGCAAGTAGTTTAACACCTTGCAAAAGTGAGCTATTGCAGCAGTTTCGACGAGCAAATTATATTGCAAGTATCTGGAACAATCCTCATGAGAAGCAACCCAGCACTCTCAGCCCTGAGATCAATGGGTGGATACTGAAAGATAGTCAGTATGATTTTAATTGGTTTGATGGTGATCAATTGCTCAGTTTTGTTAGCGACTCACTAAAAAATGAATCAGGTATTTTACTTTCACATTAAATTATTTTTATATGTTGATAGCTGTTCGCAACCTCATTAAATTATTTATCTTTACCAAGTAACGATGACCATGGTGGTGAAGATGAATTGAATATTCAATATGAATGTAAATTTGATGAGGGAAGTAGAAACTCGAGCAAGGAAGACAATGGAGATGAATAACATAATAGATAATATTTTTTAAATCTTAATTTGTCAATTGTAACATTTTCAATCAAAATTTTAATAAAAAATAATACACATCTATTGCTTTAAATTTATTTCATCTTAATATCTGTGAATGATCATAACTATATTTATTTAAAATTTTAACCAAGCTCAATAAATAATATAACCATCATTTATATTATCTGTATTATAAAGCCATGTAGTGTTCTCACTCGAATTATAGCGCACGATTCACGAATAACGCCCTCACAGGGGAAACTTTGAAGTGTCTGGGAGAAGAACTGGCCCATTGGATTGGTCTGGCTGCTTAGAAAGAGTCTGGAAATAGTACCACGTAGTTGTATATGTCAAATTTAGGCTTGCTAAAATGACGTAGTTTGCCTAATTTTTAAACAGTTTTTATAACGTCTGGCGGAAGTAATGGCCCACGGAAACGGTCCTGCAATAACGATTATCTATTTTTGATAATATTGTCAAAAATATATTTAAATATGAACCTTGCTACTTTAACGTAGGTGGGTACAGTTTTGAGACACCTTTAGTTCGCGCTACCTTTGAAAGGGCCCCGCTTTCGAGCTAGTAAGTACGCATACCCTTCTAAGTACATACTAGACTATAAATCATCGAAATTTCAGCTTTGCTAAAATAACGTAGGTCTGGCGGCACTGGGATCTTGGACTAATATATTTAATAACCCCACACGTGTACCATGAAAAAATACGCGTGGAATAACATTATAAAACTGCGTCGTAAAATTTTTGTCTTCAACTAAAAGTCACAAATAATGAAAACAAAGATATATTCGCCTTCCTTTAATCTAAATCTGAATATTTCACTTTATGCCGCCATTAAACGCGTGTGAAAAGTTAAGTTTGTGTTGATTCAGTCTCGTATTTATTAGAAGATTGATAGGCCTTTGTCGGATGTCTCACAAATGACGTAAACAGGGCGGGAAAATATACTAAATAGTGCGGTCAAAAACTGATTTCTCGATGCCGAATCGATAAGTTGAAATCGATATAAGTGCGATTTGCGATAATTATCAATTTCAAAGACAAGAATTTATATTTTTTAATTACAATAGTGTACCTATGTTTTTCTGTTTCCGGAATTGCGAATGTTGATGTGTGATGAGTGGAACTAAATCTAGAGGATTTAATGCGTCTTCATAGAAGACACCATCACGGTGTTTTCGTACTTAAAATGTAGGCACACGCCTTATACTTTTTTTATTGCGTGTATGTGTTCCTAATATTCATCATTAACTGAACCGTTTCTTTTCTAAATGCCGTTTCTTGCCTTTTTTTTCAATTTTTAAAACAGACGAACTCATTTGATATGCATTTTACAAATACATAATTGTTTTTAATAAGAATAAATATCACGCGATTTTTTTCAAGAGAAACAGTCAGGTGACAAAATAAATCATGACGATATGCAAAATACTAGTTAAAACTAATAAAATAAATATTCAAAATCGATTCCCACGATCGATTGTACGCATGTAAAATCGATAGTTACAGCCACAACGTTACACGCCGACTGATATATCTCAAACATCGTTTGTTGACACAGTCTCTGTGAACATGACATTATACAAGTGACAAAATTAGACTGTTTTGTTCCTCCACACGTGTTTTTTGTTTACTTGTTTGTCCCCGTTCCCAAAATAATGAAACGTCTGGAACACGGCATTGTCTTTTTGTTGAATAAATATTTACGAAACACTTCCTAACAAATCAACTTTGGTGTTCGTATTAAACGTGACTTTAGAGAAATTCCCTTGTACTTTTATGGTTGCATTTTTCCGGATTATAACATATTTACTCTTGCATGCAAAGAATGAGACTCATAAAGTCGTCAAAAATATTTTCGACCTCCATAATGACAACCCCTGCTATAGGTAATACAAGAAACAAGCAGTCAATATTTTTATTCACACATATTCATCGCGCTTGTATCAGGGAAGGGATTGAGAAAGTTTTGCCAACTGTGTTTTTAGCTCCATGTGAAAGAGGAGTCTAGGGCAATGTCTCTAGCTTAACTAATTATCTTGTATTAGCCCTCGTATAACTCTGGGCATTGACGTCATCCATAAACGGTAATTTGTGAAGGAAGGGATCCTGGTAGAGCAAAGGTAATATATTCCTAAATAATGACCAAGCTTATAAACATTACATTACCATAGTTTAAAAATTTTAAAGACACCTGGCTAACTGGGTACTAAAAAGATTTAAGAACGGTTATTTTTATTATCTTGCTTTATAGGTCCGATAATTTTTGAAAATTCTAATTTTTGTTCGTTGATGACCGCTCCATGTTTAAAAGAATTTGCGAAACCACTATCCCACCTCTATCGCTTAACTTAAAACATCATATCAACCTTTACCTACGATATTAAAAGATTTTTCTACTCAAAATCAATGAAGCAACAATCTTAAAGATACCACCAGCATGGATCTATAACAGCGTGTAATATGCCACCCAAACTATGGACATAAAGCTATATTTACACTTGCGAGTCGACCTGTTGTTGCAAGTAGTGGGGACTTTACACCGGACCACCCAAACTTCAATTGCCCCGATCGTTAAATAACTATAACGTACGCGGTTTGGTAATATTATACAAACACTCCACTAATATGCTTTATTTTTATACTGCTTTTGTTCTCAGTTTGATAGAGATCTGTTCTAGTTTTAAATTGTTTAAGATTTTGGAGTGCGTTCGATGGTATAACGTTAAGAAGACTCGTTTCTTTGGTTTCGGATCTGAGTTTTAAGGTAGGTAATTTCTGGTATTTTTTATAAGATGTACGTTATAAATAATTGAGAAATAAAGTCTTAATTTTTGACTTCAGTTCCATAATGTGCGTATTTATTTTAATATAGATGATGAGATGAATGAATTTTATTGTAGAATTTATATCCTAATTATATAATAACAATATTTTCTAACATTAACTCAAAATATACCTAGTTATATTACGCACTTTTATTAACCGGCAATTCAATTAACCCACCTTTGTCTCGGCGCTATAATTAACCGCGCAAGCTTCCCGCCCGCTTCAGTAATCGTAATTCGAAATAACTCTTAATACTTACATTACTTTGTACGGAATTAGCTCGGCCGTTGAACCCAGCCACGTGTAAAACATTGACGTGTTTTGTCGTCAAACTGTTATGACATACACATTAGGAGGAGCATAAACCACGATTTATTTTGTCATCGCGCTTAAACGAAGCTTAGTCTATTCCCTTTATGGCAGTTGTTAATTTTTCTCATAACACCTTGTTAAGCGCTGTTCCCAATTGTGACACGTGCGGCTTGTTACTGAAATAAAATGTTAAATGGTTACACCACTTTACTATTAAGGAAAACATAACACCATCAATGATAAAATAGTATCAGAAAGGATACGTATAGATACGAGAAAAGAATGGGTTAAATAAAGCGCTAAAGATATGGACCAATGCTTAAGCCCTCTGAGCTCTAAAGAATTGATCAATGGAATGTACCTATATGGGCTGAAGATGATGATGATGTTGAATAATCTTTTATATATAACAGAAGAAGTGGCGTCGGGTTTGATTCTAAAAGGCTTAGGGTAAACCACATCTCCTAATTAAAAGTATGTTTTAAAATTATGAACATTGAATACAGAATCACGAAATTTAGTGATAATTATTTTGTCAAGACCGGTAAAATTTATTAAATAATAATATCCAACTTACACTAGGGCAGCGTAATGGAGCTACTGTATTTATAATTAGATGCAACATTAATATCCACCTAGATACCGACCACCAAAGTAAAGCAGTGACCTCCGCTACGTAATTTAAAAAAACAATAAAAAAGTTAATATATTCAGCCAACAAGAAGTGCATCGTTGGAACGGATCAAATTAAAAGGTCCCCCTTGTTTACATTGAGTATCAAAGAGCCGTTCTTACAATTAACATTCTTTACTTTGTCCCTACTGGCGTGTCATACTTTGGACTTTCATACGTCATAAAAGTTAAAAGGGCTTTGATGTGCATTACTGGCGAATCGGGTAATAAAAGTTCAAAAAACGCTATCGATGCTTTTAGAAATTCTTCGCCTTTCATTTTTCTGAGATTTTTTCCTTTTGAAAGATTTATGACGTACTGATGATGCTTAGATTGATTGGGACTAAACAATTATGCCGAAGAAAAGATGGACTCTGTAAAGAGTATGAAAAATATATTCTCGAACGTAGAATCTCTACGATTTAAAAAGCTATGATGCCCATGAGCTTATAAAACACGTGATAGTAACAACCGAAAATGATGATCAATCATCCGATCAGTAGTTATGGTGATACAAATTTGAATTATAAAGTATAATTCTTTTAATGGATCATTAAAAAAACAGGCCTTAGATTCATTTTAATTAGTGCTAAAATCATTTTACGATGATGTAAACGAAATCAGAAGCTAACAAGGGACAATTGAAAAAGAGAAACAAAAATATGGAGTAGCAACCAAAAGCCACAAAACAAATCAGGTTTCGCTACGACCTTGGCGAGACCCAGCGATGGATAAAATAGTGACTTTAATTGGATCACGTAAAAAAATGTGCAAAAAGCTAAACGGTCGCGACCACAGAAGTTGACATTTGACAAAAATGATTCCCAATATCTCAGCTTTATCGAAATTGTCCATCCTACCGTTTCGCCGGCCTTACTGCGAACTGTCAAAGCCTTTTACGAAAATACCAACTCATTATTTTCCGTTGATCCACTCAAAATTACGCCAATGTAGTTCTTCAATCCTGGAAATAACGATTTGTGGTGTTTGGCGGAGTGTAAATTAGCTTTGCAAAATTATATATCACCAAAACCGAATTTAGTGAGTTATAAAATATTTTTTGGCACGTGTTTTTTTTGGATTGCGAACGTTGTTCAACGTTGAGTGGACACCGTTCCGCGTATTGTTGGGTCGTGGAAAGAACTTTATTTGGCATCAGATATTTTGTTGCCTGTTTTTCATTATACTTTATGAATACTTCGATGTTATTGTTGAAAGTAAATAAATCGAATTTGCATCAATACTCAGTGTAATGATAGTCGAATTCAAGTTTAAGCGCACGATGAAGAATCTCGGCGATCACAGGTTCAAATACAAGGAACCTCTGACTTTTCAAAGTAATGTGAAATCTGCACACCTAAGAATTCTTAGGAATTTCTAAGGCGTGCATTCCATAGCCCTGGTGTGTGTAGTCCGTTCTACGCTGTCGTCGTGGAGTAGGGCCGAAACCCTCTCAGTTAGAGACTTGGTTCGTGCCCTACAGAGAGACGTACGTGACAGCTCACGTGTATATGAGCGGATGATGACGAATACTTAGGACTTTAGCAGCTAACCTAACCTACCCGTAAGGAAGCTAAGGGATACAGACATATTTTATATCACATTTATACCCAGTAGACGCTCAGTTCGCATAGCTATAGTTATAGCTATAGCTATTAGTTGAAGGTGTTCCTTACAGATCTAGGAACAGACAGGTACAGATACCTACAGCCAGATACAGACCTAGGCATATGACATTTATTTCTACCAGACGCACATCACAGATCGCATGTTGCAGTCCAATCAGCGCATGAGGGTGCGCGTTTTTCAGTCGTTCGTTCCGGCGGGCGGGCGGTGTGACCGTCGCGGCCGGCCGACTCATGAATAATGCAACTGCACTTGTGACGGCGCGGACTGCACTCGCGACTCGGTAACACGAATGTTTTAACAAGAATTCGGATTACACCATAAAGTTTGTTGTTGGTGGATAAAATAAAGGAGAAATGTTTGGGAAATGGCGAAATAGTGATAATGATAGGAAAAATAATTGTTTCATTAGAAAAATAATATAGGAAAGAAAGAGTTCTATTGCAACATTGTTGGATTAATCAAAACCACAAAAACAGTCTATTCATGATTCATGGATTATATCTTCTTCTTCTTTATCAACCCATATACGCCCACTGCTGAGCACGGGTCTCCTCTACCATTGAGAGGGTTTTAGGCCATAGTCCACCACGCTGGCCTAGTGCGGGTTGGCGGACTACATACCTAAGAAATTCCTAAGAACTTTTAGGTGTGCAGGTTTTATCACGATGTTTTCCTTCACCGTGAAAGCAAGTGATAATTAAATTTGAATACACACATAACTTCGAAAAGTCAGAAGTGTGTGCCTGGGGTTCGAACCCACGACCGCCGAGATTCTCGACCGCGCGCCTAAACCTCGAGGCCATCACTGCTTGATATGGATTATATATTGCGCGTATATTATTTCAATTCACACCAGGCCCGATATAAAACTAATTCGTGGTTCTAACATTAAATATGTTAAACGACAAGCTAAACCTACTGTTTAGCTTTGATGAGCCAATAATGTTATTTATCTCTCCTTACAGGATTAAAAACTTAAACAACAGGATTCGTCGTAGAGCGTCCGCACTGCAACAACGAGCGAAGAATTGTATTTATTAACAGATCACGGTTACTTATACGGCGACTGGGTCCGTCCACTGCACACCACGTAACAGGTCCACTCGGGGCTATGGTTGACGCTTTTATACGGAAATAATTATATAAACGGCTTGCAAGAAGACAATTATTATATCTGGCGTTTACGGGTTTAAATAAGTTTATTAATAAAGCCACAACCCAGGGGAATCAGTCGTCTACTATTACGTATGTGACGAAAAATGAAGTCATAATTAAAATAAAATGTTAGAAATAAACTTTTTGCAACAAATAAGTAAGTAGTACATAAGAAAACAGTAGTAGTAAGGATGATTTTGTCACCATTTTAATGAACTGCTCCAAAATCCGAGCCTACAACAAGACCATAAGTTTTCAAGCCTTTATAAAGTCCACTACACCTTAATAGACCTAATACGTTTTGATTTACTTATTTCCAATCATTTTCTTTAAGATAAACACTACATAAACAAGCATCACAGCGGCAGCCCTGTTCAGTGGATTTTTTCCATCACTTGTCACGGAGCGTGACAAATCCGGTCGGTGCGCACGCGCCGGCGCGCACCCTCACGTAGCGAACGGCGTGTACTGCGAACTAGTTAAATAATGATAATTGGACAATCCACGGTACTATTGTCTCGTACTGTTGCTTGGTGCTCCTTTACTTAACTATTAAATAGGTAAGTTAAGGTGAATAACATTATATATATTTCAGGCTGTATTTTTTAAGGCAATATATAAATTCAAGCTGTCATGTCTGAAAACGACGTTAATGTACAGGTATGAAAATTAAAATTTGTCAACCTAAGCCTGGGTAATAAGTTTGGTTCAAGTTCAATATAGTGATAGAAATGCCCCAAATTGCTTTATGCGGAGTATCCAAAGATATGTTTTAATATGATGTTACTCCTGATTTTAAATTTGTATTTGCCAATAAAGTTTTAGAGACATTCGACGTTAGAAATAGAGTCGGGTAATTTCGAAAAAAAACTCCATTAAGATCGGCCATTCTTAATTCAAATCAAATCTAAGCCGACTTGTTGTTATCTGTGCATGTAAATATTTATAGTCACAGTCCAAGTTATTACTGCGACATAAAAATGTTACAAATTGAAACAGTAGCACATATTCGACTACTGGCGCCATCTACAATATTCCGCAATTAACACCAGTCAATTATGTCAACACAAATCATATAGACAAGTCAGTCAGTAGGTAAACATCGCGTGACAGTAGAATGTCGTGCAACACCGCACGTTGATTTACAACTCTTCCTAAAGATTGAGTAATGTGTGTTACTGTTACGACCGACATACGGAAAATAATAAGGAAAGTGCACATTAGTTAGTATAAATTATAACATCGGTTTGATTTCAGCGAAATATGTTGTCGATTAGTTCCTATTTATACAAGTTAGCTACAAAGAAAAACCAAGTAGACTATTTTACTGATTTTTCTTGTATTTGTTTCACCAAAGACAACTTTTGGATGCGCAATCGCCAACGTCCATACCACGTTGAATACACCGGTTCTCGTCCGATCACCGAAGTCAAGCAACGTCGGGCGCGGTCAGTACTTGGATGGGTGACCGCCTGGGAACACCGCGTAATGTTGGCTTTTTGCTACTCACTATTTTCTTAGAAAGATTAAAAAATAATACTTTCCGTATTATACTTTAGCAGTTTGGATATTGAAGAGAAATTTTTTAGTACACAACCTGAATTAGTTATGAGCACTCAAAAAGTCGGACATCAAACCGCCATTAGCATAATACCAACATTTTGTCCTGCAAGTAATAAATCCGAACATTGTTGAGTGCTGGACTTTAAAAATAAAAAGCCACTCAAAACTTTGATCCTTACGCTTTTTGTGCATTTCGACCACGCCCACTATTTTGAGTTCATGACGCGCGAAACGGAGGACCAGTGAGGCTTGACCCCCTGCTTTTCATTCACCCCTTCCTCAATTCCTCATTTTCGTCAAGCGGGGAGGCAGCTCTAGGTAAAATGGTTGCTCGAGTATAATTGCCTCGACTCGTTAAAAATTTTTAATCAGTCAACAAAGTTTTACGAGAGTCTTTGTTAACGAAACAGCAATTAGGATTTTTTAATTGTTAATAATAATGTTGCCGGTTAAGATGTTTTTACGAATATATGGTCGATGTCGTACAATGTCATGGGAGATTAATGTAATTTTATGGGCAAATTCTTGGGGGTTTCGGTCCTTTTTTGGTGATCATGAGTTTCATGAGGTATTGTGTAGCGTGATTTTATTGTAAGGGCGTTTTAAGTTTGCCCAGGGAAGAATGTTTGTAACTTGTGTTACTTGGCCTCCGGCTCATTGGACGCGCTGTAAATTATGTGTTCTGAGATTTTCAGATATTCCACCAGGATAGTAAAATGCAGAAAATTCGAATTCTGAAACGGACATACAGAAGTACTTTGGCTTACCGTCCAATTCAATTTTCCTCTCCCTAATCTTTGCGAATGAGGAATTTGAGATGAAATGAAAAGCAATGTGTTTCAAATATTTAATCAGAAACGATGATAATATAAAATATTATGATTCATCGGCAACAAAATGCTCTAGGTTCGCAAGTCCCAAGTCTGCGTGGCTATATAAATTATTATCTTTATGTAAAAAATATAATCAAAGCATTACCCCACCTCGCGAAAACTCTAAGGGTCAAGACACCAGCAAAATAATATCACAAAATGCTTTCCACCAATCAAGTTCTGAGAAAGGAGATGTTTTACAAAATATGTAAGCAAAGTAAAAGTGCCTTGTAATTTAGAAAATAATAAGATCAAAAGGTGGATTAATAGAGGCCGTATCTCATCGCGCGATTGACCCTTTTGACGGGCCCTTAAAAGAGCTACTTAGCGGATTGATCCTTTCATGTCATTTGCTTTATACGAAAATATGTTTTAAAACGGCAGCTAATAATGGAAATGGACGCTTTTCATCCCGACAGCAGTCCGCGCCTATTTTATTACGTACTCCATTAGAGCACAACTTTGAAATGGTCTCTAATAGATTTATGAAGTCCTAGTAACTTGGACATACTCTCACGCTTCTATGTATCACAAAATGGACGTAAGTTTTCCCAGCCCTGTTTATGATGTGGTGGATTAAAAGATATTATTAATTTGAACGTAGGTTCTGACAAAAAGATAAAAGTATAGTTTAATAAATTAGTAAGATATCTCTCTTTATTAAGTGTAAGAAATCTCTCAGAAATTATGCTTCAATAAGGTAATCAAAAACTTATTTACATTTTAAAGCCTGCACTCTGTTGAACTCATAGGTTTGCCCTCTATTATGTGGCACAGATATGGCGAAATGTATTTGCAGAAATGCACCTCTGCCTACCCATTCGGGGTCTACAGGTACGCCTAGGTTATCTATAAAAAAGTACATAATGACCTAATAGTGATGATATGGATTTTCGAAGTAATTTCTTGCCATGTAATTTTTGACTGCACCGCTCCATACCGCGGTGTCACTACCATAAACATCAACCAAACTGTTCTATTACAAGGTAAATACATTTAATTAGCATTCCAATTTGGCGCTAGTAGGTGCAGTTGCGGTGTCGCGTGCTGGCCTGACACAGTGCGCCGACGCGAGCCAATTTCCGGCCTTGTCGCGGCGAGACAGCTTTCTGGGACCAGTGTATGGCACGGATATGCACTAATACTTTTAATTTACAATTAATTCCGCTGAACTGTAGCGAGTGACGTTTTGATGCGCTAGAGCAGGGGTTCTCAAACTTTGGGTTTTATGAACCAATGTTTAAGTTTTTAGATGACAGGGAATTCCTTAAGCCTTTAGTAACGAAGTAAGTAATTCCCCCCCGTTTTTAGGAAATAATAGAATTAGCTGTTGAATAGAATTTTTATTTCTTCACTAAAGGAATACAAAAAATGTGCGAAACAATTATATTTTTAAAAATGCAATTTTTATTAATTAATTAATGTGTGGGATTGTTTCTTGTCATCGATGAAGTAAAATTAAGAAACAATTTAACCCCCCTGCCTTCGAATGACGAACCCACTTTGAGAAACCCTGCGCTAGACGAATCGCTCATGATTATAAGACGATCGCGTTTTGTTTATTTTGTATATTTGATTACATTAGAGATACATTTCTTTTATTATTGGTATTAATTTTTGCATTGTTTGTTTGTGTTATATTATGTGTACATCTCTATCTCACAAATAATATTGATACGCCAAATTATAAAAATAAATTAATCTAAACAAAAATATCAAACCCCCTAATTTCGGCGAATAAAAAAGCAAACTCCATTAAGGCGAGAATAAATTCCGTCCAAAGGTTACGAGCTTCCAGAAATCGCACCACCCTTTCTACATACAAATAGTCAGCGATTTATAAAAGAACCGAATGACCATAAAATGTAAGGAATGACCGTCCTTAGCCCGTGGCGGAACGCTATTTTGTTATTCATAAAGGCGGATTATTTATGTCTTATCGTCAAAATATTTATTATTTTGTCCGTCCGGTAGCCCTTTAGCCCTTTGTGTCGTAGAAAAAATTCGGGGGTGTGAACAGAACATGTCTCTATGGTGATGCGAAGGGTAATGTCGATAACTTGAGTGATGACGTTTCAACTGATATTTCTTGTAATATGTACTTCATATTGAAAAAGCACTAGGGTTTTTAATGAGTTTTGAATAAGATATTTGATGTAATGTATATGAAAAGTACAATTTTGGTTTAATTTTTGTCTCGCAATAATGAGTTGTAGTAGTTGCGTTATAGTGCATTTATGCTGCATTTGGAGTAACTAACTTAATTGAGGGTACAAAACTTTTGAGAATATCATGAATAATAAATAAATGTAAAATAATCTGTAAAAAAGTTAATTTTGTCTAAATGTATTTTTCTATTACAATACAAAAATAAATGTATAATGCTCTGTCATTATACGAAAAAATGCTGTCAAGATTTTTTTGCCATAACTGGAATTGCAAATGAACATGGTGATTATACAAATTGCGTGTATGTAGATAAAATATTCAGAAGTATGTTGTTATTTTAACGTAAAAACAATTGATAAAAATCTCAATCAGCGTTTACAGTCACAGAGCACGTGAATTAGTAAAGACAAGATGACCTTAGTTGGACAATAACGACAATTTAAATAAAACTTCTCAAGCCACACAACTTAGATAAAATCATAAAGGAATAATTATTTCATTATTTATGATCTTGGAATCTCCGTGACATCTAATTCATTAAATGTATTTTTTAAACATTGTTTCTAATGAAATATCTACCGTCTACGCCTCGTGGTCTCGCGGTACAAGTATGTGCCGTGCGATCTAGAGGTCCTGGGTTCGATTCCCAGGTCGGGCAAAGTGTTATTGGGTTTTTCCATTCGGAAATTCTCAGTAGCAGCACGGAGTCTGGAAATGTGCCCGAAAAACGGCAATAGGCTCGCCCCCTATTACGTGGGACTGATACATACCTGGCGAAATGTGGGTGCAGAAATGCATCTCTGCCTACCCCTTCGGGGAATATAGGCGTGAGGTTATGTATGTATGTATCTACCGTCTAAACTACAGTCAGGCTAGACAGAAAGAGTCCGAGTTGATAATGTCATCGATAGCGAAAATATGTCCCTCATTATGATCCTTTAATGTATAGTGTTGAATTAGGAAGCTGTTTCAATAAAGAATCTGACGCGTGACAGTTACTTCCATATCTTTAAGTATTTGCAAAAACTGATGTTTTTTTATGATTCACATTAAAATGCGTTTATAATAGGCCAGCTCCCACAGCTTTCCCTATACAACTGGTGATACAGCTCCACTCATCTATGCTTAATGCTACCCTGGTACCCAATTTCCATTCCAATGCCAACTATAACTATTTAAATAACTTTATGAACAATAAAACACTTTTTAGTTTATCACATTATTGCTATAGATGAAAGTGTGCAAAATGTTTTTAATACAAACCTAACGTTACCTAAACTTTGATTGGTAGAAAATGCCACAGGCATTAAGTCCTCATTTACATCTTTGTGTATAAAATATGAATAGATAAAATAAAAAATGTTACCAACACCAAAATACTATCGACAAAAATCAACCCCTCACTGAAGACAGAAGAGCGTTATGAAATATGTGATTCCTTATACCAGAGAAGTCCTTTATGCATCCCTGGGGAGGCACTGGTCAAGTGGGTTATCATAAGTGGCCGGCGGCTGAATGAAAAATTTATGTCTCAATACATACTCTTGGTCGGAATTTAGGATCGTGTGGAATCATCTCTGGGGATGTTTCGATGGTATTGGAGTGTTGGATTAAAAGTTCACGCGCCGGTCTTTTACGACGGTCTTTGAGATTACTTGAGGAGGCGCAAGTGAAATTTGAAGTAGTACTGATTGATTCTGTAGGTATGTACTATGATTTTGTTTATTTGTATATATAGTAAGTATGTAAATGATTGATCAAATAAGGGCTGAAAGTAACTATAAATAGGCTACTCAATTTGCTAAATATCTGTTGTCTCTGATACAATTTTGGGTATGTAATAATGTGGGTATCAGAAACAAATGATATAATGAAGTAATGATGATAATAATCTGAGCTGATACATAATAAGAGAATAAATAATTGTTCTCCTACTAAATTGAGCAATATTTTGTTATTATAGTTCGCAAGTAAAATATTTATTTGCTCCAAAATTAATAAATGTAAAAAGTCAAGTGATGCGTTATTCATACTGCTTTATTACAAAATGGAGCACTATAAAATTCGCAATTCAAAAATCAAACATGTCATCGGAGCATTCTCAAAGATTGCTTTCTGAGATAACATTAATGTTATCATTAACGTAGGCAGGCGACATAGGAATCGCCAGTCACGACTGAACCAGCAAGCTAGACCTGTCAGATTCCTCACTACCAACAATTTATAAGCGAAGAAGACAGAGTCACGAGATCTCGGGGGTCTGGTTAAACTGGCCGGGGTTATAAAAGATAGCAAGGGACTTGGTTGACATTTGACGTTGATTTACTATTGTCCCTGTAGAATTTTGCTTACGTCACTGAGTTGACGAATATCGACGTCGTGTCCGTGGTGGGCGCATCATTAGTCCAACTGAACGGTTTAATTACTCAGGATTGGAAGAGATTTATAGAATTTTGTAGTGGTATTCTGAATTTATGAAATAGAATTTTTGTAAGCAGGTGGTATGCCCATGAAATAATAGGCTCCGTTCTATTACCATTATCCGCTCATATAAGTCCCTATTGCCCGGGCACGGACCTTCTCCACAAGTTTAAGCATTAGTAAATTAGCACTTAAAGGTTACCTATATATTTGTGAAACATACCTGTGAAGAGAAAAAAAATTGTCAAAACTTTTGTGCTATCAAAAGTGCGAATAAGATTAATATTCTCTTTCAAATATTTTGTATTGCTGCGTTTTAAAGCTGCAATTTAATCTGTATATTTCGTGAATAAGTTACTGTGAGTAAGATATTTTTGATAACATTGTCGTCATTAATCAATATACTTTAGCTGTACCTACTGCAAGATTTTCCAAAAATCAATATTGACCCCTTTCGCCAACTATTTCAAAATTCCATTAAAAACATACCCCACCCTTCTTATAACCCTCGCCTGCACTAGTACAGTCCAATGACGTCACAGTCCACTAAACCAGCCAGCGTTTAAAAAAGCATGGAGTGTCACCTGTCACCAGCGGAGGCGCGCCGTAACGACTTAATGCGGTCTAATGAGCCCATTCAGCGGGGCTGGGTGGTCCACACTCGGCAAAGGTGATGATATCATGGATTTTATATTTGTATGTAACTAGACGGAGAGTCAAGGATATTTTTGTAGGTATGCGATGTGCTGGTGGTATATTGGAAGTTGTTATTTGGCAAAAATTTGGTTGTTAAAAAAAGTTTAGTGTATTGTTATCATTCCCTGTCTCTTTATTTTGTTCGGCAGTATGAGTATAAGATGTGCTATCAAATGATCCTGGATTCGGCTCTAGTGAGACAAAAGCTTTATCTGATTTTTTCTGCTAGAAAATTCTCAATAAATTGTAACTGAGAGATTCTTCGACTCTTCGAGACTCTTCGATACCTTTTCCCTCAACATATAGAATCCATGACACCACCACCTAATAACCACAACCATCAATTTACCCACCAATAAAAATACATTCATTATACTTTAAACAACGTGAAATTGCTTTATCTCAGACTTTTTAAGGCCATTATTCAAGCAGTGTATTAAATATGCAGTGAATAAATCAGATTTTTGCGCAGGCCCCGCTAGATGGAGCTGTGTGAAGGGTTGGCAGGTGGCTACCATCCATCACCGTCGCCCGTGACAATTTGACGTATAGGACAATCTAGCCTATGCAAAACGGAGCTGCCACGGGTAAACGGTTTGCGGACGGCTTATATGATACTTTCATTATTTGTGTCTAGTGAGTGCTATATTAAGTGACTGCTTGTGACGAAAGTAGGTACTGAGTTGGTATGTAGATTTTTTAAATTTTACTATAATCTGGAATATGGAACGTGTCACACTTTTGGGTTACTGGTACAACATCTAACTACAGCGTTGGACCAAACTGTTAACTATATCCTTGGGTTGTATATGCATAAACAAAATTGAATGAGTAAATTTGTGAGAGATTGTGACTGCATTTGGCCTTTATCATTCTTCAGTTGTTTCTCTACAGCAATAGCACGTTCTGAAACAGCAACAGTTTAAAATTAGCAATACACATTATCTTGTAAAAATCTATTCTATTAGAAAATAAAATTACTTTGAGTTAACATATCAAATTTTACCTCAAAAACTAAAATTAAACAATAAATATTCCTATCTAAAAATCTTGGATATATTTAAATCCCGCCATGTAAACCGTTCTGCAGCACACTTTGACAATTTACATGGCAAATAGATGCGAGGTGTCATGTTGGGGTCGATGAAAATTTCAAATAGATTTTGTGTAAGTGGATTTTTGGGGGCGGCGTGTAACCGGCGAGAAAATTGATGCTGTCAAAGGAGTCTTATTCAATTCGAGGCTTATTAATCAAGCGAGGGGAGAGGTAGCGCTTTATTTTCGTAACAACTTGTAAATGCCAATTTAATACGTCTTGGTGCATTATTATTTTAATTTTTGACGAGTTTTGAGTGGAGGGAGTGACAAGTGTAACAGTTATAAATACGGTATATTTAGCAGCGTTACTTCAAAGCACAACATGGCGTACCTATTTAATAATAATAATTTTTAAGCTATAAATCTTTATATGCAATTTGACAAATAAAAGAATATATTTGAACCCACAATAAACAAATATAAACTAATCGTTACATAATCACTGTGTAACGCTTTGCACTTCTATGGGTGTTCCGCCACTTGTCAGGACTAACAACAAGCTAAAACTCGAGGATTCATGGGAGATAAGCCGTAAATTATTAAAACCATGTGTAAATTATATATAACAAAGGAAAGTTTTGCAACATTGAAATGGAACATTGGCACTAATGAGGCCTCTGTGGGCGTCAGTAACGCGAGTAATTACAAAAACTCTGTTTTAATGACTTGTCAGGTCAGTACCTACGGCTAAACGTTAATAGTTCAGTATTGATATCTTTGACAAGGCCGAAATTTTGGACTGCGTGATGCTTTTGCCATCTGCCTCAAGCAGTCGTTACAGTCAGCGGTTTCGTAACAAGGTTTTATTTATTTTTTAACCTTTTTATACTTAGTAATATAACGGTGAAAAACATATTTTAAAATCAAGCTTTTATTATGCAAGAAAAATTTAAAAAATAAACTAAGAAAACATTAATAAAATTCGTAGTTTTTTAAACTTTACAAATAACAATTTACAAAAGTGTTCGGTTTATCAGTAAAAGTATGATACATAAACATATATTATCTATAACTAGTATATTAATATTCTTAACGGCCGAATACTGAAACACTATTTAATTTTAAGTCGATAGAGACCGACTAAAATAAGACGGGATTAAACGTTTAAGTTCACCTTAATTTTTAAGTTGCGTTTCAGTATTCGGCCATTATTGATCTAAAAGCTCGTCGCGGCCGAGGTCTTTGCATTAACGAAATTGCGCCTACACCCTCTGAAGTTGTAGAGGAGGTCCGTGTTCAGTAGTGGGACGTATATGGCTGATGATATATACCTGGAAATATTTTTTGTCACTTGTTCCGATCGAAATAGACATATGACAACTTGTGCCTACCTTTAAGGGGACTACCGACGTTAGTGCGTTTGCATGTAGAGTATGTAATGTAAAATAGCTTTGGTATTGCGCTGAGCCATGAATACTGTTCGCTTGAGGTGTAAGTTAGGACTTGAGAGAAGTTCTCAGAGGTTCTGTATTCGAAACCCACGTTTATGCAAGTATTCTTAATTTATGCAATTAAGATATTCTTTTCAAGAATTGTTGATATTCCCGAAAACCAGCAATATCCTCGATCTTATTTAATTTTTTTAACTTAGCTGGAGTAATCATGCATTTTGCCTACCCCTTCGGTGACAATATAGACAAGTCTTTATTTTATTTTATTATTAGTTTTTTTTTTAATATTCGATTACGTCACCATTTGACCGAACGACATCTAACACTGCTTCGAAATTCAAACGATAGGCCTCTAGTGATTACCGCCGCCGAATGGCAAATTATCGAAACAAAAAAATTTGATATCGATAATCGAACTGTCATCAACGAAGCCAATTTGACCGATTGGGGGCTATTATGTATAATCACGCACCGTGCGTCGCCGAAATGTATTGTCATCGTAGAGAATTACGCAACCGTCTCGGTATCGGACGAGCTTCGATTCGATTACAGGCGACAGATGTCTACGAACGTGACGAATTTTGAAGCGAATTGTCCCTTAATAAGACCCTAAGTTTTTGATATCTTGCATTCTAATTTAAGACTTGTGGTTAGAGAATAGAGTTGGGATTCGATTGGTGCATTTTTCTTGTGTTTTCGTTGGGGTATTGCATTGGTAATCAGTCGGTGACCGCAAATTGTTGTCCCTCGATCAGACGTTGCCAGGAAATTACAATTTCGATTTTTATTTCACGTGTTAGCTGTAGTATGTTCGTAATTTGTAGATAATTGATATAAATAAAATTGAATGCATATTTGATTAAAACAGAATTTTTTTGATTGCCCGTGGGTGTTGAGGCAAATGTCTCGTTTTTAATACTGTATGCCATACAACACCTAGGATATTGTATAGGACTATTAAAAATTTATTTCAATTTTGAATACCCTCTGGAGTGGATTGACGCGTAAAAGCCTATTTTAAAAGCAGGAACACTAACGGACTTGTCTAATTTGTTGATCTTGCCCTAATATGGATCAATACGCATACATTCATGAATACTTTTCGCCGTGAATTTTTATTAACATCGTGGTAAATTTATCGTAATCTTGAGTCTAGTTCATGTAACCCGCACAAGGCGTGGTGAACTGAGGCCTAAACCCAATCAGTTGTAGAGGAGATTCCTTACCCAGCAGCGGGATGTACATTGTACATATACAATGATGTTAATTAGCCGTTAATATTCAAAAACGATGGTCATATTTCAAAGTAAACATTGCATTGATCTGAAAATTTCGAGTATACGTATTGAGGTATTGTTTTTGTGAATGTCATCGTGAGCAATGAAGGCCGCGCCGCAAACGATCGCGGTTCCCTTTGTATTTAGCCGTTGGGACTGCGGGCTAATTTATAGGCGAGAGCGATGAGTAATATTAGATATTTATCAGCCTGCTGCTTCAGTGTGGAACCCTAATAACATTATTTTCATTATTTAATGGTTTAAAAGGGACAGAGTTCTACAACTGAGTAGAATAAGGTCCTAAAGCGACACGTAGCAAATTAATTGTAAAGAACTTATGAGAGTGCATGTTTCCTAATGTTGTAGCCTTGTGAAGTTGAGATGTGTGATAAATCATTGCGAATACGTTCATGGCTTCGATCTATAGGTTCTAAGATTTCAGACAGCCCACGATTCTAAACTTCGGTTGCCAAGATTTAGAGATGTATGAAACTTACTTTGCCTAAAGCTGTTTATTGTGGAGTCACATTCTTATTTATGTGTTTTTTTTTAAGATTTAAAGAGACATTATTATTTTGAATTTCGTAAGGTTAGCTTGGCTTTAAGACTTTTGTGGAAGTACCAGCATGTTTCATCATGCTACTGTTAAAATTTCGAATACTCTTCAACTAAATACTCATCAAAACGCTGTCGCTTCTAATTCGCGTCCTCACTATTAGATCGTCAACGCGGTGTGATATTGGTATCGACGTGGTACCACTGTTGTATGTGAATTCATTCCTTTGTTATTGTTTCTGCAACGTTTATGTAACCTCACCTTGGAGGCGCGTGACAACTCCGTGACCTTAAAACACCATTTCTGTGGTTTATGTCTATGTCCTATGGTATATGGTTTCGAGAATATTACGTTCGAATTCCATAGATTTTTTTCATATTGAACCTACCATAAATATGGTTTGTAAGACCCTTTGATGGAGAATCAGGGTGGAAATTCACGAGTGGGGTACACAAAATAAAATTTAAATGTAGCAATCTTCTTCTTCTTCATCAACCCATATACGCCCACTGCTGAGCACGGGTCTCCTCTACCATTGAGAGGGTTTGAAATGTAGCAATATTTTAAGTAAAAAAACTAAACAAACTGCAGCTCAAATACGTTACATTTTTAACTGTCACCCGGTCATCCTATAAAAATAACACCCGCGTCAATTCTGTTTATTCTCACAACATTAGCGTTGTTCCTTGCCCCGACGATGACACGCAGTAGCCATCATTTCACCCCAAAAAACTGACAATGCGCAGTCAAATCGGCATCAACCATCAGTCATCGATACATTGTCCGCCGGATGTCACATCACTATCACCGCGGCCATTGTGCAACCGAATTTAAAAAAAGAACATCCAAATGCTAAGATTCCAAATTTGAAATATCATCGGGGAATATATTTCATCTTGTCATAACACTGTGGGTCAAAGATAGGATCAGAGTTTGATAAATTGCAGTTGAAATTTGGTATAATGTCTTTTTCACCATTCAGTGAGGCTGAGAGGACTGGAGTGATGACGTAACAGGATCGCGGCTGACGGGGGTCCCGGAGGCACTTTATTTTCTATTTGCCAGATTAAGTGATGACGTAAGGATTATAATGGAGCGTCTTGTCTGCGTGTTAAATTGTTGTTCGTTCAATTGAAGGTTAGGTTCGAATTTAAGTAAATTTGAACTAAAGTAAATTGCTTTTAGAGTAAAGGTTCATCATAAGTAGGTAGTACTTATCTATATAAAGCATGATAGACCCCTAAGCTTTAAAAAAATATAGGTACTAAATAGGTAGTTATTAAATTTTTGAAATGATACGGCTTACAAGAAAATTAAAAATACTTAGCAGATTTTTTCATACTTTATTACATTTTAAGGTACCCTAAACTCATTTACTCACGAATCGAATTCAAGCCTTCATTTCCCATTATCTAGAGCCCGCTAGTCTAATGATTAATAAACTTAATTCTCATACGATAAATATTATTTACAATAAAGTTATCTGTGTGTCGTAGTGGTCGCTAATGGCGGTCGTGACAAATGATTGTGTGTAATGACGCAGAACAGTTATTAAACAGATATTACTCATATTATATCGGGATTTGGGTGGTCTGTATTATGAATAAACGATTTTAGAAGATTAAATATAAAATACAGAGATCGTAAAACCCCGATCTTTAAGAATTGTTGGATGACAAAAATTTAACCAGCGGCGTTTCCGTCATCCGTAATTTCCAGGGTTTGACCAAATTTTCAGACTTACCTACCTACTGCTATTCAAAATTTTTGATGGAAGGACCAAATAGCATTGCTCAACATTATCTATGAACCTGGATTTCAAGACGCGATGACAGACTACGAAGCAGTTTGTAGTTATTATTTTATAATTATATAATTTGAATGACAACAAACCAACACCAGCCCCAGTCTTCCAAAATAATTTAATGACAAAAATTTTACCTGCTTTATTTATGAGTGACGGCTGACGCATGACTCCCACACTAAGAGTGTTTACTATGTAGAATTTCTTAATAGAAAAAAAAATAGCACTGCTCAACATTAACTACGAACCCAGGTCTTCAAGTTCGGACTACAACTACGAGGTAGTCAAAAAAGTCAATGATCATCAAGAAAAAATCTAGTAGATACTTCATCATTGGCAAAGTACTATTGGTATATCAATGTAGGTTTCTAAGCCTCCGAAATGCCTCAGCCGTCCCAACACATCCTGGCGCTCATTACTGCGTCCCGACCATACATCATAGTCAGCAGTGGATGTGCAAGTCATCCTGTGGGTTTCGTCATTCCGTCTGCCATGCTACTGGGGTATGGAAACAGATTCTTTACATAAACTTTACTTTCCTTATTTATGGAGATATTTTTGTGGCATATTTTAACATGTTTTTTATTTTTTTTTTCATAAAATGGAATAGGTATCTACTATTTAAGAGAAAATAAAACTACATACTGGAGTATAATTTAAATTTGGTTCGATGTAAAATTTACTGTTCTTTCTGCCTTGTAACTGACTTTTACCTATCTTTTGTTGTTCGTTTATGGTTGTTGTTATTTATTGCATAAATATATGGATATACATGTTATGTGAAGCAAGCACAAGCAGTTTTTCCTATTCTATTCTCTATGGAGATTTCTTTAAAATATAATTGTATTGTACTACTATTATTGTTTCTACTAAAATGAAACAGCTGTTGATGCTGATGATTAACCTGGAAACAAACATTAAAAAAATTAAATATATTTTTTAATAATACTCAAGAGTTTGTCAAACCAACTGTGATTTAAAATGAGAAAAGGTTCATTCCTTACAATTTAGGATTACGCTCTGTAAAATTTACCTTAAATGTCATTTGTATTTTCTACCACGGAAGAAAAATAAACAAAATCCATCTCCAGCCTTTCTCAGCACCTCAATGACAAAAGAATCAAAGCGGTAGCTTTTATAGAAATTAACATAACTGCTAGATGGGTCGGGAGTCGTCGGCGAACGTAATTAAAAACGAAAATCTTACGTTTGTAGAGAAAAGTCGATGTCATCGCACCAGGGAGAAGTCATGAAATATGTATTTATACTGTCATTGGGGGAGGAATTGTGATTCGTAACTCTTGGAAACGAGAGGATTAATTCCACGATTGGGTGAGGAAAGTTTCTTTTTGTTAAAGAATAGAGGTTGGAGAGATTTGCTACATATTGAAAAAAATTAAGTCATCTGCAGGTCAATCAATTTTGTAATACTTCAGGCAGTTTTAAATGTAATAAAAATGAAATTGTTGCAGTCAGTAACATCTGAAATTCTGAATGTGTAATTCAGTTGAATAAAACAAATAATAGATTTGTTTCCAGCGTATACAATGTTCAACCTTGGACAACCACTAAATTGTTTATTTATTTATTTATTTACACTTCTTACAATTTATATTTTAAAGGCGGACTTAATGCCCGAGGCATTTTCTACATGAATTGTTCCCTTTAGAATTTAAATATATAATTTTAAGGAAAGATTATTATAAAATTTTAAGTATATTATGATTATTTGGTTAGCTTTTGGTTATTTATACCTACATTAATTTAAGAATTAGTATATTAGCCGACCAAAAAAAAACTCACAATTAAGTCTAACTCAACACTATATATTTTAAGGCTACGTAAGTCTAATAATTTTCGAGCATAGACAATACGTTAGTAGCTTCATGAGCGGTTTAATGAGCACAAAGGCATAGAGCGGCGCGACCTTCCACACCTTTTAAGAGACCATTATGAGAGCTCAAACAGTCACCGGGCTACCACCATTAAGGCCTCTTGATCATCCCGATAAATATGAATCTGATTGGCACTGATATGTACAGCTTCCATTTCGAAGTTCATTAGGGTACGCGGTGATGTGCGGTAGACAGGGACTAGGACGATGGAGTTGCGTAAAAAAATATTTTTTGGATAGATAAATTCATGAATTTATTTATGGTTTGTATGTTACTGCGTTTGAGGTTGGTTAGATGTGTTGAAAAGGTTATGTTTTAAATACATAGGAATCAACATTTTTAGAAAATTTTGAAGTTGTTTTTATTTGTTTAGACACAATAATATCCTGTAATGGGATTGCTTAAAATTATTTTCTAGTTTACTACTTCCAGAATGATATATGTATATATATAACTTAGAATAACATTATCTTAAACATACCCTACATAAATTTTAGCAGCAAGGTGAATAATTTATCTAAAGTCACACGGCAATCGTTGTGGACTGAGTCATATTTTCAATGAAACTTCTTCCTTATTGTATGGATTGAATCTGTATCTTCTAGTTTTGACTGACTAACTAGTAATTATTTACACCACAGTTGACTAATTACTTATAATTAATATCTTTTACTAAAATTCATTATCATCAGTTCATGTACAATCCACTGTTGGGCAAAGACCTCCCCGAGTCCACCACGCTGGTCTTGTGCGGATTAATGAACTACACACCTAAGAAATTCCTAAGAACTTTTAGATGTGCAGGTTTCCCCACCATGTTTTCTTTCACTATTAAAGAACGCGATAATTCAATGTGATAGTAAAAAAGTCAGAGGTGTGTCACTAAAATTATTTAGATCAAACACAACTCCACAGATTCCACTACTTAGCGTTAGTTCCCCATTAGTAGCAAGCAACCCCGCGATTGACGATTCAGTCATCTTTTGTGGTAAATTTTTTCCACGGCTGTCGTTAATGGAGATTTCTCTGATACGGCGGCGAGTGTCAAACAAACTCTGAGATTATTGTCAAATCATGACGATCAAACGGCGCGGCTCGACTCACGCACTCAATGTCCTGTCAATGAGACACGGTGATGTGTGAAGAGTTTGTTGTTGCTTTGTGGATTGCTTTGAGTCTAGGTATTTGTCGTTGTTATTGTTTGAGGAGATTTTCCGGTGTTTTAAGTCTTAAAAAAGAAATGAGAGGTTTGCTTAAGTGTTATATTAAAAGTACCTATTAAAATTCGTGAAGAGTTGATGTAATTTAAAAAATAAATATTTTTTTCTGATTTAGTTCTGTAGCTCAGAAATAAATCTTTTCATCATCATCAGCCCACATACGTCCCACTGATGGGCACAGATTTCGTCTCAAATCTTTTAATAACTACAAAAATCAAGTGAACCAATAAACTTATCAAAAGTCAAATTTCTTCCATTCCCGACCACTCTTTATGCAATTTCCGACATTTCAAAGCAAATGTATGTTATTTCTCACGTCGCCAATCCTTTCATTATTCACGTTTTCGTCAATCGCAAGCGTAACGGTGTCGACGGCCCATTGACATTATGACACGCGAATTCTGAGTATCCTAAGCAATTCCGATTCGATTCACACATTACATCGGCAAGCGATCGAAACGATCCGATGAGAATTTGTTTTGTCATCGAGTATGTCGTCATCTTCGGAAAGTTACAAAAATTTGAAAATTCTTATCGTTTTTTATTTATTATTTTTATTTTGTCTTTAGAACTTTAGAGGAATACATCTTGGGATTTCAATTGATATGATCTCCTTATGTGGTTAGTGTAATCGGCAGGGAGTGCGAAAAAAAGCAGAGACATTTTTTTTTGCAATAACAACATGGACTGTGCAAATAGAAATAATATATAACGGTGACGTAAGTTCTAATTACACCATAATTTAAAATACTATCTCACAAGAGTGCAAGTTTCTTGCGCGGCATTCCTTTAATTCTGATAAACATTCAACTTCGCTTTTGAATCTGCTATGCCGATTATGCTTTGATTAATACAGATTTAACATAGTAAATATAAATAAATATGGAAAAAATTGAAGGAAGAACAAAGAATAAACAACAGAGAATATAAAACTAGCATACTCAACATTCCCTTAATCTTAATAGGTACCTTCAGAACATGTAGAACAAGCGGCTTAAAGCAGCGAAAGACAAAAAAAAGGGAATTAAAATTCATCCGCCACGGAGCAAAACAGCGAAACATTCACAAGATTTAATATAAATAGTGGAGCCTTCATTTTTCCGTAGGTGTGTGGGGCAAACGCGTTGATCCAACTCAACACCTCCATTTTATGAATAATCGAAACGCGCGAAACATCGCCCGCGGCGTGTACCGGCCATGTGTAGGTACTGCATCGCCGATATTCCTATTTCCATATTTTAGTTTTGAGCTAGAATAGTTTTGTTTCGGCTACACATAAACGCTAATTCTAGGCACAAACCTTGGTTTATGAACGTCCATTACTGGATATCGAGTTTAATGCCGCAGTAAGGCTTTATAGCATTCTGTTTGATTTATAAGGTGTTTGCGATGCAAATTAATTTGTTAAAATTAAAAGCAATGAATGCATATTCAAATAACTGGTGTAAACTAAAAAATTGGGACAAAATAACTAAGTATCTCGAACGAATGTTTTATGTTCTTTAGAATAAACAACGTAAACATTTAGATATAACGTACCACCTTTGTACCAGGCAGTCAATAATAAGTCAAGTGACAGCAATCTTCTAGAAAAAATAAAAAAGAAACATCACCTGCATATTAATCACAACAAAAAAACGAGAAAATCAGGTTCACCCCTAGTTATCGAGACAAAAGCCGTGAAAAATGTATAAGTGAATTGAACAATATTAAAAGCAATATCTTTATCGGGTATCGGAACGTTGGCGGGCACTCGCGCTCACGTTCCCGCCATTAAGGCGTCGCATGCAAATGATATTTTCCCGCGCAAAGAGCGCAAAACCCCGCCATAATTATAAACGCATCAATCAGGCACGCGTGCGTACAGCCCGGGGCACTCGCTAAACGGTTATTAGCCATACTGCATGACGACGAGTGCTTCGTCACACATTTATTTTAGTTTATAAACCTTTTTGCAATTACCTTTTTGCTGCATTTATTTTGCAAATAGCCTGCATTACATTTTTTTTGCTTTTTGTTCGAAAAACAAATAATCCAGTTGGTATGGCGGTACAAATTGGTACATTTATGTTTTGTACATGGTTTTTTGTTAGAAGATTTTCTGTGATACGGAGTTTTTAAATGTAAATTCCACCTCTGTTGAACATTGCGTGTATTCGCGTAAAGCAAACAGAATTTGTTATCCCAAAATACGACCATGAATTTTACAACTATACAATATTTAAAAGTCTCTAAAATATGGATTAAACATTGCCCGTAAATGTAGGTACTCCGTTCGGTTATAGTTATCATTTCTAAATTAAGATTGATGTTTAGTTTATTTTATTGCAGTAATTAAATTCCATCGCTACTAAATTCGGATCAAACCAACCACCTACGGTAAAGGACCTTAGAACTCCGATCACCACAATGGCCTAGAGTCTTCTGGGAATGAAGGCGATGGGTTATGCGTATGTCTTTCCATTATATTTAAATCTATAATTCAAAGTTTGACCAAAATAAAACCTCCCAAAAGCAGCACTTTCATTACACATCGTGATTAAGTAGAGCGAGTGTGTCATGTGTTATCATCAATTGGTCACGCAGCCCGTACAATTACAATCTAAAATCATATTGTGTATATGTCCGTTGATGCAATTAAAATCATTGTTGCAATACTAATGTGAATGCGAAACTAGCTTCGTAGATTTATGTGCTGTTTTTTACGTCGCGTAATTTGGGGCAGCTTCATTCATATTATGACCTGTCGTCTTTTGGAATCTTAAGCCTCAAAATTAATGCATTTTAGGTTGAGTTTCTTGAATTTATTTATGAAAAATATGGCTGAAGTTCTGTTATCTGTCAAACTAGGCTAGCATGGTGCACTACATAACTGGACGGTGCGCTGGGCGGTAGCGGATCATTTAGGGCACTTCTGGCCCTGAGTTGCCGTAAAACTGCCCTAAATGCGCGTGATGGTCACCGAAAGGTTTTGGTCGATATGCTGGCGTAGGCCAGAGACCCTGACATAGCCTTCACGGCCTCCCTCGAGGTACCGAACAGGGGAGCTTAAGGAGCTTTCCTCTCGTACAAAAAAGCATGGTGCACTGGTAGAGGAGGTCCGTACCCAGCAGTGACGTGTCTATATGGGTTGATGATTAAGAGAAAAAGTATGTAGATAATCAAATAATAGAAGAACGAGTAATTATTTCTTTACTTTTTAGTCCAGATCAAATTATTTGGAATAGTTTATTTGAAGGCTGTATTTTTTCTTTCAGATATTGGTCGTGATTATTAACATCATATAGGACGTATTCTAGCTTTGATCATCGCTGCTTGACAGCACATTGCGAACTTCCTTTTTAAATAATATTAATGCGCTTTCTGTTAATTTTTGACCCTCAAACAAAAGAACACTATTATTTGTTTTTTCGGTCTAATAAACAAAATGTCTGTTTAAAATTTGATTGATGCGTTGTCCAATTACATTGTAAGAATGTTCGATTTGTTTCGCTTGTGTAACGTTAATAAAGTCATTTGGAAAGTTGAATGACAGTGATGAGAGTTGACCGGTTATTGTGATAGAATAAAGTAGGATGAAGATTACATATCATTTCTAGTTCCTTGATGAAGCGAGCACATTCTTTTCGTATTTAGGTATCATCAGTTTGAATATTACTTTACGGTGAAGGAAATACGTGAGGAAACCTTCACACTCAATTTTTTTAAGGAATTTCTTAGGTGTGAAGTCCGTCAATCAATGGTCACTAAGCCAGCGTGGACCCATCAAGGCCTAAATCCTGCCAATTGTAGAGGAGATCCACAGTGGAACTTATAAGGGCAGTTGATGATGATTATTCGTGTCTATAACTTCGAAAAGCCTGAGGTATGTACCTGTCTGCCGCCGAGATTCTTAACGTATTTAAGTATTGAATTTAGTAATAAAATAAATCAATATTTATATATATAAAAACACTCTATTTTCACTGTCATAAGAACTCCTAAAATGCTATGGAAGCTTGATTCATACAAGGCAATTTCATTCAATCGCTAGATCGACGGCACATATCAGGACATTAGGAGAAAATGTCAAAGCAATTTCTTATCCATTTGCGAAGGCGACGTGTGTGAGCGTTGTAAGGGCGTCACGTATAAACCTTTGAGGGCGAGAGACCTTATTTCACTTAGATTCAATAAGATCGTGACAATTTGAATGTCATATAGAAATTGTCATATAGAATGATACGTAGGTAAAAAGGTGATGAATATGAAAGGATAGGCTGGCAAAAGAAGGCCAAAGAAAATATGGATGATGAATGACTAAGGATCTGAAAGAAAAAGGGGTGAATAAAGACATGACGTGTGATAGGGATGTATGGAAGGATAAAATATATCGCGCCGACCTCAAATAAAAGCAAAGAAAATATGAATTTAAACGACAGTCATAATAGAGACGGAAGCCAGTTCAGGCCCTGAGAGCAGACTACCTCCTTATCAATAAATGTTTTATCTATCGCATAGATCTTTTATCTTTCTTATGGACCTGCGGCATAGTTATGTAGGTACTGTGTAACTTAGGCATGTTTCATGATGATATGCCCAAATACTAAATTTACTACAGCCTTCACAGTTTCTGTAATACTTAATACTTGTTTATTTAATTTAATGACCTTAATTACAGCTTCTACGAAACTATTAGGTACAAGCATTTATATCATCGGTTTATTGAGTATTGCAACTTTTAGTGCTACAAGACCACTCGCTAATTTAACACACTTGTCGTGTCAAGCCTTTCAAATTGTGATTATTTATTGGTAGTCCATGGCATAGTTGAATAAAGGACACTTGCAAATGTTTAAACTGCTGGTTTGATAACCTTGAAGGTACACTTTTTAGTAACAAAAATATTGGACATGAGGTTGGTAATTATAACCTGAGATTTCTAGATGTAACTTCTTTGCTTAACCTACGTATAAGTATTTGGAGGTTCACGGCTGTGCCTTCGTAAGGGTCATATACCCTTCATGACAACAGTATTTATATCCCATTAATAGAGGGCAAACCTAATGCCGTTTACCCGAACAAATTCAAACACTCTTATAGGTACCTAGTAGTCAAAAATCCTACGGAAAATTCCAACAATAAGTTGTACCAATCCGATCGAACCCGAGACCTCGCACTCTAGACATGTGTAGTAACAGGCAAAGACATGGTATCCTATTGTTTACATCTAAATATTTTATCTATTTCTGAAACTGTTATGATAAAGATCCTTCTTAAATCTAAGGAATTATGAATAAGACGTTATGGTCAAAAAATATCATTTCTATCTATTACAAATGTCATTACTTCTCCAATAAACAATTTTGACATATTTTTTAATAACACAAAATAGTTTTAATGTAAACAAATGATGATTATGATTATCTATACAGTTACGAAAGTTTTAAAGGTTGGCTATTCACGGCAATATGTCATAGTTTATACGAAACATTATAAATGTTTTGAACGATCTTATCTATATTAGTGTAAATGGACCCCACTGCTGGGCATGAGCTTCCTCCACTATTAGGCGAAGTAAGTCGCTAGTTTATCATACAGTTTTCCTGTGGGCTTTCACAAGTCACTACCAAAATCTCGTAATCAATTTAAAAGTGTGAAATTTTCTTCGGGATGTACCTAATTATTGTGTATTTTGGGCAAATTTGTATTTCCATACTATTGATTTACGTCAATCAACGCATCTTTGTAAAACATCTAAGTCCAGAAGAAGTAAAAATATTGCGTGCGTTAGTCTATGAGTAGCAAGCTTTAACCAAATAGGTACATAATAATAGAAAAAACAAAACACTAAAAGTATATCCGTTGTTGACAAAACACGCTCGCACTCCTTTCTTTACCGACGAAATCTAATCAATGTAAAATCTACTCAAAGTTGTTGTAAATAAAAGTCTATTTCAAACGCCCATCAAATTCGAATTAAGGAAAATGTCCCCGTTTGTCGCAAGAGGAGGCGTGGTGATCCACTGAGATTTGTATATCAAAACCAACATCTATGTGCAGTTGTTATGACTCTTATATCAGTAGATTTAAAAGTGATTTTTGCGTAATTGAAGTGTAGTAAACTCTTGGTGGTTGGTGGTAAGTGGTCCAAGCAATTTGTGATATCCATTAGACGAGAGTATATCTAGTCCATGTGATTATACAGCCCGTAGTGCGTGAACGGCGTTGGGCAACGTAATGACCGTCTTTGTTCTTTTGTACAGCCCCGGATTTCAAGATGGGTCACGGTAAAATGGCCTTTAAAATTGAAGGTTGGAATCTACATGCACTCACATCTGTATCTCTAAAAGAGGCAAAAGTGTGATTCTGAATCTACCTTTTTAGATCGTGTTTTAAATGCGTGTAATTGGGGGCGAGCTTATCGACCTATGCGCAGAATAAAGTTATACCTATGTGCTTTTGCACAACTTCTCTTTCTCAGCGATTTAAACTTAATTGGGCACAAAATTATCAGTTACTTTTTTGTTCTTCAAACAACAACAATATTTATGATTAATGATTATTATTACTTCACTAGTGCAATATATAAACAAGTTTAACTCTATTATTGACATAAAAAGTACTTTGGTGTTATAGTCATAAGTAACCTTATTCTATGCATAGATATTAGGTCGTTATGTCTTTTTAGAAAATATTCATTGCTGCTAATAAAAAAATATTGGACAATTTTTAAACTTATATCCCTAGATATTCTAGAAATAAATACGTTAATAGTGGTAATTGTGCAGCCATGATGTACAGCATTTAATTTTATTGTTATTATATGAATAGATTAGTATGATTTTATTGACTGGTTATCGATTGGTCGATTGTTTATTTCCCAGTCCACTCTTTTTAAACCTTGGAACAGTATTTTTCGAAATATATAAAGTATTTTTATGATATATTCCTTTAGGCGTAACTACAATTATCAAATCATCACCACATGCCATGATGGAAAACATCGAGGTAAATAACCCCTTTTCTAATGGCCTAATGGCCTTGTCCTATTATATTGCCAAATAGGCAAAGCGTTGTTGGTTTTCCCATCAATACATAATATAATCACATTATTTGTAAGTGTGCCCGTAAAAGCACATTACCTATAGGTACTTAGCCTATCACCGTCCACTGCTGTACCTAGGTCTCCCCAAGAAAGCGCCAACGATCCCGGTCTTGAGCATCGTGCTAGCAAAGCACACTGAACTCGCCAATGTTAAGTATGTTGAATCGATACAAACTATACTATTACAAGTATACATATTTAATCATTAATATCTTCCTACTGGGATCCACAACTCCACAGATGTGGGTAATTTTATTTTAGTTATACATATACATATATTTTTATATCAATCTATCCGAGCCGCAGTGGACAGAAGACGCGGCCTCGGCACCACGTACTCGGGCAGTCATTCTAATTATAATAATCGTGTAACCGTCGAGGGGGCGGCAACAAATGACAATCACGCGCGCGCGTCTAATGAACGGGTGCGCCTGCGCAGCTCCGGGTTACAGGTGACCGTAGGGACGTGCCGCCATCTTTGGTATCGAGGGTTCTAGTTCAAGTACGGCTTGGTCAGTGTTGGTAGCGTGGGGTTGTCTAGTATAGTGCGGAAATGGCAATTTAGTGTATTGTAAATATGTCTAGTAAATATCCGTGAGCTTACACCTCTGGAAAAGAATAGCAAAACTTGATTGTTGAAATACTTAAGCTTAACCGTTGAACGATGCAGTCATGTATGTAAGTTCTTAAGAACTTAATAGGCGTGCAAGTTTCCTCGCGAAGTTTTCCTTAAAGTGTGTTATCATTGATTGACCTGCCGCGAGTTTTAAGCTGCAACCACGCTATTCGTTCAACCGCGCCTACACCTCGATGCAATCACTACTATACACCTATATAATATATCGATAAATTTATAAAAAGAACATCACTATTATCGAGACAATATCGCTAGGTGTGTCGAGTCATGCGTTTATTACATAGACTCGTCGTTATCTCGTGATGTTGAGCGTCACATTTTTTCATATAATTCTGGACATTAAATTTTGACATGTGTCGCTCGTATGTAATGTGTATCATTGAACGCTGCCGGCATAACGGTACTGGAGGCTGTGTATGATGGTTATTACATACACTCAGAATATTGGTATGTATATTAAGTAGAAGTGTATGCCTTTTGGTTTTAAGTTCCATCTAGCAATGTCTACTTTAAAATAGTTTAATGTGGGCTCAGGATATTCAAATTGATATGTCAAATTGCTTTGGTTCAAATGATTATTCGGTTTTCTGTAAGGTAAGTTAGGTTTTGCGCTTCTATGAAAGTGCCACCACTGTTTGAGACTAATCTCTTCACCAAGACAAACGACTATCAACAGAGGGAAGAAATCAACCAAACTACCACTCGAAAGCACAGAAGTACCGCAAACCTAATTTAAAACAAAATCCGCCAATTAAAAGCCAAGGGAAGACGAAACGTCGACATAATTTACAGCCGTCCGTGTGTTTAGGGCACACCGGTAATTATCAACGAGTATCGAACACGTTGTTATGACCAATAATTGGAAACCGAACCGACTGTAAGTATAGTGTGCGCCCAGTAATGCTGTTTTATGACGTTCTTAAAAAAATGAATGGGAACGGGACGGCGGGACGAATTTTTGTGTATCGATTGACATTTCAGTTTGTTTTTCTTTTTTATCTGCTTTTTGTTTTGGGGATTTAAATTGCACCGTATTTATTGGTGCAGAGGATTCAAATTGTAATAAATGTGTGGTCAATTACGCTGGAGGAGGTTCCAAAGCCGCTTCTTCTTCATAAAACATTCTGCAAGTATAAAACTAAAGATTTATTAGTTCTCTAGCGATGAAGACCAGCTTTGAAATAAGAAGTCGAAAACCTTATTCAAGACTTCGTCTGTTTCCTTTCCAAAATTGATTTAAATTACACCTGATTGACAATAGATAGAGATACTTCCGTAAATGTAATGCATATTAAGCATCGTGGCTTATCGTCTCCCGGCACAAATATATGCCGTGGAATCAAAAGGTCCTGGGATAGATTCCTGGGTCGGGCAAACTGTTGTTTGCTTTTTCTATTTGGAAAAATCTCGGTAGGCATAGAATTGGGAAATGTGCCCGAAAAGCTATAATATCGTTCTCTATTGGGATGTCCTCTATTGACGATTAAGTTCATTACTTTGAACAAAACAAGTTTAACATAATATATTTAAATGGAACAAAATTAGTCCCCATATTATAATCAATTGTAGTTTCTATTAAAACCACAACCAAAGCAAAATAATAAAACGAACATAAGATACGAAATGATGAATTTCTCCCAAATATTTGGACACATCCCCACGTCCGCCAAATTGGTTTAAACGAGCATTGTAAAAACTAAATGAATGCTCATTTGCCACAGAGTCGTTATAAACAGATAAATTGCACGTAATTTCACGTAAGTACACGCGTCAAGACGTAATTGCGTTGACATTTGGACGGTACGTGATCGAATGTATTAAACTTGGAGTCAAATTTTATGAGGCTCGGACAATAACCAACATAATCTTGACCTATAGTGACCGGGCCATAGGCTTTAGGTCAAGCTGACTTGTTTAAATGTATTCCCTGCTTAAGTGTGTCGTCTATTCAATCCTTAATCCAACGTCTTGCAGTGGTACGGTGAAGAATTTTATGTTTACGAATTACATCAAATTATATGTTATCTTATTTTGTTTTCTTTTATACTGAATGTTGAAGATAATCGATTGGAAATATGCACATTAATTAAAAATCTGATAGCTTCTTGTATGTTTTTATAAAACGTCTAATTTTAATTTTGAATTTTGCGGTTTTTTGTGTAGTTGCACGGCCAACGTATAATGCTATGACATCAAGTGACCGTGCATTACTTTATGTATTTTCATAATAAATAGTTGTAAAACCTATACATCTAAGTCAATAATTTTTACAAGGACATAGTATGGGAGTGCTATGAACTTTAATAAAGACCTTAGTTTCGTAAGATAACTTATTCATTAGGACATTTTCACGAAGTTTGAACTCCTCTATTGAGAACAGCTGATGTAAAAACGATAAAAAAAAAATCTGCAAAATATTTTTCGGGTACAGACGCGTGTATTATTAAATTAGAAATGTAATTTTCGTTTGAAAACAGAACAGTGGCGGAATAAAGATGGCCCGTCGATAAGCGGCCACCTGACGAACTCGTCAAACTTTTGTAATTGAATCGCGCTAACTTACAGGGACAGAGAACTCCACACAAATGCCATACTACAAACGTATAGAACTGGCTGTGTTATTTAAAGTTATTATATTAGTTTACGACGCCTGGTGTCAAATATTTAGGGGTTTTAAATGGCGGTATTTTGGCGTTTTTTCTGAAGCAGTTGTGGGTTTTTAAATCAATTAGCGATAATAAAGTTTGCCATTTGCCAAAAGACATATTTTTGCGTGATTTTTATTTCTGTTTATTACTGAGGATATTATTAGTTTTCATCTGTCATCGGCCCCAAAACGCCTGTTGTAAAAAATAAACTCTAAAATTAAATAAGTTTCATTGAACCCTGCAGTTTGTATACCTACGACTTAGAAAATAGAAATAGTTATGTGCTATCTCGATGTTGTTAACTCTACAACTCTGATAGATAAAGTTGTAAGCTCTATTAGGGGCAGTAGTTGCGTGGTGTCGCATTGTGCCTGGCACTGTCGGTTCATTAACGCTTCTATTTCAATTCACAGCTGCTCCAGCGCTGATTAAATTGTTGATTTCTAATACCAAAATTAGTAGATGATAAGATGTGATACACGCGAGCCTTGAGACATTGTATGGTAAGTGGTGATAGTATTGATGAAATATAATGATGATTTATTATTTGACATTTATAGCACCTATTTCGGTGATTCCACAGAAACCGAAAAGCCCAGCTCGTCGTAAAAATAAATAATCTTTAATAATCGTAAATAATTAATAATCTTCAAGCTTTAAATCTTTATTTAACATAAGCAATTTGACGTATAAATGAGATATCCTGACACCACATTTAACAATTATAAATTGGACATTAGACAATCAACGCGTAACCTTTTAGGCTTCTATGGAAGTACTACCACTGTATAGACATGTACAATGTATAGACTACATAGAAAAGAACCTAAGATATAATAGTTTTTTTTTCTCTTAATTTTTTTTATTTGGGAGTTTAACCAAAGAATGGTCATGTCACTCCCGTACATAACAAATACATGTAATTAATTGATATTTACTAATCATGCAAATTACCTATTATTATACTAATTGTACTAATTATACTAATTGTCCGCCAACCCGCACTAGGCCAGCGTGGCGGACTATGGCCTAAACCCTCTCAATGGTAGAGGAGACCCGTGCTCAGCAGTGGGCGTATATGAGTTGATGAAGAAGAATCATGCAAATAATTTATACCTAGGTACAGCAATAAATCTTACTATTTAAACTTAAATATTACAGAGGAACGGTTTTATATAATCTACATTTATATGATATAATAGTTATATTAGGAGACCAACCTGTACATATCCTATTTTAAATAACCATTTTAAGTTGTACGTTACTTGATCATTAATATCACATGGGTTTCCTCTACAACTGAAACAAATGAAGCAGTAGTCCACCACGCTATCGGTGACTGGCGAACTACACGCCTGAGATATTCCTAAGAAATTTTAGGCATGCAGGTTCTTACGATGATTCCCCTCAACGCCAAAATATTTCATAATTCTTTGTACACAAAACTTCGAAATGTCAAAGGAATGTGCCTGGGGTTCGAACTGCGACCGCCGAGTTTCTTGACCGCGCTTAAACCTCGGGGCCATCACGACCAACCCGTTTATCTAACGACAATGTAAGACTTACATGCACACCACATACAATTAATTGTTGATCCATAGTCGTGGCATCATGAAAATATATTTCGGTTTCAATTTGGTAAAAGAAACTGTAACCCTTCATTTTATAGACTGGACTCTAACCAAATACACTAATAATAAATATCATGAATCTGACACAAGATAGGAACATATTCATAATAGTAATCTTATCTCATATCTCTCTCATCATAAGAGCAACACTAGAGTTTCTTGCCCGTTCTTCTCTAGTGATGACTGCCTTCCGAACAGGGTGGTAAATTTTGAAATGACTGAATCTAAGTGATGTATTTGACATTTTATGGATTCAATAAATATTATTTCATTTCATTTCATTTCATTTCATTTCATTTCATTTCATTTCATTTCATTTCATTTCATTTCATTTCATTTCATTTCATTTCATTTCATTTCATTTCATTTCATTTCATTTCATTTCATTTCATTTCATTTCATTTCATTTCATTTCATTTCATTTCATTTCATTTCATTTCATTTCATTTCATTTCATTTCATTTCATTTCATTTCATTTCATTTCATTTCATTTCATTTCATTTCATTTCATTTCATTTCATTTCATTTCATTTCATTTCATTTCATTTCATTTCATTTCATTTCATTTCATTTCATTTCATTTCATTTCATTTCATTTCATTTCATTTCATTTCATTTCATTTCATTTCATTTCATTTCATTTCATTTCATTTCATTTCATTTCATTTCATTTCATTTCATTTCATTTCATTTCATTTCATTTCATTTCATTTCATTTCATTTCATTTCATTTCATTTCATTTCATTTCATTTCATTTCATTTCATTTCATTTCATTTCATTTCATTTCATTTCATTTCATTTCATTTCATTTCATTTCATTTCATTTCATTTCATTTCATTTCATTTCATTTCATATCCTTCCAAGATTTCTACTTACTAAATCATATGAAAACTGTCATCTTTATTAGCCGTAGCATTCCCTCCCCAATTTCATGACTTAGTAACGAAGGAGCGCATTAGAAAATTATGCGTGTCATAGGTTGTTTGTCATGTGCCGAGATCGAACCCGCGCCCTTCCAACGCTTTAGCATTTGTCTTCATTTTCTTAGCCTTAGGGGTGGAGTACAATTTCATTTTATCGATAATTATTTTCTAATGTTTTTTTTATGATTAAGTACCTATGTGATATTTATGTAGGTATTAATAGCCTCGAGGCTTAGACGCGCGATCAAGAATCTCTGTGGTTACGGGTTCAAACCTCAGGCACGCAGCTCTTAATATTTGAAGCTATGTGTGTATTTATAATTAATAATCATTTACTTTAACGGTGAAGGAAAACATCGTAAGGTCCTGAACAGTCAACCTCAAAGTTCTTGGGAGTTTCTTAAGTGTGTTGTGTGTCAAGCCGCTTCAAGCCAACTTGGTATATAAAGGCCTAAACAGTCTCAGTTGTAGAGGAGGCCGGTGCCTAGCAGTGAGACGAATATAGTTTTTATTATGATTACGAAAATAAAACAGATGTAAACATTTCTTCATTATACTTTAATTCTATGTTACTTTTTAATTTTAATATGAAATGAAATGAAATATTATTTATTGAATCTATAAAATGTCAAATACATCACTTAGATTCAGTCATTTCAAATTTTACCATCTTGTTCGGAAGGCAGTCATCACTAGAGAAGAACGGGCAAGAAACTCTAGTGTTGCTCTTTTCAAATCAAGAGATAGCATACAATATTGTTACAAAGACTTAATTTCCCGAATTAGAGCAGCTCATTGATACAATATCAGAATTTTGTGTTGCATATTAGAACAGCATAGCCATCTTAAATGGAGAGACTGTCATCTTTATCTAATAAATATGCCATACCAAATAATTCAGTTTAAACATATTCAATTTTATCGATATCCCTAATAACCACGTGTGTCCCATCCCCAAGGCAACAAGGAACATTGATATTAATTCCGCCTTCCCGTACCAAATCACATCCCGATCTAATTATCCGATATTGTTGCGACCGGTAAATATTAAATTAGGAAATTTTGCCACTTTCTTCCGCCCCGTGGGAAATAATACTCGAGTTTTTAAACGTAAGGAAGGGATCGCGACGAACCGTGTTTGTTTAATTGTCCAGGAAATTGTTTAATCAGAAAATATGACAGTCTGTGTTGTTAATTAAGTAATAGGGCTGCTTTATCTCGCGGAAAAAGTATGTGTCGTGTTATCTATAGGTCACAGGTTGGACTCCTGGGTGGGGTAAGGTGTTATAGGGTTTTTTTGTTAGGTTTTCCGTCTGCCTCGTAATCTCACGGCACTAATATGTTCCATGCGATCTAGAAGCCATGGGTTCTAACCCAGGTCGGTTAAATGGATATCACTTTTTTCCATTAGGTAATTCTCAGTAGAAACGCGAAGTTTGGTAATGTGCCCGGAAAAGGACAACACGCTCACATACTTGGCGAAATGTATGTACAATAAATTTCACAACATAACTATTCCTCTATAAAGCAAGTTATAATTATATTTAAACATACATTTCACACGCTTTATTGCTTTAAAAAACAAGTTTCATATTATAAATATATATAACGGCAGCTAGTACAAATTTTTTATCCATTATGTTACCGCCAGTTACCGAAGTAATAAACCTTTATAAATTATGATGGCATTCGGTTGCAACTTAATTCCGTGTGACTTCGTTTTAGAGTTCCGCAAGTCGTGGTTTTAGTCAAAAATAGGTACATCCAATGTAAACCCAATCCTAATCACGGCTATGACAGATATAAAAAAAACAAAAGAGTTTTTATATTAGTAAATAAATTAAAAACATCTGTGGGTATGTGAAGAGCTTGAGTTAAGAAGATGCGAGTAAGATTCTCCTTTTGCTATAGGCAAAATAATGCCGGCCTAACCGTAGATCGTACAACTACTTATGTCGTGTATTATTTATTTGTTCTATATTAGTATAACAAGATCTGAGTATGCGATACAAGCCACGCTTAATGCTAAAGTCATAGAATATTTGTGTTTTATTCACTATGAATTATTTTATTCGTATAATTAAGCAGCCCTCATCTATCCGTCTCTCGCCCCCTTATAAATTAATTCAAACTTTTTACCTATGGTAATATTATAAAAACAAAAATTGTAGGATAAACAATGTTTTTTTTAATCTAACATTACTTATAATGTAAACTTTAAGCAAACGTAATTTCCTACATTAAATGTTGAATAAAAAAAACTACAGTTTTATGCAGAACCCAACCTTTTTACCTCTCGCCATTGACGGCTTTTTATAAAACTTGTCCCTTAATCGTGAGACATTTATAAATCTCAAACAGCGTAAATATTTAAACGGAGCCATTTGTGAGTGGAGTTTTACTGTCCACTTTAATGGACGTCGAATTAATTGGAATTTACTCTCGATAAAAGGTCGGGTTTTAAGATGCGTCACACACCAGTAGCTGATGTATTTGAGATGTATTTATTATGGTTGTTGAATAAGACTAATTGCTAGGTTTCAGCGTTCTCTAAGGGTTTCTAGAACGAAGTGACGTAATACGCAAACTCTATCAATTTGCTTGTGTTTCTTGACATGTTGCAAATACTAATATTTATCTTTAAATAACAAATTATTGTTTTTTCTAAGGATTTTTCCATAGTCACCACGCATGCTAAACGGTTTGAAGATCGCAGTGGCTAGATGGATGAGGGTTGCTTAAGACCGGGATGTTTGGCGCCTACTTGTGGAAAAATAAGAATAAATTATCGGTGGGCTCAATGCAATCCTAACCTCTTCCAGCTTTAAATCTTCGATCACCTTACCAAGCTACAATATCAGGCACATCACTCAAACAACTTAAACAGTAGCCAAAACTACGAGAGGCTAAACCTTGACCTGCCTCAACGAGAAGCTCATTAGGTACTGCGGTAGACTGCATCAAATGCAATCAAGCCACATCAAAGGCTGCAATAATCGGGCTCGTAGGACCAATTACGAGGTTAAAAGCAGTCGCGCCGCAGGCACACGGGACCAACAATTTGAATTTGAAATTTGGGTACCAATTTAGCTGGAGGACGCCGCGACAGATACCAAACGTAGTGGGAAAGGAGTGATCAAAATTATTTTGTATACGCAGGAATTGCAGATGCAGTGGATTTGTTGGATTAAAAAACTAAAAATGTTTAGATGAGAGATTTCCTTGTTATCTAAGTCGAAGAAATTAGATAGTTTGAAAGCTGTAGTTGTATATGTCTTTTTTTGTTTATTTGGAATTATACTTTTAAATTTCTAACATCATCTTGTGTTAATAAATCCCATGTCTATGTAAACAAAAATTACTTGCCGAAAGTTTTCTTCTTATTTACTATACGGCATTAAGTCCGCCTTTATACATAAGTGTATATAAAGTTTAAATATTTCTTTGGAGAACTTTGATTGAAGATGCTGAAGGTTTTGGATTTATAAGTGATTTAAAAATAACCGTTTAAGTTTACGTTTTCCAAAGAACCACAACCATACATGGTAGTAAGGAAAACGCAAAAAAAAATTGTAGGGATTTCTTTTAATGCCACGGTGTTTATAACCACCACGACCATTGCCTGTCTTAGTATTAGATCACGTTCTTTATACAAAGAACCTTTAAAACATTATTAAAGGTTTATATATTTTATCTCTATTAATATATATTTATCTCTATTAATATATATTTTATATATTTATCTCACACATATTTTATCTCTACAGTTTGCTAGTACTACGCCGAGTCACAATATTAATACCGGGTCGCGTCGCACCTCTCCCGAGGGGTTTCTAAATCATCCGTCCCTGTCGCTCTGTCGCTCCCTCGCGACCGACGCCGGCCTACCAACTTGAGGATAAGACTGCCAACATTACAAGAATTCTTTTTTTTTATTTTGACAACTGTAGCGATGAAAGAGGTTTGTGTGATTGGGGGTTTAAGTTGAGTTTGACTACCAAAATTTCAGCGAGAAAAAACTTATTTTGTTTTTCTTGTGATTTTTTACATCTGTAGTTGAAACAAGCCTCATAATAAAAATTTGTTTCACATTTATTTTTAATAAAACAAAAATATTTAAAATTATCTTTAATATTACACTCTCGAAAATTATTTGTTAAAATGAAACTACGCTGTAAAGCTCTGCATACATTGATTGTATTTACCAAGATACTTTTAGCCAAAATAAAATTTAATAAGTAGAGAATATTTAAAAAAAATAATTAATTAATACTTTTACAGTGGTGAACCACTTAATAATGAATTATTATTAAAATGTTTTTTTTTTGAATATATTTACTACCATACGAAATATAATTAAAATGGCATCAAAATTCTCTAAATTGTTGAAGATATAATATTTTTTGCTGCATAAATTGTATCACCCAATTATATTTTTTTTTTTAATTTTTACCTGAACTTACTAAAAAAACTTTTCCTTTATTGTTTTCAAATACCAAGTCGTATCCACACAAATCCATCGTTGCAGAAGTGCCTCCGGTAACATTCGCTTTACGGTGTAATTTTTCTTATGTTATTTATTTATTTATTACGTTGTGAGTGATCTATATCATGTCATATCTTACAGTGTTGTAAATGGGCCGCCATTATTCAGGCCTCAGCGCGGTTGCCATTGTCTTCCAACCATACTCCAACGTATTGTTACTTCTGATACGGATTTAATTGTGCCGTAACAAGCTTTGCGGCTGTTGCTTGAACGCTTTTGAGTTCACCCCGTATAAACAATGACACGGTTATGAAGAGTATTTCGCATGGGTCGGAAAAATAGCAAGGCTAGGAAAGATTGGTTTCTAAGAACATGGAAGTAAGAAAGAACAGAAGATATGAAGCTTGGGCTTACGGGGATAGATGAGTGGGTATATGTAGATTTTGACAATTGAGCATTTTATACGGTGACTAAAACATTCAGGTTAAAAATCAGAATGGAGCTGCAAAATTGTAAAATTGTAATGTTGTTATTTTAGAAGCTTATTCAGTGCTAAATAGGATGACGCTGCTCATTTAATTAAAGAACATAAATGAAATCCCAGATTTGCTTAATATTTGTAAGTGTTATCAATTATATAGGTTTCATCAACACGTTGTGAGTAAAAAATTCTTCTATCGCAATTCGATCAATGAGTAACCCTTAGTCGTATGAAAAATATTTTTAACTAAGCCAATAACACCCTTTATCCATTTTTTTGCCTCTTTAATCAGTATCTTATTCTTTTTTCGAAAAACTAAGTCCAAAGCATCTGCTATCACTAATTAGTCTAACCCTTAGCAATCCGATGACTGAGCATAAGTGAGAGTTATAAAAATATTAATAGCAATCCCACAGATTAAATACGTTTCCATAACGATTGGCATCAACGGTTGTTTTTTTCAAATCTGAGGCGCACCTGCCCCTTGCATCTGCGGTCACTTATTGTCCAGCGATGGACGGAAAGGGTAAAAAATAACGCTAACAAATTCTTGAAAGTGTAAGTTAAGGGAAGGGTCAATTGTGTGATCGATGTTTGAGTATCGATAACTTTTTGAAAGAAGATTTGATAGAGGTTTTTTCAAATCTATTATTTATCATTAGTTTAAATTCTTCCAATTGTTAGTTTGTATTGTTTTAGTAGCTCAGTAGTGTAATGGTTAAGAGCATTTGAAATTTAATAATATAACCATTATTAGGTCAATGAGCGGACGTTTAAATAGGATTCAAACTAATACATCCATTAACAAGTGATCATTATATTGGAAATGTAATTAGTAGATACTATTAAGATCATCATCATCATCACCTTTTGTCATGTCCCCTGCTAGACATAGGCCTCTCCTATCCGCGCCACTGGGCTCGATCCTCAGCCCAATCACTTATTACTTAAAAAGATTTACGTTCTTAAATTTTTAATCATATTAGTAATTGAACATTTTATTTCCTTTTGTTTACTGTTTATAATACTAACCTCTTTCCCCTATGTAAATACTCGATGACGCAACTTACAACCATCGATAGTAGCAAAGGGCATCCCTAGTGCAGATGCGTCGGCAGTTTTCGAATATCCAGCAAAGAATAATTCATTACACGCCTCTGCAACGGTAACTTACTTGTGAAGAAACAAAACGCTCAGTTTTTTACACTGAATGCAAAGTTGTGCTTTATTGCTATCAACTTTCAACCCTGGAATTGGGTTGAGCATCTGGCGGGAGCGTGCCACCTTTAAACCTTTTTGTATTGTACAACTGTCGAATTAGGTATGTATGAGTGCAAACTGATTGATTTGATAATAAATTATTTCCCATTCAAAGTGCTTTTCTTAATATTCTTCTTCTTCTTCTTCATCAACCCATATACGCCCACTGCTGAGCACGGGTCTCCTCTACCATTGAGAGGGTTTTTAGGCCAAAGTCCACCACGCTGGCCTAGTGCGGGTTGGCGGACTACACACCTAAGAAATTTCTAAGAACTCTTAGGTGTGCAGGTTTTATCACGATGTTTTCCTTCACCGTTAAAGCAAGTGATAATTCAATGTAAATACACACATAACTTCGAAAAGTCAGAGGTGTGTGCCTGGGGTTCGAACCTGCGACCGTCGAGATTCTCGACCGTGCGCCCAAACCTCAAGGCCATCACTGCTTTTTTTTTTCTTGATATTGCTTACATATATACATTGCTTACATACTTCGTCATAGATTTAAAAAAATGATGTTTTTAAAATTGTCAGTAATTGATTGAGATTAAAGAGATGCATTTTCAGGATAAGAGTAAGCTTGAAAACCGCCTCTAAGTTACCAGGTATCTCTTTATCAAAAATCATCTAAATCGAATTTGCAAACCACACGTCATAAGATAACAAACGGACTTGGACACGACTTGTAACATAATTGATGAAATATTCATAAAAGCTCTGTCTACCCTTTCGTTGCTTGGATAGGCGCCTACTTAAATAAAACTCTGTCTACTCCTACGGTGCTATAGCATGTTTGTATGGTGCTAATGTCTTCACTGCACCCAAGCTGTAAAAGTTAGTAAAACTTAGAATTAACGAACTGACTGTGTTTAATGTCTTGGGAATGGTAATTAAAATGGCTGTAAAAATAAATAATAGGCTATCACACACATGATCTTCTCATGTGATTCATAGAGTATTGGTAAGACTAGACGAAAGTGACATAAACTTTAGACAGAATTTTACCAAACGGGTTACCTATAGTAATTAGCCAAACATTTTTTTTGGATGTTGTTATGAACTCGGTTTTCGATCACGGTCTGTTTTCATCCTGTATATAGGTACCTGACAACCAAATAAACATGTTTCAACCCATCTAATACAAATCTAAAGTTATCAAAATGTAGGTATAAGATTTTTTTAATCCAACGAAACTTCATATCCAAAAATATTTGCAGATAACAAAACAAACATTGGTCCCAGAGAACCTGCAACCTTTAGTTTCACAATCACAATAAACAGCACTACACGGGCTAAAAATACTCGGTGATCCCTGTAATTCTCACGAAGGTATCATTTTTACTATTCCCCATACTAATTACTGGGGTGCGCTTAAACAGCCATCCGTCAAAGAAAAACTAAATGTCAAAGCAGTGTTTAAAAAGCGCATTTTATTGCCGGCTGAGTGCTTTATTATCCTCGGCTACCACTTTAATATATTCACTTTATGGTCCAGGAGCTGCACATGGTTGTGTCAGAGCAATCTTAAAAGAGT